>CM060709.1:0-1200000 GCA_030686995.1 Artemisia argyi
GGGGTTTTTTTATTTAAATGATAAAAATGAGTAATAGATTAAATTGAAAAACGTAATATTCTAATAAAACGAGTAATAAATAAAAGTACAAATAAGATCTTATTCTCTTTTGAAAGATTTGGTGTTCTTTTCCAAGAAATTTGGTCACATGGGGTACTTTACTTTTCAGTAAATTTCATACCTAACACTTCTTTTCTTGGATTATTTATTTATGGAAAACAATGTACTTCGCACACTCGCACGTTCGCACATCTGAATATATATATATATATATATATATATATATATATATATATATATATATATATATATATATATATATATACACACACACACACACACATATATGTTTTGGGGTTTTTTTCTTTAAATGATAAAAATGAGTAATAGATAAAATTGAAAAATGTAATATTCTAATAAAACTAGTAATAAAGAAAAGTACAAATAAGATCTTATTCTCTTTTGAAAGATTTGGTGTTCTTTTCCAAGAAATTTGGTCACATGGGGTACTTTTCAATAAATTTCATACCTAACACTTCTTTTCTTGGATTATTTATTTATGGAAAACAATGTACTTCGCACACTCGCACGTTCGCACATCTGAATATATATATATATATACACACACACACACACATATATATGTTTTGGGGTTTTTTTCTTTAAATGATAAAAATGAGTAATAGATAAAATTGAAAAATGTAATATTCTAATAAAACTAGTAATAAATAAAAGTACAAATAAGATCTTATTCTCTTTGAAAGATTTGGTGTTATTTTCCAAGAAATTTGGTCACATGGGGGTACTTTTCAATAAATTTCATACCTAACACTTCTTTTCGTGGATTATTTATTTATGGAAAACAATGTACTTCGCACACTCGCACGTTCGCACATCTGAATATATATATATATATATATATATATATATATATATATATATATATATATATATATATATATACACACACACATATATGTTTTGGGTTTTTTTCTTTAAATGATAAAAATGAGTAATAGATAAAATTGAAAAATGTTATATTCTAATAAAACTAGTAATAAATAAAATTACAAATAAAATCTTATTCTCTTTTGTAAGATTTGGTGTTCTTTTCCAAGAAATTTGGTCACATGGGGTATTTTACTTTTCAATAAATTTCATACCTAACACTGCTTTTCTTGGATTATTTATTTATGGAAAACAATGTACTTCGCACACTCGCACGTTCGCACATCTGAATATATATATATATATATATATATATATATATATATACACACACACACATATATGTTTTGGGGTTTTTTTCTTTAAATGATAAAAATGAGTAATAGATTAAATTGAAAAATGTAATATTCTAATAAAACTAGTAATAAATAAAAGTACAAATAAGATCTTATTCTCTTTTGAAAGATTTGGAGTATTTTTGAAGAAATTTGGTCACATGGGGTACTTTACTTTTCAATAAATTTCATACCTAACACTTCTTTTCTTGGATTATTTATTTATGGAAAACAATGTACTTCGCGCACTCGCACGTTCGCACATCTGAATATATATATATATATATATATATATATATATATATATATATATATATATATATATATATATATATATATATATATATATATATATATATACACACACACACACACATATATGTTTTGGGGTTTTTTTCTTTAAATGATAAAAATGAGTAATAGATTAAATTGAAAAATGTAATATTCTAATAAAACTAGTAATAAATAAAAGTACAAATAAGATCTTATTCTCTTTTGAAAGATTTGGTGTTCTTTTCCAAGAAATTTGGTAACATGGGGTACTTTTCAATTAATTTCATACCTAACACTTCTTTTCTTGGATTATTTATTTATGGAAAACAATGTACTTCGCACACTCGCACGTTCGCACATCTGAATATATATATATATATATATACACACACACACATATATGTTTTGGGTTTTTTTCTTTAAATGATAAAAATGAGTAATAGATAAAATTGAAAAATGTAATATTCTAATAAAACTAGTAATAAATAAAATTACAAATAAGATTTTATTCTCTTTTGAAAGATTTGGTGTTCTTTTCCAAGAAATTTGGTCACATTGGGTTCTTTACTTTTCAATAAATTTCATACCTAACACTTCTTTTCTTGGATTATTTATTTATGAAAAACCGGAGTCTTTCGCACACTCGCACGTTCGCACAATCGCACATCTAATGATCGGTGTAGTATAAATATTAGTGAGTAACACTTGTTCTTACCACACAAACATTTATATACTTTTTCTTTGTTAAAAGCTCCAATAACTAAACGTGAAAATTAATTCACCACCAAACTGGGAAGAATTACTTGACATTGACGACTCGGATCTCCGACTATCCACGACTACCCAAAACATGGTTTCATATGAAGATTGTGATGAAATGCCGGTTAATATAATACGAGGTCCTGCAGGTATGGTTCGAACATCAGATATCCACAAAACTACGGATATTCGGGAAGGTGTGAATGAAATGCCGGTTAATATATTACGAGGTCTTGCAGGTATGGTTCGAACAACGAATATCTGCAAAAGTATGGATATTCAGGAAGGTGTGAATGATGGTGTAATGGAGACACAGTAGTACATTAGGAAAGTAGTTCATGATGTCAGCGAGGATTCTGATTTTAATAGTGGGCCATGGGTTAGGGCGGTTGAGTATATGAAACCCGATGAAGGTATCATGATTGGTTATTTTGCCGATGTCAAAAAATTTCTCAATAGCAAAGGAAAACTTGAAAAGGTTATTGGGATAATCAAGTCTTGCACTCCAAATGTGTTGGGTGATCTTACAGTAACATTGAGAGACATGTCAGGTTTAATGTCAGGAACAATACATCACAAAGTGTTTAATGATAAAAGGTTTGAAAAAAAGATGGTGGTCGGATCTGTTTTGATACTTCATAATGTTTCTGTGTTTTGTCCTAAACAATCTGGCAATCACTATCTTAACATTACAATAAAAAATATTGTCCAGGTCTTCTCCCCCGATGATACGGTTCCTAATAATGGAAGTGGTGTCGGAAGCAGTGAAAGTGTAATAGCACCCAACACTTGTTGGTTTTGATGTAATTTTATAATATTGTTTTAATTTTTAGGATTTATATTGTTTTAATTATTAGGATTTGGAATGTTTTAATTTTTAGGATTTTTAATGTTCTAATTTTTAGGATTTGTAATGTTTTATTTTTTAGTTGGGTTTGTAATGTTTTGAATGAGATTTGTTGTTTATTTCGCATATCTGTACATTAAATATAGTTCCACTTTTACACCATCCATACATTTATTACAAATGGTACTTTTAATTAAATTCTAACTAACACATTTTTTTTTAACAATTTATGGGTTTTGTAGTAAAAAAACAATTTATGGGTTTTTAATTTTTTTTTAACAAATTATATTTTCATATGATAAAGCTTTTTCACTGAGGTTTATTGTTATACGTGGACACAACACATTATAAAACAATAATGGTTTATTTCGCACATTCGGAAAAGTCGCACGTTCGCACATCTGAGAATTAATTTTAGTTCCACTTTACCTCCAATTTCCCTCCCAAAAATTTCCCACTTTAAATTCCCTCCAAAAAATCTCCCGCTTTAATTTCCCTCCATATATTTCCCGCTTTAATTTTCCTCCATATATTTCCCGCTTTAATTTCCCTCCATTTATTTATGGAAACAATGTACATTCGCACAATCGCGCATTCGCACATCTTAAAATTAAACACTTTTTTTACTTTTACACCATCCGCACATTTATTACAGAGGTTCTTTTAATTAATTTTTAAACAAACACACATTTATTACAGTGATACTATTACAATGGTACATTTAATTAAATTCTATAACAATTTTTTTTTTAAATTTAATGGTTTTGTAGTAATACCCTTAATTGAGCGGTGTTGCCGTACGATTAAGTTTTTTTAATTTATACAAGAACCAATAGCCTTAATTGACATGTACTTTTTATTTATTGTCAATCCTAAAAGATACAATCCTAAAAGATACAATCCAATTATTAAGTCACACAGTCGCACAAATGCAACATTAATATTTTCCGCCAAAACTTTCCCACAAATACTTCCCTCCATAACTTTCCCGCCCAAATTATTGCGCAAAAAAAACATTATTTATACCTAAAGTCATTACGTACAATTTAAACAAACAAAAGACACACTATGCCTCAACTTTCTACTGAATTCATCGTATTTGGGATACTAACACGGGTGCCACCAAAGGCGGTTGGTCGCTGCAGATGTGTTTGTAAGGCATGGAATGAATCACTATCAGGAAATGCCTTTGTAAGGGAACATTGTTCTCGCTCGGCAATTCCATCTAATCAGAAATTTCTCGTAATTGAACACCAAACCTCGACAATTCATCCAATCAACTTTGAAACCCATGATTATGAGCCGGGCACTAGTGTCACCATTCCTTTTGATCATCGATCATATGATAATCGATTCAATGTCGTGAAAATTCTATCACATTTGAATGGATTATTGTGTGTTTGCAATGATTTGACATCCGATTTGTTCCTTTGGAACCCACTCACAACCTCTTTCAAACGCTTACCACCACCATATTCCAACGACTTCTATATAGATAAACTTGATGCAGTTGGTCTGTACACCGATACGCATGATGACTTCAAAGTCTTGTATATAAGGCGTAGGAATGCTACGCTTGCTGTCAATGTGTATTCTAGGAGGTACGAATCATGGAGAAACATACCTCTCACACTACCAGTTGAGTATCTAACCACCCGTTTCTGTTGGTCATCTGGTACTTTATGTGGTGGTAATCTTTATTTCACTGTTAGCGAGTCAGTTGTTGGAGGTATCAATTTCATGATATCTTTTGATGTAAATACAGAGCAATTTCAGATGATGAACATTCCACCGATTCCTACACATGGAATCGTTTATATTCTTTTAGTGGACGCACAAAATGAGCTAGTGATGTTTGCTGCCACTGGATTTCATGAGATGACAATTGACATGTGGACCCTTCAACAAGGTACATGGTACTACATCCACTCATTTCCTCCAATATCACTCGATACATGGTGCTCGATAACACATTATGTGACAAACGGAAATAAGTGGTTTGTGATGGCAAAATTTCAGAAGATTTTTGAAATCGATACTGGTTTGATGTGGTTTGACCGTTTTTATCCCGTTACTTCTTTTCTGTGTTCTAATGGTGCGTTGTTTACGGAGACCATCGTTTCACCTAGTATCTAGGATATGTAATGTTTTAATGGAACTTAAGATAAATCTAGAATGGTATAACACTCCTCAAAAGAAAACAACTCAATCAGCTGGACCTTGCGACGAGATGGGCAATCTTAGTTTGAAGTAATCTTAGTTTGAAGAAATTCAGCTGGACTTTCTAAGTTTTATTAAAGTTTATGTAGTTTAAGGGTTTTATGTTACGGGCGAATTTCGTTTGTTTTTAGCCATTTAGGGATGATGTAATGGCTATGGCCTATTTGGTATGTATTGTTGATGAAATGGAATGGTATTAAGTTAACTTTCATGGAATGGTTTTAAGTTAAATGAAATGGAAGTAGCAGCAATTGGAATTTGTAGTATGCAAATGGAATTTGCAGTCTTGAGTTGAAATGGATGATGCAAGAAAACAAAAGCTACCTGTTAGTGATAGGGATGATGCAAGAAAAAAATAGGAGGGACGAGGGTAGGGATTTTACACAAACCAAACTACATTCATATACATACCCTAATTTAATTGTTTACAAAAGATGTAGGTTGGCTACGCAACCTAAACTGCCTACGCAACATAAACTGTTATGCAACCAAGTTGCATAACCAAATGACCTAGTTCATAGACATACCTGCTGATGCAATGTTATCCAACCATAATTGTTTTACAAAATATTAGAGGTTGGGTAAGCAACCTTAAACAGACTAATTGTTCATGATATCAACGGTTTCGAGTGAGGACTTTCTTGCAACGAGGTGGGGAAGGTAATTCAATTGAAATTACCTTCTTGTATTTCCAATAGTGTGCTATCAACTGTTCACGATATGCTATAGCAAAGGCAGCAGGATCATCAACCATCAGCGGAAGATTGTGTGTCAAACGGTACAGAAAGACACAGACCCATATACCACAGTCTCCGTAATAACCACTTTGGATTGGCACATTTTCTTCATACCTAAAGGTAATTGAGTAACCTTTCGGATCAATGTTCTTCTTTGCCATCACATTAGCCTTTTCAAGGTATGGGGGAATAACAGCTGCAAAATGTTCCATCCACGTATCCCACCAAGATTTGCCTTCATCATCTGGACCATGCAAGCTGTCGTATATGGTAACTACCCCTGAACGAAGATGCAATACTCCCAATGCCCAATGAATCTTGGGCTCGTTGATTGGAAAGTACACCTACAATATTAGAGGAAACGATTGCTATTAGAAGTTAACCGAGACATATATGTTTTCCACACACAGTTAATGCAGGGGATATTGCGAGCATCACTACTAGGTCCGGCTTACTAAGGGGTTAAGGCTTGTTCGAATTCGGACTTCTTACGTGTTTATCAACCTAAGCATCACTAGAACAGCTAAATGACATAATTACAAATTGGTAGAAATGGACTTATTACCTTTTCAATATTTTCGGCCCACCAAGGCACACCATACGTCTTGTCAGTCGCATAATAAAGGGGGACGTCTCGAGAAAGAACTTTTAAGTCGAAAAATGAGCCTACCATCACCCAATCAGCATCTTGAGGTCTGAAGTGCCACATATACATAAACCATGCATCGATGTGCTGCGATTTAAAAGTAGGAATAAATTAATTACTACAATAGGAAAATGACATATAAATTAAACGGGTAATTAATTACGTACACAATCAGATAGCCAGCCTCTTTTGCATCTGTCTTTGCCCACTAAACCAACCCAAAACTTGTTATAAAATTCTCCATTAATCCATGGAAGTTGGAATTTCATCTCCTTCCTTGTACGCAGTAATAAGGCTATCTCTGGCGGCGTATTGACTACGCCGGCAAATGAACCTTCTGGACGCGTCAATTCCTGTGAAACATTTCAATGTTAAACAATGATTACTACCCTAAAATACTACATAAGGTTTAAAAAAATAAAAATTGTATACGTACCTCTCTCCACGGTTCAAACTCGATATCATTTCCATCCGTTCCAATCAGATTTTGCATCGCAGATTTATAGACCCTGGATCTAGGACGGCCCTTTTTTGACTTTCTTGGCGTGGTGGGTGGGGGAGGTGTGAATGGATCACAAATATGCTTGCCCTTCTTTCTTGCTCGTTCGAAGGGAACCCTTAAAGTTTTAACAGCATCATCCATTTGCATGTCCTGAAAATGAGATACAAATCAGTGTTATGCAATTAATCATGAAACTCAAGACATATATGTTGAACGTAACACATAAAAATACCACTACCAAATCAATATCTAAGTGATGGTCACCCGTAATAGGGGACAAAGCGGTTTCCGCGTCAACCTGAAAATGAGGTACAAATCAGTGTTATCGAATTTAATATTACTATTAAGGTACAAATCAACATACGCAATGTTTCTAAGTTTTGTACACCCTAAAAGCTATTAAAAGACAACACAATTAACAACGGTATCAATTACTCTTATCAGTACTAGAAAATGACATAGCAACCAACCAAACATAAAACCTACCTCAGTCCCATATTCGAAATGAAGAGAAAAATGAACACACGCTAATTTATTAAAAAGCTAATTTATTCTGGATTTCAAAGGCTACTGATCACATATATTTTATTATATCTTATTGATTATATTGGGTTGTTATTGTTTGACTTTCGGCTCTTTAACGTCTCATAAACCCTAGTTTTTAATTAGGGTTTTAATGGTTTTTTTGATTAATGTGTCTATTGTTGTGGTTTATGGTGGAATAGATCATGAAATCTGTCTTTTTGGATTCTGGTTGAGAGAGGAAGAAAAAGAAAAAAGACAACATCTTAGATTTGCATACCTCATTAATCCCTGAGTTATCCGGAGTAGGGCCCAAATCTTGTTGCGCGTCATTTTGTGTATCCTGAAACTGAGATACAAGTAAACCATTAAAGAATAAATCTAGATAACTATAAAACAATTACTTTAGTACACGACAAACAATAAGCAATAGCCAATGTTATTTAAATTTTTAATCACATGACAATCAGTATTACGAAGACATATGGATATGACAAACATAAATTCATATCTACTTCCAAAGCTGTAATAAGGCCGTATCTAAAATCATGAGCAGTGAACTGTGATGCTTTACCGTAAGTTACACTGTCAAGCATTTGTAAATCTATATCAACTTCTAATAAGGAAGAAAGGTCATGTATCAGAATAATAAGGAACTATAGCCTACAAGTGTAATCTAACTGTGGTTAAACATAAATAAATCAGCTGCAATATCATGAAATCGCAGCAAAATCATATATTCACTAATCACTATCCTAAATATACACTATTACTGCAACATCTAGCTTATACGCAAGTTATCAGACTAAGCTAACTATTCAAAATGCAAATTCACTAACAACACTAAAATCAAATCAAATGATAACTAAAAGCCGTAATAAGTCTAATACAAGTATTCGACGACAACTAAAAGTAATAAATGAGTTACAGTAATAAATAACGTATGGGGTCAATAAGCTAAGGGAAAATAAGCCAGGACCCAAGATAAGCTAAGCCCTCAAAAGTTGAGCTGCCCAGCTCCCTAAAAAGCCAAAGATCTAATGGTGGGGTCCACTAGGCATCAAGATACAGGCCTGCAAAATATGGCCAGTGGCCTGAAGATCCTAGATTAATGATGATGTTGTTTTGAGCTAAGATGAGACTAATTTAGGCTATGTCATTTTACTTGATAGTGGTTTGATCCCACTCTAACTTTGAAGACAACAATATGTGAAGCTGGGATAAGACAACCCATATTCATTTAAATATTCTCAAGCATACTTCTCCCATGTGGTAAATTTTTTCAAATTAAGACTCCCAAATAAGTTGCGCTTTGATATTACAGAATTTTCATTCTAAAGGTTTATGGAATGCAAGTATAGAATTACATAGCTTTTATGAACCAATAGTCAGTTTTCACTAAAAAATGCGTGTAACCAGTTGTCATAATCAGTTATACACATAAGTGGAATTATAACATAATACAAAACAAAATTCCACTGAATATGCAATTGATGAACTTTAAACTAGATTTTGACTTTATACCAAATTACTAACCTAAATGGACCTAATGTATGCTAAGTAGACTAAATGTTTTGACCAAAAACAACTTCAAGCACAGGTAAGCTTGCTGAACCAAACAACCCCTAATTTAACTGATATGGAACTTTTATGAATCAAATGCTTGAAACAATCCACTAAACCATTACATCAACTGATGTATTGGACTGATTTAGGTATAAATGATCAGAGTTTAACATCAAAACAAGGGTTTAGCACTAGAATGCAATATGTGACAGTTGTAAAACAAGCTTACCATATTATCCGGAAGGGAGGAAAAATAATTCAAATCCGTTAACTCATCCTCTTCAATGGGCTCTTTAACACCATCCTTAACACCATCATCTTCCATAGGATCCTTAACAACATCCTCTTCCATAGAAACATTAACATAATCATCTTCCATAGGCTCATTAACAGCATCCTGGACCATAGGCTCCTTTCCACCATGATCTTCATCATAATCGCCTTTCATCTTCTTATCACCATCCTCTTCCATAGGCTCCTTAACAGATGACTTTAAAAAAAAGTCAAAAAATTAGTAAATACTTAAAAAACAATTCATATATGTTAACAACTATTTTAGTAACACACACCTCTGGCTTCTCAACATCGTAGGATACTTCATCAGCAGACTCTTTAGCAGGTTGGTTAACCACTCGATCTGTAACATCAATGGGAACCTTACATGTTTTGACTAACTTCTCTACTGCAGCTAAACGACCATCCATACTCGCCACATACTTCAAAAGTTCTTTTTTGCTCATGTGCCTGAGGGATTCATCCACTTCCACATCACTAGAATCATTGTCATCAGAACAACCTTCATCCACTACACTTGTATGCACCTCCGTACGGATGCGTAGTGAGGTGCGAATCACTTTTTGTTCAAACTTATGACAAACCCTATACTTCATATTGTCACGTTTAACAGCTTTGTTATTTCGTGAACTTGATACGCATGGGTTGTCAAAATACTCCAAACTTGAGATCCACCACACCGATGCCATCTCGGCAGCTGTTGGAATGATACTTTGTGGTGGTGTGGTTGAATAAAAAAGTTTGTTATATTCTGATTTGTTAAACGCTTTCACATCACCCCAAGCTATCCCCCGTGGAAGAGCATTCTGTTTTTTGACCCACCATAACTTTGACTCAGGAAAGCTTTCAAGTACAAAAATCTGTATAGTAAATTAAGCATTCAGTTAGATTCAAACAGTGGTTTTTAAGAATAATGAGACCATGTGATCTTCAAAAAAATAAGTATAAATAAACGTAATAAGCTAAAACTAATCCAAGTGAGACTAACCTTCAATGCGAAAGCAAATCCCCATAAGTTATACACTGCCTGGTATGCAGACCCCTTCATTGCATACTCTTCCATGTAATCATTTCGTTTGTTAGAAACCGACATGTAATTCCGTTCATGGAATTCTTGCCACATATGCTCTCCCCAGGGAAAAGCATTCCATTCATCTAGATCATCAACTAGAGATACTATCTCTTTGACCATAACATGCCTCAACTCTTGACCCATAAAACAAAAGTCAGCCGCTAGTAGAAAGCAAACACGCACAGCATCGGGTTCGGCTATCTGCTTAAACTTTTTGGACTCAAGCAAACTTAACAGATTTTCACCCTTCAAACTGGGAAGACCGGGGAACACACGCTTCATGAAAGCAGACTTAACTTTCTTCAAATGGGCTAAAGAGATGTCACCAAAGCGAAAGCCTGTTATAAGACAAAAGTCTTTCCTACCCATCTGTATTGTGTGTTGGCCAAAGTCAAAAATAAAGGGGGTGTTATAAGTTGAATCTGTAACATTCCTTTGATGCCAAAGAAGGAAATTCAGAACATGGTTGTGATGATCTTCAGTTCTAATTTCAAGCCATGGGCCGAAAACACTACTTTTGAACATGTTGTAACAATTTCCCCCCCTGTCCTTTAGGCGCGCTCGGATCCTTCCAAGCAGGTAAAGCTTACTTCTTATGGTCACCCGGGCATTAACAACCTAAAAATAATAATAATAATAATAAAGAATTAAGATTGTGAAGTAAACCATAGTAAAGCTTACACAACATCAGTACAACATTATACTAGCATTAACATTTAGTCCCTTATACTAGCATTAACATAAACAAATTGAGATGAAACGTTACAGATGTTTAGTAAAGAAAATAGTCTAAGAAACATCACTCATCTTAAATGCGATAATGAAGGAGTGTGACATGTCATGAACAGTCCACACTATATCATTCTCGCATTGAAGACGTCTCAATTATAACGGCATATCTATCTAACGGTTTTTGGTTTTTAGCTTTAATGCTTTATTTTCAGGATACCGTTTTATACAGGTTGGTGTTTGATCAAACACCAACCTGTATAAAACGGTATCCTGAAAATAAAGCAATAAAGCTAAAAACCAAAAACCGTTAGATAGATCTTCCACTATAATTGAGCTTTAAGTCCTTAGAAAACATGTTCTTACTATCATTTTTATCGCTAAAAAAAAATGTCATGAACATACTTATTAATGAAGTAGATTCGGCGACATTAGAGAGCTAATTAAATATACACTAAATAAATAAGGAAAATTATCGTTTTCTTAAAATGTCATAATGCCCAACGTGACGACAACAAAAACAAGTACAACATTATACAACATTATACTAGCATTAACATTTAGTCCCTTATACTAGCATTAACATAAACAAATTGAGATGAAACGTTACAGATGTTTAGTAAAGAAAATAGTCTAAGAAACATCACTCATCTTAAATGCGATAATGAAGGAGTGTGACATGTCATGAACAGTCCACACTATATCATTTTCGCATTGAAGACGTCTCAATTATAACGGCATATCTATCTAACGATTTTTGGTTTTGAGCTTTAATGCTTTATTTTCAGGATACCGTTTTATACAGGTTGGTGTTTGATAAAACACCAACCTGTATAAAACGGTATCCTGAAAATAAAGTATTGAAGCTCAAAACCAAAAATCGTTAGATAGATCTTCCGCTATAATTGAGCTTTAAGTCCTTAGAAAACATGTTCTTACTATCATTTTTATCGCTCAAAAAACATGTCATGAACAGACTTATTAATGAAGTAGATTCAGCGACATTAGAGAGCTAATTAAGTATACACTAAATAACTAAGGAAAATTTTAGTTTTCTAAAATAACACTAACTATTTTCAACAAACCCTAAATAAACTTCAAGATACAGTAAATAAACTTCAAGATACAGTAACGGCAACGAACCCTAATCAAATAACACTAACTATTGTGAACAAACCCTAATCAATAAACTGCTTATGTGCTTAATAAGGGGAACACAACCACTTAAGGCTTCATTTTCTACTTACTAACGGCAACGAACACAACCATCTTACTAAACCCCAATCAAAAAGTCAAAACACTCTAAATAATATTCAATCGATACAGATAAGCATAAAAATATAACGATATTTTTTAACTAAACCCTAGTCAAAATGTCAGATAAACCTATTTCTAAATAGCAATCACTATATATTTACAACAAACAAACTACTTCATTAGTCAAGTTATTCCTTGATTGTTAACTTTATTTTATTTTTGACAGGTACACGAGTGTGGAAGTGGTATGACTTTATAAATATAATCACAGTCAGTTTTGTTGCAGCTACTCCGAAGTTGATCATTTGCCTGTAAGAAAGGTTAATTTTAATCCTCGATCACTAAGCGTTTCGCAAATTAAATAAAATGATACTAATTGTAACTTATTAATTGCGACCTATACATGTAGTGTTTAAAATTCTTTTAGGCAATTGTGGTTTCCGACCTTTTTTGCCAACTAATCAATGGAGGTTTTGAAACCAACCATCAAACATACTTAAACTAGGTAAAACTTTATCTTTCTTAAGATTGTAGACATTGACACTTCAAAGCTATTTGCAGAAAAATGATATATTAGATCTAGGGATGGAACCTTGGCAGAAAAATGCATATACCCTAAGTCCGTCTCAGATCATATGTTGCGGACATGGAGATTTTTACTCTTTGACCATGAATCCATAACGCAAATATATCACCGTAGCTAACATTTCTACCTGGTTACCTAAACGTTTACTTACATACACAAATAATATCAAAACAAAAGCTAATTTTAATCCTCCGTCACTATACATTAACACGAAACAAACTTCTACATTACGCAAATAATATCGATATGCCTACATTTATACTTATTGGCTCATCAGAACAAAAGCTAATTTTAATCCTCCGTTTTGCAAATATAATTCTACCTGGCATCAGTGCCGTTTGGTAAAAAAACTTCCTTCTACATTACACAAAAAATATATCGACATAGCAACTATAAACATAAGCTGCTTATCTGGGAATTAGCCCTAATTTTACCCTTATTGTAAAAACACTCAACTAGGGCTTATTAGCCCATAAGCTGCTTATAAACATAAGCTTATAGGAACACCATTAATCCTCAATGAGATCAAAACTTTGATAATCTTACTGATCTGGGAATTAGCCCTAATTTTACTCTTATTGTAAAAACACTCAACAAGGGCTATTGAACACCATTAATCCTCAATTAGACTTACGTGAATACTAGGATCCATTGCACAAGCTATTGAACACCGATCCACTAACACCTAATCGTTCAGACCTTTTTTTTTTTTTTTTTTTTTTTTAATGGTTTACAAAGATAGAAAAATAAAAATTAGTAATGAGATCAAAACTTTGATAATCTTACTGATCATCGTTTTTGCCCTAATTAAACACTCAAGATGATGAACACCGATCCACTAACACCGATCATCAATTAGACTTACGTGAATATTAGGATCCATTGCAAAAGATGATGAACACCGATCCACTAACACCTTTGGGGCAAGAGAGAAAAATAATCGTTCATTGTTTTTTTTTGAAAGAAACCTAATCTCGTCAGTGTGATTTTTTTTTTTTTGTTTTTTAAATGTTTTGGAAAGAAGATAAAAATAAAAAAAGGTAATGGGACAAAAGACAAGTACAATGGAAGAAAATCTTTCCAAAAGATTGTGGTCTTTTCCAAGATATATGGCACATGGGTAGCCGACTTTCGCACGATCGCACGATCAGAATTCGCACGATCTAAAATTAAAGTCAAATGCCACTTGGGGGACAAGTGCAAGTGGGGGTGGGGCTGCAATGATTGGCAATGTTTTTTGTCTGGGACACGTGTAAGAAATTTAAAGGGATCGCACGATCGCACTTGACTAAATTGGGAAATGGGGTTGGTTTTGTACTCCATAAATAAACTCAAAAAATAAATGTACTCATTTTGGAATTTGCCCATTCATATATAAGACAATAAGACATATATGATTAATGATTGCATGATTACAAGGTCCATCTAAGTAAGTTGTTAATTATAAGTATATATTTGACAATGATTCTTGAAGGTAAATCTTGATATCTAATGTATTAATAACTTGACGCATGTTTTGTTTTGAAACTTCCTGGTAATTATTAGAGCTTGTCTTCACAATTCATGTGCTAGATCTCCTTAGGATATACTCCGTATAAAAGAATAGTTGAGTTCAAATAAAACAACTTCTTATCTTAAGGTTGGCTTCACAAATCCCGTCCAATCACTTTCCATAAATCACTCCGTTTAGTTTGTTTGGGTTTTTTATGGTCTTGTCAATCCGTTTTTAGAAACAAATCTTTCAGATCTTCGTTTTTTAGTAACTCGGTCTATTACTATTATAATTAAAAGGTATTAACTCAGCGATGCCATGAGCTCTTAATAACTCCATATAAAAAATAGTGTTTGCTAAAGACTTCACTAAATTGCGTCTTAGATTGGTTTAAAAAATTTTATGATTATGTGTCATGTGCAACTTATATGTAAACTAAGGTCGAAAGCTTTAGAAATTATATGCATTTTTGGAAGCCCTTATCTATTTTAGAAATTATATTGCTTCATGAGAATCAAATATAATAAAATATACTCCATAACTCTTAGAAGGATTATTTAATTTAGCAATCAAATTATGGTAGTAACATGGTTATGGTTTGTTTGTAGTATTATTTTGTTACGAAGAATTCATCTATCCTAAATGAGGTAATTATTCTAGTTTCTAAATTCTAGAGATTGTGATCCAAATCCAACGCTTGCCTTATCCTTTGTAAGGGGTTAATGAAATATTATTATATTTTTCTTGCATGCTAGGCATGAAGTTTTATTAAAACAATCTTAAAAGGCATGAAATCCGATTATTGGTTGGACATTATTCAATATTTAATCTCACTTTGAATTTGTTGATGTTACCAGCTATATAACATTCTTTAAAGGCTCTGGTAATCTGGTATCCTTTGACACTGAATTTTTGCGTAATTTGGGTTTAGATACAATTATTCCTTGTGCCTAAATGGTAAAGTTTAGTTATATGACCAACGGTTTTGAAGGCGTATAAGCGTATTAACAAAGCGAGTAATGTATTTATTAGAATCATTGTATAACTACTGGTATAGATTTTGATCGCGTTTAATTTACATTAAAATACATATCAATACACATGGAATAAACCATGACACATATATGGTACTGCCAAAGTTGGTTCTAAAACCTTGTATATATTCCATTATGACTCAAGGATCCTTATCATATTACCTATGAATATATTGAATATAAGAACTTTCTTTATTGGCTCAAATTATGCGAATGAGCTGAAATATATGTGTGACTTATTTAACGTTTGATATTTATCTACTCATGAGACTTGATTAATTGATTAATGGTTATGTGTTAAGCAGATTTAGTAACTTCAGTGTTATAATATGTTTTTTTTGTTTAATAACGCTATATGCTAATGTGAGTATTATATTAAACTATGTGTAAATAATAAGAAAGAGCTTATATAAATGTGATTGGAGAAATGTAAGTTTAAATATGATGATATGCTAAGTTCTCCATACAATTCGGATTTTACATAAAGTGAAGAGCAATATAAGCACGTGTGGTCATAAACTATAAGTTTATGAGCCAAGATTGTTGTATTAATTGGTATGACCGGTTAGACCATCCTGGGTCAATGATGATGCAAATATATAGAAGAAACATAAGTTTCTTCAAAGATAGATTTGGTTGTTCTCACTGGAAGTTAATTAATCATCTATCATCACCAAATTAAAGGAATGACTTTGTCATATGAAGTTTTGGAAAGAATTAAAGGGGATGTATGTAGGCCTATACATCCGCCATTTGGATCATTTTGAGTTATAAAATTGATGCATCGTCAAAATGATCATAAAAGACGCAACTAAAAGTTAGCGTGATTAATGGCTCGTCTTATAAAATGCGAGCATGGTTTTCTAAATTCTATTTTTGGAAATGGTGGTGAATAAGTATTTGGCGATAATTGGAATAAGTGTTGAACATAAAAGTAGCTCATGTTCATACACAAATTGCTTTTGTTGAAACGTTTATTAAACGTCTTCAGTTGATTGCAAAGCCAATAATCATGAGAACAAAACTATTAGTTTATGGGGCATGTTAAAAATATGAATTCGCATCTTACCAACAATTATAATGAATTCTCCCAATTAGAATGGTTTTGGTCACGAACCATATGTTACCCATATAAGAAATTTGTAAATGTGCGGTATATGTTTCTTGTTAATCCACCACAAGGCACAACAATGGGATGTGGAAATTGATAATTCATTCAGAATGAGCAGCAAGGAATATGGAATGAATTATGATATGAATGTTGATCCTCACAGTACTGAATATGAACTTTATGTTAAAGGGACAATTTATATTCCATATCTAGTAATTTCCAGCATGATTGTGATATTAAATAAGTGACTAGATAATACAAATGTTGCTAATGCTCCAATTAAAATGTATGTCCCAAAGGTACAACCAATGAATGGTAGTAAGTCTATGGCACGGCTGCAGCGTGATAGACAAATCGATTCCAAATAAAAGTCCTCGAATAATTAGATAAAATGGAGCAAGAAAATTAAGATGGTCAAATCGAGGTAACAAGTCCCCATAATAGTCTCTTAAAGAGACTCTAGACATGAAGGTTATTGAAAAACCCCGGGTTGGTGAAAAACTATGAGATCTCAATAAATGATATATTGTAATGTCTAGTAAAGTGTGGAATCGAAAATATAAATGAATCGACGTCGATGGAGATATTGTATACAATAATTTGCATGATAATTACTATGTAAATAAATAAGATAGCGCTATAATCATGGTGAGGATCATGGAAGCATACCTGCAGGAAGTGCAGATGTATAAATGAATGGCCAAAAGATGTAAAGACGCAAAGAACTAATGAAAGATTGAAGTCTCTTGTGATGAGACATGGTTACTGGGACTTGAAGTCCGTACATATGAATATGTAAACTTATTGGATATGCATCAGTCTTTATGAGAAAATTAAATTAAATTATGCATAAGGTACAAGTAATGGCACACGTATATTTTCTCAAAGACTTGTAAATGATAATGCACGGATCCAATAATGTATTTAGTAAGTCTGGCAATATAATAAGTAATTGATATGCGTCTAAATGATAAATGAATAGAGCTCGTACGAGATTTTATTATAGGATATAAAATGAATGAAGCATTCTAGTGATTTTTAATGCTTAAAGCATATAAGAGAAGTTCTCGAGAACACTACTTGATTGTATTGAATTAATCATGTTTTTGGCCTACATTTAATAATTGCCTTAGTGTATAATATTGTGCCTAATAAAGAATTATGTTTGCCTATGAAACTTTATAAAGAGATCTAGATTTGAATATTGTTTAAGTTTCATGCAGTTTGATTTATGATTATGAAGGCAACTGAATGCATAGAAGTTGAATTTGAAACAAAAGAAATAGTTGTCTTAGCTTATGATTTGAACATATTAAAGATGAAATCATTGTGCATCATGAAAGCTAAAGAAAGATGCTACATATCTTTATATGTATAAATGACACTCATGTTTATGAGGTCACATGATCAAGAAAGATCCATTGATTTATAAAGATGATGATCACAATATCGATTTAAATGTGTCATACTAAAATGTGAATTACACGGATGTACCTATATGAGATGTATGACGTATCTTAATCCTTAAAATGGATATGAAAATAACATGTAGAGATATTTATTCACGTGATTCTATCAAGACACTTGTATGTGCATTTCACTGACAATGAGATTAAGTGATGTGATCATCAAGGGGAGAGAAGATATGTGTTGCACTCTTTTTCCCTTGACCATGATTTTGTCCCCACAGGGTTTTCCGGCAAGGTTTTTAATGAGGCAACATCCCCGAGCATATAAAGGAGTTATGTACTCTTTTTCCTTCACTAGAATTTTGTCCCACAGGGTTTTATCTAGTAAGGTTTTAACGAGGCATAATCCTCAAATGGAATAAAACAAATATTTCGGTATCTTCAAGGTACAAATGATATGGGTTTATATTTCACTAACCCATTAAATACAAGTCTAGTTGGTTTTGCAGATGCAGGATATATGTCTGACCCTCATAATGGTTGATCTCAAACTGTATATGTATTTATATGTGGAGGAACTACAACTTCATGGCGTTCAGTTAAGCAGACGATCTCATCGACTTCATCCAACCATGCACAAAATTCTAGCGATACATGAAACAAGTCAAAAATGTGTTTAGCTTAGAAGTATGATACAATACATATGTAGATCATGTGGTAACTCTTCAGAGAAGGAGGAACCAACAGTTTTGAATGAAGATAATGTAGCATACATTGCTTAATTCAAGGAAGGTTACATCAAAGGCGTCAAGACAAAACATATTGTGCCAAAGTTCTTTTCCAATCATGACTTACGAAAACAAGTTCATTCAAGTGACAATTTGGTGGATCTAATTACCAAGGCGCTTCTACCTCAACATTTAGGACATTGAACAACAACATTGGAATGCACCTACTCGAAGAGCTCAAGTGATGTAGTCATCAGAGGGAGATAATACGCACTGCACTCTTTTTCCCTTAGTCATGGTTTTGTCCTACTGGGTTTTCCTGACAAGGTTTTTAATGAGGTAGCGTTTTCTAAACGTATTAACAATATGGACATCTAAGAGGGAGTGTTATGAATAATTATATGTGGATGTCCATATAACCCATAATAGGCCCACGGCCCATGTTAGCTATTAGGGTTTTGCCCTAATATTTGTCTATATATATTCTTTATAAATCTCATAGTTGATGATTAATTGAAGATTACTTTCATTCCCTCTATTGTTGTTTATAACACTTTAGTAAAGTATCTTACCCATATATTATCTTCATGAATACAAGGTTGTAATGTATACTAGCTCGTTTATATAGTAATTAAGTATTAGGGATAAATTTCATTTGCTTTTTTCATGAGAATTGCTATTTAACTAAACTGATCATTGATTTATTGAAAAGGTTCAAAAATTTCTAAATTTGATTCTCTTTAATTTGGTATAAATCTTTTTAATTTTTTTGAAACTTTTTTTTTTGACATATTCATTGGGATATGATTTTCTTAATGTTTTTGCTATTTTTGACCCTATTTTTTACCTTAAAAATTGCCGAATCATAAAATACTTAAAACACGAAAGGTGTAGATTTTGATTCACTCTTTACCCAGAAATTTCAATCACTCAAATCCGATATGTATGAGTGAGATATCGCACGTCAAAGATGACGTTTTAGTCATATTTGTTGCACACAACGTGTTTGATGAAATGTTTAGCTTAGATTTTTTGTCTTAAAATCGAGTTAAATGCACTTATTTTTGTCCCACAATGCATTATTAATAATTTTATTAATGTAACATTCAAAAAGTGATGTTTTTTAATCATTATATTTTTAAAATATACATTTAGTTCATCAGTTAGGTTATTAGCTTTATCAGTTAAGTTATTAGGTTCATCAGTTAGGTTATGTTTTGTTCATCAGTTAAGTTATAGGTTATAGGTTCATCAGTTAGACATTTTGTTCATCAGTTACTTTGGTTCATCAATTTTTTCAGATTCATCAATTTCAGGTTCATAAAGTTTGATCAAATGTTTGGGTTCATCAGTTATTGACTAACTGATGAACCTATAATTATAGGTTCATCGGTTATTGACTAACTGATGAACCTATAAATATAGGTTCATCAATTATTGACTAATTATAGGTTCATCAGTTAGGTTCATTGATTTTTTGGTTCATTAATTATGGGTTCATCAGTTAGTTTATCATTTATTGACTAACTGATGAACCTATAATTATAGGTTCATCAGTTAGGTTCATTAATTTTAGGTTCATCAGTTATTAACTAATTGATGAACTTATAATTATTTGTCATGTGTTATGTGTTTAGGTTCATCAATTAGTCAAAAATGTTACCATAAAAACTGATGAACCAAAGTAACCTAACTGATGAACCTAATAACCTAACTGATGAACCTAATAACCTAATTGATGATCTAAATGTATATTTTAAAAATATAATGATTAAAAAACTTTACTTTTTGAGTCTTACATTAATAAAATGATTAATAATGCATTGAGAAACAAAAATTAGTGCATTTAGCTCAATTTTAACACAAAATATAGAAGCTAGACATTTCATCAAACACATTGTGTACAACAAATATGAGTTAAGCACCATCTTTAACGTGTGTTATCTTACTCACATGAGATCGGATTTGAGTGATTCAAAAACCTGTGTAAAGAGTGAACAAAAATCTATAACTTTCATGTTTTAAGTTTTTAACGATTCGACATTTATGAGGGTAGAAAATAGGGCCGAAAATGACAAAAAAATCAAAAAAATCAAGACCCATAAAAAAAAGTTCGAAATATTTAACAAGATATATACCAAATTAAAGAGGATTAAATTTTAAAAATTATGGTGAAATCCGTTTTTCGTAAAAGTTTGTCGTTTGAAAGATATTTGCGTTTGAAGTTTTAGGGTGGAATAAAGAAACGGGTTAAAATGACCAAAATGCCCCCTAACAGAATTTAAAAAGAAAAAAGGGAGGGAGTGGGTGGTGGACACTTGTCACATGGTGAGTGGCTTTCTAGCCTTTGTATACTTTATATTTTAAGTCCTCTTTGTAGGGGATCGCACCTCATATATTAAAACACATGAAAAAGTAGGCCCCACAAAAAAGTAATTAAAGAGTGATTAAAAAACTAATATGCACTGTCATAAATAGTGAAATCACTATTTTTTACTACTCATGGCAAATATATTATTATTTTATTGCTTTAGTACAACACATATGCCAACTTAGATAGGGATGACACCCGTGGGTAATGGGCACGGGTACCTCTAACCCGTCACCCACCTACGTAGTTTTTTTCTAACTCATCACCCACCCGTCACCCACTAATGGGTACAAATTTCTACCCATGCCCTTGCCCGTGGGTATTTGTTGCCCATGGGTAAACCCATGTGTTAGTGTTATGCAACAAAATTACAAAACGATTATATGAAAACTAACTATGAAACTGCGTAATAAGATACCAATCAATTTGCCAAATACAACTTTGATTATTTGATCTTTCATACTCTCTTTTTAGTCTTGAAACTCAAACAAACTTTTAAATTAATGTGTTTTGTTGAAACTTGGTGGTAACTGTTAAATGTATACCTGCAACATCATAAATATTTTAATTAGTATAATTAATTTTAACATGGGTTTATGGATACACCTACTGGTATTTTGACGGGTATACCCGTGGGTATTTTAAATGGGTGTCATGAGTTTACCCGCGATGGGTATGCCTCACCGTCACCCACCCGCTACCCACCGATGGGTAAAGATTTTCACCCACGACCCACCCGTGGGTGAAAATTGACGCGTTTATCCACCCATTTATGGCGGGTACCCGCGGGTTATGGGTTTTTTTCTCGCCCATTGCCATCCCTAAACTTAAATGCTTCTAGCATACAAAATTAGTATTTTTTTTACAAACAAACAAACCAAAAATAAATAAATAAATAAATAAATAAATAAAACAAATAATAAATGTTAACAACAATAACTTTCCGGCAACGGCACAATTTTTTCCGTCGACCAAAAATTTTTTTCCGGCAGCAGTACAACTCTTTCCAGCAGCAGCATAATTTTTTCCGACGACCACAAAATTTTTTCCAAACATAACGAATCAAAATTCATTAATAACTTCAAACAAAACCTCAACCCCAAATAAAAAAAGCACAACGAAGTCCAAATCCAAATCCAAATCCAACTCAACATATCCAAACCGAATCTAATCAACTCAAAACGGCGGCTACATCATCGGCAAGCGGCGGTAAGTGGCTGCAAGCTGCAGTACTCACAAAAAAAAATAGCAAAAACGTTAGATCTAAAAAAAACATATAGATCTACAAAGAAAATCAATATATCTAAAAAATGTACGGATCTAAAAAAAACTCTAGTTTTATATATTTAGCATAAAAATTAAACTAAAAAAAAACCGTCACCATCTCAGACTCAACTACAACTGTCAAACTCCGCCAACAAAACAACAAGATACAACTACAACTCAAACTCAACTACAACTGTCAAACTCCGCCACAAGATACAACTACACGATCAGAATCCTCAAAACACGAAAAAGACTCGGAAAATAAACAATAATATCTAAGATCTCAGTTTTGTTCATTGACTGTACCAATCTTTTAAGATTCTTTTGAGTTGAACAAGATTCATCATAGATATTTATCGAAGCTTATACTTCTTTGAAATATTCGAAAAAATTGGATTTGGGCCTCAATTCATTCATGGGATTCATTGGGTTTTGTTTGGTCCAAACATTTTAGTGGTGTATCTTTTGGTTAGACCAAAAAATTTAAACAAAATTTAGATAAAAAAATCGTATTAGGATATAAGATATAACATCAACATAAGACCAAATAATCAAATCAAAGTAACAGATAAAAGTATGATTACTATTTTCAAACAACCATAAAAAAAAATGTAATGAAGATAATAAAAAGTACACACATATACAAAACCTTAGTATAATAATTAAACACATATACGAAAGGCTATAGATGCTTCAAAATATATGATGTTTAAAAGAAATTAAAAGAGCCATATCAATAATGTATATGATGCTGCAAATAAAAATTAACTAATCCAAATTCGTGAACAAATAAAAATATAGAATCACATAATCAATACCTATAAGATGGTTCATCTTTGTATATTTCTCTCTATCTCTCTTGAAAACATCTAACCAATCAAAGAGATGCATACCTATATTTCTATCTAATAATTTGGTATCATACAGGTACATTATTCAGTTCTTGTTTGTTAAGAGTATTATAAATACGGGTACGCGCTAACTTAAAAATCACTTGAAAGCAAACAGTAAGATAACTTCACATTACAGGCAGTTGATAGTTTTATATATATATATTTTGGAGGGAAAAGTAAGATGTGGAGATTGAAAATAGCTGAAGGGGGCAATGATCCGTACCTGTACAGCACAAACAACTTCGTTGGAAGGCAAATATGGGAGTTTGACCTGAATTACGGAACTCCAGAAGAGCGTGATGAGGTGGAACAAGCTCGTGTTGATTTCTGGAATCACAGACACGAAGTTAAACCCAGTAGTGATGTTCTTTGGCGCATGCAGGTCTAAAGTCCATCTTTTAAACAAAAAATAAAATTATTAGTACTATTTGTTTGGTTATGGCCCTTGTTGATCATTTAATAAATGTTTTGTAAATCTGGATATGCAGTTTTTAAGAGAGAGGGGATTTGAACAGACGATACCCCAAGTGAAAATAGAGGACGGTGAAGAAATATCGTACGAAAAAGCTACAACCACATTAAGGAGATCGGTTAACTTCTTTGCAGCCTTGCAGGCCGATGATGGTCACTGGCCAGCTGAAAATGCTGGTCCCTTATATTTCATGCAGCCCTTGGTACGTAGACTTTTATGTTTCACTAGAGGTCTAATAAATGGTCGGGTCGGGTAGCGGGTCAACCCAAAACACAATGTACCCAAACATTTGAACTTTTATAGATATTTTGTGTCGTATATATGATTCCATGCAAGGAGATGAACCATTTGACCTGTTTCCTATAAGCTATTTTGGTTGCTGTTTTACACGTTAGAATTTTAAAAACCTAAATTGATCCATTCATAAATAAAAAAATCAATATTTTAACACTGTTTTCCCAGCAGAATATCGAAAAGAAATTCTACGGTACATATTCTGTCATCAGGTACGTAGTATTGTAAACGGAGTATGTTCTTGAACTAAATTTTCTGAAAGATATTATTAATAAACATCATCTGTAATTCACAGAATGAAGACGGTGGGTGGGGATTTCACATTGAGGGTCATAGTACAATGTTCGGCACCACCCTCAGTTACATATGCATGCGTCTTTTGGGGGAAGGACCCGATGGTGGTCTGGAGGGTGCATGCACCAAAGCTCGTAAATGGATTCTAGACCATGGCAGTGTCACGGCCATTCCATCTTGGGGTAAAACATGGCTTTCGGTAAGACACTTTATTCAATACAGCAAAATATTCAAGAATTCAAGATAATGACGGGTCAACACAACTCGACATGCATGTGTATTTTGACTCGCTATCCAATCCGCCCGACCTACCATTTGGACACCTTTAACATACTTGTTGGACCATAATTGATAAAGTCTTGTTAGACAAGGATACTTATGTAATAAACTAAAGCCAAGGGGCTGAATATGTTAAGTAAATAGTTTATAACCGAATGGTAGTTATTTCGGTTGGTAGTTATAAGTTAGTTATTTCTGTAAAAGCCAAAGGGTGTGTCTTTTGTAATGATGTAACCTACTGTTATATTGATATAAATGAATCATCTTCTTGTCAATCTTGTGCAATATGATCCTGGGAATATCAAGTATTCTGAGACCTGTGAAAAATTCCAATATGGTATCAAAGCAGAAGGTTGTTGCAAGGTTACAAGATATGATTCAAGTTTTTGATCAAGAAGATCAAGGACCGAGAAAGGAAGGCACCAAGGATTGTTGGGGAAGATAATGCATGATCATAACCAACGGACATGGACACCAAACGAATTGGTGGGAGTTTTGTTGTGATCATTCGCGACAACAAAACAAGAAGGAAACTTTTGTCGGAGCAGCAAGTTTTGATAAGTTTTGATAACCGAAAAAAGGAAGCGAACGTAGACACCAAAAGTATTGGTGGGAGAAAACTTAGAAGAACAATTGTTACAACTCTTGACGTTGAAAAAAGCGTAGAAGCAAGAGTGGAATAGCGCAGAAGTAAAACAAACTCTTGACGTTGAAACAAGCGTAGAAGCAAGAGTAGGAAGCGCGAGACATTTTCTTGTGTGTTTGCTATTAACGCAATGCTGGAAACAAGAAAAGGATACACATCGTTGGATAGAGAACGAGTGGGAAGGCTTTGTAAAAACCGGTTTGAAAAAAGATACAAAGCAAGATGTAAGACGCAGGACTAGCGCGCAAGATGTAAGACGCAGGACTAGCGTGCAAGATGTAAGACGCAGGGCTAGCGCGCAAGATGTAGGATGCAGGACGGGAGCGCAAGATGTAAGACGCGGGTCTGGAGCGCAAGGAACGTTGTTGTGGAGAAGAAAGCGTATACGTGGAACAAGGAAAGATATGAGTACTCAAGGATTGTGTTGGTACGACACAAGAACAACAACAACGAGAGAAGGAACAAACGAAGTGACTGTTTTGTTTCGGTGGAACGAAATCAGAAACGAAGGGACTGTTTTTGGTTCGGTTTGGTTACCGAGACGTGGTACCAAAGATTGTGTGAAGGAATGTTTGTGATTTCCAGATAAGAAATCAAGACAACACACAAGGGTTTGTGTGTAGGAAAGTTCTAAGATTTCAAAGAGACCGAAATCAAGAACACACAAAGGAGACCTTGGTTGTGTTTCAAGGAAGAATTTGAGACAACAAACCAAGGAGGCTGTGGAACTTTTGTTCAGACTCGTTGGCAAGAAAAATTCGACAAGAAAAAAGAAGGAACCATGGTGTTTATTTTGATTCGAATCAAAACAGCAACAAGGCAACAAAATCCGAAAGTTTGTTGAAGGTTGAAGTCGAATAGGATTTGAAAAGGCAACGAGGCAGGAAGAAACAAAAGAAAAAAGGAGTTGCTTGGGATAGAAAAGGTATACCGAGGCAAGGAAACAATCAAGGATTGTTTGCCAAGACGTTTAGCAATACGAACAACAACAATAAAGATGAAGAAACAGGCTGATCACTTGTTTATAGGAAAATACCGACGGGTATTGAAGAATTGTTGAAGATATGGTGTAAAATTGAAGAAACACAAGGAAGTATTGTGGTACAACGTTGGAATGGAACAAGCAACAGCATCAACAATCATGAAGACAAGAAGAAGGAAAGAAAAAGACACGGAGAAGAGTATGAAGACTCGAAGAACAAGACTTAAACAATTAGGGGGGAATTGTTGGACCATAATTGATAAAGTCTTGTTGGACAAGGATACTTATGTAATAAACTAAAGCCAAGGGGCTGAATATGTTAAGTAAATAGTTTATAACCGAATGGTAATTATTTCGGTTGGTAGTTATAAGTTAGTTATTTCTGTAAAAGCCAAAGGGTGCGTCGTTTGGTTGAAACCATTCGAACCATCATGACCATTGGGTCATACCCTTTCATGTCTATAAATAGTCCTTTACATGTAAACGTTTTAAGTGTGTCTCTTTGTAACAATGTAACCCACTGTTATGTTGATAATAAATGAATCATTTCTCTTGTCAATCTTGTTTATACGATCCTGGAAAGTATGAACCTGTCAAACACAGAACCTGTGAACAATATATGATCCTGAAAGTTGTAGACCTGTGAAATTTTAATAATACTTACATACTTGCTACTTTTAGAAATCATACACACTTATTAATTATACATGGTTCTTTGTTTTAGATACTTGGTGTATATGAGTGGGCAGGAACCAACCCAATGCCCCCCGAGTTCTGGATTCTCCCTTCTTTCTTACCTATGTATCCAGGTTAGTTTTCAAGTACCAGCTGTATCAAAATAGTATTAATATTACAATTTTTCTAAATAACTTTCAAATTTATATGTAGCAAAAATGTGGTGCTACTGTCGGCTTGTATATATGCCAATGTCATACCTATATGGAAAAAGATTCGTGGGTCCTATTACCCCATTAATTCTACAACTTAGAGATGAACTTTATGCCCAACCGTACGATGAAATTAAATGGAGGAGCATAAGGCATTTGTGTGCAAAGGTGAAATTTTGTTGCTATTGGTAAGATTTAATATTGCCTAATAATGATTTTCCTTGCTAATAATTTAATTTGCCTCCCGCACTCAGGAAGACTTATACTATCCTCATCCCTTACTACAAGATTTGATGTGGGATATTCTTTATTTTTTTACTGAGCCTGTACTAAATCACTGGCCATTTAATAAATTGCGTGAGAAAGCACTACAAACAACAATGAAGCATATCCATTATGAAGATGAGAACAGCCGATATATCACAATTGGTTCAGTAGAGAAGGTAAGCTAATAAATAGTAGTTCAACTAATATATAATTAGATACCTATAAACTCACTATGAAGATTTCACCTTCGTTGTTTAGGCATTGTGTATGCTCGCATGCTGGGCTGAGGATCCGAATGGAGTGTGTTTCAAAAAGCACCTTGCTCGTATTCCAGATTATCTCTGGGTTGCTGAAGATGGAATGAAAATGCAGGTCAGATAAAAATCACATTGTTTTTAGACAATATGACTTTTGTAATAAATGCAAAAACACTGCCTAAGTATTTTAAATGTATATCGTTCTAATTGCAATACGTATCTCTCAAAACAGAGTTTCGGCAGTCAGGAGTGGGATGCTAGTTTTGCTATTCAAGCTCTATTGGCTACTGATCTTACTGATGAAATTGGGTCTACTTTGATGAAAGGACATGAATTTATTAAAGCTTCACAGGTCTCTAAAACTTTTAGATATTAGCAGGACTCTCTTTATGATCTACTACCTATCCCCAGTGTTGCCTTCTATTTTCAACGATGCCACCAGAAATAGTTGGTGAGAAAATGAAACCTGAGCAACTGAACGATGCTGTCAACGTAATACTTTCCTTACAGGTCAGTATATTTACTTTACATTCGACCTAAAAAGTCTTGAAGAGATTAACAAGTTTTTAACTGACTTTGATGATAATATAGAGCAAAAATGGTGGGCTAGCCTCATGGGAACCAGCAGGATCATCACAATGGCTGGAGGTATGTATCGTTATAGGGAAAGTTTTATTCTTTTGAGAAAAATTGATACTGTACTGTTTTCCGACGTATTCATTTTTTTTTCATTATAGATTCTCAATCCTACAGAGTTTTTTGCTGATATCGTCATAGAGCACGAGTAAGAAATAATGTACCATTTAGCATATATGATCTAGGGTTCACTACAAGAGACTCACTGAACTTGTTAATTAGGTATGTTGAGTGCACATCATCAGCAATGCAGGCTCTGGTTTTGTTCAAAAAGTTATACCCGGGGCATAGGAAGAACGAGATAGAAAATTTTCTTTCGACCTCAAGTGGATACCTGGAGAAAATGCAAATGCAAGATGGTTCATGGTTTGTTTCTGACTTTTAATCTAAAATAAAGTTCTTAAACAGTTGGAACCAGATGCAGTAAAAGTGTTTTGATTTTAGGATTTTGACCCCCTAAAGATAAAAACATAATCCATATTGACCCATTCATAATTAACACAAGAACCTGTGGTGATTAGGTATGGAAACTGGGGTGTGTGTTTTACATACGGTACATGGTTTGCTCTTGGAGGACTGTCAGCGATTGGGAAAACATATGAAAATTGTCCAGCAATCCGTAAAGCTGTTAAATTTCTCCTGGAAACCCAGCTGGAAGATGGTGGTTGGGGAGAAAGCTACAAATCCTGCCCAGAAAAGGTATAGCTACAACATCACAAACGTTTCAAAATAACGATAATAATAAAATATTACTATAATTTAAACCATTTTTTCTTCAAAAACAGAAATATATACCTTTGGAAGGAGGTCGGTCCAACTTGGTACACACTGCATGGGCTATGATGGGTCTGATTCATTCTGGACAGGTCCGTTTATTGTTCAAAATTCTATGTAACAAAAGTTTCCGGTATTCTTAATATTTTACTCCATAATTAATTTGTCAAAATTTATAGGCAGACAGAGATGCAACACGCCTACACAGAGCAGCCAAACTGCTAATCAACTCCCAGTTGGAAACTGGTGATTTTCCACAACAGGTAATGCAAATGGCGAAAGATCTTTATAGAAAAGAAAAAAAAAATAGTTTTTGGACAAAAGGTGCTTCAGGCCAACCCAATCTGTCCTATGATCCAACCTGTCCATTTGCTACCATTATAACTCACACAAGGGTAATCTTACGAATAGCTATATCGCTCACCGCTTTTAACATGTTTCTAATTTATTAATTCAGGAAATAGCTGGAGTCTTTATGAAGAATTGCATTCTACACTACGCCTTATACAGAAATATATTCCCAATGTGGGCTCTAGCAGATTATCGCAAGCAGGTGTTGCCACAGCTCAAAGGCATCTAGTACTACATGCTAGTGATCAACTCATTTATTTCAATCTATATAAAAATAAAATTATGATAAAGGAAATAAATTAGTTTTCTATTCATCATTTGTCCATTCTCGAAGGGAGTATTAGATGATAGATATGGCCCAAGCCCGTCTGTGGGATTAGGTCCATAAGATTGTCTAGGGTTTGTAGTTTATATGATGGGATCAAGAATAATGCATAACCTACGGGAATTATGTAATCCAGCATGTTAGTCGGTGTTAGTTCTATTGGGCTCATGCCCGAGTTCTAGATCATTCCCTATAGATCTATTTATGTACCGATACTTTGGATGGAATGCAATACACAATATTGAGTTTTACATGGTATCAGCCATCGAGGTGAGATCTATAAAAAACAACTAGTATCTAAAGTACATATAATCAAATCCCAACCATCCAATCCCCCTCCATCTAATGGCTGAGATGCATCCAAAAATTACTAACAAGGGCAAGATGGTAAAATCAAGTATCTTAATAAAAAAAAAAAAAAAAAAAAAAAAAAAAAATCTGCATCCATCTCATTTGTCACCTAACTTTCTCTCTCATCCAAACATTTCTCTCTCAAACAAACCAAAACCCTAGATCTAACAAACCCTCGCCGGAATAATCAAAGAATCTCGCCGGAAAATCATGAATCCGACGGATTCATCAACAACACCGTCAACAAAACCTCTGGATTCATCAAAACCACCTGCTTCATCAACAACACCACCGGAATCATCAACAAAACCTCGCCGGAATCAAAAACGTCGCCGGAATCACCATGAATCCGACGGATTCATCAACAAAACCGCCGGATTCATCAACAATAAATGAAACATTTCTGTAAGAATCTGAACAATAAGGAAGATGCCATCATCTGGTCCAGTTTTTACAGGAGACCAAATGATGTTAGGCTCAAGATGTATTGTTAGAACTGTTGTACATAATGCAAGAAAGAGTGGTGATAATGCATTTTTCGTTGTCACTGTTCCAGTTTTCCCTTTTTAAATTTCTTCCTTCGTTAATTGTGTAACAGAAAGAGATGTAACTGATAAGAACGTGCAGGAAAGGATATTGATCCTCGTGTCTAATTGTAAGCCTATAAATTTTCTTAAGAACAAGATGAAGACATCTATGGGGAAGTGTTAAATTTAAATTCTATACCAAACATTCCCTCTGTGATTATCCTTGTTGCTTGTATATGTATGACATAGTAGTAAGTTCACTAAGGGGGTGCTTGGTTCCAATTGAGGTATGGGAATAGCAAAAGCAAAGGGAATGCAATGGAATACGATGAGCATTTTATTGTATTTTATCTCGGAATTTATAATGTATCACAAGAAAATTTATCCTGAATCACATGTGATTCATACACAATCCCATGGGATTCACAGTTAATCACATGGGATTCATACACAATCCCATGGGATTCACAGTTAATCCCTTGGGATTAACTGTGAATCCCATGGGATTAACTGTGAATCCCATGGGATTAAATACACAATCCCATAGGATTAACTGTTAATTCCTTGTTTTATTTTCTTGTGATACTTCTTTATGTGTGAGCATGTTTAGGATCCCATGGGATTCATACACAATCCCATGGGATTCACAGTTAATCCCATGGGATTCACAGTTAATCCCATGGGATTCACATTTAATCCCATGGGATTCGCAGTTAATCATGGGATTAACTGCGAATCCCATGGGATCAAATACACAATCCCATGGGATTAACTGTTAACTCCTTGTTTTATTTTCTTGAGATACTTCTTTATGTGTGAGCATGTTTAGGATCCCATGGGATTCATACACAATCCCATGGGATTCACAGTTAATCCCATGGGATTCACAGTTAATCCCATGTGATTCATACACAATCCCATGGGATTCACAGTTAATCCCATGGGATTCATACAAAATCCCATGGGATTCACAGTTAATTCCATGGGATTAACTGTGAATCCCATGGGATTAAATACACAATCCCATGGGATTAACTGTTAATTCCTTGTTTTATTTTCTTGTGATACTTCTTTATGTGTGAGCATGTTTAGGATCCCATGGGATTCATACACAATCCCATGGGATTCACAGTTAATCCCATGGGATTTACATTTAAGCCCATGGGATTAACTGTGAATCCCATGGGATTAAATACACAATCCCATGGGATTAACTGTTAATTCCTTGTTTTATTTTCTTGTGATACTTCTTTATGTGTGAGCATGTTTAGGATCCCATGGGATTCATACACAATCCCATGGGATTCACAGTTAAGCCCATGGGATTAACTGTGAATCCCATGGGATTAAATACACAATCCCATGGGATTAACTGTTAATTCCTTGTTTTTTTTCTTGTGATACTTCTTTATGTGTGAGCATGTTTAGGATCCCATGGGATTCATACACAATCCCATGGGATTCACAGTTAATCCAATGGGATTCACAGTTAATCCCATGGGATTAAATACACAATCCCATAGGATTAACTGTTAATTCCTTGTTTTATTTTCTTGTGATACTTCTTTATGTGTGAGCATGTTTAGGATCCCATGGGATTCATACACAATCCCATGGGATTCACAGTTAATCCCATGGGATTCACAGTTAATCCCATGGGATTAACATTTAATCCCATGGGATTCATAGTTAATCATAGGATTAACTGTGAATCCCATGGGATTAACTGTGAATCCCATGGGATTAAATACACAATCCCATGGGATTAACTGTTAATTCCTTGTTTTATTTTCTTGTGATACTTCTTTATGTGTGAGCATGTTTAGGATCCCATGGGATTCATACACAATCCCATGGGATTCACAGTTAATCCCATGGGATTCACAGTTAATCCCATGAGATTCATACACAATCCCATGGGATTCACAGTTAATCCCATGGGATTCATACAAAATCCCATGGGATTCACAGTTAATCCCATGGGATTAACTGTGAATCCCATGGGATTAACTGTGAATCCCATGGGATTAAATACACAATCCCATGGGATTAACTGTTAATTCCTTGTTTTATTTTCTTGTGATACTTCTTTATGTGTGAGCATGTTTAGGATCCCATGGGATTCATACACAATCCCATAGGATTCACAGTTAATCCCATGGGATTTACATTTAATCCCATGGGATTAACTGTTAATTCCTTGTTTTTTTTTCTTGTGATACTTCTTTATGTGTGAGCATGTTTAGGATCCCATGGGATTCATACACAATCCCATGGGATTCACAGTTAATCCCATGGGATTCACAGTTAATCTCATGGGATTAAATACACAATCCCATGGGATTAACTGTTAATTCCTTGTTTTATTTTCTTGTGATACTTCTTTATGTGTGAGCATGTTTAGGATCCCATGGGATTCATACACAATCCCATGGGATTCACAGTTAATCCCATGGGATTCATACACAATCCCATGGGATTCATAGTTAATCCCATGGGATTTACATTTAAGCCCATGGGATTAACTGTGAATCCCATGGGATTAACTGTGAATCCCATGGGATTAACTGTTAATTCATTGTTTTATTTTCTTGTGATACTTCTTTATGTGTGAGCATGTTTAGGATCCCATGGGATTCATACACAATCCCATAGGATTCACAGTTAATCCCATGGGATTCATACACAATCCCAAGGGATTCACAGTTAATCCCATGGGATTCAATGTGCTTATCTTATTATGAATATTCCTATTTGTTTTTTCTCCAGGAATTGCTTAACAATGTTGAACAAAAGTTGTCTGTTATTTGCGATGAAAGAATTGGTTTTAAAGGACTTTTGGCAATAGCTGGTTTAGAATTCCCTGGTGATGTAAAGCTTATTAACGTCATTCCAGAACAGTATATTTTGAGGCGTTGAACAGTATAGAAACGGCAGATGTGATTGGAGAACATTATTCCATTTCTAAACCTTACGATCAATAACAATCCAACAAGGGTAGGCAACAAATGGAATATTACAGAAAAGGAACGCAATAAAAGGTGAAAGAGTGAGAAAGAAAAAACACGTGGAGTTAAAAAGAAACAAGTAAAGGTTAAGAAGAAACAAGAGAAGGTTTGTGGCTATTGTGGAGTGAAGACCAATTTGCACACAAAAACAACTTATCCGGAAAACCCAAAGGCAGGGCTAAAGCCAAAACCAATAGTTTCTTGAACAAACTTTTTATATTCTGCTTTACTTGATTATTTAGATGATTTGCAAAGAAAATTATGGGTTTTTTAGTTATTTTTCTTGCATATTTAGATGATTTGCAAAGAAAATTCTTCTTTACTTTGAATATATCTTGTTTCTTACTTATATTCTGTATGATTCCCATGGGATTAGGGACATAATCCCATGGGATTGAATATGTCTTGTTTCTTACTTATATTCTGTAAGAATCCCATGGTTTCCCTAATCCCATAGGATTTAGTCATTTTCAATAACACAAGGGATCAAAGAATCCCATGGGATTAGTGATGAATCCCATGGGATTTATTTCTTTACTTTTAATATATCATATTTCTTATATTTTGTTTCAATGACACAAGGGATCAAAGAATCCCATGGGATTAGTGATGAATCCCATGGGATTTATTTCTGTACTTTAAATATATCATATTTCTTACTTATATTCTGTTTCATAACACAAGGGATCAAAGAATCCCATGGGATTAGTGATGAATCCCATGAGATTTATTTCTGTACATTGAATATATCATATTTCTTATATTCTGTTTCAATAACACAAGTGATCAAAGAATCCCATAGGATTTGTAGGAAACTACACAACAGTTACGTCACCACTAAAAGATCAGTTACTTCAACACTTAATTCTACCATGGAAACTGTTCTACCATACACAACAGTTACTTCAGCACTAAAGCAAAACTACTAACTAAACATTCAAAATGTTAACTAAACAATCATATTTCGTTGCTTCACCGGTGTTTAGACTGCTGTTTAGACTCGGCAACCAAACCACAATCCCATTTTCCAAACAATTCTTCAACGATTACAATATAACAAAAACATACAATATAACAATTCTTCAACGATTGGCCTTAGCAACTCTCTCGATCTCATCCTTCTTCTTGATTGCATAGCTGCACAAACAAAAAGACAGTCATAAGATTACAAGATGTTAGAGGTGATAAATTAGGGCGGTGCAAGCAAGGTTAAAAACAGGAAAACTAGTTCAAGTTTAAATGGGTCCTTTTTAGTACATGTCTAAACAAACCAAAAACAAATTTTGTAGCGACAAGAATAGTTTCTTTGTCCATTTCTTAATAAAATGTATAGATAATCTAACAACACAAAAAGCAATACGTTCACGATGACAATCTAGATATTTAAACAGATAGATTTAGTTGTAAAGTAATTAGAAGCCAATGGTAAAATTCTAACTGTAAAATATTGTTCCTCTACTAACAAGTATAATAAGTCAATCCATTAGTTAAAAACACAAACCAAATTAGCCCATTTAAGTAGAAAACGGATGTGTAAACACAAATTTACATAAAGGATCAAAGCCATTAGTTGAAAGTACCTGTTTGACGAACCCTTAGCAGCATTGATCAACTCATCAGCAAGGCACTCAGCAATGGTCTTGACATTTCTGAATGCACTTTCACGTGCACCAGTGGTTAGAAGATAGATAGCCTGGTTGACACGTCTCAGAAGTGAGATATCAACGGCCTGTCGCCTGACAACACCAGCAGACCCAATCCTAGTTGCATCTTCTCTTGGTCCACTACCACATGAATAAAATAATTACACAAGGACTCAAAAAGAGTACATACATATAGAACATAACGGCTGCTAGACGTATACTTGTTGATGACAGCATCAACGATGATTTGGATGGGGTTGGCATCAGTTAGGAGATGGATGATCTCCATGGCATGCTTGATGATGCGAACAGCCATTAGCTTCTTACCATTGTTACGGCCGTGCATCATGAGTGAGTTGGTAAGTCGCTCAACAATTGGGCACTGAGCCTTCCTGAATCTCCTTGCCTGGTACCTACCAGCTGTGTGGGGCATGTAGATCGGGTGCTTGGAAGCAGTGGCAGTGATGTGATCCTCCACAGAAAGATCAGCAACCTAATTACAAACATAAAGTTGCAGTCAGCAAACTTTAAGATATTTGCTAATGGAAATGATTGTATGGTATTAAACATTTAGAATAAACTAAACCATCATCATGTCCATCTGACAAATACCACTACTACATGCATCCAAGTGCAAAACAAGATCTAATAACATTGGTACAATTCTCATTCTAGTTGCATATGCAAGAATTAACAGCTACTTAAGTTTCCCAAAATTTAAACATATTGGCGCAATAATAGACTAGCAGTTTAAGACAACTACAAGGCTGTTTGAATTAGCTTATTCTACCAACTTATGGGCTAATTAGAAAAAATCACAACCCCAATTTATTCAGTCAATGAGCAGGTGTGACTAAGCTTATACTTAAATAAGCAATAAGCTCAGCAGTACAGGCTCAAAGACCAACAAAAAGTAGGCTTGTGAACTTTTCCAAATTCAAATAAGCCCCATAGATTAGAAATATAAGCTAATTAACAAGAATGAAATAACAGAATGCGAAGCGATTTTTGATACATGTAAACTCAACAAACATCAATATCATCAAATCAACGCTCAACTTAAGCATACTCATACACACTCACTTATTCACTTAATCAGCTTATTAATACAACAGCTTACCTCAAGTAATCATTCACTATCACTAAATAAGCACAAATTAAGCTGAAAAACAAACAGTAGCAGAATTGATGTGATTATACCACACGAATAAAGCCGATAACGATTTCGATACACGTAAACTCAACAAACATCAATATCATCAAATCAACTCTAAACTTAACTACGTAAACTTAACTCTAAACACGCTTAGTTAATCACTTAATCAACTTATTGATACAACAGCTTAACCTCAATTTTAATCATACACTATCACTAAATAATGACTGATTTAAAAAAATGAGAAAAGAATATACCAGAATCGACATTTAGAAGCTTATTTTGATCCGATCCCGCCAACGAAGAGTCTTTAGATTGAGCAATTTCTTCTCGTAGGTCCGTTTCAATGATTTACCGGTGATTTGACAGTGATTTAACGGTGGTTTGACGGTGGATTGACGGTGGATTGGGTGGTTAGGGTTAGGGTTACGAATTGGGGTAAACGGGGAGGGAGAGAGAGTATAAAACGTGTTTGTGTGTGAGAGTACGGGGAGGGAGGGTAAAAAGTGTGTGGGTGGATTGACAAAAATGCCCCTCCGCTTTTTTTTTTTTTTTTTTTCTTTTTTTGTGTAATTAATCTACACCGTTGGATGGAAGGGAATTGATGGATGAGATCTTTTGGTTTGTACTTTAGCTAAATGTTGTTTCGCATAGAACTTTTCTCATCAGCCATCAAAACCGATCCATCAAATTAAAAAAAAAAAAAAAAAAAAAAAAAAAAAGAAAAAAAAAAACCTTAAACTGCTATCATTCTCTCGTCGATTGTTGGTTTTGAGTGATAATGAGTCGACTTGTCTACCAGTTCTAAGTCGATTATTGCTTGATAGTTCCAGTCAACAAGGTTAGAGTCGATCGTTGGTATTTGTGGTTTACTAATCCACTAAAGTTCAACTCGTCAAGGTTTAAAGTCTGTTCGTGTTTGCCACTGTTCATTTGTTATTGGTTCATACTTATTTGGGAAAATTACTGTGCTACCCCTGCAACGAGGGTTGTGTCTGACAGTGCCCAAGATTTTTTCACATTACAAATCTACCCAAAGGTGTCTCGTATATATATACGCGACATTACCGACTTAAACGTGTAACAAATTTGTTGGACGAAGAAAAAAAAATTACAAAGTCGTGTATATTTATACATGACCTACGCGACTTCTACTAAACAAAAAAAAAAGTCGTGTATATATATACATGTCCTACGCGACATCTAAGAAAAAACAAAAAAAAAAACCCTAGCACAATGTCGTGTATATATATACTAGACCTACTCGACATATATTTATTTTTTTATTTTTTGGTAAATGAGATTTGAAAGTGGGTTTTGTTAGGGTTTAGGGTTCGGGTAAATGAGATTAAATTGGTATTTGTTAGTTACATAAAATATATACGATCTGAAATTAAAACATTATATAAATATAAATTTAAAACGTTACATAAACATAAAATAAAAACGATACAAAATTAAAACAATTCAAAAACATAAAATTAAAAAGTTACATAAACATGAAATAAACATTACATAAACTACTATACGTAATCCATGTGATCCCAAGTTTGAGAGTTGTTTGAGTCGTAACCATCGTCGTAAGCAGAGTAGTTCGAAAAGTTGCTCTCTTTGTAATCTGTTTCCAATCTGCTAAGCTGATGCTCATTACTCTCGTTCCAACCCGCATTTTCTTCATAACCTAGCCCAAATTGAGTCAGTTGAGGTTGATAATCTTGTTGCTCAACAAATCTTGGTGCATCAGATGAAGTTGATGCACCTTGACCAAATGGTTGGTTTTGTTGTGATACAGAACCAGCTGCCACATTTTCCTCATAACTCCAACGGATTTTGTTGGAGATTTGGGCATGTATCTGATCAACACAACCCAACAAAGTCTCACTAACGACACCGTCTTTGCGGGCTTCATCGTTCAAAAACTGGTCGAACACAACTTTTCTTTCTTCAGAGATGTCTTTGCATTCTGCGTATCGTTGTCTCAATCTTTGTTTCAGTGCCTTTGTGAGCTCAAACTGCTTGATAACTTCGATAAGAGCATGTTGTCGAGCCGCATCATCTTTCTCGGCTTGTATTTTAATATACTTTTGCATTTGTTCGATGGTATGGGAGAGACGACAAGCCATTAGAAGTTTTGATGAATTGTTAATGTTTAAGTAGAGTTGTGTTTAACTCAGTAGTGGTTTAAAAAATATGAATTAGTGGGTATTTATAAGTAAAAATAGGGGAGTGTCTAAATTTTTTTTTAAAAGACTCTGGAACCAACTATTGTGTTATCACCATGCATTGCCTTCTAGTCTAGTTCTTAATTTGACTAGACTCTGTAACCAACTACAAAATGTTGAAAAAAGTTAATATGAAGATCATTGAATAGTCAAAACAATGTCATATTTCGTGTAAGATTTTAAGCGAACACGACATTGTCAGTGAGATGTCATATCAATCTCGGTCACTAAAAATTGAATAGTCATATCAATGTCAGAACACGTATTTTTTTCCTGTTATAAATTGTCATTCACTTTATAGGGTAGCTATGAATTGAAATATACATAGATTTCTTAATTCTCTCTAGAGTAGGCATGAATTATAATATTAAGAAGTTCAAATGTGTGTTACATTTTGAAGATCAGCATCGAGGTGTCATTATGTTTAATGATATGACGTACTCAGGATTAGTTGGGTTGGTGGTGAAGAAATTCAATCTAGATCCAAATGTTCCGATTAATTTGTCGTGTAAGTTGCCTTTATTTGACTATCGTATTGACATTACTGAAGATGACGAGGTATTGTTTTTTTGTTGAATGTGCTTGTAGTGCTTATGATGGAGTGACACAATTGTATGTTGTTCAACCCAACAAATAAGAAGATTGTGTTTTTCTTGATTTATCTTATGTGGTTTGTTTTTCATTAATGTATTTTTCTACTTTTATTTGAACAAATGTAATTTGGATACATAGTTTAACATTTATTAAAACATTGATTACGAAACTCTTATAAAAAAGACAATCTTAAAGCATACATGACACATATTGAATGATATAATTAATAATTGAAACGCTTTTTCTATATCGCTTTATGACATTCATCTACTTTAGCATCCTCATTCTCAAAGTGTTGTTGTTCCGCCCATTCAACCATTTGATCAAAAGTGTAATATGATTGTGTTAGATTTTTTTTTTCGTCTTCATTGTCACTTGTGTAGTCTGTTATCACATGATCCATCATTTCTGCCAATGTAGCATTTGGGCATATATATTTTTGCAATAATAAAATCGACACCACCATGGTCAATGTAAATTTCCAACTGGCCTTGTGCTGCTGAAATATCAAACATCACATGCATATCGTAGTTGTTTCTTAGTTTGACGGTGCTTGAAAAGCTAGTGTGTTGTACTTCATAATAAAGAGCATGAATCTTCTTATCAACAATGTTAAACAAATATTGCTTCAGCTCTTCTAGCTTCATTCTTGGAATATTGATGTTCATCTTCCAACCATTTACATACTTTGGTTTTCCGGCATTGCAAACCAATTGACCATTATTGTGAACAAGAAATTGTAAATTGTTTGTGTATATGGTGTAATAGGTTTAGTTTTTTTCTTGTACCCAAGTTTATACCGGAGACGCTCTTAAAGTATGTTTTTTCTCTGAACCATTTGATGTAGATAATGGACACGCTCTTCACGTTTGAGTTTTGTTTCTTCTGAAATCACACCAGCAAATGATTCTTTCAAAGAACCATCATCGGGAATCAAAAACTGTGCTTAAATCAATGGGATGCTCATAAACGAAAATTTGGAGCTTCCCAGCAACTTTTGCGATGTCATACATAACATTAATATCATAATCATTTTTGACTGCTTTCATACCCTCTAACATGTTGTTTTGGGGCAATGCGTAATACAGACTGTGGATCATTGTTGGTAATTTTGTTTTTAGATAGCTAACCATATCTTGAAAATCAATTTCTGGAACACGAATATTCATGTGTGAACCATCTTGATATGTTAGTGGGTTAAGTATAAAGTTTCCGTTGTAGTTGATTATGAAGTTGAAAGTAGGGTTATTAGATGTTGACATTTGATGAATGAAAGATGTAACAATTGAATTTGCTTCGGTGAAACCACAAAGTAGTATATATATATATATATATATATATATATATATATATATATATATATATATATATATATATAACATGTGATACCACAAAGGTGAGTAGTCATTTCGTTGTCAGAATTGGTGAATGACTAATCAATTCAATGTTTTTTATCATTAAAGTTGAAAACACATAACGACGAAGATAAAATTGTTACTTGGATAATAGAAAATGGAAAGCATAATACGACATTACAAGTAGAACAGACCAAGACTTACTAACTAGTCAAATAACTTTTTTGAACATGAAGGTTTATCTTGTATATTCTTCTTGGAACCCTCATTATTGCATTGGTCGGCCACAACGAGTGGGGATAACTCCACCCGTGATACGTACACATGCAGTTTGTTTTGATGAAGTTGGGTATTCGTTAATATACTTGCGCGGTCCTCAATAGCATCAGCCAATGGTACGAGCCCTGAATCAAGACTACAATTTGGTTTCTTTATATAAAAAAAGGTTGCGGAGTTTTCATCGTAACCTAAACAATTGGTTAAGCTTTTTTTCAATTGATCGGCTGAAAAAGTTTCAAACTCGACTGGATCTATGCAAGCAATTAAACCACCTACAAACTTTCTTCCAGGTGGGGAAGTGAACATTCCGTAATGGTGAAGTAGGACTTTGAATGTCATTTCTTGAACTCTAGAAAAAAATTAAAAATAAAAGGATAAAAGGTTTTATTGAAATTGAAGTGCAACAATGTGGTTTATATAGTGTGACCTGCTCACGTATTTATTGTTTTCATCAAGGACACATATTGTGTTATCAAATCAACAGTGTAAATGAACAGTGTAACTGATGATGTGCTTATTTTTCTCTTGCAAATATTGTGTTATCAAATCAATACTGTGTTATCAACAATGCACAATGCACACCTATGTTACTTAGTTTAGGATCAATTAATATGATGTGGAACGTTTTTATAGCATCTCGTGACTTGTGGGTTTTACATGTTTCATCGCACTTTATGAAACTATCAGGGTACAGTGGCATTTAGAAGTAGTGACAAGCAACATCAGAAGCACTATAGCATGAAGCACTAGTTATTTGTTTTGATAAAGTGTTTGCTAACAATCTGTATGTTTGTAATTATTAGGTGTAAACACTAGTTGTTAGTAAACGGTCCTTCAAGTAGCATTTTGATTTGGAGCATTTAGAAAAATTAGTAATTCTAGTTGCTTGTTATCAACCAAGCATTGTATATAGGGCTGGCAATTTTGACACGAAACCTGTTAACACGACACGTCACGACCTGTTCTTAACAGGTTTCGTGTTTGACCTTAACAGGTTTCGTGTCTTAACAGGTCAGACCTGTTAAGACCTGTTAATATTCGTGTCTTAACAGGTCAGACCTGTTAAGACTTGTTAGTGACCTGTTAATATTTATATATATATATAAACTACCCACTGTCCCATTAGACACTAGTCCACTATAATATCCAAGAATGGGCCATTCTATTTACCACTACCCATCTCAGCTGACAAACACAAGATATAAGCAATCTCTCTCTCTCTCTCTCTCTCTCTCTCTCTCTCTCTCTCTCTCTCTCTCTCTCTCTCTCTCTCTCTCTCTCTCTCTCTCTCTCTCTCTCTCTTCGCCGACAAACACACACACTTAACACACACTAAAAACCGGCCACTTTTCCGGCCGTTACTCCTCCACCACCGCACGTCCATCTACACCTCCATCACTATCATTCACCATTTTTCCTCCCCGTCATTTTGAGCTATCATACGCACCTTTTGACCGTCAATAACACCTTGTTCATTCGATATTGTGGATCGAATCCACAACCCTTGTCACCTCGTTCTTGTGTTCGACTCACCCGAAGACCAAGGGTTTGCGACTTCGAGCTGGCCTAAAAAACCCACGGGTTTGCGACTTCCATAATAATAACGAGAAGATTTTGATGGTGGATTTGTTCTTGGCCTGTGTTTGGATGTGTTTGGATGTTGGTATCATATGTTTGGATGTTGGTGATGTTCTTGGCTTGGAATAGTGATGGGTTTAGGATTAGAATAGGTTAGCGAAGACTTTGATGGTGGATTTGTTGTTGTTCTTGATGTTTTTGTTGTTGTTGTTGTTGTTGCTTGTTCTTGATGGATTTGTTGTTGTTCAGATCCATATCAATAATTCAATATCAATTTATTTTGTTTTTCGGGTGACCTGTTATGCATGTTAACAGGTTCGCCAAAAAAAAAAAAAAAAAAAAAAAAAAAAAATCCTAAAATCCTAATATGCATGTTAACAGGTGACCTGTTAATTTTCGTGTCGTGTTCGTGTTTGAGAAAAATGACATGATTAGTTAACAGGTCGTGTTCGTGTTTGACCTTAACAGGTTCGTGTCTTAACAGATTCGTGTGACCTGTTATGTCAGCCCTAATTGTATATAGGCCCGGATTTGAGCATATGCGGGATAGGCGATCACACAGAGCCTCTATTTTTAGGGGCCTCCGATGTCAAAATCTTCAGTATTAATATGTATTCATTTTGGTTTAATATCGTTAGAAGATGATTTATAGGATGAAAAATATAAAACTTTTGTAGCAGGAAAAAAAATAATGTTTTTGCGTTTTAATGGAGGAAGTGGGATATGAGATCAAGAAGATAATAAAAAGCTATAAGAAATATATTGTATGGGCCCCAAGCCTTTATTTATCTTCTAGTGCTATTTTTTAAGTTCAAGTTAAACCCATCTTTTCAATTTATTATTTTAACCTCTTAAAATTAGTGATTCAAGATATGGGAATGTTTAAACAATTTTTTTTTTAGAGTAAAACTATATTTTCAAAGTAAACTATATTTGCTGCTTGGAAGATGTCTTAGATAAAAGGTTTTAGCTATGATGTTTCTAAAAAAGAATACCTAATAGTTCACTTTTAAAAAAATGGGTAAAATGCACTTAGAGGGTGCTCGGTCGAGGGGTATAAGGCCTAATCAATGGGAAATGAAATGAAACAAGGTGTTTGGTTGGCTCTAATGCAATGACCCATTACCCAATAGTGGGTAATGGGCCATTACCCAATAAATTAGAGGGAATGGTTTCCTTACCTTTTTCTTTTCCTTAGCATTCCTTTTGCCTTTCCTTTTATCATTCCCTATTTTGAATCAAGCGCACCCTTACATTAGAATATAAGTGAGCATAATGGTACTTCAAATTTTGAAGTTGAATGATCTATTTTAGAATTATGGCACAGGTCTTTTAAATTTCACGGGACAACCTGATTATATATAATATGTTAAACGTTAGTTGCTAGTGGCTTCAAATCGCTCATGTGACAAAGATGCCTTAAGTGGGTCACCTACCCATTTAATATCACTTTTTGTTTCATAACGAGGATGTAAACCCGCGCTTCGCGGCGGAAAGTTTGAATACAAAATTATTGGTTTCCATTGCGCTCCGCCACAGAGAGTGAGTGACTAACTCTGTAACAGATTGATAACCCCAAGGACTACTTCTATAACTTGTTTTTAAATTTTGTTATGGAAACTCTTACGTTAAGTGTTTCGTCCAAATAATTTGTCTATCAATATGAACCAATTAAGTATTACTGATCTTTGGCATAATGAAAGAAAAAAACGGTTCAATGTACAATAATTAAAAAAAAAAAAACCCTACGATTTCACCGAACACTCATAGTAGCACGCCATACAGTTAATAACTGCATCTATGCACATGCTCGCGTGAGAAGCAGATAGCCTCGCAACCAATACCAAATGTTGGACTTTTAACATACCACCTCTCCTAATTGTCAATTTGCTTCCTCTGTTATCTTTGAGAACACTGCTTGGCATGTTAGAAGTTTTTGCACGAAGAAACTTGTACTTGTACCTACAGCGTGAAAAATGATTATAACACAATTCTATGCCAATGCAAGCCCAAGACTTAAATCTTAAATAAACATTAATTTTCTGTAATGAGGGGCATTTCAACTTATTAATTTAAAATGGGTCAATTCATGTACTGTTGAATCTTTCATTGTTTGAAAGGGTTAATTCAATGAATATTAATTAAAGTAAACATGTCAAATGGATCAAAAGTGGTCCAAAGTGTATTAGCGATGCATAAAACCTTGTAAATCATTCTATTCATATTATTAGTGACTTAATCTTCCTATCATCATACTTGAACCACTAAAACTTGATATAAAAACTAAAAATTCTGGGGAAACTTTTTACATCAACTTAATCCAACCTGTTTTGAGCGGGACAAAATTACTCGTTTGACCCGTTACCCAAACCCACACGAACATATTTGACACTTGTGCTTTCTCAGTCCTTATTGACGTGAGTATGCATTGCAAAAAAATAATAATAAAAAAAAAAAAAAAAAAAAAAAAAAAGGAATTATCTTTCTTCTCTTTGTTGTTTATATAAATTCTAGTTAGCTGTTTTTAACAGAAGTTGGTTAGAGATTAAAATGCATGCCTGTGACTCTGTGAGACACAATCTGATCACAGATGAATGCAGAGAGGAGATCCATGTTTGCATAATTGTTTGATGATGATACTGGAGATCACAACTGCAGCTGTCTGCATTCCTGATATTAGGAGACCGGCATTAGAATAATTCCCCTGCTGCAAAAGCAATAATGAAACAGCTTATTAGAAAGGCTAATCAATAAGATATTCATGTGATTAACATTCCAGTCATTAGGCCGTTTGGTCATTTGGCTAGAACTTTTCCTGCCAGGCAAACTCTGGTCATTGGTCCTCTGGTTAAACAGTTTTCTCATAGGAAGGTGGAGGTGGCAACTGAATCGGTTTGGGAAATTCACGTCTTTGGATAAGTTTTTATGTGCAGAGCACTCGAAGACTATAATTGAGTTTAAAGGAGTCCAATTCATGGTCTGCAAGGTTTTATCATGCAAACAATTTTAATGGCTCATTTTGTCCTGTAATTATAGATCCACCCATACATTGAACAACAATGTAAATACGTTAACCAAAACCATATGAGAAGTACAAACCTTGGTGAAAGTGGGAGGAGATCAAGGGAATCTTCAACATGCCATCCAGGTATCGTCTCAATAAATTACTCAGATATGCTACTGGAACTATTTGATCCGTTACTCGGTCCGCTAGACTTCAGAACATGCCATCCGATGATTGCAGGATTATGTCAGGGGATAAATACTTATTGTTCACATCCAAGTTCTTCATATTCCTAAACCGCAACGTCCTCAATCAGGTCTGTTGCAGGCTGCAAATATTAGGAAGCTCTGTAAACTTTTGCCATTGTAAAGTTATATCTGACCACAGAAATATTACACATATTAAGCATATTTAAAACACACATCATAAACCTTTGATCCAATAAAAATATTACGCCGCTTAAACTTCAAACGGCTCAAGTGTTATTTCATTAGAAAACCTGGTCATGACTCTTATGTGTGGTATTCTTCACCCGCATAGAAAGTAATAACCGTGACCCATTCATAAGATACCATACCAAAATTGCTATCTCTAACTCACATGAAACAAAGACTTAAGTATGAAACATTGTATAAGGGAAAGGAAACTTACATCGAGTAGTTTGTGTTCCAACAATACTTCGTCACTGGTGGTAATCACTATCATAACACAATGCCAAATGCCCCCTGTAAACATGCGACGGAATGATAAATGTTGAAAGTTCAAAAGAAAAAAATGCTAATAAGTAGAAAAGCATATAATTTGTTAACTGGATTTCAGATTGTTTTTTATTTCCACTAAAATTAGCATATGAACTATGAACCAAAAAAAAGAGTATAGAAATGACCTGGAACACGAATACGTTGCGTAGTCACGTAAGTCCATTCCGGCCGAATCCTGAAAAAAAGACTTGCAAATAACACTAACATAAAAAATCAACTAAATTTTTAACAACCACATCTTTGCTATTAAGTAGAAAGATTGAATTTTGATACTTATTTCCATGTCTTCGGATATGGTGGCCAACCTAGCAAGTCGACCAGCTACAATTGCAGCCGGTACTGCTGGTTCACCAGCAGCCTCATGGCAATTGCATGTGCCATTGTTTGTCGTTTCTCATCCTCACTTTCACCCGGTGGCTTATCTTTAAGACCTGAAACACCATTTTCTTATATTATGGTATAAGTTAAATAGCATGAAATCTATTCATAACTAATGATGATGCAATTATGTTCGGTATTTAACTTTCACTAAATGAGAGATAATATGCATTGCCCACAATGGTCGAGGTCAGATACTTGCCAAAAAAAATATTATTAGACACTGTTATAATTCAATGATAACCTCATCGTTCAAAAAAAAGAATGGGGTTTTTTTTTTCATTAGATGGGCATGGTATGTGGTCTAAATAACCACTGATGTAAGCAATACTTAAACATACAGCGGGTCTCTATATGAAAATAATGGCTTACCCACCATTACATGATCAAATAGGAGTGTTTCTTGAATGGATTAATAGAAGTGCCCTGAAACAACATAGCATAAGTGATACACCCATGTGGAGCCTGCCAAAGAAAACAAATATTAATGAAAACCAACAAATGACCAAAGTTTGCTACAAACAAACCAATGATAAAGTCATCATTTCTTATTTGAACTTCCATGTGACCTAAGCATATGCATTCTGTTTAATCTAATTGTACATATATCTGATTATGATTTTATCATAATTTTGTTACTACTTATATACTAAATATCACTTATTTTTATTATCGATCTACTAACATTTAAGATATGGCCGGGTTAACCACTAATATTCATGAGAAAGTATATTGATTATTAGACATATATATCGAGAATGCAAATAACTACTTTTGCAAATGCGTAACCGAATAAAAGGGTACGAACCTGTAATGGCTGCAAACACTAATCTGGTCATGATTCCCCTCCAATAAAATCTGACCACGGGTTAGCTTACTTTTCTTTCAGCATTAAAAAGCTACAAACAAATATTCTACTAATACAACATTCAACAAATTATAAACCTAAAAACATGCCTGATTGCCATTTTTTCTAATTATTTGCTTTAAAAAAACAAAAAAACAAAACAAATGCCACCACTATTTTCTAGCCAGCCTAAAAGGGCTTATTTATAAGCATAATAAGTATAAATCGGCAATCCCAAACACAGCTTCAAGGCATAAGCATGGGGTTTTGTCCATACAATAGCTCTATACTTTTCAAAATGTACCGATATGGTACGTGTACTTTTTTTATTGCCAATATGGTACATGTACTTTAGGTTTTGTGTTAATATGGCCACCTTTTGACCGGATACCGGGTGCACCGGCTAGCAATGTCTCAACTTGTGACGTTGGTTTTATTTTGTCCATACAATAGCTGTCTACTTTCTCAAATGTCCCGATATGGTACGTGTACTATTTTTCGTCACTTGTGATTTGTTTCTTTTGCAAAATAGGTCCTTCTGATTTTGTTTCAAAAATGGTCCCTTGTGATTTGTTTCTTTTGCAAAATATGTCCTTTGCGATTTTTTTTTCAATCGTTTTCGTCCGTTTTTATCCGTTTTGTACTTTTTCATCTGTTTTTATACGTTATTGTTCGTTTTCATCCCGTTTCATCCGTTTTTATTCGTTTTTATCCGTTTTCATTCGTTTTCGTCCGTTTTTTTTTTCATTTTTAATCATTTTCGTCTAATTTTATCCCTTTTTTATGTTTCATCCGTTTTTATACGTTTTTATATGCTTTCATCCGTTTTCATCTGTTTGTATCTGTTTTTATCCGTTTTCATCCATTTTCAATTGTCTTCATCCGTTTTTATTCATTTTTGTACGTTTTCATCCGTTTTTATACGTTTTAGTTCGTTTTCATCCGTTTTTATTCGTTTTCATCCGTTTTGAATCGTTTTCATCCGTTTTTGTACGTTTTTATACGATTTCGTTCATTTTCATCTATTTTCATCCGTTCTTATCCGGATGAAAACGATTGAAAACGGATGAAGATGAATGAAAACCGATGAAAACGTATTAAAACGGATGAAAACGATTGAAAACGGATGAAAACGAATGAAAACGTATAAAAATGAATGAAAATGAATGAAAACGGATAAAGACGTATTAAAACGGATGAAAATGAATGAAAACGTATAAAAACGGATGAAAACTGATGAAAACGAATGAAAACGGATGAAAACGAATAAAAATTGATGAAAACGAATAAAAACGGATGAAAATGTATGAAAACGTGTTAAAATGGATGAAAATGAATGAAAACGAATGAAAATGTATAAAAACGGATGAAAACGAATTAAAACGGATGAAAACGTACAAAAACGGATATAATCGTATAATAATGGACGAAAACAGATGAAACGTATAAAAATGGATGAAAATGAATGAAAACGGACAAAAAAGTACACGTACCATATCGGGACATTTGAGAAAGTAGGTGTCTATTGTACGGATAAAACCCACGATAATATGCTGACTTGGCATGCCACGTCAGCAAAAACATTAGTAACAGGTAAAAAATTGAAAAAGTGGCCATATTGACACGAAACTGAAAGTAGACGTACCATATTGGCAATAAAAAAAAGTACACGTACCATATCGGAACAGTTGAAAAAGTAGACTGCTATAGTAGGGACAAAACCCCATAAGCATGTGTTAATCACTAATGTATATTTTAAACTGTCATTTCGAAATTCTTGCTGCTCTTTTACATTCCTTATCAAATACAGTATATGTTAACTCAGACAGTTATTGAGTTGGGTTAGAATAAAAAGGGTGGGGAGGAATCGTAGGCGCCCACGTGTAAAACACACAAAGGGTAAGATGGTTCCTTTTTTTTTGCACGTAAAACGCCAAAGAACAACACGGCCGGTGTTTATGCCTAAAATGCTCCAGCACGAACATTGTAAAACGCACATTGCAAAATATCCCTAAAATGCATATATAGTCTAGAAAACATAAACGCACCATGTAATTCCCCAAAACGCACTGTGCAAATTGCTAAAACACACCGTGCATTTTCCTAAACACACGGTTATACGGAGCTGTTCCTTTTTATGATTCTCGTCTTTTTTTATTTTAGCCTAAGCCTTGGTAAGACGCCCAAACTCTCAAGGTTAGACTATTCGTAGTGGGGTAAAAATGTGACGTTTTGAGGCCCAAAACGTTGGGGAACACTACCCCTGGGCGGCGCTTTGGATGTCGTTTTGGCCCAGGGCACTTTGTACAAAGCACTGGTTTTATGCTTGTTTCAATAATCTAGCTGTTAACCAACTTTTCTACAAAGTTCTTGGGTTGCTTTCCTATTTATTTAAGCTTAAATAATTAAGAAGATGGTTTACTAAATATCGTATTACTTGACCAGCAATTCGTGTTTTTCCCTTGTCCTCTCCACAAGATGGGAAAATCAAACCCACAGCTACATTATGTGATATGAGCGTTAAAAAAATTATCAAATCATCACCAAAGCCCCCCTCCCCGTCCCCGCACCATCACCACGTAGGTGTCGTGGGGGCGTTATGGCCCCTTCTCCGCTTTGTCGTATACCACGTAAAAAAATTCTCATTAGTCCACCTCACCTTCAGCATTTCTTTTTCTTTTATTTATTTTTAAATAACCCACATTTAATTTAATTTAAATTATTAATTATCAAGTTATATTGAGAAATTTGATGTGACGATGATAGAACTCCATTTTTAAGTTATGATAACACATAGCCTTATAGTAATATAGTACAATATTAGAAGGTAGCTGTTGTAAAAGATGTGAAATTCCTTCAGTGTGTGCATGTAAATTAAAGTACCTGCTGTGGACTAATTTTCTGTGTCTAAGCCGTTGTCGTCCGGCAGCAACGGCACCTGATGAGACCAAGATAACTTCGAATCCTTGAGAATTTAGTGTTTGTAGCTGTATTAATTTGAAACATAACTCAATACTAAGAAATAAGTATCAATTTACATAAAAGTTAAGCACACCGTAAGTACGCATGGGCCTACGAAAAAGTACATAGAGATTTACATAAAAGTACAAACAAGTGTACTCTTATGTGGGTCCCCTATGTACTTTTAGTGTACTTAACTTGCGCCTCTAGGGCACAAGTCAGAATAATCCCATATATATACACTGTTTTTATTGAAACAAAATTACTACCTGCTCACAGAGAGCTCCTAGTCTTCCAAGCGCAAGTCTTCCATCCTCTCGGGTGACTACAGCTGTCCCTACCTTTGATTACCAGGTCGTCATGCAAATACTACATTACTAAGTGTGTGTAATTGTCAACACCATAAAAACAAAATATTCATTCATTAAGAAGATCGACTAGGAAATGCATAAAGAGTCTTTATGTGCAATGTGTGTAGTAGAGAAATTAATTAAGAGTCACCTTGATTACGATACGCTTAACATCCTTGAGAAACCCTCGAGTTGGATCAATGGCAGCCATTGTGAATCTGTTTACAGGGCCGCTGTATGTATCAAGTATATGTATATATAGTCATCAAGAGAAGAGACAAACAAACTAGTGAGTGAGAAACAATAATCAATCGGCACATTGTGGCACGCGAAACAATAATCTTTGTTTGTTTGCTTGCATGCAAGTATTTGGGATTCAAAATAAAATACTACAGTAGTAAATTGGTCAGAAAATCGCATCTCTAGACGATGGTGCACCACGTGGGGACGATATGGGTGACAATCACAAAATATTACTAGTAATTAATGAGCATTAAACTGGAGGATCCAAAACACCATCCACAATAAGTGTTAGATAGATGTTGTTAAGCTACAGCTTGCTGTGATTACCTAAAAATAATAAAGTAGATTTCAAACCACCAACTTTTATACGTACGTATATTACAATTCATTTGTTGCTCGAGACTTGGACCAAAATGCGGATCTCAAAACTTGATTGACTGGAAATATAAAATTTGAAATCGAGTTAAAAATGTTGCTGGGAAGATAAAATGGGTTTGGATTTTATTACCTAGGGATGATAAAAAAAAATGTGCAAAGTTATGATCTAGGGATAACACAAAAACATACATATGGATGAGAAGTATTTATCACATTTTCATTAGACTTGAACAAGTTTTGGAGGTTGTAGTATTAGGCTGGGATGACACTATGGCTATGTTTGTCAAAAGTAGCTGTGAGGAGTAGCAGTGAGTTGTGAGCAGTAGCTGTGAGTAGTAGTCACAGCTCACTGCTCACCGCTCAAAGCTTCTTAAAAAAAGCATTGGAAAAATGAGCATTCCTAAAAAATATGAAAGCTCACAGCTCTTTTGTCAAACGAACATTAAAAATCAAAAAGCTCATTGCTCACCGCTCACTGCTCATTGCCCCAAAAAGCTTCAGAAAGCTTTGCGCCAAACATATCCTATATTTTAAAGTGTGATGATACTAAATTAATTACTTCCTACGTCTCAAATTATACTCCATATTTCTTTTTTGAGATATTTTAAAATAATTGTACATTTTCCTTTTTAAGTAAAAACTAGAAAATATATTAAGGGAATATTCTATTTGAGTGGTAGAGATTTATAGTGGTCTCATTTTTATTAAATTTTGTGATTTCTATTTCATGACAATAATTTTGAGAGAGATTAAGTATCAATTAGAAGTATGCACCTGCTCTAATCTTCAAAGTCAAAGAACTATCAACAAACCGAACAAGAACTCGATGATATGTTGACCTATCCTTATGATAGTTTGTATAAGTAACAAAATTTTTGCTTTTTGTAATGGTGGATGAATGTTTATTATGGTATTTATTATTTGAGTTTTATTTTTAATCCTATAAGATATAACTCGTTTGAACAGGGGCGGACTTATGCCTTACGTAGGCGGTGCTCGGGAACCATCTTAGACGACGAAATCTTTTAGAAGCGGTGTAAAAAAATTTCAGGAACCACCTTAGAAATTATATGGGAACTACCTTAAAAATTATATGGGAACTACCTTAGAAAAAATTTTGACAAAAAACTTACTTCTAGTATAAATATTTTTAGCCCATAAGCCAATTAGCCCAACAAAAATTAACCCATTTAATATTGATAAATAACTTTATGCAAAAAATAAGCAAATACGATTGGAAACGAATAGTCGCCGGAAGCATTGTCGCATTACAATAAAGCACCTCATTCCAATATATACTTTTCTAATATCACTTCACCTATATTCATAAACCTCACACTTGTTTATCTCATAAACCACTTCAGCCTCACAGGTGTATATGTTGTGGATCAGATTGATGAGCTAGCCCCAAGTTATACATTGAGCCCAGATTAACATGATATGTGATTCTAAAATTTGAATTTTATGGACAAGCTGCGTAAAATAGAAGCACCTTTATAAAAGCCTCATTTGCAATGTTAAGAATTAATGTAATGCATAGTAACCTTTTCTCTCAAAGCGCGTGTTAAAATCATTCCAGCACCATTCTGCCCAAGACATTATAGAAATGGAAGTTGGGACATACCAGGTAGTTTTTTTGGCTTCCATAATGGAACAAACTTTACCCCTATTGCAAGTGCGATTGGAGGACCGAAAATAAAACCCTGAGCCTCAATTCCTGGAATAAACAACCATGTTCATTAATTGTAAAAGATGAAGATACCAAGTATATGAGATATAATATACTAGTAACTATTAATTTATTGCAGCAGCTTTGTAAGTTATATAATATATGCAGCAGCTTTGAAAAGCGGCTTACTACTTACTTATCGCAATCGGCTTATTTTACCCAAATTCAAACCAGATAAGTCTGGATGACACGATCCTGCTTTTGCTTAAAAGTAAGCAGATAATAACCAAAACAGAAAAATAAGCAATGCCAAACACCCCTAACCTGTATAAATGCAGCTAAATGTTTTCCCACCATGCCGAACACCCCTAACCTATATAATTGCTGGTATTCTTAACAATTTGACCAACACATGTGTTTCTACACGTGACTTTGGAAATTTTATAGCATTCATTTAAGCCATAAAAAAAGAAAAAGTTTTTTCGTCTAAACACTTACTGTTAGTATGATACTCCTTAGGTTACAAAAGAATTGTCCACCGACCAAAAAACACACAATTCAATAAAAATATTATCATTACTGGTTTGTCTTTATTACTACCTTTTTGCCATAGTTTTACTTTTAACTTATAACTATCGCTTTCTGTTAAATTCGTAACAAAAATTTCAAAGTATTAATATGACAAACTCAATCAAACTTTCCTATCTATTTTAGTACCAGAAACTAATAATTGCGACAACCCAGAAACTAATAAAACATAATACGAGATATGTTGATATAAATAATGTCTAAAAACATTATTAACATATATCGATATCTTTATGTTTTGATAATCACATAACGTAAACTCATTCAACTACAAATTATGACGTAAACAAGTATTTAGTCGTAAATATTTGCTTTAGCATCCATATCACTTAAGGTATGAATAAACAAAGTGTCTAATGCATTTTATGATCAAAGAAATTTTTATTTTTACAAACCTTACATTTTATTAAAGTGGGACAAACATTTTTAAACTTATACAAAACATTTTTGTATTTATAAGAAATGTTTTATTCAAAATAAATATTTTGAATTCAAATTTCAACCCAAAAAACGGCTACATTCTTCAGGAAAAACCTCCCCCACAAAAAGACAAAAAATCTGAAGAAAAAATATTTTTTTCTTAGGCGGCCCCCTTAATTATACTAGGCGTTATTAAGGGGACCGGCACCCAATTAAAGGGACCGGCCACGCTCCCAAACAGTACTTTTCTCCCTATAAATACTGGTTCATCCCACAGAATTTTCTCACCTTTTGCACAAAAATTTTCAGTCCAAATCCCTTCAAAACATCCTTCTAAATCCTTTGATCATAAGATTATAAGTCTTTGTTTCAAGTGATCCAATCCTTTACCACTCAAAGTGCAAGAGAAGAATCCTCCCTATCATAAAGCCAAATATGTATTAGGATCTAGTTAGTGTTTATGTAATGTTGTGAGTTATGTATATGTAATAAGTAGATCAAGATGATCTTACTTAGTAGTGAGTTTATGAGTGAATAAGAAGTAGTGGGAAGAAGTAGTAGTGTGGAGAAGTCATGAAGTTATGAAGAAGTAGATGTGTGAATATGTAGTTGAGTATAGAAGAAGTTGTGAAGTAGTGAAGAAGTCGTGAAGTCGTGAAGCCATGAAGAATTCGTGAAGTCGTGAAACCATGAAGAAGTCGTGAAGTCGTGTAGAAGTTGTGTAATGATCGAAGTAGTGTTTTGAGATTGGTTCTAGCTACTATTAGAACTCGACATTTAGCTTAGTGTCGTTAAATGGTGTAAGCAAAAGTTGTGTATGGTTTTCTCCGCCAAAAGGGAGCTTGTTTAGTTGTGAAGAAAACTCTCAAGTACGTGACTCGGGGAGTGGAGTAGGGCAAGGAAGGTGTTCTTGTAGCCGAACCACTATAAATCATCGTGTCCGGTTTGCATTTCCTTTCTCTTATCTCTTTTCATTTATTCTTGCATTTATCGCTTTACATCTATGTTTGCCTATATGTCTTAGTTGTTGCTTATATAGTTGTGATGATTGATTGTGTTGTACATAGATGTTAATATTGTGATTGTGTGTATAATTATATGATATGGTCAAATAGATTATTATTCACACTTCTCATATTAAGTTTAACTTGATAGATAATTTGATACAAAACGTTTTAAGATTTTAAAAGAAAAACGTATTCACACAAAGACCGACCAAAGCTCCATTCATAAAACTAAATTTTTCCAAAAGCTTACGTATATAATTGATCATATTGATTATATGGTGTTTTCATACTAAACTCTAATTAAAGGTTTCCAAACAAACAATTGAATAAATTCGAATCAACAATTTGAAACAAAGTTTTTATAAAATGAAAAAGAGGGGAAAATTATTCAACCCCCCCTTCTAGTTTTTCACAATTGGTATCAGAGCCACGTCGCTCAAATTTTCAAAACAAATGGTTTTAAAAATTGAGTACGATCCATGTATCAAATTACCCATTAAGGAGGATTAAATATGAAAAGTGTTTTGTTGATTAACTTGTATTAGTTTTGATATTATATACACTAATTATACTAGCTCGAGATAAGATTATGTTTAAAACAAGTGTTATATGTTCGTTTTTAAATCAGAAAGTTACACAACTTTCCACAAAGTCAGAAAACATTTTTTAACAAAAAATTCATTTTTTAGTATCAGATGGGCGGCCCCTTTAATTGTCTAGGCGGCCCCCTTAAAATTAAGGGGTCCGCCTGTCTGTTCGACAGTTTTTCGGAAACTTTGAAAAATCATATAAAATTAACCGTAACTCCGTTGAAGTCGTGCCACCCGGCGTTTTAAAGGTAATTGAGTCTATTTCATTTAAAAATACTTACAAGTAACCATTACAAACTTAAATAAGTAAGAAAGTCAAAATACTATACGGTGGTCAAAAATTTGTGTTTCGTTTTAACGTAAAACTTTTGTGTTACCTTTTCCTTCAAGTCGGGCATTCCTAGTTGATATACTTTTGAAAAATTAAGTATTTATGTTTTCAAAATATTGATCTTAATTAAATTATAGAATGGGGAGGAAACTATTTTACTTTCAAATAAAATCGAGCTAAGTAAACATTGGTGTATATAATACCCAAAACGACGACAAGTGTTTTATATGTTATGTGAACTTCTTTGTGATTTTATCTTTTGAATATATTAGATAATTGTTGCTACTTGAAATTTAGCTATTTTTATATCTAAGCATATGTGCCCTATTAGTTATAGCTAGCTTTCCGGTTTATACTTAACTAGATCTTATGGTAGATTTCTTGCGTTAGGATTGTTATAATATGCTTGCATTGCATATAGGTATAGATGGCTTAATGTTACTCAAACATCTTGTAAATGAGTTAAATCTAGTCACCTAAATATTTCAAACAATTTAATCTATTCTTCACAACACACTTAAAATATTTTCAACAAATTACCTTGTTTTACCTTAGGTTGTTTGAATAAGAGAAATTAAATTATTTTAAAACATTAGTAGTTATATAAAAGAAAAAGTATTTTCAAAATCTAAGTGTGTTCATAATAAGTAATAATGAAGAGTCTTTCACATAAACAAAACATATAACAAACATGAAGTAATAAGTTAAATTTCAATCATTCACTAACTTCACTCTTAAATAATCTTAGGATTAATGGAACACACTATCAAAATGTCTATTTATTTTAAATGAGGGTTTGTGAGGGTCAAGAAAGATCTTGATATTATATCAATTCATTATTCAAATTATGGTTGATATATTCATCAAATCTAATTGACGTGTTTTTTAGTGTGGACAAGAAATTGGATTGCTATTTGTTTAGCTTCAATATTATATCAAATTACAACAAAAGATATAGTCTTGAATCTACATACTCAATCACACTAGATTGATATGAAAATAGTTACATCCTTTGTAGATGAAAAGAGTATGCATTAGATCATAACTCACACTTGTGTTGATAATGTCATATTGAATCTACTTGTCCAATAATTGTGTTCCAAATATTAGAATAACATTTTAAACACATTCATAAAATATACAATGAAGTAGGATTGACGACTTGGATGTTTCGTCCGAAATACTCAAGCAATTTCCATTGCAATGCAATGGATAAATGTGTCATATCCGAAAAACCAAACATGAGCAAACTAACAACATATGTAAACTTTGCTCACACTACTTAAAATTATCTCTTCAAGATAAAATACATATTTAAGAATAATACACACTATATATTCTATGTATTTCATTTTCTTTGTAGCATGAATGGTTGTGTTACAAGATAATGCACTACATTTTTTTTAAAAATAATATAAGTTATTAGAATTGAAAAATAACTTGTCACAATCCATAAACAAGTAAATTTTTTTTTTTTTTTTCAAATACTTGTTAAAGTATGATATATAACATTGGCAAAAATCATAGAAAATAATATTTGTTTAAAAATATATTAATGTCTAGTTTTGATATCATTTAAGAATCACAAACTCATTTAAGATAAATAATCTTAATGAGATTCATTTCACAAGAGATGCTAAGGTGCACTCTTAAGTCTAGCACAGTTATTAAATCAAGTAATATGTCATCAAAACCAAACAACCGGTAAATCATGAAGAAAGGATTAAAATTTTTTGTTTACTCTTATCTAAACATTCAACACGTCTCTATTAGGAACGTGAATAAAATATATCATCTAGATTTACCTTCATAAAAACATGATGTTTGAGTCACATTAAGCCAAGTATTAGTGAATCAAACAAACTTCATATTTGGTAATCTTCGATAGGTAAATTTAGGAACTCGATTTCTTCTAAAAAGAGAATGACTACTGGAGAATCTATTGACTAAAAATTCAATTTAACCTAACGGTTGAATTGCTTCTATGTGAGAAGTTGGGTGTGTGTAACCCGTAAAAATGGTCGTGTTTAGCCTGAATTGAGCACCACTAGTAATAGTCTCATACTCATTCTCCAACTTGATTAAATTGCTCTTCCTATATATACCTAACGCTAGTTTACTTTTATGAACTTTGCTTCTCATTAGATTCTTTCATTCCTAGATTTATGGCATTAAGTTAGATAAGCGTGCGAAAACAAAGGAACTATAGATGTTAGGTTATACCTCATTCAACACTCTCGCATCTAACATATAAATTATCGTCTTCATTTCCTTTAGGATCATAGGATATGTAGAAACAATAGCAAGAGATAATAATAGGCTTAACCAACCCTCTTGAGCATGAGATCTTCAATAAACATTTTTTAAAATATTTGATTCATGATATTTGTTGTCAAAAATCTAATATCTCTAAAAATATGCAAAAACCTCACATTTTGGAAAATAGTTTTTCAAATAACTATCCCACTTTTAAATAACATGTTTTCACTATCAATATCCACAATTTTGTTTTGATCAAAACTAAAGATTGGGAAAATATTCTTTACCATTTATTCACACATTTTGAAGTAAAAACCCAATCTATTTTATTCAAATAACTCTCACATCTAAGTGAAAACTTACTTTCAAACATTGTTGAATAATGCTAAAAACGTCTCTTTTAAAATCATGCATGGTGATCTCATATTTGTCATCTATATTTATATAAATGACACTTATAAGTGAACTAAATCAAATCAAGAGGACCATGGTTTGTTCATTAAGACTTTGTTTGTAACAAGTCTGGAAATATATGCTATCATAACTACCCACTTATTGCACATTGATACACATTAGGATTAATCCTCCTAGTTATGTAGTTATGAAATACTTGATGTTGCTTATTGTTTCCTAGCACTTATATTTTTCTTGCTTGATGAGTATGTTTGCATGCTAGATGAAATTGCTTGTTTACTTAATCTCTTTGATTAACATGCTTTGGCTACATAATTGCCTACATAATTAGTATATGCTTAATTGCCTCAAAGAGTTGGACTTGTTTGAAACCAAAAACACAACCTTTCTGCAATTCACTACCAAAAACCCTTTTCTGGCAATCTGGGAATCACCAGATGGGCGGCCCCCTTAAATCATAAGACAGCCCCCTTAATTATTAAGGGGACCGGCCATCTGATGGTCGAAGGTGTTGTTTCCTTTTTCTACTTTTTAGCCCATTTCATCCTGCACTTCCCAAAATTCATAAACCTATTTTATCCTAAACTCTCTATCAAAATTTATACATCCTTAATCCCACCAATCCTACATTATAAATACTCTCATTCCTCTCAATCTATATTCATCTCTTCATGACCTCTCCCATTAAACCAAACCACCAAATAACCCGTTTGGAGAAGAAAGCCTAACTTCCATTAAAAGCCCGTCAAACCAAATGATGTTGTCAAACATCCAACACCAAATTCCTCCTATGTCTTCAACATTACATACCTAACACCTCACTCTCCTTCTCACCAACATTACATATCAAAAACCTTTACTCACCCATATCCTTCTACATTACACTCAAACCTCATAATCTTTTCACAACTCAAGCGATGTTGTTCATAATCAACCAACACCTAAACCTCACTCTCACACAAATGATCCATTCAAATCATCCATTCGTGCTTCCACTAATGCTCCTTCTTATGATGAGCATGCACAATCCCAAAACAATAATCCCAACCTCATTACCAACACTTTACATGTTGCTCATTCAACAAAAAACACCATCCACTCATGAAGCATCTCTTCCACCCATATCATGTTTTCATGATTACCCAAGCTCAAACATGTCTACACCACCAAGAGTATCACCATCACATCCTACAACTTCACATGCTATTCCTATGTTGCATGTTCAAACCCTCACCCAAGACAACTATCATGCTCCACCACCATCACCTTCCTCCGAACACTTAATGTTCGTTGAGGCGCTAAAAGAATCCCATGAGCTTAGTGCTCTTTTAGCCTTACATCTTGCTCAACGCAATTTGGATCCACCTTCATCTAGATCACCCTCATCACCACACAACATAAATCAACTTGAGAAGCATGTCAACAATTGACCTTGTTGCATCTTTCTCCTAAAAACCATTGCATTCAATGCACACTTCACTTGGATTGAATATCTTCTCACTAGATCACATCCAATACCCTCACTTGAACAACATCCAAAACCTTAATCAACCTCTTCCGCTACAAACTCTCCACAACCAAACTCTCCAACATTCATGACCCAAACATATACCTCCATTAATCCAACAACCTCACCCTAACTAAACCATCTTCATTCCAAACACTCCATCATCAACCATCTAAGCATACTATATGCTTATGATTTTCACTTCCAAATACGAATCAACCAACCTTTTGTTACAAGCAAGTCCGATGGCTCTCTTTGGCAAATTAGGATCTTTAACATAATCTCTTTGAATTAATTGTTATGTATCCTTAATATTTGTTTGCTATGCTTGTTATTTGTATATTGCATATTCTTCTATATATGCTTGTGCTTCTAATATTTTTTTTGCCAGCATTCCATTTCTCGATCCCTTGGTGCCATCGAACGAGGGGGAGCACACATCAAGGGGGAGCTTTCATCCCGTCTAACTTCATTTATGAAGCTAGTCGGCATAATCTTTTTGATTCTACAAAAATGGGGAGAAGTGAATATAAACTCACTAAATACATGTCTAAAAATTAATTTTTAGACTTGATGAGTTTAAGTTTTGTAATCATCAAAAAGGGGGAGATTGTTGATATAAATAATGCCTAAAAACATTATTAACATATATCGATATCTCTATGTTTTGATAATCACAAAACGTAAACTCATTGAACTACAAATTATGACGTAAACAAGTATTTAGTCGTAAATATTTGCTTTAGCATCCATATCACTTAAGGTATGAATAAACAAAGTGTCTAATGCATTTTATGATCAAAGGAATTTTTATTTTTACAAACCTTACATTTTATTAAAGTGGGACAAACATTTTTAAACTTATACAAAACATTTTTGTATTTATAAGAAATGTTTTATTCAAAATAAATATTTTGAATTCTAATTTCAACCCAAAAAACGGCTACATTCTTCAGGAAAAACCTCCCCCACAAAAAGACAAAAAATCTGAAGAAAAAATATTTTTTTCTTAGGCGGCCCCCTTAATTATACTAGGCGGTCCCCTTAATTATTAAGGGGACCGGCACCTAATTAAGGGGACCGGCCACGCTTCCAAACATTATTTTTCCTCCTATAAATACTGGTTCATTCCACAGAATTTTCTCACCTTTTGCACGAAAATTTTCAGTCCCAATCCCTTCAAAACATCCTTCTAAATCCTTTGATCATAAGATTATAAGTCTTTGTTTCAAGTGATCCAATCCTTTACCACTCAAAGTGCAAGAGAAGAATCCTCCCTATCATAAAGCCAAAGATGTATTAGGATCTAGTTAGTGTTTATGTAATGTTGTGAGTTATGTATATGTAATAAGTAGATCAAGATGATCTTACTTAGTAGTGAGTTTATGAGTGAATAAGAAGTAGTGGGAAGAAGTAGTAGTGTGGAGAAGTCATGAAGTTATGAAGAAGTAGATGTGTGAATATGTAGTGGAGTATAGAAGAAGTTGTGAAGTAGTGAAGAAGTCGTGAAGCCATGAAGAAGTCGTGAAGTCGTGAAACCATGAAGAAGTCGTGAAGTCGTGTAGAAGTTGTGTAGTGATCGAAGTAGTATTGTGAGATTGGTTCTAGCTACTATTAGAACTCGACATTTAGCTTAGTGTCGTTAAATGGTGTAAGCAAAAGTTGTGTACGGTTTTCTCCGCCAAAAGGGAGCTTGTTTAGTTGTGAAGAAAACTCTCGAGTACGTGACTCGGAGAGTGGAGTAGGGCAAGGAAGGTGTCCTTGTAGCCGAACCACTATAAATCATCGTGTCCGGTTTGCATTTCCTTTCTCTTATCTCTTTTCATTTATTCTTGCATTTATCGCTTTACAATCTATGCTTGCCTATATGTCTTAGTTGTTGCTTATATAGTTGTGATGATTGATTGTGTTGTACATAGAAGTTAATATTGTGATTGTGTGTATAATTATATGATATGGTCAAATAGATTATTATTCACACTTCTCATATTAAGTTTAACTTGATAGATAATTTGATAAAAAACGTTTTAAGATTTTAAAAGGAAAACGTATTCACACAAAGACCGACCAAAGCTCCATTCATAAAACTAAGTTTTTCCAAAAGCTTACGTATATAATTGATCATATTGATTATATGGTGTTTTCATACTAAACTCTAATTAAAACAAACAAACAATTGAATAAATTCGAATCAACATTTTGTAACAAAGTTTTTATAAAATGAAAAAGAGGGGAAAACTATTCAACCCCCCCTTCTAGTTTTTCACAAGATATATGTATGTATATACCTTAACAGAAGCACAAAGGTGAGGCACATACTTTTTATGAAACACAACACTAGATTGAATGTTTCTAGACAACCCGAGAAACTGCATATCACCATTGCTATCATAAACAGCATAAACACCTGAACCCGATAGAACCACCATGTCATTATTGGGCATCTTGGACTTCAGTGTCCAAACGAAGCCAACGAGGTTCCTGGTTCACATCATCCAACATTGGAAGAATACAAGGTATGCATTGGTTATAAGAGTCATCATCATCTCTATTCACATTGGTCCCCATGTCATATATATCCCTTGGATTGGTTCTAATAACATGTGACCATCCAACATCTTTTAAATCCTTTATATAAAACACTTGTCTTGCGTGAGTAGAAATTATAAAAGGATCATCTTTGAAATTTCACCAGTGTGTACCAATGGCCTAGAGAAATTCACAAGAGGAAACCCATATTTATCTTTCTTTAGCCCTCTATAAAGTCGATTATCGACCCAATCACAATGGAAAAGAACAATTTTGTATCCACGATAATACTCAAGCTCAATAATGTTCGTAAGTTTTCCATAATAATTTCCTCCTTCTACTTCCACCATGACTCCTGAATTTTGGGTCTTCTTAAACTCTTCACGTCGCCTTGTGAGAAATCTATGACCATTAGTGATGAAGCCTTTATATTGTTTGGCAACAATATTCGGGCCAATAGCAAGAGATAACACTTCTTCATTTACATTATGCTTTTGTAAGAGAGAAACCTACCATTATTTAATATCACTATTAGTTAATGCACCTCGGAGATGAGGAAACTCATATAACAACCAATAGATTTGTAACCTGGTTTTTTAGCCATGATGGAAATTCCTCGACCATCAATTTCTCTACAGGAAGCATATCATAATCTTAAGACTTTATCAAAGCATTATTTCTTATTAAATATAATAAGTATATGCTAAAAGAAATACTTACTCGCCGAAAAGTTGAATTTTACTATGGTTTAGTAACACATAGCGATGTGCTTGAGCTAAAGACTTGCCATCAAGATCAAGAATCTCAACCTTACCTAACTTACGACCACCCGAATTGAACATGTACATCTCTTTTCCGACAACATTGTCATCATTTCTAAGAGGGAGATTAAAGGGAGTCTCAACACCTTCAAAATATCTTGAACAAAAATTAAGACATTCTTCCGTGATATATCCTTCTGCAATTGATCCCTCAGGTTGAGCCTTATTGCGAACATATGACTTCAACCGCATCAAGTACCTTTCAATTAAAAAAATGGCCAATAAAGTCACAAGGTAAAAAGAATATATACATAACTTAATGGCATAAAAGAGAAAGTACCGTTCAACTGGATACATCCATCTGTAATGAACGGGTCCACCAAGCTTCGCCTCTGATATCAAATGGATAGTCAAGTGGACCATGACTGTGAAAAAACTAGGAGGGAATAACTGCTCCAACTTGCATAACGTCCGCACGAGTTGATACTCCATTTTTTCTAATTCACTAAGATCAAGAACTTTTGCACACAACCCTTTGAAAAAGTAGCAATAATCCGTCACGGCTTTAACTACGCGAGATTGTGTTCTTGAAATCATGGATGCCCGTAGAGCAATGGGCAAAACATCTTGAATTAAGATGTGCCCATCATGACTTTTAAGATGGAAATTTTATGATCTTTCAAGCTTACACCCCTCGAAATATTTGATGCATACCCATCTGGAACTTTGAGATCTTTTAACAATTGTAAAAAGTTGGACTTCTCTACACTAGACATCGTATAACATACTGGGGGTAAGTATGGCTTTCCATTAGGACAATTTATAAGGTGAAGGTCATGCCTAATTCCCATTTCCTCGAGATCCTTGCGGGTGTTTTCGTTGTCTTTAGTCATTCCATCCAAATCTAATAAGGTCCCGAGAATATTGTCACATACATTCTTTTCGATATGCATCACATCTAAGTTATGTCTAAATAAATTGTGCTCCCAATACTCTAAATCAAAGAACACACATTTCTTTTTCCATAATTGGTTCTCACCATCAATATCTTCTTCAATGATAATATTTGTACTCTCAAATGCACCTTGGTTGTCATATGTTGCCTCTGTTGTATGAGTACTTGTTGAACCAGCATCCTCCCTCGTCCTTTTCTTAGACTTTCCATATCTAAATCTTACACCGCTTAATTGTTTCAAAACATCTGACCCTGTTAGTGGAGTTGGCAGACCCTCATTCTCTATTGTACCATCAAAACATTCCTTTTGAAATCGATAACTATGATTCGGCTCTAACCATCTTCGATGTCCCATGTAGCAAAATTTTTTTCCATGTTTTAACTACCTAGAGTGAGTGGAGTTGGCACAAACTGGACATGCCACATGACCCTTGGTGCTCCAACCAGATAAATTTGCATATGCAGGAAAATCGTTGATAGTCCACAAAAAGGAAGCCTTTAGTTTGAAATATTGCTTAGAAAAAGCATCATAAGCATCATCACCCGTCCATAATAATTGGAGCTCTTTTATTAAAGGTTTTAGATATACGTCAATATCATTGCCAAGAGCTTTCTCCCCCGGAATAATTGATGAAAGAATAAATGATTGTCGTTTCATGCATATCCAAGGACGTAAATTGTAAGGAATCAATAACACGGGCCATGTGCTATGTGATGTATTGATGAGGCGAAAAATGAACCGTTTTTAGGGGGTCATTTAAGCCCGAATTTGAATTTATTTGATCAAATCGTTCCTTTTGTCATTTTAGGTACTTTTGGAGTGAATTCTGGAAAAGGAAGCATTTTGAACGTTTTTGGAGCATAAAAGTGAACAAAACGGCAAAGTCTTAATTTTTCTTGCTGGGAACAGTACCTGACGGTGTCACAAGTTTCTTAATGACGGCGTCAAGAGCAACACAAGAGGTGGAAGTGGTGATGGTCCAGTGAAAACGTGACGGCGTCACCATAGGCCGTCACGGTTCAAGAGTTGGTGATGGCCCAGAACCAAATTACACATGACGGCGTCAAAACTGGATCTAGGCAATCCGATTTCATTATGGGCGGCGAGTTGACGGCGTCATAATTTCCTTCTTAACGCTGTCACCCTGTATAATCTATATATAGTTTTGCAATTTTCATTTATTAGTGTGTAACTTTGAGGGTGTAACTTTGGAGAGAAACCCTAGTCCGATTTTCACAGCTCTTTCAAAGGTTTTTACCCTTTGAAACCTCTTATGTTCAATTGAGATAAGTACTCTTTCAATTCAATCAATATGTCCATGTGTTGCTTGAATATATCTTACGCTTGTCCTCAATTTAACATGCTAGGCTAGATTTCTTTTGTGTTTGCTTAGATGTAGTGAAACCTAGATGTTAATTATGGGTTGATTGTTTGTTTATAGTTGTTACGGATGATTGTATTCAATGTTAGGCTTAAGAAAACTGGCAGACTTCCATTGGTAACATGCTTGAACGTCTTAAGAAACATGATCGGAGGTGTACTATGATTTTTGGTTGTATTTAATGCGTATGAGAATTCTAATGATCCCATGTTAGGAGTTTTTAACGGCTCGACATGGAGTGAAGGAGGATCTTATAGAGTTAGGGAATATTGTACACGGCCCTACGACTAGTATTAAGGAATATGACCCGTCATCCATGCAATTGTAACAAATGATTAACCTGTAAAAGATATATAGGGAGTAATGAAACCTAAGTAAACACAACTTTACCTATCATTGTTCACACCACACATTAGTTTAATTAGATTTATTTTCATTTTTGTTATTTTATTTTGATTGCATTTTTAGTTATTGGGTTAGATGACTAGCAACTAATTCCGCCCACTCTTCCAAAAACCGAGATTTTAATTGCTTTCATAAAAATATAAAAATACAAAAAGAATCATTCCACACCTCTAGACCTAGTTTTTAGGCTTTCTAATCCTAGCGACACTATTCCTGAGTTGAATGATCAATCCCCCGGTACTTGTCACTATACTATACTACAACGATCAGGTACACTGCATGGTGGGGATTGCAAGCTTCTCGAGATCCCTCGAGAGGTAAAACCTGGTGCGATTCCCACGTATCATGTATTCATTGTACGAAAAGGATTAAAACCATCACTAGCGAGGCCAAGCCTCACACTCCGAGTATCTGAGGCAAACTGTGAATATCAATCATTAAATGCGCTCCAAGCAAGACCATCTGCGGGGTGCCTTAATTTTCCATCTTTTGTTCTACCAATATCATGCCACCTCATATCCTTTGCTGTTTTCTCGGACATGTACAACCTTTTAAGTCTCCGAATTAAGGGAAAATAACGTAAAACTTTTGCAGCTTATTTATTTTGCTTGATTTTGAACTTCCACCCGCTTCATCGCTTTTATATCACGAGGCTTTGCAAATATGACATGATTGTTGACCCACCTTGTCACCCCAATAAAGCATACAATCATTAAGGCACACATGGATTTTTTCGTAACCTAGACCTAAATCTTTAGTAAACTTTTTGGCTTCATTGGCGGATGATGGTAACGCTGTAAGATGTGGAAATGCATCCCTCAAGAGTTCTAGTATCATGCTAAAAGTCTTGTTGGATATTCCACCAATACATTTAATGTGATATAAATGTAAAGTGAAGGACGAATTTGAGTACTTGCAACCAGAATACAATTCTTTGTCACATTCTTCCAACAACTTCTTATATGAAGCACCCTCATCACCATGACTACCACTTTCCGTAGATTCTGCAGCATCTCCTTCCATCGTTGTATCTCTTAATTGGGCGTTATCCGAAGGCAAAGAACTAATACCTAACGCATCACGAACCAAGCCTCTTATATCCTCTTGACCAAAATAAGTTTCCTCAACATTAACATTACTAGATTGAGATGGTGGTAAAGATATAGTATGCTCTCCATGCACAGTCCATTCTTTATACCCAGGTAAAAACCCATAACGCAATATGTGGCCATGAGCTTTATCTAGGTCTAACGGATTAGTGAGACAACATCTATTACACGGACATTTGATGAATCCTCTTATACTTGTAGCACTAGCAAAACTTATAAAATTTTGAGCTCAATCTCTAAAAGTTTTGCTATTAATCGGAGCATTAATCCAACTTTTATCTATCGCTTATACTTACCAAGTTTTCGATACAATGCCTAAAATAATTAGAATTGAAAACTTATTAATAAATTCCAAAAATGTTATGAGTAAAGACAAAAAAGACTATAGCATACTAGATTTATTAAAGCCTAATTGTTGTTAATGACATGTAATTTTCTAACAGTCACACATGATATTTGTTTTGAAAAAATTATTCAATCACTCAATACTAGCTAATACTATACTATTCAAAACTTAAAATAAGAATTAGCATTTATCAAAAAACAGTCATAGTAATTTCTAAGCGCATATTACACACACATTATTATAACTTGCATTCAACAACAGACTTCAAAATATCGTATTCAACAATTGACTTCAATTTCACACTGACTCCACAAGCTTGATTCAAATAATCAATTTCTAAGCGCATATTACACACTCATTATTCATATATTATACTTAAATAAAAGCGTATAAATTGTTTATACCTTAGCTTCTGCTGCAACCACTCAAATCCTAGCATCCGATTAACAAGCTCTGCTGCAACAACTCAAACCCTAGTTTCCGATTAACAAGCTCTGCAACAATCCGTTTTATACAAGCTATGCAACTGATTAAACACCAGTAAACTATATATATATATATATATATATATATATATATATATATATATATATATATATATATATATATATATATATATATATATATATATATATAGTTTACTGTTTACTTATTCGGTTATTCTTCATATGGCATAAGTGATAAGTGTATTGTTGATTTGTTGTATGAGTCGTATGACTAATTTAATAATTACTAAAATTGTTATTTTGTTATATTGTTTATTTGGATTTTAGGGTTTAGTATTTAGGTTAAGATGTTACGTATCATGTATGTGATTAACTAATTATTGATTAAATGTTTGAGTTTTGCAACTTCTACTGTGGAGCGTGCATTTTCGGCAATGAAGCTGATTAAAAGTGATCTACGTAATAAGATGGGGGATGACTTTATGCATGATTATTTAGTGTCATGTGTTGAAAAAGATATATTAGAAGGTATTAGTAATGATACAATCATTGCTCGTTTTTAAGCTATGAAATCTAGGAAGACGCAATTGAAACTGAAAAAAGTGTAATCGCATTAATTATTATGTTATAATCTATGTTTAATGTTTTTTTTTTTTTTTTTTCCATTATTGCATCTCGTTAAATTGGATCCGACCCAACCCGACCCAAAAATTTGACCGGTTGGGTTTGTTGACTCATCGCATTTTTTAACTTGACCAAATTAAGGAACCACTTTGAATTTCCACCTAGGTCCGCCACTGCGTTTGAATCTAATATTACTACAATCTTAATAACTTAAAACAATTCTATCAGAAAATGTAGTCACACATAAAACGACTACATGTTTTGTTAAAAACTATCTATTTCTGTTGCTATGCAACCATACATCAGAAAAACAGTTTTTCGAAGAGATTCAATAACGGTAAAAATAAATATTGTTGAAAGAAACTTACGCGCAGCCAAAATTTTGTAGAAAGCTAGACACCGCTGCTGCTAGGCGCGAGTACTCGGCTATGAATACAGTTCTTTTGAAAAGATTCCTAACGCTACGAATACACTTTGTCGAAAGAAAATTATTCGCCGCTAAAATTTTGTCGAAGACTAGACACCGCTGACGATAAGTGCTCGTACTCGGCTAGTATGTATATATATTAGTAAAAATGAGAAGAATAAGAAGTAATTTCAACCACTAGATCAAAGATCAATGGCTAGAGATGGATGGTTGCAAAATAGTAAATAACAAGCAAATATCGACTCTTTAAGTAGGTGAACATGGGTAGAAATGTAAAATTCGATCATTGTATCCTTTATACATCGCAATTCAACGATTAAACCCATTCCTTTATTTATTAGACATGAGCTTCATGACTGATTATTTCATATATTAATTAACCGGATTGTATGCATCTTCTTAAAATATATTCTAAATTATAAGCCAAATTGGACTTCTTAATTTAGTTGCATCATATCTTCTTGAAACTGACGAACATCAAACGCATCCATTGGATTGTAAATAGACATTGTTTATTGATGCATGAATAACACCGTATAATCAATGCAAATAATCTTATTTGCGTATCTCGTTACAACGACACGTCTCACTAAATATATGCATTTAGACCTGTTATTTAATCGGTTTCGAACGATTATTGATGCATGGAATGCATGGACGGACCTACATTGGTGCCAGGTGTGGCACGGGCTACACCTTTTTTCAGGTCATGAAGTGTAAATTTTTTTCGAAAATTGTCATTTCTTGATATGTGCAACCCCTGATAATTTTTTTTTTTGTTGCTATTTTTATTTTTTTATGGTGCAAAGAGAACACATTCAATTTACCAAACAAAACTATATGTTCGAGATAGAGATGTTGCTATTTTCATTTTTAGCCCAAGATATAATTGTAAAAAAAAAAAAAAAAAAAAAAAAAAATATATAGCCAACTAAATCCAAATTAATTAAATCTAATAATACACGTTCAATTTACCAAACAAAAGTATATGTTCTACCGGTTCCTTCCGAATTCTCAATTCAAGCGATTCAACTTTCACCATCACCATTTATTCACTACTCAAAATATCAGAATTCTAGATCAAAAGGTAACAATTTAAAAATATTTTTATTATTACTATGAAACTGTGATTCATGCCACAGACTTTACGAAGTTGAAAGGAATCGTCGAGCTTGCTACGTTGATAGTGACACGAAAGAAGCATATTTCTTTTCCTTTTATCTATAAGTTATTGAAGCTTTCTTTAGTCTTACTTGTGTCAACCGCAACCGTAGAAAGATGTTTTTCGGCAATGAAATTGATAAAGATAAATCTCCGCAACATAATGGGTGAAAATTATATGAATGATGCTTTAATTTGTAACATAGAAAAAGAAGTATTCGCGAAGGTTACAAATGAAGACGTGATGAAGCGCTTTCAAAGCTCGAAACGTCGTAGATGTCAATAGTATAAGAGAAATGGTACTTTATTGATTAGTTTTTCATTTTCACAAATAATATAACGTTGAATTAATTTTTTTGATATTTACGAAGAAAAAAAAAATTTGTGCAACACCCACTTGAAAATCGTGAGTCCGTCCCTGATGGAATGCCTTTGGAAACAGAAAAATAATTAATGCATGAAATTGATTTTCGATCACAATTTACAATTGAAGATAAAAATGCTAAAAATTGTAAAGTTATTATGGATGTTTCTCATGCGTCAATACATGTTCCTATAACCAAAGGCGTCGAATTACAGTCCTAGCAACTATCCTCTTAACTTAATCGATGCATTATGCATCTAATCATTTTGAATGAACACGATGAGTCTATAAAGAAAAAGATTGAATAAACTTGATCAATCATCACATGAACCTATAAATGCATCTAGTCTTATTCGGAACATAATCGATGCGTCTGGTTATATAGATGCATCTAATCGTATTGAACAAATTCGGTTAGTCCTCGCATGACCCGAATACTAGAATGACTTGATCAATCGTTGGAGGAACTTATTGATGCATCTAGTGATATCGATACATATATCGTGTTTAGATAGTTTGTTAAATTTGGCCGATAATTTATATCAACCATTACATGATTTCTTTAGTACGACTTGACGTTGATGCATCTAAACTTTGTCATCAGTTTTGAGCAAAAACGGATTTTACATATGTTTATTTGATTCCAAATGATCATGCATCTAAACTAGTTAAAAGTAACATTTTTATGGATTTAGAGCAAACCATGCATGCATGTCACAAGTTAACGATGTACCATCATGGGATGTTGCATCTGCATCTAAATCCAATCCATGGACCATGGTATTAGAAATAATTACAGTAGTTGGATCCACATTAAATTAATGACGAATCATCTAAATTATTAAGTGACAAGCATCTAAATAGGTGCATTAATTAAATTTCTAAACATGCATTTCTTTTAAAAGAAAAATGACGGTATGTAAGAAAACATACATATTTTATATGAACATACATGTTTTCTAATGCAAAATTGAATTCTCGCAGTTCCCCGAATTTAATAGGGTTCTGAAAATAAAGATATACACACACACACACACACACACACACACACACACACACATATATATATATATATATATATATATATAGAGAGAGAGAGAGAGAGGTGTAAATAAAAAGTAAATTAAAAATAAGAATCATAAAAAGGATTGTGAGCCAATCATTTCAAAATGTGAATCAAGGGAGATTTTGTTTAGTTATAAATTGATTAACGGTTTAGAAATCCCTAAAAAGGTTGTGTTACTTATATCTTTTTTTGTTAATTTTCACCCTATATCAAATAAATAAATAATGATATCATCATTCTACAAATTGTTCTTCACACATTAATACACATACATGCGTAACATACATGTTCATATAAAACCCTATTAAGTGCAACATATCAATGCAAAATGGTTTTATATGAAAATGTATGTTACGCAGATATTTGTATTAAGGTGTATGTAAGAAAACATACATGTTTTATATGAACATGCATGTTTTCTAATGCAAAATTAGAGTTCTAATGCAAAATTGAAGTAATCTAGACCATTAAAACAAATTGATTTTAATGTGTTGTATAAGTTGTTAATTTAAATGAAAAGGGTTAAACAATAATTGAATCACTAAAAAAAATTAATTGAATAATAAAGAATCTAAACTATTATGGTTTCTAAAATTTGAAATTCGATCAAGCATGGGACTATCAAACACTTATTATTTATTTATTTATTTTTGAACAGCAGTTATCATACTATCTTATAAAGCATTTAGGCTTTCTAAAAAAGTAATATTTAAAATTAAGCATTGCAAGTTCTTAAGCTAAAAGTACAACTAATTAAAACACATTTTCTAACATTAAATACAATTACAAGTTCTTAAGCTAAAAATACCACTAATTAAAACACATTTTCTAACATTAAATACAATATTTAAATAGAAATATTTAAAATTCGGAATTACAAGTTTTTAAGCTAAAAATACAACTAATTAAAATACATTTACTAACATTAATAAACTGATCAATAAATACAATTAATGCAGTTATTAAAATACCCCTTACATAAGAAATACAAATTATCAAGCATATTGTACAACCAATTTAGACACAATTCCTACATTAAATGTCACTAATAAAAATAATAAAGCACATTACACAAATGTTCAAGCCCGAACGGGCAACGGGCCAAATAAGCTCGAGCCTGAATGGACACGGGCCAAACGGGCTCGATCCCGAACAAGCACGGGCCAACGGGTTCGAACCCGAAAGGTTTACAACTCTTAGATATCACTTTTTCGTTTTGATGTCGTTAACATTTATTTTAGAGTACCCGCTGCTGCAACGCGCGGGTACCCTACTAGTTATTTATTATTGCCTATGCTTTTGTGAATCATTCATCTTTTTTAATTTATTTATTCCTAGTAACTAATAAAAATATACTAATGTCACCTGATGATTACGGAGGACAATCCCAAGTTAGTGAATCATTGGTTTTTTTTTTCTTTTATATATTACAGGATTCATTTTCTTTATGCAACATGACTTACTCATGTGTATTGAGTTTTCAAAGCATCATACGTAATATATTTTTACAGCGAATTGTTAAAAAGGTTTTGAGTTTTGAATCATCAAAAACTATAGTTTTGAATCGTTGAAAAAGTTGTTTGTTTTTATTTTGAATCCTTTTCAGAATTCTTGAATCAAACATCAATGTTCAAAAAAGTTGTTTTACTTGATCTTTTTAATTCTCGAATCAAGTATTAAAACTAGATTTTTTAATTACTTTATTTTTAATCATATTTCAATAAGTGAATCATAATTGGATTAGTAAACTCTATTTACTTGGATAGGTGAATCATGATACAAATAGTGAATCGTAATCGAACTAGCGAATCATTACACGAATGTGTTCGTGTTTAATTTTGCATCGTATCGAATTAGTGAACTAATAAATGAGTTGAGTTTTCCTTTTTGAATCACTATTTGTTGAAGAAACCATGATTCACAAATCATTATATTTTCTTCTTGAATCTTTACTAGTTGATAACTGGATGTAAGTTTTAGAATATAAGAAAGAGTAACTTAGTTATGGACTAATAAAGAAATGTTTAAAAAGAAAAAAGGTTAACGTGTACAATCAAAAGAGATATATGTGTTTCCGTCGACAACGATCAACTTGGTTTAAAAAGAATCAGTCGGGTTATCATTTCGGTAGAGAGAAGAAGAAAAAACCTTTACATGTAGACATAATTAATGAATGTTGTATAATACCCATCATACCCTTTGATGGTTTGATAAGATGAATGAACCTGATTTCTTCTCAATCTAAAAGTCTTCTCAATTGATCTAGATTATATATTATCAGTCAGTCTGTGTTTAACACTGCCATATATCTTTACCACTGCACAAACACAATTTTTGTGATTTAATTTGTAGCTTATAATTGATAAAGGTATGTAATTAAATACCACTAAATTAAATCCCGATCCATTCATTGTTATACGGAGTTTTTTTCCCCAAAACCCTAATATCACTCATTCATCTCATTATCACACACACGATATGTTTTTTATTCTATGATTTCATGCGCAGGTTGTTATCCAGACACATGATGTTGAAGCAACAGGGTTACAGGGTATGATGTCTTCTTTGTTATGGGTTTTTTTTTTCTATTATTATTCATGACAGAGGGCATTCATGACTATGTTCGTGGAGTATGTCTCCATTGTTATGATGGCCGCTCCATCAGGTTCAAACAGCATCATATTATACTCCTCCATCAGAACAACCTGAGTAAACACCATCGACTGACCAGATTCCATTTTCAAGTCTTGAACCAGTCTCAACCATCCAAACCCAAACAGGAACGAGTGGATGTATCGATCATACCAATCAATTTCACTTGCCACCCTAACTTTGTACTCAGTTGTGTTACTAGTAACCATGGCCGACTCTGTAGGGGTTGGACCATTCAGATATCTTAAAAAATCTTCTGGCAATAACTACATAAGCAGAGATGTGTCTGTAACTGGCACTAAACGTCGCCAAAACTGTACGCTTTCTGGTTCGTAATTGTGAAATTCCTCCCCAACCTCGCTGTAGCAAGTTACATAAAACATATCTTCACCCTCTTCTACAAAATGTATGTTAGCAACATCCGATGTCGTGATATTGTGCATAACAAAATAATTCCACCTAGCTCCCTCAACAACACAGACTAACTCTGAGACTCTCCTCACACTGACTCTCCATCTAATGCCCGTACAATTAACTAAGTAAATATAACGATTGCCATGATAGGAACCTCCTAAGACGTAGTTATTATGCAGTTCCTGTATGTCAAAATTAATTTGTAAACATTAAGAATTTCTTAAAAACTAGTTTCTTAGTGAAAGAACACTTAATTCATATATATTGTGTTAGCTTACAAACTCATCCAAAACATCTTCAGGATTGTCCACCGTGCACACAAATTGGTTCCTATACATTTTGACTGCATTAACGATTAAGATTAACACAAATAACGTTTGAATGAAATAAAAATAAATAAAAATTCTTACCTGGTATGTGTGTTGTTTGATTTTGCACGGCTACTAAGTTTCGATAGTATGTATTTGTGGGCGTGTGATAATGTGTTTTTGTGTATGATTTGATCATGTTAAAGTGTTATACACGACTAAGTATAATTGTAAAAAATGTCCTCATCGATTATCGTGCCTTGGAAGTAGCTGAGGGGTCTAAATGGCGAGAAAAGTGAAATGACGAAATTACCCTCACGTGCAATGCACGTGAGGACTAACTGGCGTGAAAAACTAACGAGCGTAAGCCAAAAAGAGGAATTTGCAACTACAATAAGCATTAACAGGCCATTATTTCCAAAAAAAATGAGACGTTAGGGACATTTCTCGCCCTTTTTTTGGCGGACATTTCTTGCAATTTTTGGAAAGTTTAGGGACATTTCTTGTAGTTTACTCTTCATTTAATTAAGAGTAAACTGTAAAAACATCCATGTGGTTTACCCCGTTTCGCACTATACATCACTTTTCCAAAAGTTGCAAAAGATACATCCCTCCGTTAGTAAAAGTTAACCTATATACATCCATGAGGTTGAACGGTGCAAATTTTGTGTGTTTAACTTTGACACATGGCCGTTTAGTAAGGGTGTTTGTGTTATTTTAGGTTTCCCGCTACCTCACCACTCATTTTATAGTCACTTGAAAAACCCTAATTGAACAAACCCAAATTGAAAAACACACACACACACAGATCCTTACTTATCCTCTCAAATGTTTCACCCAAATAAAAAAACTCCAAATTGAAAAACCCTAACGCACAAACACAATAATGTTCACCCCCAAAACTTGTAGATGTGGGTTACCCACAATCCTTAATACTTCATGGAAACCAAGAAATCCTGGACGCCGCTTTCGTTGTTGTCCAAAACACGCAAGTCTTGAATTATTTTATTTTACATTTTCTTTTCAATTTATTTGATAGTTCGATTTACAAATTTTTGAAGGAACCAAATTGTGGGTTTTATGATTGGTTCGATCCACCTATGTGTGAAAGATCGGTGGCGATTATTCCTGGAGCGCTGAGAAACATGAACCAGCTACAAGATGCATCAAGCGAAAATGTTTTAAAAGCGAGAAGATTGAAGTTTCTTTTAGGATTTAGTTGGATCTTCTTTCTTGTGTATATGATGATTTCATTAAAGATGAGATGCGTTTCCTGTAAAATGACGCATGATGCGAATATAATATAGAAGAACCATCCTTAATCCTTAAGCTCAATTTAATTAACAGAAATAATATTTCCTTCTGCTATTTATTCTTACTTTTATTGGTTATGGCAAGTTTTAAAATTGACGATTTTAATGCAGAGAGATAATAAATGGAGGAAAAACATATAATATTATTGTGTGTATATGAGTATATGTAGAAATATAATGTATAAGGATATAGTAAAAGTCTTTGAATAATCAAAAGTAAAATTGTATATTTAACATTCTGACACATTTTTATGTATTGTTTCTAGTTTGAGAAAATTTTAAAATAAAATATTATTATTGTGGTACATTGTTTTAGGAGTATACATCATTACATTGGTTCAATTGCTCAACGACAATAGTGTGTCAATATTTTTCTATATTAGGGACGGAACCAAGACTAAATATGACCAGATGCACAAAAAAAATGAACCCTAAAACTACAAACGTATTTCGATTGACAGTACATTGAAAAAAATCCATGGGGGCCTGGTAAAAGATGTAACTTTCAAAGGACAAAAGATGTAGATCTAGCAATAAGCTATGGACCATTGTGTAACTAACTCTTGTATATAATTCAGCAAACGTTTGAGTTTTATTGTCATCTTGACAAACTCAAACTCAAACTCTTTTGAGTATCTGTGAAAAAAGAAAAAGGGTTTAGAAGCCAAAAGCCTGAAACTAGAATTTCGAAAATGTCGAATAAAAATGAGCTAAAGGAAGAGCTTTTGGAGCCAGTATACCACGAGAACTGCCCTGGTTGCAAAGTAGATCGTGAAAAACGTATGAAAACTGGTTTCCCCCTCAAGGAGCTCATTTTTATTTGGGTCATCGTCTTATGTGCTGGTAAGTATATCACCTTTAATTTGCTTATATTTCTTTTATCATTCGTGTATATTAATTCCATGTTTCTATAGCTCTAAAATTTAGTTGGCAATTACGTATCAAACTTCTTTGAATTAAATGTTCGTATGCTTTTGATCATTAAAATTACGTACTTTAAGGGAGGCAATTTGCTGTTAGCATCTAATAAAATTTTGTGTATATGTAAACACTTCTTGTTAAGTGACACCAACCTGAATGGGAGATAATTGCCAGTTTTTTTTAGTTTCAGCTTAACGTAGAATATTTGTATAGTAAGATTTACTACGTGGGGATGGTATTTTAAAAGAAATTGATTTGAACATTTGCATGCAGCTTTGATTGAAACACTTTACTTCATGCATTAAATAATTGTATCAGATTTTCATGCATTATTTATTAGATAATGTAGGTACATGCATACGTGTGTACAGAGTACAGACTATAGGCCATTGGTTTCGAAGTCAAACATAACTTCTAAGTTGAGTACCGATAAAGTAATTAATAAGTATTTTACCCATATACTAAATCCACGAAAAAAAATTTTAGTCAATGGATTGTAAACCAAAAACTGTTTTTATAATCAACTTTAATACATTGAAAATATTTATTTTCACTTTTACTATATTTCTTCTTCAACTCTCCCTCCCACAACTTCTTTCACCTATAATTATTCCAGATCTGATGGTACCACCATGTCGCCGGAAAAAACGGCGCCAGGAATCACTAACGTTTTATGATATGTCGCCGAAAAACAATGCCGAGAATCACCACCTTCTAAAAGAGATAGTGAGAGAAACACTGTCGACAAGAATAATTAAAAAGTGTATATATATCACAAGATGCTTATTGTGTTTATATATTAAAGTGTACCAATCAAATTGATGAGCTTTGAGACTACCCGAGGTTGACGATACAATGTAGATAAAGTCACAACTATACTAAATATCTAGAAATGAAACGGCAAACGAAATTAAATCCCATAATTTAAAGAATGCTAAGTAATGATTAAGCTAAATCCCATAACAATAATAAAATTTTCATATCATTATACACAACAAGTTTAAAGCCACAATGATCGTAAATAGGTGAGTTTTTCATATCACTATATACGCAGTCTAATCGAGAAGTTTTTATAATATAAGTCACCCATTTATTAAAAGAAACTTATACGACAACCAATTATGATTATGCATTTGTTAACATTAATTCCAACCAAAATTAGGCACCACAAAATTTCTCACGTTTCCTCTTGCAAGAAAAAAAATTAATTGCCACAAATTGAGTATTGACTTCAAATTATTAAGGGTGGGGGAGTGCATCACTCACTCATCTCCCCTTCACTCACTCACAACCAATCCCCTTGCGCCACATCATCTCCCACTTTTCCTTCACTCACTTCATTTTTGGAGGCGGCACCTTCACTCACCCTTCACTCACTTTTTTTTTTTTTTTTTTTTTTTTTTTATTGAAATTCTATTAAAATTTATTTAAAAACTAAAATTTCATTAAAATAAATAAACATTACATAATAATATTAAAAAACATCAAATAACATTACATAATACTAAAAAACTAAACTTCATCGGCTTCATCGTCCACCTCGAGGTATGGTAATTGTTGAGCGTGAATATGCTCCATAAGATCAAATCGGAGACGAAAATGTGTGTTCTCATTTCGTATCTCGTCTAAGGCGGTCCAAAGAACGCGTGCCATAATCACGATGCAATCTTTCTGCAGCGCTGACCCGATCACGTTTCACTGACGTACGTGTCGACCTTGCCGTATCTTCCTCCTCATCTGCGTCAATCGCGTTAGCAAAAAACTCGAGACTACTATCGTTAGACCACTCAAACGGCTCGTCTAACAATAGCGTCGACCCAATTCTTCTAGGCTCCATATATATATTTTTTTTTGTATCGCTGAGTTTTTTTTTTATATGGCTGTTTTTTTTTTTTTTTTTTTTTTTTTTTTTTTTTTTTTTTTTTTTTTTTTTGCTTTGTTCTTCCTCTTGTTCTTCCTCTATGTATTTAAAGCAAAAAAAAAAAAAAAAAAAAAAAAAAAAAAAGAGCCGTTAGGCATACGCTCCTCCTCCCAACGTCTCTTTTCCTCCCTCCCCGCATGCGTGAAGATTTCCCGATTTTTACCTCCCCGTGCGGGGTTCCCCGCGAGGCGGTGGTGTTCCCGTGCGGGGTTCCACCCTCCCCGCATGCTTCACTCACCCACTCCCTCTCCTCTAAGTGTGAACAAGTTTATTTCTGTACACACTTATAATTACGGACATTCTTCTACATAATTTTCAAACTAGTTGCATCTATAGTCCATATTTGAAATAATAAAGAGCATCTGTGTAATCTATAGGGTTATTGAAATCACTTTAGAAAATGTATAAATATCCTAACCATGCAAAAAAAAACTTAAGGCATCTAAAATGGTGGGTTTATAAAATGATGAACAATTCTAAAAAATTTAAACTATAGTGAATGCGTGTTTCATGCATAGATGATTATATGATTTTTTTTTTTTAAAGAAATGTAACATATTATTGAGAATTTCGAAAAGGACAACATTACAATACAAGATGGCCTAGTCGATTAACAAGATAACTAAAAGAAAATGGGCCCTAAAAGAAATAAATAAAAGATACAAATAAGATAAAACAAATACTAGGAACCTATCACACTATTACAAATTGATGTAGACAATTGATCACTGACTCACGTGGATGATTATATGAGGGGTAGGTTATAAGCAACCCCTCTTTTTATAAGTTGTACCTTTTCGGATTTTTTCATTTTTTTATCTTTTTTATTTTCTTTTATTTTTATAATTTTGTTCATATTAAAAAATATATAAATCTTAAAGTACAAGGAAAATATAAGATTTCACAAGTCAAAAATATTAAACTAGCAAAAAGTATGGAAAAAAAAAACTAATAAAAAAACTGTGTTGTACTGTGTAAAATAGTGGAAAAAAAATCTTTTAATTTGTACTTTTACCCCTTTTCTGATAAGCCAAAGGTACCTATAACAAATCACATTATTGAGTGGTTCAAAACCTTTTAAAATAGATAACAAAGACACATTGTAAACCTTTAATAAAAAGTTTATGCATGCTATAAATAGATTTAAGAAATTAAAAAGTTTATAATTTGATAACATGACTTGTGTATAAACTTAAAATCTCCATCATCGTGGATTCTCTTAGAACCATTTACTATAGAGTATCATGGCAGTTTGAATGGGGACTACCATCACCAACCATTCAATCAATAAGAAAATAGGTGAATTAGAATATTAGATTTTCATTATACTCAGATCTTCATTAGCTTTATGTTAGCAATGATGTCATTTGATAACCCTAGTCAACTTTTTTTTTTCCTTTTTTTTTAATTGATCGCTTGCATAGATCCCAACCCCGACAGATCTATATGATAGTATTAACTTGAAAAGGATCAACTTTAGCAGTTGATTTGTAGTGTTTCTTAACTGGGTATACAGTAAGTTCACAACCTACTTTTGAACAAGTTAAAAATATTGAGTGAGCTTGTCCCGAAAGCTACGTTGGTAACAAAAGGATCCAATTCAGAAAAGAATTTAGAAAAATCACAAAACTTTAGGTGATTCCGTTTATTTAAATCTTTGGCAATTATTATGAAAACATAGGAGTATGTCTTTACTGACGACACCTCTAGTAAGTATGTTTGTAGGAGAAACACGTGATAATTTTTTATTCAATCACTAAAATGAAAATTTCTTGAAGTAAATAGTTGTATTAGTATAAGCATAATAATTGTTAAGAGTCGCTGTGACCCATTACAACAACCACCATTTTATATTTAACTTCACACGTTAGAGTCTTGAAGATGCAAAAACACGTACTTGCATGAAATAAGTAACACCACTTGCACCTTTGTTCAATAGTCTATACAACCATAACAATATCACGCTATTCACGACTTGATAAATCATAAATTGAAAACTTTATATGTGTTAAATTATTGTCGACTATCATATGTCTCCCACTTAGATTCCTTTGAAAATAAGACATACGAGAGAACGATAATAATGCAGCCAGTTTATATGGCAGCAGTAGACACGGTCACACGGACCAACCGATGCTTATTTATAGAATATAAATCATTTCATTATCAGTTTGGGGTCTTTAATTATACACCAATAGTTTGATAAAATTGCTATCACTAGCACAATCAATCAAGCATCAAACCGGGTATACAAACCTAGAATCATTACTCAATATAAGTAATCGTACTGTTTCATTTGGTTTCTTATATATTCTCTTTTGTTTGCCTTGTTGATAGTTACTTGAATAGCTTAAGCGATAAGAGCAAAGTGTACCATAACTCAAGTTATAAAATAACACCGCGCCACGTCAGCGCCACATCATCTTAACACTAAAAAACACCAGGAAATCATAACACCTAATAACACCACTTTTTCGGACCCACTTAAAAAAAATAAAAAATAAAAACTAACGCAAACCAAGCCAACTCAAGTTAACACCGGGTAGGGAAATGGTCATAACTCAAGTTAACACGTTGTAACGCAAGTTACCACAACAACTTGCATTAAAACGCAAGTCCAACGCCGAGATCCAAGAAATGGTGGTAACGCAATAACTCAAGTTGATAAGCTGCCACATCAGAATAACGCGTGCAAAGCATTATGAGAATAACGCATGCAAAGCATTATGACTCCCTCTTCTCTAAGGGATGTTTGATAAATAAGTCATGTAGAACTGTAGATTCCTGTTTGATAGTAGCAGTATTAGTGATCAGTGTTGATCAAGATTAGTACAGTGTTTTGGAAGTGAGGCGGATTTGTGTATCTTCGGGTGCTCTCTAGGAATTAAATGGGTAGCAATGAGTTTAAGATCAGCCACTTTTGAAAAAATCATGCTATGAAAATTGTCCCGAGTGTTACGTAGATCAGAAAAAAGAGCTACAAATTGGGTGGCCGATAAAGGAATTGGTAAGTTTGGGGATTGTGGCGCTCTCTGTTGGTAAGAACCCCTTTTCAATGTTTGACAATTTTTTTTTTTGGAAAGTTGGATAAAAATTCACCACAACTAACCAGACATAGTTAAGCAATCAAGTGAGTAGGGTAAAGGGTAACAGGTCAAGACGTAAATATCTAGTGATATTATAAGGTTTACGGCTCTAGTCCGGTTAGGAAATAAACCGAGTAAGTAGTAACCAGTGCCATCACTACCACCAAAATGTCGTCCATAGTGTCAAGTTACATTGGTTCGGTATTCTTGATTTCGGCATTTTTAAAAGTTAAATCAAACCCAAACTCAATTAGACCTGATTAAAATATGACCAAAGCAAATAGGAACCTCTTAAGGTTAGGTTTCAACTTCAAATCCAAAAAGTTATCATACATTTTATTATTATTATTATTATTATTATTATTATTATTATTATTATTATTATTATTATTATTATTATTATTATTCAGCAAAGTTATAATACATAATTAAAGGTGCAACATTACATGCACTTGCATGAGTGGAAATACAAAAAGTCACTCCTCTTTTCAAAATAAATACTCCCCTGTCCCAATATTATTTTTTATTTTTCATTTAAAGTTGTTCTAAATTGATTGTCAAATGCTAAAAATAAAAGTTAGGCATTTTTTTAAGTTTACAATATTACTCTTAATCAAATTATTGTTAAGAAAACTTTGAATCCAAAAATTGTAATTTTTGTTGCTTTTGCTTCAAATCAGTAGTAAACGCATTTTTTTTAAATGTATAATTTTTGTTGAACAATATTATTATTATTATTATTATTATTATTATTTTTTTGAAAAGCTATTGAACAATAATTTTAGAACAAAGATGGTATAGTACTATCGTTAACAATGTGGATAATTTAAAAAGAAAATAAAAACTCTCTGTTTATGTATCACATACAAGTGGTATTTGTACACCACTTGTACAGCCGCTAATAGAGATAGTGGCACTCCTTACCTCACTTTTACCCACTATATTGACATTATAAACAGTTTTTTGTCGTTTTCTATTTTGTATTTTTTGTTTTTTAATATTTTTGACTTATCTTGTTCAGTACTTTCAACTCCATATTTTTATAATAAAAACAAAATTACAAAAAAATTAATAATAATATAGAGTAAATTACACCATTCGTCCCTATGGTTTGCTCCAAATCACTACCATAGTCCCTGATCTATTTTTCTTGCTTTTTTGCTCCTTATGGTTTAAATATTGCACGCTGTCAGTTCTTATCGCTAACTGTTGGTCTTCCCATGATTGCATATATCATTTGTTGCATTTGAAGCATACTAGCTTCAGGGGTATATTTGAGGTTTTGTCTAGTGTGGCATAAGGCAACATTGGTTATTATCTATCTGAAGAGTTCGAAGGATTCTTGCGAATTCATTAAGACTTTTTTTTTCCTTTAATAGATTTTCACAAGTAATTGATGTATTAGATATTATTACTAAAACCAAGTAAAACAAAGATGCAAAAATTTGTAAATGAAACAAAGTTGAATCTTGTAAACCGTACGATGAATGTTCAAGTTTGACACGTATTAATTTTTTCCTTCTCAGCATTGCCAATATCGTCTCTCTTTCCGTTTATTTATTTTATGGTAAGTTTTCACTTCCGTCTTTGCTTTGTTTCCATTTGCCATTTTTCGTCATTTGAAGTTCTTGAATTATATTGGTTGCAATTTCAGGTAAGAGATTTCAACATCGCTGAGAAAGAGGAGGACATGAGTTACTATGCAGGCTTTGTTGGTAAGCAATCTTTAGGGATAATTTCACACCTCTACTGAGATTGCATAAGTAACCATATGTTCTGTATTTTTTTGAAGGGTCTGCGTATATGATTGGAAGGGCTTTGACATCCATATTTTGGGGAGTGGTAGCCGATCGATATGGTCGAAAACCAGTTATTCTATTGGGAACTGCAACAGTGTATCTTACTACCTGACTTAAAACTGTTTGGGTACTATTGTAAATGCTTATCTTCTCATGGGTCTCTTGAATGTTACCTTGTTTAGGGTTGTTTTCAACACACTTTTTGGATTTAGCGTAAACTATTGGATGGCTATCATTACAAGATTTCTTCTTGGCTTTTTAAATGGGCTACTTGGACCGATTAGGGTATTCCTTAACTTAGCTTCTCTACTGTATTCTCTATGATGTTTGAACAGCCTTGATTGCTTTGTCATTCTATGATAAGATCAATTTACTTTTTAATTCATTCCAGATTGTGTTGATAAAATTACTTCTGTAAACAGGCATATGCATGTGAACTTTTCCGGGATGAACATCAAGCCTTAGGATTGTCGACTGTAAGCAATTTTCCCCTTTTCATTTCTTTCTCATGTCATTTAATATGTCAAGTTGATGAGGATACAGGGCTGATCATTGGACTATTTCATACATATTATGACATAGTTTCTCGATTCCGTTCTTCATTTTTCTTTATCATATGTTAGGGGTGAATGGGGATAGAGATTCATACATCCTGTGACATTTTTTATTATCTCGGAACTGATATATTAGTGATATATTTCAGATTAGTACATCATGGGGCATAGGACTGATCATTGGTCCAGCTTTGGGAGGTTACCTTGCACAGGTATATATCTTCACCCACATCTTGGTGTGCTATATCTTAGGTGCAGATAACATCTTGAAAATTTATTGGCAGAAGGGCATTTATATCTAAAAACTACATCCTAACTGAGGGGTCACAATTTTGTTATCAGAGTCAAGCAGGGATATCAAAGTCTGTCACTATCTTAAAATAAACTCGCGGTTATGTGGATGTGTGCAAAATTCTCACGAAATGTTGCATGCATACATAGATATGTTTGTGTATAAATGACTCGATGAGAATAGGGGTAATAGTCTGGTCAGTTGTAATGATCAGCTAATATACATGACACTAATTTTTTCCATTTTAACTTTAGTTTTTTGTGTTTGTTTTAATAGCCAGCAGAGAAGTTTCCAGGTCTAGTGTCTCCGAATTCTTTATTTGGGAGGTAATGGCACCCCTTTAAAAAAAATATCCTTATTGTTGTTTTTATGCAGTTCGATCAATTTTAACTGACAACAAATTGCACCCACAACTTGTGATGCAGATTTCCATACTTATTGCCTTGCCTATGTATCTCCGTTTTCGCACTTTTTGTGACCATCGGTGGATTTTGGCTTCCGGTAAAGTATCTTTATGCAATAACCATATTTTCTTTCAAAATTTCTACTAGAAATGAATGCATCCTAACGATGAATATCAGATTCCTCCATTTTGTATGTAACGAATCCTATTCTTTGTATTACAAAGAACTTAGCAAATATGATTTATTAGTGGAACAAACAAATGCTTTTCCTATGAGTTATTTGAAGATACGAACGAGTGTCCTAATAGGAGTTAATGATCAAACTAATATAGGCATTACCGAAAGCTGAAGATTAATATTCATAGGAATTATATGAGATTTACCTTTAACTTACCAGAGTATGGATGGCTTGTACATCATATTTTGACATTCTAACCAGTGCATTCTGATTTGCAGTCCACAATTTTATATGTTAGCATAAGCACTAAAATTCTCATTTGAGATTTTCTCAATCTTAACTGAATAAGTCTAAAATATACAAACAATAGTCCATGCAAAAAGGCCCACTGGATCTATCCAAATGTAAAGCCCGTCAAAGGTGGCTCATCACATCAAAATAATGTTCAGCGGTCTCTACCCAAGTAGCTGTGGTCCATGATCGACCCGCAAGCAGTCAATCATGCTATGCATACCTATCAACCAATCGGCAAATCACGCTATCCTTACCTTTCAACCAACACCTTCAATTCCGCTTCTGCAAAGTTAGTTTGTTCATACAGGTTATAGTAGTCAAAATTGTGCCAGCCATGCAATTCGTACAGCATGGCGATATACGTACTCTACCACTCTATAAATGGAGGCTCGATAAGTGTCTTCACTTCATCAAATTCAAATCAAAGAAATTGAGTACTAGCAATTATGGCTACTATTGCGGATGCTCGCTGTCTACTAAATGAGCTCACGGAGCGATCTGGGAGCGAAGCCTTAAATTGAGTTGCTTCCCCCCTTTTCTTTTCCCTCACCCTACCCTTTCATTTCCGCTTAAGCTTCCCAGTTTGGGGGATTAATTGATTGGATACGCTAGAAACATAATCTTTCCTAGGAACAACTTCTACAACGATAGATAGGGGTCAGGTTTGTTTGGCATCTATGCCCCCTGCCCTCCAAACAGTATGGGAGGCTTAAGCCTTTCATACCCCATAAGGGCAGCTCGATTTTTGGTATGTATGACAAACAAAATTATAACTGGTAATAATTTCAATATCATCAATAATCATTACGTAGAATAATATACTATTGACATTAAGTTAGTATCGCATATCAAAATAATCTAGTTGCATTTCTGTTCCTCAACACATCTAGATACAAAGTTAAAAATCAACCTTATTTTGTCTGGTCTTCCTTTCTTTTGAGATAGTACAACATTTTTTTATTTTTTATTTTATTTTATTATTATTATTATTATTATTATTATTATTATTTTCATTTTCTTTAAGATGAATATTATTAACTTTACAAATTGCAGGAAACATTGCACTTCCATAAGAAAGATGAGTTGGAGTGCTTCCAATGTTCCTGATGTTGAAGAAAAGACAAGCGAAGGAAAAGACTCTAATCTAATAAGCCTCCTCAAGAACTGGCCATTAATGTCCTCTATTATTGTCTATTGCATTTTTTCGCTTCATGACATGGCTTACACCGAGGTAGACTGAATATCTGATTACTAAGTACATAGCAAGTCCACTTTTGCAAATAAATCATTATGCTTAACAATTAGCTGGAACAGATCGATCATTTTTACAAAAGTGCCAAAATATAAAATCAAAAGAAGCATAAACTCAGAGAAATTTTCTGAATACCTATTTTCTCATTCATGTTACCATGCTTTCTAAACTCTGAAATTATAGCAAATTCATGACCATCCATTATAAATGATAACATTGTGTAGCGTTTTATCATTTACAGATTTTCTCATTGTGGGCTGTGAGCCCTACGAGTTTGGGAGGCCTCAATTATTCTACTGAGAATGTTGGCACCATCCTTTCTATCACAGGTGAGAATGTAGGTGCCAACTCTTTAAAGTTGGTCCGAGTAGTAATTATTTTGAATCATAGTGGTTATTTGATCTTAGTTATACGTATCAGCTTCATTTTTTTTTTCATTTATTTCGAGAAATATATCAATCAATTCCTTCTTTTGGAAGTTCTAATGTTTTGAATTTACATTTTTCTTCTCACACATGGTTGGATGTTAATCACAATAGTCTTTATTTAGGAATTGGCCTGCTCCTTTTCCAGACCTCATTATATCCAATATATTATGGAGAGGATATTTGGCCCCATCGTTGTCGCACGCATCTGTGGAGTAAGCAATTCTACCATTTCCTCTCATCTCTAATAATTGTCTTCCCTTAACTTTGATATTATGTTTTAATACAACAAAAGAGTAATCCTCAGTTATTCTTCTACTGTTTAGCACAGATTCTTCCTTGTGTATGAGAAGCATACTACTTAATGGTGTACTTGTAGATTTTGCATGAAAAAGATAAATATATTGACATTAATAATAACCAAGCAGAAGTAGTTCATTAACTTTCAAAGTCAAAATAATCAACTATAGAGGAGGAAGGAGGTATTAAATAAGGGTGAAAGCTGAAAACACGCAAAATAATATTTCAAAACACACGATGTACGCAACGAACTTTCAAAAAGCTGAAAACACGCAATATACTTTCAAATTTGGAACAATGTACGCAATATGACCTGGAACCAGCAGGTTACGAGGTTTCAAACTTTGAAAATTGACAGGAATAGTCCCTGTGGCTTGCGTTGACCTTCGCTGGTCATCCTTGGACTTTTTTTCACCTACAAAAGGTACAATAACAGTCCCTATGGTTTGCGTAGACTTTCACATTAGTCCGTTTTTATACTTTTTCACCCGTTCTCTTACGTTTTTATCCGTTTTCGTCCGTTTTTTTACGTTTTCGTTCGTTTTTATACAATTTCATCCGTTCTCTTACGTTTTCGTTCATTTTTTTTATGTTTTCGTTCGTTTATAAACGTTTTCACACACGTTTTTACACTTGCTTCTACACACGTTTTCACAAACAATTTTACACACGTTTTTACATACGTTTTCACACACGTTTTTACACTCGTTTCTACACACGTTTTCACAAACATTTTTACACACGTTTTTATATACGTTTTCACACACGTTTTTACGTACGTTTTCACACTCGTTTTTACACACGTTTTCGCACACGTTTTTACACACGTTTTTATATACGTTTTCGCACACGTTTTTACACACGTTTTTATATACGTTTTCACATATGTTTTTACACACGTTTTCACAAACATTTTTACACACGTTTTTACATACGTTTTTACACTCGTTTCTACACACGTTTCTACACACGTTTTCACAAACATTTTTACACACGTTTTTATATACGTTTTCACACACGTTTTTACACACGTTTTTACATACGTTTTCACACACGTTTTTACACACGTTTTCGCACACGTTTTTACACACGTTTTTATATACGTTTTCGCACACGTTTTTATATACGTTTTCACATACGTTTTTACATACGTTTTCACACACGTTTTCGCACACGTTTTTACACACGTTTTTATATACGTTTTCACACACGTTTTTACACTCGTTTCTACACACGTTTTTACATACGTTTTTATATACGTTTTCACACACATTTTTACACTCATTTCTACACACTTTTTTACATACGTTTTTATATACGTTTTCACACACGTTTTTACATACGTTTTTACACACGTTTTCGCACACATTTTTACACATGTTTTAACACACGTTTTCGTTCACATTTTTACACACGTTTTTCGGGACTTTTTTCATAATTTGTTTCGGGTTTTTTTTCGAATTTTTTTACACACGTTTTGTCCATTTTTTTAAGTGTTCGTCCATAAAAAAAATTAGAAAAAGAATTTTGACAAAAAAAATTGTAAGGAATTTCAAAAAAAGATCAGAAATAAAAAATCGGAAAAAAATTTCTGAAAAAAATTCCAAATAACGTGAGTAAAAACGTTTATAGAAACGTGCGTAAAAACGTATATAAAAACGAGTGCGAAAACGTGTATAAAAACGTGTAAAAAAAATGTGCAAAAATGTATGCGAAAACGTATATAAAAACGTGTGTAAAAACGTGTGCGAAAACGTGTGTAAAAACGTGTGTGAAAACGTATGTAAAAACGTGTGAAAACGTATATAAAAACGTGTGTAAAAATGTTTGTGAAAACGTGTGTGAAAACGTGTGTAGAAACGAGTGTAAAAACGTGTAAAAACGTATATAAAAACGTGTGCGAAAACGTATATAAAAACGTGTGTAAAAACGTGTGCGAAAACGTATATAAAAACGTGTGTAACAACGTGTGTGAAAACGTATGTAAAAACGTGTGTAAAAACGTGTGTGAAATCGTAAATAAAAACGTGTGTAAAAATGTTTGTGAAAACGTGTGTAGAAACGAGTGTAAAAACGTGTGTGAAAACGTATGTAAAAACGTGTGTAAAAATGTTTGTGAAAACGTGTGTAAAAACGAGTGTGAAAACGTATGTAAAAACGTGTGTAAAAACGTATATAAAAACGTGTGTAAAAATGTTTGTGAAAACGTGTGTAGAAACGAGTGTAAAAACGTGTGTGAAAACGTATGTAAAAATGTGTGTAAAAATGTTTGTGAAAACGTGTGTAAAAACGTGTGTAGAAACGAGTGTAAAAACGTGTGTGAAAACATTTATAAACGAACGAAAACGTAAAAAAATGAACGAAAACGTAAGAGAACAGATGAAATTGTATAAAAACGAACGAAAACGTAAAAAAACAGACGAAAACGGATAAAAACGTAAGAGAACGGGTGAAAAAGTATAAAAACGGACTAATGTGAAAGTCTACGCAAACCATAGGGACCGTTATTGTACCTTTTGTAGGTGAAAAAAAGTCCAAGGATGACCAGGGAAAGTCAACGCAAGCCACAGGGACTATTCCTGTCAATTTTCAAAGTTTGAAACCTGGTAACCAGCTGGTTCCAGGTCATATTGCGTACATTGTTCCAAAATTGAAAGTATATTGCGTGTTTTCAGCTTTTTGAAAGTTCGTTGCGTACATCGTGTGTTTTGAAATATTATTTTTCATGTTTTCAGCTTTCACCCATTAAATAAAGATGAATGATAGAACCACAAAACTATCAACAAAAGGATGTGGCACTCTATGATTAGTTTTTATATTATTTTTTTTTTTTTTTGTAGTTGCTCTTTCTTTACCTTTATAAGCCAATCATGGAGTACCACATCCTTGGATTGTTTTGTGAATATATTTTTGTGAATCTATCATTCCTTTTAGATAAATCCATTGGTTCTTGGGTTAACACAACTATATATTTCATGTGTAGGTTTTGTCTATACCTATACTCCAAAGTTATCCCTTCATAGCATTGTTATCGGGCTTCATGCTTGCGTTTACATTAAATTGTGCATCGGTTGTGAAGAACGTTGTTGGACTTTGTAATTGCATAAGTCTTGAAAGCCAAGGGGCTGAACATGTTAAGTAGATAGTCAATAACCGTTTAGCGGTTATAGGTAGTTAAAGTTAGTTATTGTTAGTTAATGGCGGTTACAAAAACCGAACCAACACAATGATTGGGACGCACCCTTTCATTTGCTATATATATGTTGTACATGTAACATTTAGAAGTGTGTCAATACAATGTAACAGTTTATGTTGTTAGTAATATTAGAATCATATTCTTGTTAATCTTATTGTTGAATCGATCCTGGAAGTCACAAGTAAAACCTGTGCAAACAACGATTCTACAAACGTTTTATCGGTAAGTTCTTCTGGGTCCAACTGTTGTCTTCCTCATGTACTTGGCTTGATTAACTGCTATTGTAAATTCATTATTCAATTGAAGATGCACACATTTACCTATTTGAGAGCTCACTTTTGTTTTTATGATACTAGTACTCATGGAAATGGTTAATTTTAACCATTTATCTGAAACCCAGTCAATGAGCTATGTTATATTGATATGGTTTAAATGTTTAAATCTAAAAAATCTAGCTTTAGGGTAATCACATCGAATGGATTAATAGTCGCGCTAGAATGTTTATAACCTTATTTTAAATCTAGTTTATGCAATCAAATTTGTGGTACATGGAAAATATGCAAAAGAAGTGTTTACGGGTCAATCCAAAGCATTTTGACTTGCCCAAATATTACCCCTTTTGACCTTGTACTCAACCGCTCAACCTACTCATTTTGCCATCCATTAGTAGCAGGTTCTAACAAATATAATCGACGAAGGTAGCATGACTGAAATGTATTACCAAATGACATAAATAAATAAGATAAGAGTATTCAAATGTTTATCTGACTTGTTACTGATCCTCACATCATCTATATCACTTAAATTAGTTTCTCATTTTTACCAGGTGTCCATCGTAACTGGTATGTTCATACTGCAAAATAAAACTGTGGTAAGATTGGTCCCTTCTCGTTATTAAGTCGTTTAGGTATATAATTACTTGTATAATCTATACACACATATATCGATGTCAGGATCAACGCCAAAGAGGTGCGGCCAATGGTATTGCCATGACTTTGCAGTCAATCAGCAAAGCAATTGGTCCCGCATGTGGAGGAGCACTGTGAGTACTCATTTGTGTATATTACTTTCCAAATGTCAATAAAGTTAGATTAACCAATGTTTATCACGTCAAGTCTCATTTATCTGTCTTATATTTGTGTAGTTTGTCCTGGTGCCAGAAGAGACTAAACGCAGCAATTCTTCCAGGTATGTGCTTTTGTGTTCAAATTTTATTCTAATTTTCTATTTCTTCAAACAGGAATGCAAAGTCGAGTGAAACTTTTGACTGCAACCATATAAAACTTTCTTTCACATTTATGGATCTTTTCAAAATGTCAATAGTAATCTCAGAGTTTGGAAACTTTTATCCTTCTTTCACATCTATGAATAGCATTATTGAAGGCGTTAAAATTCATTTTGCAAAGCAATACCGCTACATTGCTGTGATTTGAATATCGATACCCCCTCCTTACAACATGCAATGAAATATTGCATAAAAAGACACCCTTTAAAGATTAATTAATTTTAGTCATTTATCTAATTGCAGGCCCCCATATGATATTTTTCATATTGAATGTAATCGAGGGAATTGGAATTCTGCTGACGTTTAAGCCGTTTTTGATCACAAACCACTACTAGTTTGTAGCACTTGAATCGACCATGAACCTACAATCTATACTCAATAAAAAAAGCTCCCATTCTTTTATGTATCAAGAATCTAGTTCCCAAACACCGTATAAGTGACATTAATTGGTGGACTTTCAATTATGTCAATAGAAGTTGATCGGGCAAGTGTAAAACAGCCTCTAGCTTTATATTGAATGGTGCTTTATTTTCAAACAAGATACTTTTTGCTCGCACATTGGAGCGGATGTTTGTAACTACAAAATAAAATTTTAAAACAAATCTGCTTTTATGAAGGTGGCAACAAGAACAAAAAAAAAAAAGATGCAAATGAGTAAAAATATAGAGTTTATTGAGTTTATGGACTAATTTTTTGCATTTAAAACGTTAGTGTGTGTTAAAATATATAGCTTAATTGGTTTAGAAGCTATTTTTCTGTTACTAGTAAAGGAGTAAAAAGATTGATTTTAATAAGTTTACGAGCTAATTTGGTCCCTGTGGTTTGACCAAATTGCATGGTCTCTATCTTTTTGATAGTGCAACGAACATCCTTATTTGAACTTTGGATTGCAAATACAGTCCTTGATCGATGTAAAATGACTACATTACACTTGATAGAAAAGCAAGAAGACAAGGGTAGTTTGGTCATTTCACATCGATCGCGGGACTGTATTTGCAATCTAAATTCAAAATAAGGATGTTCGCTGCACTTTCAAAAAGATAAGGACCAAGCATGCAATTTGGCCAAACCACATAGACCAAAAATGCAATTACTCAAATATAAACTTAAAAGGTTTATGAGCCATTTTTCTATTATTAGTAAACTTAGCAAAGTGTTTTGAATATTCTAATTGTCAATTTATAAAGCTTAATAAGTTTACGATCTATTTATTAAACTTTAAAATTTAAAGAGTTTTTTTTTTTCAATACCATGGGTGCTAAAAAAATTAATAAGCTTAAGGGAAACTCTTTATTATCTGTAATCTCAAAGAGTATTTCCAAAAATCTTAGAATGACAAATGAACTAGTGTAGATGAAGATTAATTAATTTTTTATTTTGTTTAAATTACACCATTAGTCCCCAAGAGTAACTTATTTATTTATTTATTTATTTTTGTAATCTAGTCCCCAACATAGCCATTTTCACTCCCTCACAGTTCAAAACCCTAACTGACGTTGGGTTTCCTTGTTAAGTCATCCACGTGACTTACACACGATGGGTTTTTTGGTAATTACACTTTTGTCTCTATTTTGCACCGTTTGAATAAACAATTTCAACCACCATATTAAATTTTCATGATTCCAATTGATCATCCACCTCAACCTATATTAACACAACTAAGCTTTTTTTTCTTTTCCATATTCAAAACTTCAAAATACACCTACAATACAATTGGCGGTGTGTACATGTGGTAGGGAAGCCGTGATCAAGACATCATGGGCTGATAGGAATCCGAGTCTGCAATTCTATAGGTGTCCTACATTTGTAAGTTTTATTAATTTGAAAATTATCTATCAAGTTTTGTTAATATGTATGTGTTCGTTTATTTACACGATTGTGGTTTTTTAGAATTCAGCTGTAACTTTCTTGGGTGGGTTGATCCACCATTGCATCCAAGGTTAGTTGAGATTATCCCTGGTTTGTTGATGTCACATAATGATCTTGAAGATGTCCTTGATATGTTGCAAAAATATCTCATCATCAGCTGGGTTGTGTTTCGGTTGTATCTTTACTTTACTGCTTGACATGTTTTGTTCCATCCATCTTCAAATATCTTTTGGGTAGTTGTTGTTATTTTTGTGACGGTTGTGGATGTACTATTTTTGTATTTTGGTGAAGCAGTTTGTGTTATGGTTAATGTTATGTAATAGCATCTAATCAATGACAATGTATATAACATTTTGATTTGTAAGTATGTTATGGCAGATGTAGTTCATAAGTGAATGTGGGTTGTTATTGATAATGATAGTGTTTGTTTGTTGACTGTTATATTTGTTTGACTTAGGAAAATTAATAATCAAAAGTTTGTAGTTTAAGTTAGGAAATTCAACACAAAAATAAACTAAAGTTTTTGTATTATGTATTTGAACAACAATCTGATCCATTTTGAGTTGCAAACCTTTGATTTGGTTGACGTGTTTGACATTACCAAATGAAGAATACGTATGTTGTATTGGGTTGATGACCATTGTGATTGTGACCCATTTATCCCAAATCTGAAAATGTACCCCTAAAAGAAGTCAAGAACACTTTGGTGTGATTACAAAGTCAAGAATACTTAGGTGGTATTGGGTTCTTGAGCTTGATGACCCATTTTACCATGGTAATCCATTTTACCCTAAACTTATTTGAACATTTTGACTATGTTTTAGTCATCAATAACTAAAGTAAGACAGTTTTGGTAACCTAACTGATTTTTTTTGACAAAAATAAGTCAAACGAGTCACAAACACATCCAATATACCATAACGATGTTCACTGAATAAAAATGTCAACTAAATATTATACCTAACTGATTCATTTTGACAAAAATAAGTCAAACAAGAATATCTAAGATACCATAACTAGCAAGCAAATGAAGGTTTTTGTTTCCTATAGGGGGCTGGATGCGGATACTCGCCATATTCTAGATTATCAAAGACCAATTCCTGGGTTAACTCCTGACAAAGCTTTATAAGCTATACAAAAGATGGCTGAGCATTGTCATAAATGGCATCTAGAAACAGGATTTGGACCTAAAGATAACTTCACACATAAAGTCATGAAGACTTTAACAAAGAATGATGGTGGTTATGCGGTTGAATTAAGAAAAGAAGGAAAGAGAGAAATGAAGCTGAAAATGATCAACATAAGGAAGAAGTTAAGAGCTTGGTTGGCATAAGTGGTTTAGATAGCTTGGAGGAAACAGTATATAAGTATATTGTCGAATCTACTGAAAGACAAAAACGTGAGGAGGAGATGCTAAAACAGTTTGTTGAAAACACAGTTTCGTCCCTCAAGGCTCATGATGTCGGGATTAAAAATCTTGAATTAAAATTAGAGCAATGCACTGACGCTATTAAGGAATGTTTAAAAAGGGACATTGAAACTAATGATAGTGTCGTGCAAACTATTGCAGAAACTAAAGTTGTGTCAACGGGAGAAGCCTCAAAGGAACCGAAAACATTCTCCAAAAAAAGTCAAACAAAGGCTTGTGAAGGAGCAATCCTTGCTAAATGAATTTGAATCTCTTCCTATTATTTTGCCTTCAGTTGAATCGATTAAAAACGATCCTAACAATATTAAATGTTTACAGGGGTTAATTAAAAGAAAAGATAACCTAGATGGAGTGGGATCGGTAAAGCTTAATTAAAGGTGCTCTGCTATCCTGCGAAATGAGTTGTCTCCAAAGGAGAAAGACCCTGGAAGTTTTACTCTACCATGCTTGATAGGTAACCTCAAAATTAGCAATGCTTTAGCAGACATAGGGGCTAGTATCTGTTGACATAAATAATGTCTAAAAACATTGTTAGCATATTAACAATGTCTCTATGTTTTGATAATTACAAAGCATAAACCCATTAATCTAAAACTTATGACGTAAACAAGTTTTTAGTGCTTAATATTTGTCTTTGCATCCATATCACTTAAGGTATGAATAAACAAAGTGTTTATTGCATTTCATGATCAAAGGAAATTTTTCTAATCACTAGAATTTTTATAAAATGTATTAAACATTCTATATCTTTTACAAAATTACTTTTGGAATTAAAAGAATATGTTTAATTCATTATAAATATATAATTTCAAATTTCCAACAAAAAATGGCAAATTCTATCCAGAAAAATTTTTCTCACAAAGTGACAAAATTGGGCAACGTTCAGGAGGGCGGCCCTCTTAATTATACTAGGCGGCCCCCTTAATCATTAAGGGGACCGCCCCCTAATTAAAGGGACCGGCAAGCTCCAGAACAGTGATTTCTGACCCTTTAAATACTGGTTCACCCCACAGAATTTTCTCACCTTTTGCACTCTTAAACTTTCTGTTCTAGAACCACATTTCTATTCTCTTAATCCTTTGATCATAAATACATAATTCTTTGTTTCAAAGTGATTCAAACATCATCCTCTCAAGTGCAAGAGAAGAATACTTCTATCCCTCAAGACAAGAAGTATTACAACTTGTTGTGACCTCCACATCCAAGTTGTTGGTGCATCATCAAGATTATTTACATAACTCTTTGTGAAGATTGTTGTGAATATTTGATTGTAGATAGTTGTGCTAGGTATATTGATTGTGTAATTAGTTAGTTGCTTGGTGTGAAGAAGAAAAGTTAGGAATTAGATTGTAGTGAAGAAGCTAGGTATGAAGTTGTTAGTTGTGAAGAAAATTGGTGTGAAGAAGATAGGCGAGAAGTAGTTAGTTGTGAAGTAGATTGGTGTGAAGAAGTTGTGTAGAAGTTGTGATCTAGTTGTGAAGAAGTTGTGGTGTGTAAATTAGGTGTGTAAGGTTTTCTCCGCCATAAGGGAGCTTGTTGATATAGTGAAGAAAACTCTCGAGTTAGGTGCTCGGGGAGTGGAGTAGGGCAAGAAAGGTGTCCTTGTAGCCGAACCACTATAAATCTCTTGTCTCGCGGTTCGATCTTTCCATCTCTCATTTATTTCTTTACTTATCATTGTTATATCTTACTTATTGATAGTTGTTTATATTGTGCAAGACTTGAAATCATATATTGTCGAATCTAAACTTTAAAGACTAAGAAAACACTAAAACTATCTTTTTATAACAAATTAAAAAGACGTAAAACTATTCAACCCCCCTTCTAGTTTTCCACAATTGGTATCAGGAGCCACGTCGAGCAAGATTTTTAAAATATATTGTATTTTAAAACTTTTAACGATCTATGGAATCTGAAAAATATTTAGAAGGGCAATGTATTCAAAGACCACCACTATTTGAAAGTGATGAATTTTTATATTGGAAAAATAGATTTGAAATGTATGTGAAATCAAAAGATCCTGATCTTTGGCATATTATTACCTTTGGTGATTTTCCTCCTATTCAATATAATGTTGAAACTAAAATGGATGAAATTGTATCTTTTGAAGAACAAAATGATGATTTGAAAAAGAAACTAGCAAAAAATAATGAGGCTAAAATGGTCATTTATAATGCGTTACCACACAAAGAATATGAAAGAATTTTTATGTGTAAAACCGCCAAAGAAATTTGGGATTCTTTACTAATTACTCACCAAGGTAATAGCCAAGTCAAAGATAATAAAATAGATCTTCTTGTACAACAATATGAACAATTTACGATTCCGGAAGAGGAATCAATTGATAATGCTTTTGCTAAATTTAACACTATTATCACAAGTTTAAAAGCACTTGATGAGACATTTTCGAGTAAAAATTGTGTTAGGAAATTTCTTAGGGCATTGCATCTGAAATGGCGAGCTAAGGTCACAGCAATTGAAGAATCAAAGAACTTGATGACGTTATCACTAGATGAACTAATTGGCAACTTGAAGGTTCATGAAGAAATTATAAGAAGAGATTCGGAAACGGTCAAAGTCAAGAAAGAACAAACCAAATCCATTGCTCTAAAAGCCAAAAAGGAACCTAGTGATGATGATGATTCAAGTGATGAAAGTGAAGACGAAGAATATGCAATGGCCGTAAGAGAATTCAAGAAATTCTTCAAGAGACGAGGAAGATTCACTAAATCATCACGAGATGAAAGAAAACCATTCCAAAGAAATAGAAGTGACAACTATGGGAAAAGAAAGTGCTTTAGATGTGGAAGTCCAAATCATCTCATTGGCGAATATCTAAAGCCACCGGGTTATGAAAATCAAGGCGCATTTGTTAGTGGAACATGGAGTGATAGTGACAAAGAAGAAGTTGAAAAGCCAAGAGACGAAAAGTGTTTTATGGAAAAAGAAACCGACGAACTATGTTTAGGAATTGACTTGGAGCCTGACAAATGGATCAAAGATAGCGGATGTTCGAGGCACATGACGGGTAACCGCAAGCTATTCTCTACATACAAGGCATACAATGGAGGTAACGTTATTTTCGGTAGTGACTTACGTGGAAATCATGACTATATTTGTCACTTTTAAATGAAAATCATGACTAATGCTTCAAACTTACTTTTCAGTTGTCACACATTTCAAATTCATATGTTGCTAAATTTTCAACAAAAACTAGCAGTCACATTTAAATAATATGTGACAAACTTGAGTATATGATTTAGCCACATACGCAATTACTTCATGTGACCATATATGGATTTTGATCACACTGTTCAATTGTGTGGCATATATTTGTCACATATGTATATATATAGTGTGATTAATGTTTCAAACTTATTTGTATCCGTCACACATCCCAAATAATAAGTGACTAAATAATCAAAACAAGTTTTACCAGATACCTCTAGTCACAAAAATATTCAAATGTGTGGCTGTAGCCTCAGATGTAATTCCAAAATGGTCACACAAGTCGGATCAAGTGTGGCCGTTTATTTTATTCGGGTACATTTAGTCACATAAAAAAGTTACAGTGTGGCCGTTCGAAAAATAGCATGTGTGACGAAATCCCAGTTTTATACTAGTGGCATCAAGTTCTAACATATAGATTATGGGCTAGCCATCATTTTTATTTTAACTTGAAAATAACATGCATTTCCTCCATATTTGGTCTACTTAACCACAAGGGTGTGTAGGACCTTAGTAGGTTTATTGGGTTAAGACACATTGCTAGGTAATCATGCTAGTAATTGCCTTTACCACTTTGCGGTTTATTGATATTTCCGTTTTCTAATTATTTAAACTCATTTTAGTTTGGTAGCTTCAGAAAACATGTTCTCTAGTTATCCAAATATCTTATATTTCTTCAAGGTTTCAATACCGGAACTAGGGTTATAAACAAACTTGAAAGGATAAGATGTGCAAACATACTTAACCGTTTTGTCTTTTACAAGACATCACGAGTTCTAGAGTATGTGTGCTTTGAGTTTGTTTAGAATTAGGACAATTCAAATATTCCTATTATGGCTTTTCCTCATAAAGAAAAAGGATATGAACAAGTCTCTTTCTTACAAGGAAAGAAAGACTTAGTTTGATCCTTTTAACAAGAAAAGAACAAACTTTTGTTTATGGTTTTGTGTTGTATTAATTCATTAATTGAATTCACAAAGTTCATATTTAGTATTTTCGATAATTATCCTTTTGTAAATTATCTACCCCATGTTTACAATTTAAAATAATTCATCTACGAGAAAGGCTAAGATCCACACTGTGCTTCTACTATTACATCAGTTGATCTGCTAGCAATAGTAGATTCAATTGGTAGGCGACTGATTTAGTCGTTTTAGTATATGTGTGTTTTCCGAAGAAATACTCCTGAAAGTATTTCCCGGGTCGTGTCCCAGCGAATGTAGAATGGAATCTCTAAGTATCGAATCGTAAAAACGTGTTGTGAAAAGTGAAATGATAAAAGAGATATTGTGATCTAAAACTACGAGTATCAAACATAAACTAAAAGGCAATAATCAAGCATTTAAAACAAGCATGTAAAGTACCAATAACGCAATCTAATCTAAAATCGAGCACTTATGGAAGCTAAAAATTACTAACTAAACTAGATTATTCTAAAAATGATATATGAGAAATTTGTTTGCTAAGTGACATGAAAAGTTCATTAAGTGTGGATTAGGGTTTGACGACGAATTATATTCCTTAAACGAGACTATTTTCTCACAACGTTGGTTTATTTTGAAAACAATCCTTTAAAAAGAAAATAATTACAAGATGTGTAATTTGATTATTCTCCGGCTTTTGCCCTTCAAATAATAAAATCACAAATCTAAATAATCTCACTAATTATTAATCACAATCCCTTTTTATTAATCCACACTTAAATCACAAATCCATATTACTTAACAAAACACTAATAAACTACTCGCTAAACATACCAATCAAACTAATAAAAACAAATATTCCAACAAACATGATTAATAAACTAATTATATAAAAGTGAAAAGGAATAGAAAGTAGAACCCGATCTAACGCGACGAGAATAATAAACCACCCGATTTTATAAACTTGTCAAATTATAAAGTTTATTTCTTTAATAGTTTTAATATCACTAAATAGTAAATAAAGTTTTTGACTTTAATCACTAATTAGTTTTATAAAAACTAGAAAAGCTATAAGCTTTATTAATAAGTAAGCTTATAAAACCCTTAAGCTCCTCGCCTTATGTAGAGAATGATGAGAAACTAGGAAAAAAAATCACAACTTTATGCAATATTAGTACAATTAAGCTCTTGAATAAACTAGATCTAGATTAAAATAGCTATAGATAAGCTAATCTAATCTAGCAAAACTAGTAATAGAACCAAAAAGCTAGAAAGCTAATAGATCTATACTAGTTATGAATCAACCAAAGCTAAAAAGCTAGATTGATTAAAAGAAAATAAGAGATAAACTAAGGAGATGAAAAGTATTAAGCTAATTTGATTTATTTAAGAAAAAGCTTTCAAAATAAAAAGAGATTAAGTGAATATAAGCTAAAATTTATTAGATCTAATAATACTAAAAAAAATTATGAAAAGAGATTAAGAAATAAAAAGTGCTTATTGAATAGTTTAATCTAATAAGCTATAAAAAAGCTATTAAGCTAAAAGAGATTTTTAGAATAAAGAAAATGAAAATAAAAGAAAGAGATGATAATAGAAGAATAAGCTAAAAACAAACATCTTTCATTAATAAGTAAAAGTTAAATATAATACCCTCTTAAAAATAAGCTTGAATAAAACTACAATTCAAAAAAATAAAAGTACTACTAAAAATAATAAAACTACTACTACTCTTCTACTCCTAATAAAAAGAAAATGTGTAAAAAGTGATGTAAAAAAAGCTGAGGAGAGAATGATTCAATCGTCTTGGATGAGGTGCTATTTATAGCCCAATCATTGGCTTCCCTATCAATGAATTTAGCCTAAATTTTGTCCCAATACACTTGGATCTCGAACATTCCATAACAGCTCATCATTGCATCGTCATAAATGCCAAGTGTCACTCGGTAATTGGCTGGAATACTTGGTGCGTTTGAGTGATGGAACAAGGCTGACTCATGCGCTTTATGAATTTATTTTGACAAGTGAACTTTCACGTGAAGGCATATGTAATATTTCTTTCTCATTTTGTTGCTTGTGCCCATGATTAAATAGCCAAGACCGCCTGCACCTCATTTTTCCATTCTTCAATTTGTATTGTACTACACATTATATATTGATGAAATTATTTTGGACTCCACGTGCCTTCTTCATTCTTTCATTTAGTCAAATTGCCAAAAAGAGTGGTCCATGCGGCTGTGCATTGTACTCCATATTCCATATTTATTTCTTCATTTCTCGATTTGTTGATTGCCAAGAGGGGACCACACCTTGCAATTCCATCATTTCTATACTTCGTAATTTTTTTTCTTTCTTTGTTGCTAGCAAAAAAGGGTCTTCACGTGCATTTTTTTTATTTTTATTTCGTTTCGTCTTTTTCTGTTGATTGTCCCAAAAGATGATGCCTCACGTGGCCTTGACATGCATGCAATTCTCCATTTCTTTCTTTCATACCAAGATAACAGCACATGTGAGCATTTGGTCTTTCTTCGCTTGGCCCATGTAAAGTTAACAAGCAAATGCACTCCGATTTATTTTATTCTTGCGCTAGTCTTTTTCTTTTACTCAATTGTGACCATTTGGGCTTGGAAGCAGACTGCAATATTGGGCCTTCACGCTGGGCTTCAAATATTTAATTTGGGGAGTTGTTAGCAATCCAGCCCAGGCAAATATTGATAGCAGATGAAAACTCTCATATTACTAATATTTTGGTTGTTCTTCATTTTTGAATGGGCCAAGTTTTCACTTTATTAATATTGGACCTTGGAGCATTTTCTTCAAACATTACAAAACCTTGGGCTTCAACTTGCGTTTTAATTAATCTTTCACAACTTCGACTTTTGTCTCAAAAATACCGATTGACTCATTTCTTTTTCATGCTCTTTCCAATCTCGTGCTCGTTTTGTCGTTTTCACTTGATTTTTGTCCATTTTTCAAAATATCCGTACCTGCACATATATAAACACAAAAACAACATATTTGGCATATTTGGCTCAAGTCTTTGGTCGTTTTGGTCCGATTTTAGTCAAATAAAAGGTGTGTAAATTAACTCACACCAGCGACGATCACCAATTGCATTACAAGTGCAACTCTTAGATCTTTATGAGACTCATGACATATAGTGTCAAACAACTAGTGTCATGTAGGCATGTTTAGTCCCATCTTTGCCTCGGGTCAAGGTCTCACCGCTTAACTCGATTAAGTCATCTAATTTGAAAACGTGCGAGAATATATCTAGGTCCCACGCATAGAGAATAGTCACCTTGAGTTACAGTTCAACCTAGGTCCCACGCATAGGCAAAAAGTAATTGCAAGTGTTCTCAAAATTGGACGGCATGACTTAAATTTTTACGGGTAAAAGTTTTGATGTGGATCAAAAGGTGTACGAAAGAAGCATGCATTCATCCTTCGTAGCACACGTTAAAAACTTTTCTTAACTTAAGTCTAATCATTGTTTTAATTTATGTGTGCTAAGTTGTCCATTTTCATGACTAATATTCATCCTATGTGGATAATAAGTTTGGACAATACATAAATTGAATAACATACATAACAAGTATAAGTGTTATTTTAAAAACAATTATTTCAAGTTTCAAAAACTTTGTAAAACTAAATCAAAAGACTTAGTTTTGAAAATGGTGTGTGTTTCGTTTTAAGCTTTTAGAAAACTATTTGCAATTTACATATGATCACATGATATATAAGAAGCAAAATCATAAACACACAACCAAAATATGCAAAGCCTCAACCGATGAATAAACCTATGCTTGGTCTCGTGAGCCATCACAAGAACCAAGGGTCAACTAGAGACAAACCACACAACCACACGGAGGGCTCTCACTTGCTCCAAGACAATCAAGAGCAAGTAGAAACCCCATTGTGCACATGAAAAATAGTTGCTGTCTTTTCAAAATTTCTATGTTTGGAGGCCCAAACGGCCTAGAAGGAGGCTTCTCCGGGCTTAGCTCAAAACTACAAAGTTGTGGGCCCATGTCTTGTGTACCTACAGAAAACATTTTAGCCAAAAATACCTTACCAATCAGCGGGAAACTCCGTTTTACCAACAGCTATTCCAGCAGTCATTATTCAGCAAAAATGTCTTTAACTCTTTCGTCTTTCATCACCAAGCATCGATTAAATGATGTTTGAAAGTAAAATACAACTAATCTACTTTCTAACTACTGTAAAAGTGACCAAACAATGGCTACAACCAAAAGAATATCATTAAATAAATGCCGAAACAAGTGGCAAAACCCCAAAACACGAAATTAAACAACATTCACGACAATTCAAGGCACAAATGGTCTAGGTTTTCATCGGCTTTGTATATACACATAATAATACCATAATATTATGATCAAAACAAGGTGTTGGCTAACTCCATGGACAAACATGCATGTGTTTGCCATAGAAACAAAATAAATGACAAGAAATAAATTGCTAGCCAACGAAATCGAAGAAATTAATTAACAAGAATTAAACCCCCGATTGGTACACGTGTCAAATGGCCTTAGGTTCAAAACTCACTGATATTAGGACCTTCTTAACATCATTTAACCACAAAGAATTAAGCCCTATGGGCTGATTTGAAATCGTTTCATAAATCGATCAAAAACTTGCGTTTTAGGCCATTTTACACATACCCGAAAAGTATACTAATTAATGTATGCATAAAAAATGGCCATGGGATCAAAAAGTGCAGATAATAAGACCCCTAAAGGGTGGTCTCATATACAAAAAAATTTGCCCCAGGGGCTTTTTTGAAAAACACCTTTTGATTCCATCAAAAAACACGTTTTTAGCCATTTTTACGCATACGAGATGATCATATGACATCATATGATGGCTCGTGATACCACTATAGGTGATATTGAACATGATAAACATAAAATAAACATAAAAACGCAGCAGATAACATCACCTAACAAGGATCCATATAGCCATATGATCAATCAAATAATAAACAACAACAAGGTTATACCTTTGTAGCGTGATCGGTAGAATTGTATGGAGACCGTCACCAATAACACGAATCACCAATGAAACCAAGTGATCAAACGAGATCACCTCTATGTTGTGTCCACCCTACACGTCATGGAACACCACCCGATGCTAGTCTTGACCTCGTAACACTAATTCTTGCACCAACCTACAATAGATTAAGCCAAGAAAAGATCAAAAACACAAACCCTAATATGGGTTGTGTTTGTGCCGTGGCTTCATGGGGAGAGAGAGGGGAAAACGTGTAATACCTCAAATTATAACGCATGCACAATGACCAAAATACCCTTAAGTTTTAAAAATTTGTAATAACACTTAAAGAATACCAAATAAGCCCTAGAAATTTGGAATTTAGCAGCATATGATCAAAATAAATTTATTATAAATAAGATTTGTCACTTTTGTAAAAGTAAAAATAATTTCTTGTATATATTTAATTATGTCGATTTTATTTAATTATATATAAGTATTTATATTAAAGAAATAAATCCTAAATAAAATAGGAGACTTTGTTGACATAAATAATGTATGAAAACGTTATTTATGTTTTTCGATATCTCTATATTTTGACGATCACAAAATGTAAACTCGTCAATCGTAAGATTACTACGTAAACAAGTATTAAGCTAGTTTATATAACTATATCCAACTTAATCACTTAAGGTATGGATAAACAAGTGCTTAATACATCTTATGATCAAAGGGATATTTAATTAACTAATACAAAGTTTATTTAAATATATAAACATATTATATATTTTTTTGAAAAACACTTTTTGTAATAAAGAAAAATGTTTTAATCATATTAAATATATGATTTCAAATATTTAACCAAAATCAGTTAGTTTTTCACCAAATAAACTTTCCCCACCAAAAGACAAGTTTTCTGGCCGTTACAGTTGGGCGGCCCCCTTAATTATAAGGGGCGGTCCCCTTAATTTTAAGGGGGCCGGCCACGATTTAAGGGGACCGGCCAGGCTCCCCTGTCAGAAAATGTCAGAATTCTTCTCCTATAAATACCACCTTAATTCTGAAATTTTAACCCACCTTTTGCACTAAATTTTCAGATCTATAACTCTCTAAACATCCTCTAAAACCCTTTGATCATTTATATATTAATCCTTGTTTCAAGTGATTCAATCCCTCATCATCCATTCTCATCCAAAGTGCAAAAGAAGAACACTCTTTCTACAACCAAGTTCAAGAAGTGTTGAAGAGTAGTTGTGCATAGTGTATATATACATTCATTTGTGAATATTGTGTTGTGCTTGTTATATATTGTTTAGAAGATATAGAAGTTGTGTAGGAAGTAGAAGTTGATTAGTAGTGAAGTAGGTTAGTTGTGAAGATTGGTGTGAAGTAGAAGATTGGTGTGTAGAAGATTGGTGTGTAGAAGATAGGTGTGAAGAAGATTGGTGTGTAGTATATTGGTGTGAAGAAGTTGTGTAGAAGTAGTGATCAAGTTGTGAAGTTGTTGTGGTGTGTAAATTGGTGTGTAAGGTTTTCTCCGCCAAAAGGGAGTTTGTTGACATAGTGAAGAAAACTCTCGAGTAGGTGACTCGGGGAGTGGAGTAGGAACAAGGAAGGTGTCCTTGTAGCCGAACCACTATAAATTCTTGTGTTGTAGTTTGATCTTTCCAACTCTTCTCTTTACTTATTTATTTATCTTTACTATATTAGCTTTGTTAGTTAATTACCATACAATTATTCATATAGTGCAAGTATTGAGTTCACATAAACTAGAATCGAAGTTTTTAAAACAAACTTGTGTTTATAAATTTAAAAGGACGTAAAACTATTCAACCCCCCTTCTAGTTTTCCACAATTGGTATCAGAAGCCACGTCTAGCAAGATTTTTTAAAATATATTGTATTTTAAAACTTGTAACGATCTATGGAATCTGAAAACTATTTAGAAGGGCAATCTATGCAAAGACCACCACTATTTGAAAGTGATGGATTTTTATATTGGAAAAATCGATTCGAAACTTATGTGAAATCAAAAGATCTAGATCTTTGGCATGTTATTACCAATGGTGATTTTTTACCTATTCAAAACAACCCCGAAACTAAGAAAGATGAAATCGTACCTTTTGAAAAACAAAATGATGATTTAAAAAGAAAACTTGCTAAAAATAATGAAGCAAAAATGGTTATTTACAATGCGCTACCACGTAAAGAGTACGAAAGGATCTTTATGTGTGAAACCGCAAAAGAAATTTGGAACTCTTTACTAATAACCCACAAAGGTAATAATCAAGTCAAAGATAACAAAATAGATCTACTTGTTCAACAATATGAGCAATTCACGATTCCGGAAGAGGAATCAATTGATAATGCTTTTGCTAGATTTAACACTATAATCACAAGTTTAAAAGCACTTGATGAGAATTTCTCTAGTAAGAATTTTGTTAGGAAGTTTCTTAGAGCTCTTCACCCAAAATGACGAGCTAAAGTGACGGCTATTGAAGAATCAAAGAATTTGTCAACGCTACAACTTGATGAATTAATTGGTAATTTAAAAGTCTATGAAGCAATAATAAAGAAGGACTCCGAAATGGTTAAAGGGAAACGAGAGCAAAGCAAGTAAATCGCCTTGAAAGCTAGAAAGGAATCCAACAACGAAGATAGCTCATCTTCTGAAAGCGAAGACGAAGAATATGCCATGGCCGTAAGAGATTTCAAGAAATTCTTCAAAAGGCGAGGAAGATTCGTTAGACAACCACACGACGAAAGAAGAACACCTCAAAAGAATAATGATGACAAGTATAGCAAGAATGAGAGAAAATGTTTCAAGTGTGGTGATCCAAATCACCTTATTGGAAAATGTCCAATGATGACAAGAGATCAAAATCAAAGAGCGTTCGTTGGAGGAGCATGGAGTGATAGCGATGAAGATGAGAAAGAAACAACAATGGAAGAAAAGTGTATCATGGCTAAAACGTCAAGTGAGGTACGTTCCGAAACCGAATATTTTAGTGATGAAAATCTATCATTAGATGAAAAAGATTTAGATAGTGAATACAATAGATTATGCAAACTAGGACAACAAGTAATGGCTAAAAACAAATCACTAAAATACATAAACAACCAATTAGAAAATGAAGTACTTGAACTAAAAATTAAAATACATCAACTTGAAAAAGGCAAAGAAACTTTTGAAGAATGTAAATCATGTCAAGAACTTAGAAGTGAAAACAACAAACTTAAGGAAGAAATTTGTAAACTTGATAAATTTGAAAATAGTAGTAACTCACTTAGTAAAATTATAAGTATTTAAAGAATATCCGGAGACAAAACCGGTCTAGGTTTTAACTCAAACGAAGCCTCAACAAGTGAAGTTAAAAATGTTAAATTTGAAAGTGAACTCAAGGAACTAAAACCTTCAAAATCTAATCCTAAGTATATACTCATAAATGATAAGAAAATACCTCTAGCTAGTAATGAAGAAATAAAACCATTTTATAAACCATCTTTAAAAACCGAAGTAGAATCGTCTAAAACTAAAACAAGATCTAAAACTCCACCACCTAGGAAACCGAATAATTCTTATCCTAGACCTAAAACACCTCAACCAAGAGTAAACCAAAATAGACGAAACTTTAACAATAATCAACAAATGTGGAGCTTCAATCCATGGGGAATGTTTCCACCATATATGCACCCAAGTCAAATACAAAACATGTTCTGAACAAATAACTTTGGTCAAATGAGACAATGGGGACCAACGTAAGAAAATTCTCGCCATTCGAACATGGATATCTTTGATATCACCTCTTGTTCGGACTTTCTCCTGAAGATTTTGAAGTTAAACGCATTGAAGACGAAAGGTACACATTTCCTTTTATTTCCTTGTCAACAAATGCATGCTTAGTTTAGTATCTAGTTTTTATGTGATTTTGATTGGTTCATTATTCTCTCTAGTTTTTATTTCTATACATGTATATATACTTACCTACTTATACTATATCTATATATATATATATATATATATATATATATATATATATATATATACATATATATATATATATACACTTAGCTATATCTAGGATCTTATAACCTAGAAAATTCATTTGTTGATTTTCTAGAACTAGAAATTGTTCGTTTACGAACCTTTTCTTTTCCCCATTTGCCTTATTGAACCTTAATGTTCAACAACACTCATGCTGATGAAGAGAGATGAGTCGAAAAATCTATGGATGAAACAAACTCCCAGCTTCCGTTGCATACGTCTCCCTCCTTTATTCTCGTGTTATAAGCCCATACTACATACATATATATATATATATATATACATATATTTATGAACCTTCCACAACTTTCTCGTGCCTTGACAACTTGATAAATTTCATCCGAAATGATCAAGAAAATATAATTGGCAAAATGTCAAGTAAAAATGTCAAGTAATTCCTTTCGTGCGAATTCCCTCCAACGTATTTTTGATTAAATATAAATCTATTACATACATATGAATATTTTCTTGTTCTTTCCAGAAACCAAAATCACAAAAATCAAAATTTGGAGGGCGGCCCCCTTAATGTTTAAGGGGACCGGCAGCCAAATGAAGGGCGGCCCCCTTAATGTTTAAGGGGACCGGCCATCTGATAGCTCAAACCCGTTTTTCCCTTTGTTCTTTTTGCCAAACACTCCACTTTTTCATACTTCCCTTCCCTTGCTTCTGCTGTGACGAAAACCAAAACCCAAAAACACCTTAAATCACTTCCAAATCACATAATTCGGGTTAATTCGCAAAGGGCAAATTCATCTAACACAATCACCATTACGTATTGTAAGTTTTTCATAACACATTTCATCTAATTCCATCTAATTTGGTCAAACTCATAATTATGCATGTTTTATTAATTTCTTCAATTTCACAATTTCTTTTGAATTGAGTCTTAAAACTCCATAACTAAATGCTTCCCCTAGGATTAGAATGATTAATATACACTAGAAACTACTAATTATAAACTATCTTGTCAAAAATTTTTGAAAAATTTCATACACTCCTTTTCAAAAAAATTTTGGTAAACACATTGTTGAATAATGCTTTGAAAACTTGTTAAAACTAATCATATTGCAATTTTATAACTTGTAAAACATGAAACTATATTTTTCGACCAAGTAAAAATATTTTTTTTGGGTGTTTGGATTATGTCCAAATAATGTCAAAATTAAGTCGTTACAATTTTTATAAAACGATGTCAAGATTATAAACCTAAAACTTGTAATTCGGACTTGTCAAGATATATAATTCATATATATATTGACATATTTGTAGTGTAAGTATCTAGTTAAGGAAGCGTTTGGTTTAGTACGAAAAATGACATTTTTGAGTTAAAATATAAACCATCTTTTTCGAAAACTAAACACATGCATAAGAAACTCGTTAGAAATGGCTAGTTTTACAACCCAATGTAAATCTAGTAAATTTCATGATATATTAAGATGTTTAAAAGGGTGTTTCGATTTGTCCATAACCACTTGCTAAACATCGTAAAATATATCTAGAACAAGTTAAAAATAATATTTTGGAACATGGTAAACTACTTCCTAGGATTATCATCTTAGAGTCGAAGTATGTTTACGTTCCAACATAAGTCTTAACAATATATACACTCTTATTCTTTTCTATATTTATTTTAGTCTTTTGTATTGTTGATGTGTTTAGGTGAAAATGCCAAAAGCGACTACCGAAGATCTTTCCTTAACCAAAAACTACATTCCTAAAGTTTCTCAACTTCCCACTACCTCTCCCTCCATTGCACGTATCTATCGTCAAATTGAAGATAGAAACATTCATGAAGGTCGAGTCGTAGATAAAGCTTATTATCAATCCGATTACATCGAACCTTTGTTCAAAAATATCCACTTTGAGTGTCTCTTCCAAATAAATGAACCCATCATTCCTCGTTTCATTCTTGACTTCTATAGCCAAGTCACGGTTCAAACCGATGATTCTGGTTCCATCTCCATTTCATTCATGATTCAACATGAACTTATTACTCTCACTCTTGCACAATTTGGTCAAATTCTTCAAATTCCTTTTTCCGGTCAATCCGTATTCACAAATGAATGGGATCTTCGTACTCTCCAACATTATCGCCCTACTCATGGTCCTTATGTCTCCGAAATTCCATCTCTCGAAGATATTCGTCAAATGCTTGGATTGGAATATGTAACTTCCACTCAAAGCATCAAATCCAAACAAGTCTCTACTTTTGAAAATCAAATCTTTCTTAAAGAATTAAGGCCCGACATGGAGCATTGGGAAGAACTAGTTCGTGAGAATGCGTTCGGTTCCGAAGGACACCCTGACCATCTCTCGGCTTGTCTCGCTCATATGTTGTATTGTATCGTTGCCGAGCAACCTTACAATTTGGCCTACTTCTTTATCAAGCGTATTGAATGTGCAAGAGCAAATCCTAACGCTATTCTTCCATATGGCATGTTTCTCACTCGTCTTTACAAACATGTCATAGAAAACTATCCCAATCTCGATAATAGCATTTATCAATCCATCTATCCAACACTTCGTCCTCTCGTTCTAACTCAAAACCGCAAAACTTGAAAAGTTAAATCTCGTTACCCTAGCATTCGTGTTACATTCTCATATCTAAAGGATGACAATGAGGAGGACTTATAGCCTTTGGGCATTACTTTTGATGGGATACTAAGAAAGAAAGAGTAGTGATGATGAGTATGAAGTTGGCCTTATTTTTTTTAAACTATTTGTAATATGTCTCCTATTGTTGTCTTGATCTTAGATACTTTTAAACTAGGTTATTAGCAAACTTATTTTAAATAGATACTCTATTATGTTTAATATATGCTTACGATCGCATGTTCTATTACTTAATCTACATATTTGCTTGCATGCCTAGCTTATGTATTTATGTTTATATATAACATGTATGCTTTCTAATAGACCAAAACAAATGTGAAATGTCCAAATAGAGCTTGCTGCAAAAACAAAACAGAATATAATTTTTTTTTTTCAGAAAATTTTTGAAAAATTTTGATTTCTGGGTCGTCAGATGGGCGGCCCCCTTAATTCATAAGGGTGGTCCCCTTAAAATTAAGGGGACCGGCCTCCATTTAAGGGGACCGGCCATCTGGAACAGTTTTTACACTGTTTTCTTTTGCACCTTGTGATCTCTTTTGCTAGTCCCAGCTACCATTTTCCTTAAAAACTAAACTAATTTTGGAATATAACATTACAATTTCAAATTAATTCCACTTCTAAACATGTTTTCCCACTATATAATCCCCATGCATGTTTAATTCACATCCCATCATCCTCAAACATTCATCAAACATCATCATGTCATCACCAAGAACCACCTATTCAAACAATGCCAAGAAACAAAAACTTGTCATTATTCCACCAAAACAATTATTCATTGACCTCACAAATGAAGACAACACTACTCCTTCACCACCACCTCAATGCTCATCTCCTAGTGCTCCTAATGCACCATCAAAAACACCATCAACAAATGGAACCTCCACCTCTTCCATACCATCCACTTCATCCATTAATGACTACATCAACAATCACTTGTCTCCTCCATCAAGAGTTCCATCACCACAACCTATCATTGAAAACACATCTCTTGGCATCACTCTTTCATTGTCACCATTGAAACCTCTTGATGCACACTTCCCATCATCTCCCATCAATCCACCAACCTACAACCCGGTCCCATGGAGCTTACTTGAAGCTCATGGTGACACTTGCTTGTGTTGCATCCACAACCGAACTATTATGTTCGGGCTTAGAGATGAGATCCAATACATGTTTTCCCACATGGAAAACTTGTTGCATCAACCACCAACAACAAACACAACTCCTCCACCACCATCAACAAACACTCCTCCTCGATCACCATCTCCATGTTCACCATCCATTCCTCCCAATTAAACATGCTTGGTGTCTGACAAATAAAATTATGTTAAACCATTTTGGATGGCAAGCTCTAGAGAAGACTTTCATATTTGAGCTTTGGTTTATTATTTCAATGATGATTGTAAGCCTTTAAAGGCTTTTGTTATTTGCATTACTTATTTCATTTGTTGATGTAATGCTTGATGAATGTATTTTAATTGATTAATGATATGGTTATGTTTAGTTTACACTTTTGCATGCTATATACATATATATGTTGCTTGCCACTAAATATTTTTGCAAGATATCCATATCTCGATTCCTTTTGGCCTCAAAACGAGGGGGAGCATACTTCAAGGGGGAGCTTTCATTGACATGGGATAACCTTTTTGATGCTAACAAAAAGGGGGAGAAGTGATATAAACTCACAATAATACTTGAATATATACTAATTTTCGATTAATGAGTTTAAATTTTGTAATCATCAAAAAGGGGGAGATTGTTAACATAAATAATGTATGAAAACGTTATTTATATTTTTCGATATCTCTATATTTTGACGATCACAAAATGTAAACTCGTCAATCGTAAGATTACTACGTAAACAAGTATTAAGCTAGTTTATATAACTATATCCAACTTAATCACTTAAGGTATGGATAAACAAGTGCTTAATACATCTTATGATCAAAGGGATATTTAATTAACTAATACAAAGTTTATTTAAATATATAAACATATTATATATTTTTTTGAAAAACACTTTTTGTAATAAAGAAAAATGTTTTAATCATATTAAATATATGATTTCAAATATTTAACCAAAATCAGTTAGTTTTTCACCAAATAAACTTTCCCCACCAAAAGACAAGTTTTCTGGCCGTTACAGTTGGGCGGCCCCCTTAATTATAAGGGGCGGTCCCCTTAATTTTAAGGGGGCCGGCCACGATTTAAGGGGACCGGCCAGGCTCCCCTGTCAGAAAATGTCAGAATTCTTCTCCTATAAATACCACCTTAATTCTGGAATTTTAACCCACCTTTTGCACTAAATTATCAGATCTATAACTCTCTAAACATCCTCTAAAACCCTTTGATCATTTATATATTAATCCTTGTTTCAAGTGATTCAATCCCTCATCATCCATTCTCATCTAAAGTGCAAAAGAAGAACACTATTTCTACAACCAAGTTCAAGAAGTGTTGAAGAGTAGTTGTGCATAGTGTATATATACATTCATTTGTGAATATTGTGTTGTGCTTGTTATATATTGTTTAGAAGATATAGAAGTTGTGTAGGAAGTAGAAGTTGATTAGTAGTGAAGTAGGTTAGTTGTGAAGATTGGTGTGAAGTAGAAGATTGGTGTGAAGTAGAAGATTGGTGTGTAGAAGATTGGTGTGAAGAAGATTGTTGTGTAGTATATTGGTGTGAAGAAGTTGTGTAGAAGTAGTGATCAAGTTGTGAAGTTGTTGTGGTGTGTAAATTGGTGTGTAAGGTTTTCTCCGCCAAAAGAGAGTTTGTTGACATAGTGAAGAAAACTCTCGAGTAGGTGACTCGGGGAGTGGAGTAGGAACAAGGAAGGTATCCTTGTAGCCGAACCACTATAAATTCTTGTGTTGTGGTTTGATCTTTCCAACTCTTCTCTTTACTTATTTATTTATCTTTACTATATTAGCTTTGTTAGTTAATTACCATACAATTATTCAAATAGTGCAAGTATTGAGTTCACATAAAGAAGAATCGAAGTTTTTAAAACAAACTTGTGTTTATAAATTTAAAAGGACGTAAAACTATTCAACCCCCCTTTCTAGTTTTCCACAGACTTGTATAATAATTTAATTTGTACTTATCACAGAAATCTCAGCCCAAGATAAGTATTCCACCTCCGAAATATAAAGCCCACACGTTTTACTTATTTTATAAAACCCAAACCGACTTTTTAAACAAGTCAACACCTCAAAAATTCCATTCAGTCGACCTATGGTTTTCCACAGCTTCCAAGTATTTTTCTTGGTCTTTTACAAGTTCAAAGAAGTTGAAAAAAATAGTGGTTCAAGTCTGAGTCGAACGTGTCAAGCTAGGAGAATTTTTGTGTCGGTTTTGGTTTTAGCCGAGAAGAAGAATTGTTCTGCTCCAATTCGTACTTTCTAAAATCTTGTTGGTATTTTTCTATCACTCTTTATATCATATATGATCTGTAGAAAATAGTAGAATCGAATCATGCATGTTAATATGGTTATACGAATTTATATAAAGTTATAAACCCTAAATCGACTAAAATCATGTAATCAATCCATGCGATTTTTGTGAGCTATATATATATATATATATATATATATATATATATATATATATATATATATATATATATATATATATATTATTCGTGTCCTTTACAGGTTATACAACATTATAAAAATATGTTTTATAATTTTCAAAGCTTAGAATCTGTTTTGGAATTTATTTTGTAATCGGATATAAAGAAAAGAAAAGAAAAATAATTAAAAGGGTGCGAAAGAACTAGGGTTAGGGTTTTGGGTACTTGATCTTGTGTAATTAATGTTGTTTAAGGTTGAATTTAATGCTAGTAATGATTAGGTAAATTTAGGGTTAGGGTTTTGTGGAATTCTATTTAAATCGAATTGAATTTTAAAGTATAATGGCATGTTTTGTAAGTAAATAAACTTGAGGGTTATTTTGTAGAGTGTATAAGACCAGGAGTGAACTGTATAAATTATAATAGGAGTGTGTCATGTGTAAATTTTGTAACAAAAAGGTTTAAATGGTAATTTATGTAATTATATAATCCAATTTGTAATTAATTAAAATTAAGGGGTTAAACTTGTAATTATGGAAGTTAAGGGACTAACATGGATAGTATGTAAAACTTATAATATTTACACCTAGAACCTTACACTTTGATATAATTACAATGTAGACCCTAAAATAATATAAATTATCATAATTAAACCCTAAAACAATATTAGTAAACTATATTAAATACTTAACTTAATACTTATGTAAAATCTGATTAATAATGGAAAGTTACTAAAAGTGGAAAGCCGAGTAAAAAAGAGGAATTTGATTTAAGATAAAGTATTAATAATAAAATGATTATAATTCAGGTAGATATTGAAGAAGAAGTGAACTATTTCCTCTCTGTGAATCATTCCATGATTTCATTGCTCTGTTAAGGTACGGATATTCTAACCTTACTCTTAAGGTTTTCTTCGTGATTACAACTTCTGTTATGAACTTTTTGTTTTGAACCTTCTGATTTAAACATTTGCTATGAACCTTCTATTTTTGAACTTTTGATATGAAAACTTTGTTATTGAACTTTCTGATATGAAAATTATGTTTTGAACCCTTAAATATGAACCATTTGATTACATGAGTTTCACTAGGCATGGGGGTTCCATGTCCGTGTCAGAGATGCACCTCTAACATGACTCTAGGGCAGTAGAGTGATGTTCTGCCACGTCCCTGGGTTTAGCTGCATATATTTATCGGTTGGGAAGGGGCGTATGGATGCATCCTAGATCTGTTTCTATTATTTGTTATCTGTTATTTGTTATATGTTATCTGTATATGTTATCTGTTATCTGGTGAATGTGTCTGTGTGTGCAATACACGTCCTTCACAAAATTCTGGGAGTTAGCTACTCCATTATGTTGCCATATAAGTGTTTATTATATGATCTGTTCTGAGCTTATCGTATTAATATGGTTCTGACTCTGTTCATACAGGTAACTGTATGAATTCCTGACCTAACTTACACATTTTATTTGCTTATTAACTGTTATACCTAAAAATGTTTTTTCCTAAAATATACCATTTGCATTTCAGAAATTTATTTCAGTTTATTATTGTTATATCTGTTCACTGGGCTTTCTAAGCTCAGCCGCATTTTCTTTTCACCGCGGCAGGTATTCAAGATAGATTTTGGGATAGCTTTCTGGGCTTGAGTGTAGAACTGAGTGAAGATTTTGACCATAGTGTTTTGGAGTAAATTATTTATGTAAGTTTTCTGCTTTTGATATGTCTGTTTGTTCTGATGTAACACCATAATTTGTGACACTTTTACCCTCGTCGGGTTGGGGTGTTGCAATTATGGTATCAGAGACAGGTTTGATCGGCGGATTCATAACCCGTAGAGCTTAGGCTATGACCTGTGAGGATTGGGTAGACATTAGGTTTCCTTTTGCGTACTTTCCCTATCCGTACTCTGTCCTTATTTCATTTTAGAAGTCGTTTTGATGATCGTTCAGATGGAGCATACTTATAGGAATGGGAATGGAGCTGATGTTCCTAACTTTGAGGCCATGGTTTCAGCTGCCTTGGTCAATGTTCTTTTGAATATCTCTACTGAATTGAAAGCCCAGATCACTAATGACATTAGAAATAGTGTTGGGTCATCAGGTGGTGGTAGCAGTGCTCCACCTACTGAGTTTCATGTTTGGATTGAGAGATTCAACAATCTAAAACCACTTGCTTTTTGATCTACGGCTACACCTACTGAGGCAAAAGCTTGGATTACTCATATGGAGAGGTTGTTTCAAGTTTTGGGTTGTGCTGATAATTTCAAGACTCGTTTGGCTGCGTTCAAGTTGGAAGGAGATGCTTTGAGTTGGTGGAAGGCTTATTACCACCGGCCGATTGGTCAATGGCTCGCCTAGTGGAGAGATCGATATGGTCATAAAAAATTTGGACTTGGAGCCAAAGATCTATGCCATGATGAGGGACTTTTTGGAGTAAGTCCTTGAAATGAGTCCATGCTTCATAAAGAGATTCATTTTGACGTTGTTGGAACATCAAGATCTCATTTCTAAGCTTAGTAGTTCTCCCCGGTGGGAAAAATTGAGCAAGGAAACGAGTGGTGAGATCATCCCATGTGGTGATGGATCCCGCGGGTAAACGCTCAAGCCATTGACTAGCTTGATCCCGTAGAGAGAATTGGAATAGGCGTAATCGGGTTGTCTCTCTAGTTTCAACACCTAGGTCTATGGAATCTACGATTTTGAGGAAGTCCTTAAGATGTTGATTCGGATCTTCGGAACGAAGTCCATGGAATGCACATCCGCTTTGCACCAACCGGATGGTGTCGGATCGCAAGGGGGTCACATTGGCTCCGGTGAGCTCAATGGTGTTTCGGTAGCATTGGTGGCTAGGTCGGGAATACTCTCCTAAGGTTCGGGGCCTAAGAGGTTCTAGTGGTGGGTTTTGTTGTGGTGGGATGACGGGTTCAAGGATGTTCCCATCGTCCATGATGTCGGGTGATGAAGAGTTACAAACAAAGACACAAAGAAATAAGATAGACTAAAGAAAACCTAAAAATAAAAATAAAATCTCACTAGAAAGGAATCTAGCGAGTAGACCTAATAAAAAGAGATTCTAACCTAGACAATAACTATTCCCGAGGCTGCGGCGCCAAAAACATGATGCGTGGGAATCGCAACAGGTTTTACCTCTCAAGAGATCTCGAGAAGCTTACAACCCCCACCAGGCAGTGTACCTGATCGTTGTAGTATAGTATAGTGACAAGTACCGGGGGATTGATCGTTCAGCTAGGAATAGTGTCGCTAGGATTAGAAAACCTAAATACTAGTTCTAAAGGTGATGGATGATTATTTTTGTATTTTTTATATTTTTTAGAAAGCAAGTAAAAATCTCGGGTTTGAAGGATTTGGGCGGAATTAGTTGCTAGTCAACTAACCCAATACTAAAGATGCAATCAAAATAAAATACTAAAAATGAAAATAAACTAAATTATACTAAGGTTGTGAGCAATAAGTGGATAAAATGTGTTTACTTAGATTTCACTACTCCCTAGACATCTTTTATATGTTAATTACTTGTTATAGTTGCATGGATGACGAATTGTATTCCTTAATACCATTCATGGGGTGGCGCACTTAACTCCCCAATTCTATGAGCTCTTATCTCCTCCTATACCATGCCCATCACAACCATAGGGATTATAAACAGTGGCTCATGCATTAAATACAACCAATAAAGACCTAGTGCACATCGGTTCATGTTTCCTAAGACGTTCAAGCATGTTACCATTTGGAGATCTGCCAGTTTTCTTAAGCCTAACATCAAATTCACTCACCCAAAACAACTATAAACAAGTAATCATCACATAATTAACATCTAGGTTTCATTAGATCCAAGCAAACACAAGATAAATTTAGCCTAACATGATGGAATTAAGACAAGAACAAGATATAGACAACCAACACATAGACATATTGATTGAATTAAAAGAACACTTATCTTAATTACACATGAAAGGTATCAAGGGTTTAGAACCCTTGAAAAACCTGTAAAATTCGCACCAAGTTCGTACTTAGGGTTTCTCCAAAACTCCTCTTTTTAAAGTGTGAAAATTAGAAAAATATATATAGGAAATAGGGTCTGACGGCGTCAAGACAAAGTGTGTGACGCCGTCACCTCGCCGCCAAAATAATTCTCGGACTGCCTTGATCTACTTTTGACGCCGTCATGTGTTATGCATTTCCAGGCCGTCATGACTTTTACTCTTGATGCCCTTCTTCGTGACGCCGTCAAATCCGTACTGGGCCGTCATGGAAATTACTCTTGACGCCGTCAAGATGTTCTTCTTGACGCCGTCACCTACTGTTCCCAGCAAGGAAAATTAAGACTTTGGCGTTTTCTTCACTTTTATGCTCCAAAAACGTCCGAATTGCTTCCTTTTCCAGATTTCACTCCCAAAGTACCTAAAATCACAAAAGGAACGATTTAGGGCAATATTTGATCAAATAAATTCAATTCCGGGCTTAAATGACCCCCTAAAAGTGGATCATTTTTTGCCTCATCAGCTACTTTTTGTGAGATTTTCTTTAAACGGTATTTCCCTGTTTCTGAGTAGCAGAGGTATGAAAGGGAATATGGATCTATCTATCTGTTGGAGACGGAGAATTCTGTGGAGTATATGCAGAGATTTATGAGATTGGTTAGTTTTGTGGGATCTATTGCTGGTGATGATTAGAGACAAGCTAGGCATTTTAAGTTGGGTTTGAAGAGATGGATTCAAGATTAGATTGTCAACAATGAGTATGCTGATGTTGCACAGGTTTGTGCTGTAGCTCATAATATTGAGTTGCTGAACGAGAGTAGCAGTTCAAATAAGAGAAACAGAGATGGAGAGCGCATTCAGGACAAGGGACCAGGTCAACAAGATAGGAGTTTGGATTATAGAGGGCGAGATGACAAGAGTTGTGATAAGAAGGGTCAGAATGTCCGGCAACAAGAGTCAAAAGGACAAGATCAGAAAGCTGGTGGTAGGCATTGAAACAATCAACTAGGCTACTATTCCAACAACCAAAGATCCTGGAGTGAGGGAGATCAAGCTCAACGGATTAATCAGGATATTAGATCTAGGGATCAGGAGAAGAAGCAGGATCAGAAGAAGGTATCTCAATGTGCTACATGTGGAAAATACCACAGAGGAGTGTGCAATAGACTTATTAATGCTTGTTTTTCATGTAGTTCAATGGATCATAAGATTAAGGGTTGTCTTAAGCATCGGGTCAATAGATACAACAAGAAGGCAAGGAAGGATAAGAAAAATCAACCAGGAGATCGTGCACTCAACTAGTTTTCTTTTGTTTCCTTTTCTATTTGGATGTTAGATTCTGATTTTATTTCCGTTTTCAAGACTTCAATGATGTGTTTGGATCTTTTAGACTACTAAGTTATCCGATTGGAAGTTTCATTTTATGAAAATTCTGCGTATTTCCGTTAAATTTCTGTTATTTTCTGATATGTTTTGTTTTCCGTTCGACTCTATTAATGATGATTATTTTGAAGAAGAAGTATCATGACGCCGTTATTGATTGCTTATCCATGACTTGAGATAAAGTATGGTCACCATGAAGGTATATTTATATGATGCAAATATTATGACGCCTGGCCAACGTGATAATATTTCCATTATATAACTTACATTCATTGTGAGCATAGGATATTTCAGGAAATGCTTGAGAATCATTAGATCTCTGTTAGTTGAATTATCCGCGATAAGTGAGACTTTAGAAATTATTCTATCTGTGTGTGTTCTGCCTTCATCGTTAGATATCTGGATAAAGCTCGAATACTCATCGTACATTTGTTGATCATTGTTTATCCGTTAAGAAATTTAAAATTCATTAGAGAGTTTCCTATCGTCTGAATTTCCGCACTCAATTTGTTTTCTGATATTAGTTATCTGTTGTTAGTATGCATCTATTGAATTGATTTATGATTTGATTTGAATAAGATACAAAGTTATAAATTCTGATAAGAAAGATCTGTCTGACCGTTTGAAATATGTTGGAAAAGTTTTCTGAATTAAGGTTATTTATGTAATTGAAAGATTCTGTGTTCTTTCCGTTCTGGCAATTTCTGCAGTCCGATTCAATTATGTCTATTCTGCCTATTCAATTTCCGAGGACATAAAATTTTTTTTATAGGGGAATAAGTTGTAATACCTCAAATTATAAAGCATGCACAATGACCAAAATACCCTTAAGTTTTAAAAATTTGTAATAACACTTAAAAAATACCAAATAAGCCCTAGAAATTTGGAATTTAGCACCATATGATCAAAATAAATTTATTATAAGATTTGTCACTTTTGTAAAAGTAAAAATAATTTCTTGTATATATTTAATTATGTCGATTTTATTTAATTATATATAAGAATTTATATTAAAGAAATAAATCCTAAATACAATAGGTGACTTGTATAATAATTTAATTTGGACTTATCACAGAAATCTCAGCCCAAGATAAGTATTCCACCTCCGAAATATAAAGCCCACACATTTTACTTATTTTATAAAACCCAAACCGAATTTTTAAACAAGTCAACACCTCAAAAATTCCATTCAGTCGACCAAAGGTTTTCCACAGCTTCCAAGTATTTTTCCTGGTCTTTTACAAGTTCAAATAAGTTGAATAAAATAATGGTTCAAGTCTGAGTTGAACGTGTCAAGCTAGGAGAACTTTTGTGTCGGTTTTGGTTCTAGCCGAGAAGAAGAATTGCTCTGCTCCAATTCGTACTTTCTAAAATCTTGTTGGTATTTTTCTATCACTCTTTATAACATATATGATCTGTATAAAATAGTAGAATCGAATCATGCATGTTAATATGGTTATACGAATTTATATAAAGTTATAAACCCTAAATCGACTAAAATCATGTAATCAATCCATGCGATTTTTGTGAGCTATATATATATTTTATTCAGGTCTTTTATAGGTTATACAACATTATAAAAATATGTTTTATAATTTTCAAAGCTTAGAATCTGTTTTGGAATTTATTGTGTAATCGGATATAAAGAAAAGAAAAGAAAATAATTAAAAGGGTGCGAATGAACTAGGGTTAGGGTTTTGGGTACTTGATCTTGTGTAATTAATGTTGTTTAAGGTTGAATTTAATGCTAGCAATGATTAGGTAAATTTAGGGTTAGGGTTTTGTGGAATTCTATTTAAATCGAATTGAATTTTAAAGTATAAGGGCATGTTTTGTAAGTAAATAAACTTGAGGGTTATTTTGTAGAGTGTATAAGACCAGGAGTGAACTGTATAAATTATAATAGGAGGGTGTCATGTGTAAATTTTCTAACAAAAAGGTTTAAATGGTAATTTATGTAATTATATAATCCAATTTGTAATTAATTAAAATTAAGGGGTTAAACTTGTAATTATGGAAGTTAAGGGACTAACATGGATAATATGTAAAACTTATAATATTTACACCTAGAACCTTACACTTTGATATAATTACAATGTAGACCCTAAAATAATATAAATTATCATAATTAAACCCTAAAACAATATTAGTAAACTATATTAAATACTTAACTTAATACTTATGTAAAATCTGATTAACGATGGAAAGTTACTAAAAGTAGAAAGCTGATTAAAGAATAGGAATTTGATTTAAGATAAAGTATTAATAATAAAATGATTATAATTCAGGTAGATATTGAGGAAGAAGTGAACTCTTTCCTCTCTGTGAATCATTCCTTGATTTCATTGCTCTGTTAAGGTACGGATATTCTAACATTACTCTTAAGGTTTTCTTCGTGATTACAACTTCTATTATGAACTTTCTGTTTTGAACCTTCTGATTTAAACATTTGCTATGAACCTTCTATTTTTGAACTTTTGATATTAAAACTTTGTTATTGAACTTTCTGATATGAAAATTATGTTTTGAACCCTTAAATATGAACCATTTTATTACATGAGTTTCACTAGGCATGGGGGTTCCATGTCCGTGTCAGAGATGCACCTCTGACATGACTCTAGGGCAGTAGAGTGATGTTCTGCCACGTCCCTGGGTTTGGCTGCATATATTTATCGGTTGGGAAGGGGCGTATGGATGCATCCTAGATCTGTTTCTGTTATCTGTTATCTGTTATTTGTTATATGTTATCTGTATATGTTATCTGTTATCTGGTGAATGTGTCTGTGTGTGCAATACACGTCCTTCACAAAATTCTGGGAGTTAGCTACTCCATTATGTTGCCTTATAAGTGTTTATTATATGATCTGTTCTGAGCTTATTGTATTAATATGGTTCTGACTCTGTTCAGGTAACTATATGAATTCCTGACCTAACTTACACATTTTCTTTCCTTATTAACTGTTATACCTAAAAATGTTTTTTCCTAAAATATACCATTTGCATTTCAGAAATTTATTTCAGTTTATTATCGTTATATCTGTTCACTGAGCTTTTTAAGCTCAGCCGCATTTTCTTTTCACCGCGGCAGGTATTCAAGATAGATTTTGGGATAGCTTTATGGGCTTGAGTGTAGAACTGAGTGAAGATTTTGACCATAGTGTTATGGAGTAAATTATTTATGTAAGTTTTCTGCTTTTGATATGTCTGTTTGTTCTGATGTAACACCATAATTTGTGACACTTTACCCTCGTCGGGTTAGGGTGTTACAGAACGTTTTTTGGAAGTCAATTTGTGATAAGTGAGAATCAAAGACCAAATCAAGATTGATCTTATCATAATTTGTGACACCTAGCCTCTCTAAAAGCTCCCATTAGCCCCTTTATCCCCCCTTATGGCCGGCCATGGTATGGGCCTTCAATGGGCATGCCCATTGTTGGCCCTATCCAAAAATACTAAGTCTCGGTTAGTATTTAGTGGCCCGTTATTGATCCCGAGTTACGTAGTCATTTATATATTGTAAATACGATAAATACAATCTATAAAATGGTGTCTCTGTGAATAAGTGTGTGTGTAACACCCCCAAAATTCGATACAGCGGAAGACTCAACAAGCTTTCGGGGTGCTACGGGGATTGGTATCCAACACAAGACAATATAGAACGAGATAAAGTAAACATAATGAAAACACAACCAAAACGGGGTTTTAGAGTTTACATTTATCCCAACATCATTCAGAGTTAGGCCCAAAATAAAATAACAATAGGTCCAAATTTAATTATCAGAGTTTAGAAAATGTAGATCCATAACCGTGTGCCACAGCCGAGCCTTCCAATCCAAGCATGCACCTCAACACTTAATTACCTGAGAAAACGTGCTAAAAGTCAGCTTTCGCTGGTGAGATCATAGGTTTAAACTCAACTAATAATATAGTGGACATATACGCAAAACGCTTGCTAGCTAGACTAAGAATTCGCTAAAAGCCTGCGGATACCCTCCGCTCTCAACATAACACACGGAAACCCTTCCGTAATAAACAAAACACACGGATACCCTTCCGTAACAACATAGATATTCGGGTAACCCCCGCAATACCAAATAAATACTCGGATAACCTCCGGAGTATAATAACCTATAGGTGCACACTACAGTATCTAGATAAGTCAACCTTGAATAGTACACACGAACCGCGTGACTAAAGCTGACAATAACAAATAACCAAATAAGCCAACCTTGAATAGTACACACGACATGTGTGACTAAAGCTGACAATAGATCCTAGTCCATACGCATAGCAAGTTTAGAAAGCATATAAAAGCGATAATAGTCCACGTAAAATAATTTGCACGTTTCTCACCCCAATCGTTGAAAACATAGTTCAAGAGTAAAAAGTGGGGCTATGACTCACCTCAAGTCCAGAAATATAGCAAGACGAGGTAGGTAGCAATAAGATGTATGATAACTCACGAAACAGCAACTACGGACTTGGCACGACCTAACAATATTAACTCTTTCAGAAATCATTTCCTCAAATATATAATATTCCCAAACCCGGACGAGAATCCGTTTTATTACCGAAAATCCATTTCGTATTAGTTTGGTGTATTTGCGTTTGGTATCCATACGGGTGGTGGGTCGACTCAAAACAACCCAACAAGATCACACGTAGAACATATAATAAACTATAGGTCTAATATTAGCCCAATATATCATTTAAATAAATCGCCAAAGTTTACCAAATCCGTCGATTTGATAATCCTCATATTTATTTATGTAATATACCGTTCGAAGATTACACCCAATCTAAAGCACATATAAAGCACATAGCACGTAATTACTATATAGTATATATCACAGTTTAATAAATTCCTCGTATATATCGTCAAATTGGCCAGATTTCGCGATATATACACTCGCAATCTATTACCCTTTACATATACTACAACCTATGGGCGTCGTAGGATACGATGCCCACTAATATATTCGTTTCATATAATCAAACAACCCGGCTCAACCTTACGGTTGAGTGGTTATTTACTTATAGAAAACGTCCATATTAGTCGTCATATATCCGAGACAACACGAATGTCGCAAATAATAACTTACCTGGACCCGAGTGACAACAATTTCGCCTAACTCAATAAGTTTATTCGGTATATATCCGAAATGACCTTTTATTAAACGTTTCATAATTGTCGGGAGTTTCCCGTTTATAACACAACTTTTAATATTAATAATACGTTTAATAATATTACGCCACTTTCGTAGCCTAATATGTATCTAATCGTATTATTTATAATACGACTCGTGATTATTATTATTATTAATATACGCGTTTATATAGTTATATATACGTTATTCACGTATATACTTTCGTATAAACGTTCATATTACTAATAATTATTATTACGAGTTTTATTATTCTCGTTTTACTTTTAATATTTATTGAGTTACACGAAATGGTCATATGTCCGAGTCATGACTCTCGGCTCATTGTCCAAGTCCAATAATAAACCAAAGTCATAAATGATAAATCTCCGTCCAATCTCAATCTCAACCACGGGCTACAACAATAAGGTCCGACTACGGTACCCGACTAACCTATCTCCGTCATCTCACGACCGTCTCATAACCGGTCCTCATATCACATACCAATCGTCAACAACTCCTCAATATTAAACCATAACCAAATCCCATTCGACCCAAAGTGTTCGGCCGAGAAATAATACCACGACAAAATAACAATAACAATAATAACCAACAATTATATAACAACTTGTTCACACTAGACAAATAATAACATTAACCAAGTTAATGTGTGGGTCGGTTTACCAAGCCGACCCGAGCCCTCGACTCACTTGAGTCTCGGCTCAATACTACGAGTCGCGAGGACTCGAACTAAACATACAACCATCACCTAGCTCACAAGAGCACCACAAAGTAGCCAAATAATCCACTCGACCTCAAAAGGTCATCGGCAACAAAATAAGGATGCGGCTAAGAGCCGCGACCCACCGGGGTCAAACTAAGGCAACAACGAGCCCAAAGTGACCCCGAGACCTCGAGGGTCTCGGTTAGGCTCGGATCAATAATCAAGCCATCGACAAAAACCATGAAACACAAGAATCCATCCACCAATCGTACTCAAATCGACCCAAAGAACAAGTACTCGAGCATCAAAGCTCGGATTTACACCACACCCGGATACCAAACTTAATAGAAAACGTTTTTCATCCAAGATCCATAAGCTTATCACGTTTTTAATTAAAACCCGTTCGGATCTCATCTTGTCGTGACTCTAGGTCACGGTTTTATTAACCATACGAGTGAATACTCGCTCACCTTCGAACTAGAACTCCAAAACCTTGATAATCTTTCAAGAATCAATCGAAAAGTGGTGAATAAGATGGTGATTCGAAGTGAAATAACGGGTTTATAGGCGCGTGGTATAGTGGATCTAAGAGTAGAGATGATGGGGAATCGGATTATGGTGGTAGTTTAGAGTGGTGGCCGGCGGTGGCTAAGGTGTGGCCGGATTTTATAGGGGGCGGCTAGGGTTTAGCCAAAGAGAGAAAGAGGGTGAGGGAGATGAGAGAATAGAGAGAGATAAAAAAATAGTGAGTGTTGTGTTGTGTGTGGAGAACCGGCCAAACGGACCCTTTTGTTAACTTTTTTTTTTTTTTTTTTTTATTTTTTTTTTTATTTTAATAATAATAATAATAATAAGTGTAATAATAATAATAATAGTAATAATAAAGATATTATTACGGTTGAGCAGGCAATATGGGTAAATGTAAAAACACGTGGCCCGAACCCGAACTCATTTTAAAATTTCCATATTACACGAGAACCTCTCGTAATTAATTAAAATAATAACGACTCGTAAGACGAATCATAAAATTATGTTAGGTAATCCTAGTGCCAAAGTCAACGTAGTACCAAGTGAGAATTCAAATATACATCACCGATCACATAATCAAAAACGAATTATGAACATAATTCACGAATACCATAACGTCATTAAATAAAATTTCATAATATAGGTCTTACAAGTTCGTTGTGAAATGAAAATTTCAAATAAAAATTATAAACGAACTTATATCGAAATGCGGATTTTTAAAATGGCTCCCTAAACTGTCGGTTGTCACATCCTCCCCGTCTCAGAAGGAAACCCGTCCCGGGTTTCACTCGGAAAAATGTCCATCTACGAAGTGAAAAGCTTCGGATATCTCTTCCTGAACTCGTCCTCACGTTCCCACGTAAATTCTGGTCCATGTCGGGAGTTCCAACGAACCTTGACGAGCGGAATGCGACTCCTCTTGAGTCGTTTAACTTCACGATCTAAAATCTCGATCGGCTCCTCCACGAAATTCAATTTCTCATCAACACGAATATCCCTCATTGGAATGACGGGCATTTCATCAGAAAGACACTTCTTCAAATTACCCACGTGAAACACGTCATGCACTTTGCTCAGTTCAGACGGTAATTCCAACCTATAAGCCACGGGCCCAATTCTTTCTAAGATCAAGAATGGTCCAATGTAGCGCGGGTTGAGTTTACCACGTTTCCCGAAACGTATTACACCTTTCCAAGGCGAGACTTTCAGCATCACTTTGTCTCCAACCTGGAATTCTAAAGGTTTACGTCTCTGATCGGCGTAGCTCTTCTGCCTATCTCTGGCGGCTTGCAACCGATCACGAATCTGAGTTACTTTCTCGGTAGTTTCTAAAATAAGCTCAGGGCCTATAAGTTGACTATCTCCAACTTCTGCCCAACCAATAGGCGAACGACACTTTCTGCCATACAAAGCTTCGAATGGTGCAGCCTTAAGACTTGTGTGGTAGCTGTTATTATAGGAGAATCCCGCAAGGGGTAAATACTTCTCCCAGCCTTTACCAAAGTCTATGATGCATGCACGAAGCATATCCTCTAGCGTCTGAATGGTCCTCTCACTTTGACCATCGGTTTGGGGATGATATGCAGTACTCATATCAAGCCTCGTCCCCAAAGCCGTTTGAAGTGATCGCCACAAAGCTGACGTAAAACGACTATCACGATCCGAAATAATAGATATCGGGACTCCATGACGCGAAATAATTTCCTTCACATATAACCTCGCAAGTTTATCCACACTATCATCTTCACTAATAGCTAAGAAATGAGCAGACTTTGTCAGACGATCCACAATTACCCAGATAGCGTCACAACCGCTAACTGTCCTCGGTAATTTGGTAATGAAGTCCATAGTAATCCGCTCCCATTTCCAGACTGGAAGTTCTGGTTGCGTTAGCAGTCCTGACGGTCTCTGGTGTTCAGCCTTAACCTTGGCGCATGTCAAGCACTTACTAACGTACGATGCTATACTTGCCTTCATATTTGGCCACCAATAGAACTTCTTAAGATCTTGGTACATTTTATCGGAACCAGGATGAATGGAGTACTTTGACTTATGCGACTCATGCATAATCAATTCTCGAATTTCTCCATATAAAGGTATCCAAATCCGATCTCCAAAACATAATAATCCATCCGAACGCTTAACAAATCCTTTCTCATTATCAGCCATCCCAAATATGTTCTCGGCAGATCTATTTTCTGCTTTTAATGCTTCCGTTTGAGCTTCGAGTATTTGAGATGGTAATGGCGATACGATAGTCATTCCTAATGACTTAACTCGTAATGGTGGTATTCTTTCCTTTCGACTAAGAGCATCAGCAACAACGTTTGCTTTACCAGGATGGTAGCGAATTTCACAATCATAATCGCTTAGTAACTCGATCCAACGTCGTTGTCTCATGTTGAGCTCTTTTTGATTCAAGATGTGTTGTAGACTTTTGTGGTCGGTAAATACGACACACTTGGTTCCGTACAAGTAATGTCTCCGTATTCTTAAAGCAAAAACCACAGCACTGAGCTCCAGATCATGGGTAGTGTAGTTTTTCTCATGCTTTTTGAGCTGTCGGGAAGCATAAGCTATCACCTTCTCTCGTTGCATTAACACGGCTCCTAAACCTTTATGCGAGGCGTCACAATAGATGACGAAATCCTCGTTACCTTCTGGTAACGCTAAGATAGGAGCACTGCACAACATTTTCTTAAGCAATTGAAACGCTTCCTCTTCTTTATCTCCCCATTCATACGTAACACTCTTTTGAGTCAATTTGGTCAATGGTTTAGCTATCTTCGAAAATCCCTCGATGAATCTTCGGTAATAGCCAGCTAAACCCAAAAATTGACGAACTTCGGTTGGGGTTGTAGGTGCAGCCCAATCTTTTATTGCTTCAATTTTTGCAGGATCCACGTGGACTCCTTGTCTATCAATCACGTGACCCAAAAATTGTACAGTCGGAATCCAAAATTCATATTTCGAAAACTTGGCATAAAGTTGCTCCTTCCTGAGCAACTCCAAAATGAGTCTTAAATGCTCCTCATGTTCTTTCTCACTCTCTGAATAAATCAGAATGTCATCGATGAATACAATCACGAACTTATCCAAGTATGGCTTACACACACGATTCATGAGATCCATGAATATTGCTGGTGCGTTAGTCAACCCAAACGGCATCACCTGAAACTCGTAATGCCCGTAACGGGTTCTGAAAGCCGTTTTCGGAATATCCTCCTCACGAACTCGAAGTTGATGATATCCCGATCTCAAATCGATCTTCGAATACACACTCGATCCTTGAAGCTGATCGAACAAGTCATCGATCCTAGGTAACGGGTATCGATTCTTCACCGTTAACTTATTCAACTCTCTATAGTCAATACACATACGAAACGATCCATCCTTCTTCTTCACAAACAAGACTGGGGCTCCCCAAGGTGAAGAACTTGGTCTTATGAATCCATTTTCGGCTAACTCCGCCAATTGTTTCGACAACTCTTCCAGTTCGGTAGGTGCAAGACGATAAGGTGCTCGTGCTACAGGTGCAGCACCAGGTATCAACTCAATCTGAAACTCCACTTGTCTACTTGGTGGGATTCCCGGCAAATCATCGGGAAACACATCAGGAAAATCACGAACTATAGGCACATCTCCAATGCACCTTTCCTTTTTTCTTCGTCTCTCCCTTCTCAGAAATTTGAGCTAAGAAAAGGTAACATCCCTTCTCCATTAGCTTCGGTAACTTAGTGCATGAAATCACTGCCAATCGGGATGGGCTCCTAGAATCCTTTCGGTCTCCTAATATATTTAGGACTTCCTTTCCGTATGGTACACGCACGATCTTCTCGTCGCAAAGAATGTGAGCACGATACTTCGACAACCAATCCATACCAATGATTACATCAAAACTTCCTAACGTGACGGGTAGAAGATCTATGTTGAAAGGGTGGTTCAAGAAATTTAGTGTACAACCGCGAATGATGGTATTAATCCTTTCTAGGTTTCCATTAGCTAATTCAATATCATATCCAATTCCTAAGGCCATCGGGGGTTTCTCTAGTAGGGGTGCAAATGTAGTGGACACAAAACTCCTATCGGCACCAGTCTCAAACAGTATGGAAGCAATAACGATTATTGAGAAGGAACGTACCAGTAACGACGTTCGGATCTTCTCCTCTCTCGTTCCCGAGTGCATACACTCTTCCTTGAGCAGCTCCAGCTTCCACACGTTGGTCCCCATTATCTTGTCGTCCACGATTTCCTCCAGCTCCACGGTTTCCATAATTGTACCCATTACCACCCGAGCCTTGATTCCCACGGTTCCGCGATTCTCTACACTCATTCCTATAGTGTCCCTTCTTTCCACACCCATAACAGGTAACATCTGCCTTGTTTCTCATCTCAGGAGCAGCTTGAACCATTGCAAGAGGTTGAGCTCTACAGTCCCTAGCTGTATGTCCTTTCCTTGAGCAATTCTGGCATGTCACACTACACCATCCAGTGTGATGCTGATGGCAACGACCACACTTGGGTGCATCACCGTTCTGATTCTTCTTATCTCCATTCCCAATAGCATAAGCCTTAGCTTGTCTCTTGCTTCGGTGATCATTACTCTTAGAGTGACGGTCTCTCTTTCTCTTTCCATTCTTTTCCTTATCAGCTTCTTCTAATTCCAACGAATCCATAAGTTGTTGAGCAATTGTGATTGCCTCATGGATGTTTGCAGGCCTAGCAGAAATTACATCATTCCTCGTAGCTACAGGCAAACCATCAGTATACCTCTCGATCTTTTGAGTCTCGGTTTTCACCATATCTGGGCACAACAAGGCTAACTCCTGGTAACGACGATTGTAAGTCGCCATATCATTACCTTTCACCTTGTGGTTCCAAAACTCAATCTCTAGCTTCTTGACCTCATTCCTTGGGCAATAAGTCTGAATCAACAAGGACTTAAATTGCTCCCAAGTCATAGCATATGCTACATCACTCCCAACTGCATTTCGGTAGTTGTTCCACCAAGTCAAAGCTTCATCCTTGAAAGTAAAAGAGGCAAACTTTGCCTTCGCATTCTCCGCACAACCACTGACATTAAACACTGACTCAGTCTTCTCAATCCATCTAACTAAGTAAACCACTCCTTCATTTCCACCAAACTCAATGGGTCCACAAATCTTGAATTCCTTGTATTGACATCCATTAGCACGAACAGATGGAAAAGTTCCAGCAGAATTGTTGGAATGATTTGACTCAGCGAGTAGTTCAGCAACTCTTTGCTCCACGAGTTGGTTGATCATTGCTTGATCCACAGTAGGTGCATTAAGTGGAACATGACCATTGTCTCCCTGAACATCAACATTTTGATTCCTGTTGTTACGGTTAGTGGTGTCCAGGTTGTCAGGAGTAGGGGTTTCAACATTTCGAGTAGGTCGACGACCTCGACGAGCAGGAGTAGGAGTAGTCACAGCAGGACCAGTCCTGGTAGACCTAACAGGGTTTCGACGGGGTGCCATTGTTCTGTAACATCACACAAGTTCATGAATCTCCATTAGAACTTATCGACATGCTCAACAAAACATCTCAACGAAGTCAAGTCATAGAAAGAATGGCAACGACACGCTATGTGATAATAAGCGAATAAGGACTCAATTTCCATAACACCCAAAATCACATAATACCATACACTAATAATCATCAACCATACAATAGCGATCTAATATCGTTCCAACTAACGGATAACACAAAACATACTAATCGTTCCAAAAGAGACGAATACCAAACAAAATACATCCAAAATATGATAACTAGCTTTTCTAACCGAACACTCCTCGGCTAAGAAAGCAATAAGATAATATAACTCAAGCAACTAGCCACGGGGCTGACGGAGAATCCTCAACTCCTGCCTCAAGCCATCAAGATCCCTCCATAACGATCCTAACTCCACGATATGGGTGTCTCGGTCTCTCTTGAGGTCAGCCACCTCCTTCTCTAGCTCGGCATTCCTTTGCCAAAGCTTGCGGTCGGCCTCACGAGCAGTAATAAATCCTCGCTGAATACTATCGATATGCTCATGTACCTCCATCAAAACTCTCCTCATCTCGGTAATCCTTCTCTCAGCCATAACCATATCAACCCTCAACTGCCCAATAAACTCAACAGTCACTCTATCAATCCGCTCAGACATATGAGTAACTCTCTCACCAAGAGCCGTAATCTGAGTCCACAACCTGCCAATCTCACCTAACTCTGCATGCTCAGCAGAAACCTCAGAGGGTGCATCCGACTCAACGGGACTACCAGGTGGCGACTCAAACAAGAACGGATGATCAGGTGAATCGGGCTCAATCGGGTGTACAGGTGAATCAGGCTCCTCAGCCTGAGCTGGTGGTGCTAACTCATCATCATCATCATCAGGCATCTCATCCTCCTGAGGGTCATCCTCCTCCTCAGGGTCATCATCATCACCATGCTCAGCCTCCTGAGGGTCATCCTCCCGCTCAGGGTCATCAGCCTCATCCTCACCCTCGTACTCCTCCTCCTCATCGGAAGAGTACCTCATCACTCGTCGTCTCCTACTAGGTGAACCATGTGGAGATGTAGTAGGTGATCTAGGACGACGACGCAATGATGTGGGTGGCGCCTCAGACAGAAGAGAATGAGCATCAATCTGTAAAGGTGATGGAGTAGGGCGTACCGACATGCGTGCTGTAGCTTGGTGGGCAAAGCGTGGTGCCACACGAGCCAAAGCCTGATGAAGAGTAAGCTGCCTCGATGTACCAGGGAGCCCTAGAGAAGATGAGGGTCCCTGCGTAGATGCAGCAGGTAGTGCTGAAGTAGAAGCTGCCTGTGACACCATAGCTGTAGACATGGCCATCTGGTAGGGGTCATCAGATGCCATAGTGATCTGTGCAGATAAAACTGGTGCAGTAAGGATGTCCTCGACGACATCAGGCATATGGGAGGCCATAGTCTGTGACAACGGCGTAGGGTAGGTGTAAGTGTTTCAAAACAACTTAAATCACAACTCGTAAAATCGTACCAAATATACACATCAAATAGTACCATATAATCTTAATAAAAGAATTTCAAACACCGCATTTCTAAAAATGTTTATAAAACATATAGACCATATAAATCCTCGAGAACGCCATCTTAATACTAAAATCCATAAACCTCAAATCATCTCAAATATCTCATAATACCTCAAATAATAGAAGATGCTTCGGCTTGGCGGGCTGGCGGGCGGTAGTCAAGGATCATTTTCTATAAAAACACGGTTATAGTTTAGGCGTTTATTTACCTAGTTCTCTATAACCTTGGCTCTGATACCAATTTGTAACACCCCCAAAATTCGATACAGCGGAAGACTCAACAAGCTTTCGGGGTGCTACGGGGATTGGTATCCAACACAAGACAATATAGAACGAGATAAAGTAAACATAATGAAAACACAACCAAAACGGGGTTTTAGAGTTTACATTTATCCCAACATCATTCAGAGTTAGGCCCAAAATAAAATAACAATAGGTCCAAATTTAATTATCAGAGTTTAGAAAATGTAGATCCATAACCGTGTGCCACAGCCGAGCCTTCCAATCCAAGCATGCACCTCAACACTTAATTACCTGAGAAAACGTGCTAAAAGTCAGCTTTCGCTGGTGAGATCATAGGTTTAAACTCAACTAATAATATAGTGGACATATACGCAAAACGCTTGCTAGCTAGACTAAGAATTCGCTAAAAGCCTGCGGATACCCTCCGCTCTCAACATAACACACGGAAACCCTTCCGTAATAAACAAAACACACGGATACCCTTCCGTAACAACATAGATATTCGGGTAACCCCCGCAATACCAAATAAATACTCGGATAACCTCCGGAGTATAATAACCTATAGGTGCACACTACAGTATCTAGATAAGTCAACCTTGAATAGTACACACGAACCGCGTGACTAAAGCTGACAATAACAAATAACCAAATAAGCCAACCTTGAATAGTACACACGACATGTGTGACTAAAGCTGACAATAGATCCTAGTCCATACGCATAGCAAGTTTAGAAAGCATATAAAAGCGATAATAGTCCACGTAAAATAATTTGCACGTTTCTCACCCCAATCGTTGAAAACATAGTTCAAGAGTAAAAAGTGGGGCTATGACTCACCTCAAGTCCAGAAATATAGCAAGACGAGGTAGGTAGCAATAAGATGTATGATAACTCACGAAACAGCAACTACAGACTTGGCACGACCTAACAATATTAACTCTTTCAGAAATCATTTCCTCAAATATATAATATTCCCAAACCCGGACGAGAATCCGTTTTATTACCAAAAATCCATTTCGTATTAGTTTGGTGTATTTGCGTTTGGTATCCATACGGGTGGTGGGTCGACTCAAAACAACCCAACAAGATCACACGTAGAACATATAATAAACTATAGGTCTAATATTAGCCCAATATATCATTTAAATAAATCGCCAAAGTTTACCAAATCCGTCGATTTGATAATCCTCATATTTATTTACGTAATATACCGTTCCAAGATTACACCCAATCTAAAGCACATATAAAGCACATAGCACGTAATTACTATATAGTATATATCACAGTTTAATAAATTCCTCGTATATATCGTCAAATTGGCCAGATTTCGCGATATATACACTCGCAATCTATTACCCTTTACATATACTACAACCTATGGGCGTCGTAGGATACGATGCCCACTAATATATTCGTTTCATATAATCAAACAACCCGGCTCAACCTTACGGTTGAGTGGTTATTTACTTATAGAAAACGTCCATATTAGTCGTCATATATCCGAGACAACACGAATGTCGCAAATAATAACTTACCTGGACCCGAGTGACAACAATTTCGCCTAACTCAATAAGTTTATTCGTTATATATCCGAAATGACCTTTTATTAAACGTTTCATAATTGTCGGGAGTTTCCCGTTTATAACACAACTTTTAATATTAATAATACGTTTAATAATATTACGCTTCTTTCGTAGCCTAATATGTATCTAATCGTATTATTTATAATACGACTCGTGATTATTATTATTATTAATATACGCGTTTATATAGTTATATATACGTTATTCACGTATATACTTTCGTATAAACGTTCATATTACTAATAATTATTATTACGAGTTTTATTATTCTCGTTTTACTATTAATATTTATTGAGTTACACGAAATGGTCATATGTCCGAGTCATGACTCTCGGCTCATTATCCAAGTCCAATAATAAACCAAAGTCATAAATGATAAATCTCCGTCCAATCTCAATCTCAACCACGGGCTACAACAATAAGGTCCGACTACGGTACCCGACTAACCTATCTCCGTCATCTAACGACCGTCTCATAACCGGTCCTCATATCACATACCAATCGTCAACAACTCCTCAATATTAAACCATAACCAAATCCCATTCGACCCAAAGTGTTCGGCCGAGAAATAATACCACGACAAAATAACAATAACAATAATAACCAACAATTATATAACAACTTGTTCACACTAGACAAATAATAACATTAACCAAGTTAATGTGTGGGTCGGTTTACCAAGCCGACCCGAGCCCTCGACTCACTTGAGTCTCGGCTCAATACTACGAGTCGCGAGGACTCGAACTAAACATACAACCATCACCTAGCTCACAAGAGCACCACAAAGTAGCCAAATAATCCACTCGACCTCAAAAGGTCATCGGCAACAAAATAAGGATGCGGCTAAGAGCCGCGACCCACCGGGGTCAAACTAAGGCAACAACGAGCCCAAAGTGACCCCGAGACCTCGAGGGTCTCGGTTAGGCTCGGATCAATAATCAAGCCATCGACAAAAACCATGAAACACAAGAATCCATCCACCAATCGTACTCAAATCGACCCAAAGAACAAGTACTCGAGCATCAAAGCTCGGATTTACACCACACCCGGATACCAAACTTAATAGAAAACATTTTTCATCCAAGATCCATAAGCTTATCACGTTTTTAATTAAAACCCATTCGGATCTCATCTTGTCGTGACTCTATGTCACGGTTTTATTAACCATACGAGTGAATACTCGCTCACCTTCGAACTAGAACTCCAAAACCTTGATAATCTTTCAAGAATCAATCGAAAAGTGGTGAATAAGATGGTGATTCGAAGTGAAATAACGGGTTTATAGGCGCGTGGTATAGTGGATCTAAGAGTAGAGATGATGGGGAATCGGATTATGGTGGTAGTTTAGAGTGGTGGCCGGCGGTGGCTAAGGTGTGGCCGGATTTTATAGGGGGCGGCTAGGGTTTAGCCAAAGAGAGAAAGAGGGTGAGGGAGATGAGAGAATAGAGAGAGATAAAAAAATAGTGAGTGTTGTGTTGTGTGTGGAGAACCGGCCAAACGGACCCTTTTGTTAACTTTTTTTTTTTTTTTTTTTTTTTTTTTTAATAATAATAATAATAATAAGTGTAATAATAATAATAATAGTAATAATAAAGATATTATTACGGTTGAGCAGGCAATATGGGTAAATGTAAAAACACGTGGCCCGAACCCGAACTCATTTTAAAATTTCCATATTACACGAGAACCTCTCGTAATTAATTAAAATAATAACGACTCGTAAGACGAATCATAAAATTATGTTAGGTAATCCTAGTGCCAAAGTCAACGTAGTACCAAGTGAGAATTCAAATATACATCACCGATCACATAATCAAAAACGAATTATGAACATAATTCACGAATACCATAACGTCATTAAATAAAATTTCATAATATAGGTCTTACAAGTTCGTTGTGAAATGAAAATTTCAAATAAAAATTATAAACGAACTTATATCGAAATGCGGATTTTTAAAATGGCTCCCTAAACTGCCGGTTGTCACAGTGTGACCCCATAAACTCACATATGTCTAGCCATATAATTATTTATTATGACACGAGCATACTCAAACAGTTTTTTTTTGGGGGGGGGGGGGGGGGGAGGGGGGGACAGATTTCAAATTTCTTCTAGAAGGCTAATTCAAATTTGGATTTTTATGATGAATAAAACATTTTATAAAAATTAGAAATACTTTGTCTAATTATTTTGTGTAAAAATGTTTTGCCAAATTTGTATGAAAACATTTATTTCTTTGATCATCCATCAAGTTTGATGTTCATTGTTCATACCTTATGTAATTTGATGTTGAAATGAAGATTTACGAATAAAAGACTTGTTTACGCTGACTATTACTTAGAGTGCTTTTATGTTTTGTTATTATCAAAACGTAGAGGATACGAAAAATATAAATAACGTTTTTAGACATTAGTTGTATTGACGCAGCCAAAATTGATGATTATGATGAGATAATCATTTAATTACTAGGTATAATCATATCCAGTCAAAAATAATGAATATATGTAAATCATTTCCAACATCATCATATGATTACCTAGGCTTAAATATGATTATGATCTAATCATGTTCTAACAATACTCCACAATTTCTATTCAAGCACCTCCGCACTTAGTAGTGGCGGCATCAAGCTAACTATAACAAGTGTGCACTCTTCACCTCCTGACTCGACTATAAGCTATACGTGACTAAGCCCTTGATCTCAAGTAAATAACAATTACACAAAATATAAGTTATGACACTAAAATCATTAACAATATATATACTAAAGAAACACACTTCACTTAATCAAGTTGTTAGACAGAGGTTGAGAGGTGTTACTTGACTCAGCAAAACAATGACCTGCATTCCAAGCGAGCATACTCCAAAACTTCTTAGAATCGAGACAGCTTATGAAGAGCTAAGATACAACTTATCGTTTACAACTATAAAAACTAACTTTAACTGTAACACCCCAACCCGACAAGGGTAGAAGTATCACATTATGGTGGCATATCAGAACATACAACGCAAGCGGAAGACTTATAAACATAAAGTTACAAAGGATATTCTAAAGATTACAAAGGAAATACTAACTCTACACAAGAATGAGAATACCAAAGCTAAACAAAATCTAATCGAATCCAAGTCCAAGTCTAATCCAAGTGTCAAAGGCTTCTAATAATTGGGGTAATCCACTAACGCTCCTATGCACTCTTCACCCAAACCCAGCTTCCAACCTAAAACCTGCCGCAGGAAAAGAAATGCGGCTGAGCTTAAAAAGCCCAGTGAACAGATATATAGCAAAACAAATGGATAATCGAAATGTAAATAAGCATATGAAACGGAAAGCATAAATTCCTGTTGAAAGAGAAAGTCATCTGTCAAATGCATAAGAGATCAACGAACAACTGAACGAATATCATAAGTCAAATGAAATGAAGCATCATAGATATATCAAGCATAAAACAAAATCATAAGAGAATTAAGAGCACGTATCAACAAAGGCTTGTCCACCAGAGACACTCGAATGGACAAAAGAAATAAAGGAAAGCCACGAGCCGACCTACCAGAGACACTCGAATAGGTCTAATCACATAATCATATATCCGTCAAATCATAAATTGTACAAAGAGGGGAGACCTCTAAGTACCAAATGGAGTAGCTAGCTCCAACGTGAAGAAGTGTAAGCACACACTCACATTCACCCTACACAAAACAGAATACCTAGGATGCATCCATACGCCCCCCCTACAAAGCAATTCATACATATCATAATATCCAACTGTGCACATAACATATCATATCAAATGGGGACGCCGTGGATCAATCACACCACCACAGAAAGTGTCATGCCATTGGTGCTTCAATGACACGCCCATGGTACCTCCATGAGTAGAATAAAAACTCAGGCATCAGAACAGAACAAATCATATTATATCATATCGAATCATCATATCATATCCAACAGAACATAACAAACTGAACTGAATCATATCAAACGAATCATATCAAAGCTCATATCAGAAGGATCATATTAGAAGCTCATATCAAAAGATCATAACAAAGGGATCATAGCAATGGCATATCGAAAGGGAATCATAGCAGTGTCAAGGATCGAAAGTCATGAGAAGTCCCTACTGAAAAGGGAAGAATATCTGTACCTTATGCAAGCAAATACTGAACCTCAGAAAGCAAACGAATATGACAACTACTCCCTCTTCGACGGATCTACAGGAATTAATATTCAAGTATTACTTATAAGCTCGTATTAAACATTTTAGTTTTCTTTCTATTTTTAGTAACTTACCAAATAAAGTAACTTTCTATAATGAGTAACTTTCTTGAATTAGTAAATTTCTATTTTAAGTTTATAAATAACAATTAATTAATCCTTTAATGGTTTAAATGATCAATATAATAAGTTAGGGTTAATTTCGATAATTTATTAAAGTTTAGGGTCAAAATATAAATTATCAAAAAATTAAATATTAAAATGTCAAATAAAATTATTCTAAGATTTATATAAAATTTTATATCAAAATGAAAATTTTAGACACCGTCATCTTATGATATTTCTCAACATTAATTTAGACCGCGACGACCCAAAATATTATTATCACGTATACACAATCATCATTTTGAACACACGTGATCACACCTTATTTTAATTAAAAATCCTCCTTTATATATATACTAATAGCATGCATGAAATACTCCATTCATATGACCGTATTACAAAAACTTGGCCGAAACCGACTCGCACTCTTTTTAACTCCTTTAATTTATTTCCGATTCTAAAACAAGAGCAAGAATATGCATGAAATCCTTTAATCTTAGCTCATTAAAAACATATGGTTGTCATATGTTATAATAGGTTGAAATTAAAACAAACAAAACATAAATATATAGGTCGAATGTAAAGCAAATTGATCTAGCAGCCACATTCATAAGTCAAAACAAGATTACAGATTGATTATTTTAAGATATCTAGGCGTAATTTCATGTGACCATGTTCTACTCCATTTTAGTTAACATGATTGGTAATTACAACAGGTTTTAGGTTGAGTGCATGAACATGAACAAGACAGATTCGTATGACACTAATTATAGGCCGAAAAGACTATGTCCGAAATCGTTATTTCATAAGAGAAAATCATGATTTTATGTGTGAGATCTAATTGTTCATGCATGCATAGTTGTATCAAATTTCTAATATGTGTTTTAGATTGAAAGTAAGACATATCGTTAATTTCTATTTCATGCAGCTCCTAATATCATTTCATTCAAATGTCTATTATTTCATGTAAAGTTTAATTCGTATACATGCAAGCTTATTTAACCATTTCATATAGTATATCATGTGACAGATTATAGGCGTATAACGAGATCAAAAACGGAAGAATTAAAACTGGGTGATATGAGATACCCTTGATGACCGAATAGAAGGAAACGAGGACCCACGACCACAGCCTACACCGGATCCGAAATAACCAAAACCCTCGTGAATCTTATATACCACGATTCAAAACCACACCTCGAACTAGAAAGATGTCACGACCACAGCAACACTTTTCGAACCAAAAGCCCACGACCAGAATACCACCTTGGACCAGAATATAACCCAAAGTCGATCACCCTCGAACCAGAAAAACACACGACCAATTACTACTACTTTGCACCAGAAAACCTCGACCAATACTCCACCCTTAACCAGCCTCTTTAAGACCACTTTTCCTAGTTCCTTCGTACAGCTTTGAACGACTGAATGGAGAGAAAGTTTGATGCCGCCACCTCTTGATATCTAGGGTTTAGTATGTGAAGTGAATGTATGAAGTGTTATGTGAGATACACGGTTTAAATTGAAAAGATAGGAGGAGATTTCTGTGGAGAGTGACCGAGCAAAAGGGAGGACCCAAGACCTCTTCAAATTTTTAATTTTTACTAATGAACTTGGACTATATATCAGGTTTTATAAATTGTGTACAAAAATTAAAAATATTCGGCCTATAGGAAACTTAATACGTGGGATTTACTTTATCTTGGAATATATATGAGTAAGTTTTTAACATTAGATATTAGGTACATATCAAGTGCTTGTAATTTCCCAATTTATTAACTTCCAACTTATATTTAGTTAGAGATTTAATTACTTTAATGACAATTTGGATTTAGGGTATTATAATTCTTCCCCTCTAAAAAGAAAAATTTCGTCCGCGAAATTGAATTAGTAAACGTTAGACGGAGTTGTAGCAAATCACAAAAGATCGTCCGAAATTATCCTCATGCTCGGGGAGGTTCTTCCAAAAATCTTCACAACGACATAGTTTCTCATGACTTGATCCTGACACACTTGGATAGCCCCAGGCTCTCCAATCCGAACAAATCGAATCCAACGAATACGAAACAATGTGTATCAGATGACAGATGATAGATGGAATCCTATAAGGAGATACTCTAAACACATACTCCTACGAGGCATAACGGAGATAGTGCTAACCAATCACCTAAATCAATTCCTACCGAATTCTGAACAACTAAAGAATTTGCCAAAGTCGAAGGGGCATAAGTCGAATCATCAGACGTATCAAGAGTCTCATAAAAAGATGGGTAACATATTCGTACTGACGATCAAAATCACAAATCAAAGTATCAAAACGTATCAGAAGGCATAACAGAATAGGTAGCATATTCGTACGGATAAGAACGAATCCAAGATAAAACGCATCGCGAATCAAAACTTCTTCAATTGCCAAGACATCTAACTCTTCTATTCTTCTTCCGGAAGCGTGAACCAATATGCGATTCTCTATCACGATCATTGTAGGTGAACCATGTATTTTGAATGATCTTCAGCCAGAAGAAATCTCTGCCCATCTTCCAAGCAAGCCGTCCTAGTCAATGTTCCACTGCAACTCTACTTGTGTTATCCTTACTCCTGTATGTGGGAATCTTCGATGTAGTTACCACCGTCTCCATGCCATCCTGTCCAGTTCCTGCTCCAAGACTCTATACATATTAGTACAACTAAGATGGATAAAGTCGATAAGACCGTGTGCTTCAATTAGAATTGCTTCCTACCATAGCTAAACCTTCTTCTGAAGTAGAAATAAATCTCTTTCAAGCTCTTCCAACTTCTCCCCTCGTTCTTTATGCCACAAAAGTTACTCTTCGAAAACATCTCTTTGAGCTTCTCTTAGACGTAGAAAATCAACACCAAAACGAAGATGATTCTCGTGTTTCTCTTTTGTCTCTGAATACACTAAAATGTCATACCATGACAATTGGTCCAAGTATTCATGAAAGACACGATCACCCAAATCCATAGTAATAGTCAGAAAGGTAACACTCACAAATACGGAAAGAAATATTAAGAGTATCCCATTCCTCTCACAAAATAAGACAAGATTCAGTTTCCAACAATAAATACCATCATCATTCTCCTCCACGAATAAAACAAAAACACACAAAGATACACAACGAACGTTTCAAACAAATCGAATAACTCTCGAGGCGAGTTTCTTCAGAGAAGTATCCTCACAGCAGTGGGGAAATCAACGCACGAGTTTCAGAACAAGGTGGTCATAAACGATTATCAGGTTAAGAATCGTGGTGTAGAATATGAACTTCACAAAACGTCAAAGGTAACGAACATTAAAATGACGGTCGTCATCATCATAATATTCAGGCAACAAATCAAAATCCAGAATAACATCGAATCGAACATTTCCAACGTAAACAGATTAGCATAACAAAATCGTCTCCAAATATCTCTAGAACGCATCAGACGAAGCAAATATACACGATGAAAAAAAATCACAACACGTTCATAGGGGTAGAATAGGTAAGGTCAAAATCAGCAATGAAGAAAGAATCAAAAGCAAGGAGAAGTCATTGAATGTGTCGAACACGTAAGATTCATAAAAGCGCGAATCTTCGAACGAACAAAATGCATCTAAACGAATGTCAAACGAATCAAGAATCGAAGTTCAAAAGGATAATTCCAGAGAAAGAAACCTATGAGGCACACTACGAAGTCTAAAGGCATCCTAAACACGTGTCGCGAATCATGATAAGTCTTCTAAGTATAAGAAATGAATGATCTTGTAAGAGCTTAACGAAAAGCAAAGGCATAAATTAGAGTAAAGCAGAATCAGGAAAACCAACGTCTAATCATATATCTACCCAATCCTCACTGGTCATACTAAAGCTCTTAAGGGGAGAAACTTAAGGCAAAACCTTCCAAAGTTATTCCTAAAGCTTCTAAGGTGCAAACCTAAGGGTCCAAAACTTCACAGGCCATAACTTATGTACTACAAGTCGCAACCTGAGCTCTGATACCATAATTGTAACACCCCAACCCGACAAGGGTAGAAGTATCACATTATGGTGGCATATCAGAACATACAACGCAAGCGGAAGACTTATAAACATAAAGTTACAAAGGATATTCTAAAGATTACAAAGGAAATACTAACTCTACACAAGAATGAGAATACCAAAGCTAAACAAAATCTAATCGAATCCAAGTCCAAGTCTAATCCAAGTGTCAAAGGCTTCTAATCATTGGGGTAGTCCACTAACGCTCCTATGCACTCTTCACCCAAACCCAGCTTCCAACCTAAAACCTGCCGCAGGAAAAGAAATGCGGCTGAGCTTAAAAAGCCCAGTGAACAGATATATAGCAAAACAAATGGATAATCGAAATGTAAATAAGCATATGAAACGGAAAGCATAAATTCCTGTTGAAAGAGAAAGTCATCTGTCAAATGCATAAGAGATCAACGAACAACTGAACGAATATCATAAGTCAAACGAAATGAAGCATCATAGATATATCAAGCATAAAACAAAATCATAAAAGAATTAAGAGCACGTATCAACAAAGGCTTGTCCACCAGAGACACTCGAATGGACAAAAGAAATAAAGGAAAGCCACGAGCCGACCTACCAGAGACACTCGAATAGGTCTAATCACATAATCATATATCCGTCAAATCATAAATTGTACAAAGAGGGGAGACCTCTAAGTACCAAATGGAGTAGCTAGCTCCAACGTGAAGAAGTGTAAGCACACACTCACATTCACCCTACACAAAACAGAATACCTAGGATGCATCCATACGCCCCCCCCCCTACAAAGCAAATCATACATATCATAATATCCAACTGTGCACATAACATATCATATCAAATGGGGACGCCGTGGATCAATCACACCACCACAGAAAGTGTCATGCCATTGGTGCTTCAATGACACGCCCATGGTACCTCCATGAGTAGAATAAAAACTCGGGCATCAGAATAGAACAAATCATATTATATCATATCGAATCATCATATCATATCCAACAGAACATAACAAACTGAACTGAATCATATCAAACGAATCATATCAAAGCTCATATCAGAAGGATCATATTAGAAGCTCATATCAAAAGATCATAACAAAGGGATCATAGCAATGGCATATCGAAAGGGAATCATAGCAGTGTCAAGGATCGAAAGTCATGAGAAGTCCCTACTGAAAAGGGAAGAATATCTGTACCTTATGCAAGCAAATACTGAACCTCAGAAAGCAAACGAATATGACAACTACTCCCTCTTCGGCGGATCTACAGGAATTAATATTCAAGTATTACTTATAAGTTCGTATTAAACATTTTAGTTTTCTTTCCATTTTTAGTAACTTACCAAATAAATTAACTTTCTATAATGAGTAACTTTCTTGAATTAGTAAATTTCTATTTTAAGTTTATAAATAACAATTAATTAATCCTTTAATGGTTTAAATGATCAATATAATAAGTTAGGGTTAATTTCGATAATTTATTAAAGTTTAGGGTCAAAATATAAATTATCAAAAAATTAAATATTAAAATGTCAAATAAAATTATTCTAAGATTTATATAAAATTTTATATCAAAATGAAAATTTTAGACACCGTCATCTTATGATATTTCTCAACATTAATTTAGACCGCGACGACCCAAAATATTATTATCACGTATACACAATCATCATTTTGAACACACGTGATCACACCTTATTTTAATTAAAAATCCTCCTTTATATATATACTAATAGCATGCATGAAATACTCCATTCATATGACCGTATTACAAAAACTTGGCCGAAACCGACTCGCACTCTTTTTAACTCCTTTAATTTATTTCCGATTCTAAAACAAGAGCAAGAATATGCATGAAATCCTTTAATCTTAGCTCATTAAAAACATATGGTTGTCATATGTTATAATAGGTTGAAATTAAAACAAACAAAACATAAATATATAGGTCGAATGTAAAGCAAATTGATCTAGCAGCCACATTCATAAGTCAAAACAAGATTACAGATTGATTATTTTAAGATATCTAGGCGTTATTTCATGTGACCATGTTCTACTCCATTTTAGTTAACATGATTGGTAATTACAACAGGTTTTAGGTTGAGTGCATGAACATGAACAAGACAGATTCGTATGACACTAATTATAGGCCGAAAAGACTATGTCCGAAATCGTTATTTCATAAGAGAAAATCATGATTTTATGTGTGAGATCTAATTGTTCATGCATGCATAGTTGTATCAAATTTCTAATATGTGTTTTAGATTGAAAGTAAGACATATCGTTAATTTCTATTTCATGCAGCTCCTAATATCATTTCATTCAAATGTCTATTATTTCATGTAAAGTTTAATTCGTATACATGCAAGCTTATTTAACCATTTCATATAGTATATCATGTGACAGATTCTAGGCGTATAACGAGATCAAAAACGGAAGAATTAAAACTGGGTGATATGAGATACCCTTGATGACCGAATAGAAGGAAACGAGGACCCACGACCACAGCCTACACCGGATCCGAAATAACCAAAACCCTCGTGAATCTTATATACCACGATTCAAAACCACACCTCGAACTAGAAAGATGTCACGACCACAGCAACACTTTTCGAACCAAAAGCCCACGACCAGAATACCACCTTGGACCAGAATATAACCCAAAGTCGATCACCCTCGAACCAGAAAAACACACGACCAATTACTACTACTTTGCACCAGAAAACCTCGACCAATACTCCACCCTTAACCAGCCTCTTTAAGACCACTTTTCCTAGTTCCTTCGTACAGCTTTGAACGACTGAATGGAGAGAAAGTTTGATGCCGCCACCTCTTGATATCTAGGGTTTAGTATGTGAAGTGAATGTATGAAGTGTTATGTGAGATACACGGTTTAAATTGAAAAGATAGGAGGAGATTTCTGTGGAGAGTGACCGAGCAAAAGGGAGGACCCAAGACCTCTTCAAATTTTTAATTTTTACTAATGAACTTGGACTATATATCAGGTTTTATAAATTGTGTACAAAAATTAAAAATATTCGGCCTATAGGAAACTTAATACGTGGGATTTACTTTATCTTGGAATATATATGAGTAAGTTTTTAACATTAGATATTAGGTACATATCAAGTGCTTGTAATTTCCCAATTTATTAACTTCCAACTTATATTTAGTTTGAGATTTAATTACTTTAATGACAATTTGGATTTAGGGTATTATATTAACAATTTATTTCTCTTGTTTATGTACAATCTTTTGTTTCGTTGGCCGGCTCCAGAAAATCAGAAATGTCAAACTTGGGATTAATAGTTTCAATTAAGAACAAAAGTATATCAAAACCAACAGGCTTGACCATAATATTCAATTATTTAGTAGTAACAAAATAATATTTTAAGTGCAAAACAGTATCACACCTCATAATCTGAAAAACCGTATGACATAAGAGTGGACATGTATCCTCCTAATCGATTATTTCATCAAGTACAATTTCTTTATGTAAACGAGTTTGTTGCTTAAGTTTTAATCTTCTTTCCTTTGGCCTTGTTTGGTACAAGCCCCTTGAGGATCGGATAACTGAATAGCAGTGTTGTCCATGACATGAAAGCCTGACCAAACATCTCATCAAGATTTCCGTTGCTTATTATTTGCTTGACGCCACCAACAAAGCATATCGCATTTAACAACACCATGAATGTCAATGGTATCATGAACATTTTTGCACCTTCAAAATCAAACGTGCCATTCTCGTATTTTGCAAGTTTCTCTTGATCAACGACTTTGTTTGTTAACCTGAAATTAGCCTTTGCGACCCCGACTGACTTCATCATGACATCAAGACAACCAAACAGCAACGCACTGACGCAATTAATGACATAGATCCTTTGCTCGTTCCACCATGTCACCACTGATCCATCAGATGACAATACTTCGTATAAATGTTGCAATAGTGAGGACACATAGACCGCAGCAAACACTTTAAACCACGGATTTGAAGCCTGAAATGCAAATTAGTTGTCAAGTACGTTATTAGTCCATTCATAAAAGAGCTTAATTAACAGTGAAATATAAATTTCGGTGGTACTTAATTTTACCGTGGGATACAGTGAGACGCCATTGAGAAGGCACAATTGTAGTATTGTGCCGTAAAGCAGAAATGCAATTGACAAAAAGGGGCTGTACATGAAATAGGCGTAACACATACTTTGAAGGATAGACATTCTAGACGCTCCATATATGAGAGGGTTAAACCTTGATAGGCCAACTTGAAGTAATCCAGATGACCATTTCATGAGTTGAACCATGGCGTCTTTCATGTCGATGGTGGTGCAACCCAAGAAACATGGTCTGTTGGGGTAAAGATACACCGACTTCCATCCTTTTGTGTGTAGTAAATAACCTGTGAAACTGCTTTCCAGCAATGAATCATACGAATAACCAATCTGTTTACCCCATTTGGTATTATCTTCATACGAGCAGGAAGCTAACTTATTGGCCTCTTTTAAAATGGCTGTTGAGAATCCGTCTATTTGACTATCTTCGCTCTCACTACCTCTTAATGAATCTATGAACTTGGTAGACTTACCAAAGCTCTCTTCAGAATGCGCGACATGTTCATCTGAAGGTTGTATGTTCAAATATTGTTACTAAACATATTTGTGAAAATAAGTTCTTTAAAGACCAGAAAAACTGTGAACGGTACCTGGTTGATTGGGAGATCCGTACAATGCTTTTTTCTTTAAGTAATAACCTGTTCCTGCACAAACTGTGCCTCCGATCCCGTCCATTCCTTGAAACTTGGTCTAAAAAGTATGAAATTTATTAATCATTTGAAGCTAACATGCCTATGCAAAGAATCTGTACTGACAATTAAAATTATACAAAAAGTGGTTTAACCTTGTACGCGGATCTTGCTTGGCCATCATAGATATCTTTCTGGCTAACATTGTAAAATATTTGCGGGTATTGGACAAATGCCAGCGTACTGGAGAGGTTTGGATCAAGATGGAAACACATTGCTTGTTTCGCGGATGCAGGTTCGTTGCAATACATGTCACAATCCAACACAAGCATGTATGGAGCGTTGCTCAAAACTCCTGAAACTCGAAGCTGCAAAAGGCATATATTATACACGTTTATGAATAAGTTACCTTTCCTTATGACTAGAAGAAAAAAGAATCTTAAAACTTGGTTATGTAGAGCTAGCATACAAGAGTGTTAAGAGCCCCGGCTTTGAAACGATGAGGTAGAGATGGTCTTTTTTCACGTGATACGTAGACTAGAAGTGGCATTTCAACCTTGTCGTCGTCGTCGCTTCCACTATTTTGATTGTCATGTATTATCTGAATTCCGGTCATGATAGAAAACAAGAAATTAAACTAGGCTTTCAATAATCAAACTTCTTGAACTTTAAATTTTCATGGAATAATAAAAATAGTATGTATATTTTTCTAACAATAAACAAAGTTTAATCGATTTTGTTTTTAGTTATGAGTTATAGAACAGTACCACAACGTGTGGTGCCCGATCGTTCACAGCAGAAGCTCCATTAGTTCTTCGTTGGACGCTTTCTTTGAATCCTTGGTATGCTAACTGCACACATACAATATTTATATATATATATATATGTATATATATATATATATATATATATATATATATATATATATATATATATAGTTAGGATCAGATAAGAAGTAATCTTTAAATAAGAAGTGATAAGAAGTAATATAACAGCATATCCGAGATGCACGGCCTTTATATATATATATATATATATATATATATATATATATATATATATATATATATATATATATATATATTAGTTTATTAACAAAGATGCTTCACCATGTCACTAGATATTTATATTATGTGACAGAATTTGAACATTTTTATTATATAATCGAGGGGCTTGAACATCATGATATCACTACATATTATGGGTTGGATTTGCACACCACATTTTTTTATGCTTTCAACACACCGTGTGCATTACAGTGTTGTACGATATGCTATACAGCTTGTACAAAATAGTGTTTTTGTTAAAAAATTTGGTGTGCAAATCAATCCCCATATATTATACAAAAGAATGATTTTTCTTCTTTTTTTTGACATAATTACAAGTGTTTTTTTAGTGTTACTCATACAACTAAAATTTGTATATTCAAAATGTTATGTTACTATGAAGTTGGTCAAACTATATTGGGTTAATTCCATATATATCCAATTTAAATATTTAATTAATATATTTACCCAACTAAAATTCATGATTTCATATATAACCAATATAAACTTAATTTTTGTCATATTTACCCATTTCATTGTATAGCCTGTTAAAAATATATTTACAACATTAAATTCCTAACATACCCTTAATGATATTAGTATAGAATAAATTATCTTTTCTCAATGCAGCAAACCAAACCAAACAAAACAAAATCATTAGCAATGATTCTATAACAAACCTCTAAAAGCACGACAACAAGAAAACCGACCATAACCTCCAATCCTAAACAAAGTGTGAAGAAATCAAAATTCACGTTACAAAAGGGGGCCACAAAGACAAATTTACGTACCAAGCAACCATCACTGTTAGTACGTCCATAGAATATCAAGCAAACAAAATAACTTCCAAAATTTTGGTAAACTACCTTGGATAACAATCTAATGTGCAGTAGTAAAAAGATTTACTTCTAGATGAAACTGTGGCAATGCAATAGTGGACGTGGTTGTTTAACCTATTTTTAATAGGGTAAATATGACAATTATGTTAGTCTGGTGCAACTAATGTTGACAACAATATAATCTTGCAGACTATCTTCCAGACTAACAAATTATAATGTTTAAACTGGGTATATATATGACATTATCACATTTAGTCGGGTATATATGTCATTTAGGTGCCTGTCTATATTGGGTATATATGAAATTAACCCAACTATATTTACATATAAGTTGATTGTGCTAAAATGAAATGACCTTTTTGATCTTTATTTTGATAATCAATTATCCAAAAAGAAGGTAAGTTATAATCTCAAAATAAAATTGTAACTTTGACTTTGCTCCAAAAAAGATGATGGAACGTGGATTTTATTCTAATTTTTACTTTTTGCTACCAAATTTAGAGGAAATATGACGAGTTTTAAGTTACAGATGACTTATGGTCCATTATATAGTACTCCATAGTTTAATACTGTCATCTGTATGAAATTTATCATCTAACGTTGATTTGTTTTTGGTTTTTGATACTAACCTTCATGTTTTCTTCTTCTGCCTCAATTTCATCACTTCTGAAAAGCAATTCATCATGTCCATGCGTCGAAAAAAACAACTCTGGGCACCTGCTTTTGATCCCATATTTCCTACAAAACGGTAACCAAATTTTCGCAAAAGAACACGCTTCCTTCATAGCATAAAGCGTTGAAGGCGCTCCACCGTCATCAGACAAATAAACGCCTAGTTTGTCTGATGGGTAATCAAGTCCCATAGCAGACAACACCGTGTTCATAACTTCCACTGTGGGCTCCTTACTGGGGTCCACAGTGCATATGAACACGTCCACTTTAGGCAATTCATTGTCATCAGGAAGGTTTTGAAGGGAAACACTTCTAGCCACGGGACGCCATCTAAAGGCTTGCGTTAGAAACCAAAGAAAGGAGAATATTATCTCGGATAAGGTGGCTACTGACCATGCTAGAGTGGGTACATGACCATAGAATAAGCTGGTGAATCTATAGAATAAGATCGCTATTATAGCTATCAAGTGGAAGAGCATATGCAGTCGTTGTGCGGTTGCTCGTGCTTCTTCAACCGAGCAGGTGTTAAGCGAGACACTGGCAACTGTAGTCATCTTGTTCCGGCTAGCTTGATGATTATTTTAGAAATTTGGTTATGAATCAAGGATGATTGTGAAACCTTTAAAAACTTGTCCTACTTTTTTGTCACTATTTATTGGCGTTTGCACTCTTCAACCGGTACAACCGGTTTGTTAATTTGTCACATCAAAATGAAATTAGTTTTTTCTTTCATCAATTATATAAAGGAGTCACATGATTATAAATTACTCCGTATAATTATAAATGGGTGATCTTATCTACACCCTCCCCTAAAGTTATGTTATACATACCCTCCTTATGATGTAACATAAAAGGGTTTTGGTCAAAATGTAAACACATGAAAGTAGGTTCCGAAGCTCACTTTTGTCATATTGGTCGTTCTGAAACCTTTGAAAGTAGGTAAGAAAAATTTAGCGTGCGTTTGGTATTCTATTATGGGAATGAAACTATGACTATGAAAGTGATTAAAGGTGTGTTTAAGATGAGGGGGCCCATCAATATAGTAATGAATGATATATATAATTTATACTTCATATACATCAAGAAAACTATGTATGGATCTTTCATAGGTGAGAGACTCACTACTACTATCAAACTCATACTTATTATCATTCATGAAAGTTTACCAAACGTACCTCTAACACTTGATTCTTGAACTGATTAATCTAACTGGTGGGACAATGAAATTTGGAATGACCGAATACATAATTATAGTGGTGGGACAATGAAATTTACAAATTATTGTACGTTCATTTCACGTTATTTTTTTTCAAAAATAATACGAGTATAAAAATATTTCACTATGCATACCATGTGTATTATGACTAGGCGTTTGTTTCATGGGTGTAGAATGGTTATGTGGGCTTCACAATTAAAAAATCAGTTTGATATATGGTTTAGATTCAAGATCTGGATTCATTCAAAAAGTTAACAACTGTTTCGAATACAGGATTTGGGTGGGTTTGCATATTTGTGTGGGTCCAATGTTAATTTCTTTTGCCTTTTTTATCTTAAAAAATGATTATATTTTTTTTTAATAATTTTTAATTAACATAGAAATTAATTATTATTTACTCTATTCGTCTCAAAATTATTGTTATAAGACAAAAATCAAAAAATTTAATAAAAGTGAGACTACTTTAATTATCAACCACTCAAATAAAATATACCTCAACTAAATTTCCTAGTTTTTACTTAAATAGAAAGGTGGACAATTAATTTGATACATCAATAAAAGTAAATATGGACATTATATGAAACAAATGGAGTACTAAATAATTTATTTTTTCTCACTCTCACTTATTTTAATATTTTTTCTCTTTCGACTTCAAATCTAAAATTAAATCAAAATTCAAATCCAAATTCTAAAACCCATCTACGAACCAAACTGGCCCTGAATTTATGGGCCATAGAAACATCAATAATTCAAGTAAAATATTAGATAGATATCAAGATTATCACACATTCTTCACACCCCTAGCCATTGCTCAAAAAAGAGGTAAAAATCGCTAATATTTGCTTAAAACTAGAGGTGGAAACGAGCAGAGCCGAGCCTGCCAGAGCTCGAGCTCGGCTCGTGGTATAATATATAAGGCTCGATCTCGGCTCGGCTCGTCTGTTATGTGCCTATAAGAAAACTGCTAGGCTCGTGTTCGAGCTCGTTATATAGAGCTCATTTATTTGTTTTGAGCTTGTTCATGAGCTCGTTAGTATACATACACATGGTTTATACAATTTTGAATAGTCATTACAATAAAGAGATACTGTTATTTTGGATTGAGAAATTCTTTGTTCGTCTTTGTGATAACTCAAATACTCTTTTTCATAATCATGTAACTTTAATATATGGTGTCTATTTTTGTATGGAGGTATGAATATCATTACGAAGAGATCTAGGGATATAATTGTGTTTTTCCTTTAATATAATGAGATAATCAAATAATCAATAAATTCCAATGAAGATGCGCTATTAGGGATGGCAACGGGGCGGGTTTGGGGCTGGGCGGCCATCTCCATCCCCAAACCCGAGTACCAAAGTTCTCCCCAAACCCGCCCCGATCCTCATCGGGGATCTAATCGGGGCGCCCCGTTGGGGCGTGATAGTCCCCCAAACCTATAACACCCCCCAAAACGAACAATACAGCGGAAGACTTTTGGGGTATTATATCGTGGATCTTTGTCACAATTATAGAAAACGACTCAATTGAGACGTTTTAAGTTTTATTTAAAATACCAAATATTCATATTTCCAAGAGGTTTCATTATTCAACATCAAGTTTTTATTCAAAGAGAAATAAACGTTTCTTTATTTGCCCACTTCGTGCCTTTGCCATCCATTCAATTTTGTTACCTGAGATAAACATGCTAAAAGTCAACAAAAGTTGAGTGAAATTCATAGATTTAAAATTAATAGTTTGAACACAAGAGATAGATGTTTATTGTAATATCGATAGAAATAAATAAGTTAGAAATCACAATCCTTATTACCTTAAGCTCATGACACTCAACGATTCAACAGACATCAAAATTATCCATAATAATGATATGAAATAAGTTGCCCCCAAGATAGGTATTTGCCAGTAACCTATGATATTTAAATAAAGTGCATTTGGTGACTTTCCTCTAGCAACCAAATGGGGATTGTCAATCCCTAATAGATCTATTCACAATTATTTACGTTCACCCTTCAAGTGATTAAGGTTCATGATCGAGGGACTTTCGGCAATAGCTACTTAAGCAATAATAATATCAGGAAAAAGACTTGTGTTCGGTTTTTGAGCATGTATCCCCCCCCCCCCCCCCCACAAAAACAAGTTAAATGTGGGATATGAACTCACCTTAGTAGTATAGTCGAATAACCGAAATCTCAACGATGCAAGGCAACGACTTCACACACAACCTAAAAGATATGGCAAGTTTCAGTTTTTAAGTCTCGTTTTATTGCGAACATTTATTATTAGTTACGAATAATCCATAATGTGCATAGGTGATGTGTTACGTCGTAGATAAAATAGATAATGGTTGCGTATTGTTTTATCGTCTAAATTTAATTATAGTTATATAAATTTTATACGTGTATATATATATATATATATATATATATATATATATATATATATATATATATATATATATATATATATATATATATATACATATATACATAATTATATATAAAATTTATTATTCAAAAATCAATATTACTATTTGATCCTTTAAGTTTCTCAATTTACATATTTTACCCTTAACAGAATATATTTACGTCGTTAGTCCGAAGTTATATATTATTACATTTTAGGTCCAATTATATCAATATTTACATTTTTCAATCCCAAGTTTTAATATTAACAGTTTATATCCTTAGAAAACATATTTGACACTTTTTACCCAAAGTTTACACGTTTGACACTTTTAGTCCCTAGTTAACAAAATTTTGCAAAGTTAGTACAAAAATTACCAAACTTGAAACTTAACATTTTTAATATTTCAATAAGCTCAGAAAGTGTAGAGTAGCTTATTTTAACAGCTTATTATCTTATTTTCATTGTTTTTCAAAAAATGGGCTTAACGAGTCCAAATAAGGGCCCGTTAACGTTTTTCGATCCAAGGGATTTGGGGGATCATTGGGTTTATCAAAATCCATCATTTTAAGTTCTAGTAACATTTCAAAAGAGGTTTTACACCTAGCTTATCGTAATAAGCTAAAACTAGCTTTTTGGGCTTAACGGCCCATGTAATGTTTTTATTTTCTGAAAACTTATGAAATCCCGTTTTACTTTAGGCTCGTTTAGGTGATAAAATCAAGTTGTTATATATAGTTATTTGTTATTCTCGTTAACCTGTCAGGTAGAAAATTAGTTCGTATAAAAATATTAGATGGTCATGTGTCGAATATTAAAATGGCGAGGTCAAAGTGTAAGCCAAAACTCATTACGCAAAAACTTATAAAAGTTTAAAATGATTCTAAGTCTTTTTGTATATAACGTATAGGTCCAACATAACTTAGAAACGTGTGATTATTATTGTGTATACGTTAATATAAGGTCAAGGTTATTATAGGTTCTCGTTAATGGCTTAATCAATAAATAATACGATACATAAAATATAGGTGTCGTGTTTACGTTATACAAGTTATTAATGGTAAGTGTGGGTGCATAAACATAAGGTACGTATATATATATATATATATATATATATATATATATATATATATATATATATATATATATATATATATATATATATATATATATATAGAAAGAAAAATCAAGGTCGCACCTCACCTCTAAAAGGTGGAGTAAAACGTGGTGTAAAGATCGTGTAATGGTACGAGGGCTTTGTGGTTCACTTCACGTTCCACCAAAGGTTCAAGAGGCCCCAAGCTTGGTCTCCTAGGTTCACTTTGAGACGTGGTACTCTTGGCGATCCGTTCGTCCTCCAACACTACTCATCTCGTTATTATTTTTGTGTAAGTGGTACGTTTTAGTGCATGTAACGATTTAGCTTGCATGGGGAGTCTTATATAGCGAGTTTTGAAGGGTGTAAGGACAAGATAAGTTCACAAGTGTTGGTGTATGCATGTTAGGCGAATAGTAATGCCACAAATATTGTCCAATCGAGTTTGTACATGGCTAGATATTGTGAGATATTAATCTATTCATTCTTGACATTTCATGTTATGCATATTGTTAGTTTAGATGTAATTGGGGAGCAAAGGTGGCAACAAGGAATGTCTTGCCACGTTTAAACTTATCTTTCAAAGGGTGAGTTTGGTGTGTTACTTAGGTTGTTTCTGGGGTAGTAAACGAGTAAAGGAGGTTGCAAGTTTTATTGTTCATGAATCTTGGGCATTAGGGGAAACGAGATAAGTAAAAATATGTGTATGTCGTGTATCAAAATCGTAAGAAAATAGGGTGGTTTTGGGCGTGGTCGCGACAGAAAAACAAAGAAAAGAAAGAAAATAAACAAGGGTGCGTTTGGGCTTGTAACTGGTGGGCTTGTGGTTTGGTTTCTGATGCGTGGGAATCGCACCTTGCTTTACCTCTCGAGGGATCTCGGGAGGCTTACAACCCCCACCAGGCAGTGTACCTGATCGTTGTAGTATAGTATAGTGACAAGTATCGGGGGATTGATCGTTCAGCTTAGGAATAGTGTCGCTAGGATTAGAAAGCCTAATTAATAGTTCTAGAGATGAAAGATGATTATTTTTGTGTTTTTATATTTTATGAAAGCAAATAAAATCTCGGGTTTTTGGAAGAGTGGGCGGAATTAGTTGCTATTCAACTAACCAAAAACTATTATATAATTAAATTAAACTAATGAAAATGAAATTAAACTAATATTAAACTAAGGTTGTGAGCAGTATTTGAAGAAATTGTGTTTACTTAGACTTCATTACTCCCTAGATATCTTTTACATGTCAATTACTTGTTACACTTGTATGGATGACGGATTGTATTCCTTAATACCATTCGTGGGGTGGCATACATAACTCCCCAACTCTATGAGCTCTTATCTCCTCCTACACCATGACCCAGCACAACTATAGGGATTGTAAACAGTGGCTCATGCATTAAATACAACCAATAAAGACCTAGTACGCCTCGGTTCATGTTTCTTAAGACGTTCAAGCATGTTACCATTTGGAGATCTGCCAGTTTTCTTAAGCCTAACATATAATATCATTCATCCAAAACAAGAATAGACAAGTAATCAACACATAATCAACATCTAGGTTTCATTAGATCTAAGCAAACACAAAGGAAATCTAGCCTAGGATAGTAGAATTAAGATAAGAACAAAAGATAAACAACCAACACATAGACATATTGATTGAATTAAGAGTATACTTATCTCAATTACAATGCAAGGTCTCAAGGGTTTGGAACCCTTGAAAAACCTGTAAAAGAGGCACCAAAATCGTTTTTAGGGTTTCACCAAAACTTCTCCTCTTTTTATGAAAAAACTAGAAAACTATATATAGGAAAAACGTTCTGACGGCGTCAAGAGTTAAGTCTGACGCCGTCACCTCGCCGCCATATACTTCTTCGGACGCCCTAGATCCACTTGTGACGGCCTATGTGATGCCGTCACCACCTACGGTATTTTATTCTTGGCCACTTTGACGCCGTCACCTATCCATCTGACGCCGTCACCAGCTATGGTATTTTATTCTTCATGTCTGATGCCGTCAAGAAGGAAGTCTTGACGCCGTCACCTTGTATCTTCAGCATGGATTTTTGGTACTTTGTCGTTTTCTTCACTTTTATGCTCCAAAAACGTCCAAAATAGCCTCTTTTCCAGAATTCACTCTCCAAACATCTAAAATCACAAAAGGAACGATTTAGGGCAATATTTGATCAAATAAAGTCGGATTCGAGCTTAAATGACCCCCTAAAAACGGATCATTTTTTGCCTCATCATATACCCTTACACTTGAGATTTGCTTGTCCTCAAGCAAATGAGCTTTTATTCTACTCAAAAGACAAGTTAGGGGTCATTTAACACTAATATAAAAGTAATTACAACAAATAATCATTCCACTAAAGACCAATAGACAAGCACGGAGGTCATACACAAGCACCTCACAAATAGTGTTTAGATACTCACATCTCTCGGGTGTAATAAAGTAATATAACATTATGGAAATGGAAGATATCTCTCACTACCTGTCATAGCAAAATAGATTACCATAGGCTTGGGAAAGGATCAAACCTCCACCACATGGCGTAAGCACCTAGGATAAACTATCAAAGAGGTCTTTTTAAAGGGTTATAACGTTAGGTGTAGGGATATGAATTACACGGTTTTGTTGGATAAAGGAAGTTTTACTGGTGGCGAGTTAACAATCTTGGTTAATTACATGTACAATATGGCGTTGCTAAGCCAAGACTAGACTCGACTTAAGCTAATAAATGAAAAATAACAAAAACATAAAATGAAAACGGGATGGTAGTCCGTATGTTTTTTCTCTCTTTTTCCTTTTCTATTTTTTTTTCTTTTTCTTAATTTTTTTTTTATTTTTTTTTATTTTTTATTTATTTATTTTTTTTTTTGCATACACTCTTACCCTACCATCCAAAATAATACATCATAGGGGTATAAGCAATCCCCTTACACTTGAATCTTTACATACTTTATGTTTAACTAATCTAATGACTCGAATTAAGAAAATCAAAACACTTGGAGCACTTTTAAGATTAACGTACATATGGGGGTAATAATATGATGTTCTTCCCCATTACTCCATAAAATAAGTACTTACCCATGAGTCCCAATCGTCCCAAAACAATATGTACAAGGATATGACTCGACTTAGCAACCATGTAATCAATTAGAAAGTTAACTTAGGGTTTAACAAATAACAATAATGCACTAAAGATGAGCGCATACACGGAAGGCTAAGGCGATTTGGGTGTACATTTAAGTGGGGTGTAACAAATTCTTCCTTTAAGTAAAATGCTTAAAGTTAGAAACGAAAAGATAGGCTCGGAGGGGTGTACTAGGGGTATCGTGTACTAAAAATGAGTACAACACAAAGGGTGTGGGAAAAATTAGTTGACTTAACTAGCCAAGTAATATGACTTAAATGGTCAAGTAATTATAATACGGGTTTAACACAAGGGTGATCCTAATGCCTCTTATCATGTAGTAAATCCTACCACACGAATGTAGTCTCACTAGCGGTCTCGGGATGCATCACTAACGCAAGTTCTAGAATCTAAATGCTACCGGTACACTCATAAGCACCAATAATAAATGCTTTTCCTATCAAAACTAAAGGCGAACCTCACATCTTTGGGTGGAAAATTTTTCTGAATATACGGTTATGTGCTAGTCATACAACCTCCTATCCATGAGACGCTTGCTATGGCTAAAGTTTCACTCCTAAATGTTGTAAAAAATTTTAAATTTGGCGCTAAAATTACACTAACAAGTATTTCTCATAGTTTTATTACTCACCTACTATCAAACAAAACAAACTCAAGCGAAAGTGCATATGTAAGGTATCATCTTTTTACCCTCCCCTTACACTTAGGATGAACATTGTCCCCAATGTTCAAGTAAAGAATGTAAAAGTAAAAAGTAAAGAGAATGAAATCAAATACTCCCCTGATTCGCTCGGTATGGATTTTAGGTTGGCCAGGTTAAATCTTCCTCCAAGAAAATGAACAATCAAAGCTTCCCTTCCAGAATATAAATCATCTTCTTGTCATAAATAACCTGTAAATCCTGACAAAAGTAGACAAGGCAACCTCGCATAAAATCGGCGGCATCCTATATAAGTTACTAAATCCAAGAAAACAAAGTAAGATATAATGCTTGTGGAATGAAGTTTGCAGATTTCCTGGAGATTATAAAACTTAATGATTCACAAAAACCATAAGACTCCGTTAGAAAAACAAAACGGGTAAAATTTCCAGATTTTTGACTCCTGACGCCGTCAAGAGCAATAGCCTGACGCCGTCAGAATGGACCTGCAGAAATCTTTATGTTAAGTTTCCGGAAAATTTCTGGAAAAACTTTGTCCTACTTCCTGGAAAATCCTGCAAAACTTCATTATGACTCAATACAAGCATTTGACTCTAACAAATACGAATATACATGTTCATTAAATATTGTGGAGAATCATGATCGGTTTGTTTCTTAAAAACATATTTGGGGTTTCCCCGTACAGTTATCTTTTGCAAAAATACCTTTAGGTTGAAGTTAAGACTAGGCCAAACAACATAATAAAGTATTTCCACATTTTAATAGAGAAACATGATCAACCAACAATAAAAATAAAACATGCATACGGAAGCAAATAACAATCAAACAATTAAAATCACACAAAACAAACATAAACCATCAACAAAAATTAAAAGCTAATCATTCATACATTAATTAAAAGAACAGAAATGGAAATTGTTCGAAGCCAACAAAGGCCGGATCCTAGACTATTACAACCAAATGTTTCAAATTGTTCAACCAAAAATAAATTGTTCAAGAATTACAGACATCAAGATGGATCACTGAGGGGGAGGACCAAAACGATAATCATAGCCTGGTGGGAGGTGTCCAGTGTACCCATAGGGAGGGTAGTCAGTCTCTCGGCCTGGGAAGGGGTCAATCTGCAGGTGAGGCTCAAGCTGATCTCGGGTGGAGAGGTGCTGCATCTGGCGGACGGTATGATCATACATCCAGTCAAAGCGCTGGTCAGTAGCTGCTCGCCACGTGTCCATCTGACCCATCCAGACACCCTGGTGTGCCTGCCAGTCTCCCCGACTCATGTGTCGGTAGTAATCAGCCGTCCCTGCCTCATACTGATGCTGCTGGGGCACTCCCTCATCATCACCGTCATCATCCTCATCATCAGCCCCTATGTACCATATATAGGTACCATCCCCCATCTGCATCACAATCCTCATCTGCCTAAGGGATTTCGCCCTCACTACCCTGCAGTTCCCACAGTCGCTCAAGTACCCCATGATCTGAGGAGTAAGAAGACCATAGGAACGAGCCAACCGTGTGATGAACATCCCCCCATAAACCTTGTCGATATCCCTCTCACCCACACTGGTCTTCAAGTAACTGGCCACCCAAAACGGGATGTTGCAGTAGACATCCTCAGAAAAGATGGTGTACAAGTAGAACAAGTCCGAAGCAGTGATACGGTGAGTAGTACCCTGACGTGTAGACAAGCTATAGGTGATGCACCTATGAACTAGCCTAACAATGGGGTCCCTGATCGATGCAGCCCCAGTAGTCGAGGTGTAGGCCCCATTTCCTATGGTGGGCCAAAAGGTAACACACCTCATCTCATTCCGCTGAGTCTCTCCATGTAACAGATTCAGCAGAAAAGCCCCATCAACCTCCTCACTAGTATATAGCCCCAGCCTCCAACCAAACTCAGCCACAGAACAAGACCTCAACTCACCCCCTAGCCTAAAATATATCGTGGTGCCCCCCATATCTCCTCTAGCCTCAGCTTGGTCAAAACGGAAGGTCGCAAAGAACTCCCATACTAACTCACTAAACACCGTCTCCCTCAACCTAAACAATCTCTCCCATTGCGGACCCGCGAATCCATCCGTGCGGATCCTCCCTACAAATTCACCCTCCAACCCACTAGCTCTCAGAAAATCCCAGTCAACTACTGCCCCAGCATCGATGTGGTAGTTACACAACTCCTCATACTTAGTACTAGTACCGACATCACCAAACTCGCCCCAACTATGCACTAATTCCCCATAAGTGACTCCTTGAGATCTAGAAGAACTACCCCTATGTTGGCGAGTCCGTTTGCTCATTTTCCAGGAAAAAAGGTGTAGTGAATGGAAACGATTAGAACGCGAGATTTATATGAACTTTATGCAGTCAGACACATCTGAAGCCGTCAAGAGCAAATTTTGACGCCGTCAGATGGATCAGAAATGTAGCCATGCAAATGCGAGGGAAAAATCAATTTTTCAAACTCTTAACCCATTACCCAAACGCTCCTTAAATCAGGAAACAGGGGTGGGGGGTCAAAGAATCCGAGGCATGATGGGTTCTCCCTAAATTAATGCATGATTCGGGTGGGACAACATCATCAAATGGTAACCCCACGATTACAAATCACCAATTGGATGGCATTATGATTTGGTAATGGTGGGTCAAGAATGGGGTTTCGGGCGAAAGGGGTTTTTCAAATTGACGGGTCCTAAGGATAATTAACCGAGAAAGGATGAAGAAAACTTACTTACAAAGGAGAGATCGAAGGCGGAAGATGTCGAATTGGGGGTTTAAGAGTCGGAGTAGCAGCAACACTTGGGTGAGATTTGTGGGGTATGGGTTGAAAGTGATTGGTTCTTGGGTTAATATTGCTGATCCGTCGAGCTGACGGCGTCAAGGGTTAAATCTGACGCCGTCAGATGCCCGTGTGGGGTGAAGTTTGGAGTAGTTTCAAGTTTAGTCCCTGCTCTTTGCGTGAATAACTAAACGCGAGTAAAACTCATGAGTAGCTATTCCGTTAACGAGGTCCACCAGGGTCGAACGTCTCATTACTGTCGCGGAAAGAGGTGAGGTAGTAGCTAGGGTCGGGCGATGTTTTGGCTAAGTTGATCCTTATGCACGGGTCGTTGGCGCGAGAAGAAAGATGTTGTTCAATGGGAGGTTTCAAATCAATGGTATTTATGAGGTGTGGCCTCTTTACACCGGGTTTAAAACCAAAAGAACGTTTTTTGGATGAGATCGGGAATGTGGTTCGCAAGCACCCAACGAAAATGCAATTTATCCGCGAGCTTTTCTCCGTATGGGGGTGTTTATGAGAATGGGGGGTAGTTAGTGGTAAAGCTTTTGAGGAGAATTTCCAGCTGTCCTCCTGGTCAAATACCAAAGCGGCTGACACCTCGAAGACTTTTTCAATTTTTTTGGGTATAGAATTTTCTTTGATCTTTTCTTTGACCCTTGATATGAATTGGTATGCGAAATTCATAAAGGCTTTGTGAGTGTTTTCCATGCGTGCCTCAAGGTGCTGGATTAGCCTTTCCTGATTATCCATGAAGGTTACCATTATTCCTTCGAATTCCTCTTGTCGTGAGCGTTCAGGAAAATTTTGGATGATAACCGTGTTCCTATGTGGATTAAGGTTCCACATGGGTTCATTAGCCAGTTTCTCAATACTCATCAGTTCTTTTACCTGTTTCTCGATACTTCCCAACAATTGTTCTTGGGTGGCACATGCGTAGTCAAGCTTTGCTTTGCTCGGGAGCATCGGGTCCTCCCATCCTTCCTCTTCATATTGTGCCAACTCCTCAAGAACTTTCCAGCATTCGTCAACGCTAAGTCTATCTAGCCTACCCTTGGCTGTGTAATCAATGGCTTTCCTTGTTTGATAGTCAACCTTACCATAAAAGATTTGGATCTGCAGCCATGGTTCGATCCCATGATGAGGAACTTTTTGGAGTAGGTCTTTATATAGATTCCATGCTTCATAAAAAGATTCATTTTGACGTTGTTGGAACATCAAGATGTCATTCCTAAGCTTAGTAGTTCTCCCCGGTGGGAAAAATTGAGCAAGGAAACGAGTGGTGAGATCATCCCATGTGGTGATGGATCCCGCGGGTAAACGCTCAAGCCATTGACTAGCTTGATCCCGTAGAGAGAATTGGAATAGGCGTAAACGGGTAGTCTCTCTAGTTTCAACACCTAGGTCTATGGACTCTACGATTTTGAGGAAGTCCTTAAGGTGTTGGTTTGGATCTTCGGAACGAAGTCCATGGAATGCACATCCGCTTTGCACCAACCGGATGGTGTCGGATCGCAAGGGGGTCACATTGGCTCCGGTGAGCTCAATGGTGTTTCGGTAGCCTTGGTGGCTAGGTCGGGAATACTCTCCTAAGGTTCGGGGCCTAAGGGGTTCTAATGGTGGATTTTGTTGTGGTGGGATGATGGGTTCAAAGATGTTACCACCTTCCATGATGTCGGATGGTAAAGAGTTACGAACAAAGGCACGAACAAATAAGATAGACTAAAGAAAACCTAAAAATAAAAATAAAAATCTTACTAGAAAGGAATCTAGCAAGTAGACCTAATAAAAAGAAATCCTAACCTAGACAATAACTATTCCCCGGGCTGCGGCGCCAAAAACTTGATGCGTGGGAATCGCACCTTGCTTTACCTCTCGAGGGATCTCGCGAGGCTTACAACCCCCACCAGGCAGTGTACCTGATCGTTGTAGTATAATATAGTGACAAGTACCGGGGGATTGATCGTTCAGCTTAGGAATAGTGTCGCTAGGATTAGAAAGCCTAATTAATAGTTCTAGAGATGAAAGATGATTATTTTTTTGTTTTTATATTTTATGAAAGCAAATAAAATCTCGGGTTTTTGGAAGAGTGGGCGGAATTAGTTGCTATTCAACTAACCCAAAACTATTATATAATTAAATTAAACTAATGAAAATGAAATTAAACTAATATTAAACTAAGGTTGTGAGCAGTATTTGGAGAAATTGTGTTTACTTAGACTTCATTACTCCCTAGATATCTTTTACATGTCAATTACTTGTTACACTTGTATGGATGACAGATTTTATTCCTTAATACCATTCGTGGGGTGGCATACATAACTCCCCAACTCTATGAGCTCTTATCTCCTCCTACACCATGACCCAGCACAACTATAGGGATTGTAAACAGTGGCTCATGCATTAAATACAACCAATAAAGACCTAGTACGCCTCGGTTCATGTTTCTTAAGACGTTCAAGCATGTTACCATTTGGAGATCTGCCAGTTTTCTTAAGCCTAACATATAATATCATTCATCCAAAACAAGAATAGACAAGTAATCAACACATAATCAACATCTAGGTTTCATTAGATCTAAGCAAACACAAAGGAAATCTAGCCTAGCATAGTAGAATTAAGATAAGAACAAAAGATAAACAACCAACACATAGACATATTGATTGAATTAAGAGTATACTTATCTCAATTACAATGCAAGGTCTCAAGGGTTTGGAACCCTTGAAAAACCTGTAAAAGAGGCACCAAAATCGTCTTTAGGGTTTCACCAAAACTTCTCCTCTTTTTATGAAAAAACTAGAAAACTATATATAGGAAAAACGTTCTGACGGCGTCAAGAGTTAAGTCTGACGCCGTCACCTTGCCGCCATATACTTCCTCGGACGCCCTAGATCCACTTGTGACGGCCTATGTGGCGCCGTCACCACCTACGGTATTTTATTCTTGGCCACTTTGACGCCGTCACCTATCCATCTGACGCCGTCACCAGCTACGGTATTTTATTCTTCATGTCTGACGCCGTCACCTTGTATCTTCAGCATGGATTTTTGGTACTTTGTCGTTTTCTTCACTTTTATGCTCCAAAAACGTCCAAAATAGCCTCTTTTCCAGAATTCACTCTCCAAACATCTAAAATCACAAAAGGAACGATTTAGGGCAATATTTGATCAAATAAAGTCGGATTCGGGCTTAAATGACCCCCTAAAAACGGATCATTTTTCGCCTCATCAGTTTCGGCCCAAAGAAAGAAAAAGAAAGAAAACTGGTCCGTTTGGTGTGTAACTTGTATCCATGGCCCATTGGGTGTTGGGGGCCCACATGGCGTGTTTCGAGTATCGTGTCGAAGTTCAAAAATATTAGTGAGCATTCTTGGAAAGTTTCGTAGGTTCGGGGAATATAAAAATAGTATATGGTATTTAGACGAAACGTATAGTTATAAGTATAGATGTTTTATATATATTTTTAGTTCACAATAATTATAGGTTATCTAGGTGGTGTGTAAGCATCGTTCCTGGGTAAACGGTCAATCACAGTTATCGTAGTGGTTCCAATATCAAGCCATATCATAAAAAAAAAATTTTTACCCGTAAAATGGTGTTAAGTTATCGTAACATCGTTTTATTTGTTCGTGTGCATTTACTAATCATAAGGGAAATTTACGAGAGGTTACATTACCTACCTCTTACAGGGAATTCCGTCCCGGAAATCTAGTCTAAGATAGTTGTCAAGGGTGTCTTAGGTGAAGAGATGTGGGTACTTGGAGCAAATCTGATCCTCGCGCTCCCAAGTATATTCCGGTCCTCACTTGGAGTCCCAACGAACTTTGACAATAGGGATACGGTTTTGCTTGAGTTGTTTGACTTCTCTATCGATGATTTCAATGGGTTCCTCGGTAAAGACAAGGTTGTCATCTAGTTGAATTTCTTTCAGTGGAATGACAAGAGATTCATCGGATAAACACTTCTTAACGTTTGACACATGAAAGGTGTCGTGAATCCGACTAAGTTCTTTGGGTAATTCGAGTTTATAAGCCATGGGTCCTATCCTTTCTAGGATTTTGAATGGACCGATGAATCTTGGGTTCAACTTTCCATGTTTTCCAAATCGTATCATTCCCTTCCAGGGAGATACTTTCAATAAGACTCTATCTCCTACTTGAAATTCCATTAGTTTCCTTCTTATGTCGGCGTAGCTTTTCTGTCGGTCTCGGGCTGCTTGTAAGCGTTGCTTAATCTTAACGATTTTTTTCAGTAGTTTCCCGAACAAGGTCCGGTCCTATAAGTTGTCTCTCTCCAACTTCTGCCCAACAAACGGGCGATCTGCACTTTCTACCATAAAGTGCTTCGAATGGTGCTGCTTTTATGCCGGTGTGGTAACTATTGTTTTATGAAAACTCTGCTAATGGTAAGTGCTTATCTCAACCTTTTCCGAAATCAATGACACACGCTCGGAGCATGTCTTCCAAGGTTTGAATAGTTCTTTCACTTTGACCATCAGTTTGAGGGTGGTATGCGGTGCTCATATCTAGTTTAGTTCCTAAGGCTTTCTGTAACGATTTCCAAAAATGTGAGGTGAAACGACTATCTCGATCCGAGATGATTGAAATTGGTACTCCATGTCGAGTGACAATTTCCTTCACATACAGCTGAGCCAGTGTATTCATCTCATCGGTTTCTTTGATGGGTAGAAAATGAGCGGATTTTGTGAGACGATCCACAATAACCCATATTGTGTCGTATCCGGATGAGGTTCTTGGAAGTTTGGTGATGAAGTCCATAGTGATTCGTTCCCATTTCCACATAGGAAGTTCAGGTTGTACAAGTAGACCTGAAGGTTTCTAATGTTCTGCTTTTACTCTTGAACACGTCAAACATTTACCGACATATTCTGCGATGTCAGCCTTCATGTTTGGCTACCAATATAGTTTCTTTAAATCCTGATACATCTTGTCGGAACCAGGGTGAATGGAGTATTTTGACTTGTGGGACTCATACATGATGAGCTTACGAATACCTCCAACCAGAGGGATCCAACTTCTGTCCTTGAAACACAATGTTCCATCAGATTTCTTCACGAAACCATTCTTATTCTCGGGCATGCCGTAAATCTTTTCCTTTGATTGTTTTTCTTCTTTGAGAGCTTCATTCTGCGCAGTAAGGATTTGGGATGGAAGGGGTGAGTGAATAGTCATTCCTAGTGATCTAACTCGAAGCGGTTTCAATCGTTCTTTTCGGCTCAACGCATCTGCTACTACATTAGCCTTTCATGGGTGGTAACGTATCTCACAATCATAATCGCTGAGTAGTTCTAGAATGATTCGCAAATGTTCTGCGTGTTCCTCTTTGTTACGAGAATAGATCAAAATATCGTCTATGAATACTATTACAAACTTATCCAAGTAAGGTTTGCACACTCGATTCATTAAATCAATGAAAATTGCTGGTGCATAGGTCAATCCGAATGGCATTACTTGAAACTCGTAGTGACCATAGCGCGTTCTGAATGCAGTTTTCGGAATATCCTCTTCTCGAACTCTTAGCTGATGATATCCCGATCTCAGATCAATTTTTTAGTACACACTCGATCCTTGCAATTGATCAAACAGATGATCAATTCGAGGCAATGGGTATGGATTCTTTACCGTAAGCTTATTCAACTCCCGGTAATCGATGCACATTCGAAAGGATCCATCCTTCTTCTAAACAAACAAAACTGGAGCTCCCCAAAGTGATGAGCTTGGTCGAATAAATCCTTTATCCGATAATTCCTTTAGTTGATCTGACAATTCTTCCATTTTAGATGGCGCTAGCCTATAAAGTGCTTTAGCCACTGGTGCCGCTCCAGGCACTAGTTCAATCTGAAATTCTACTTGACGTGTGGGTGGAATACCAGGTAATTCTTCAGGGAATACTTCAGGAAAATTCCTAACAATAGGAACGTCATCAAGCTGCTTCTCGGATGACTTATTTTCCATAACTTGAGCCATGAATACCTGACATCCTTCCTTCATGTATTTTATCACTCGCATACATGAGATAATTCCATATCGAGGTTTGCTTTTGTCGCCCTGGACAATGAGTCTTTCATCTTTGAGTGGTATATGGACGGCCTTTTCGTCATAGTGAATCCTAGCATGATGGTGGGATAGCCAATCCATGCCGACGATTGTGTCAAAACTACCAAGTTGAACCGGCATAACATCAATGGCAAAAGGTTTTTCGGATACGGTTAGGGTGCAATCTTTTATGATAGTATTGGTATCTATTAAATTCCCGTCAGCCATCTCGACTTAGTAAGTGGTGTTTAGCTTAGAGGGGGTAACATTAAGTAAAGGGGCAAACGTATCTGATATAAAACTCTTATCGGCGCCCGAATCAAACAATACTCTAGCATTATGATGGTTTTGTAGAAACGTACCGGTGACTACGTCAGGTCCGTTTCCATCTCCGAGAATGTATTGATGAGTGTGTAAATACTCATCATTTTATACCAATCTGAACTGCCAAAACATCCAAAAACACTCAATATTGAATCAAAATAGTGAAAATATCCCAGGAAAGTGTTTTACATGTTTCAAATGCAAAAATATCAAAAACAGATGAAAAACGCACAAAGTTTGCATAATTGGCAGTTTCAGTCCCCCAACTTTCAAAAGTTGTCAAAATCTAGTCCCTAGTTGTTCTAAAAACTTGAAAAAGTCACCAAAGGTCCTTATAAATCAAAAAGTTACACAAATAGTCCTTTGGTGCAAAAGTTTCACAAAATTTCAAGTTTAGTCCCTGAACTTTAAAAATTGTCAAAAATGGTCCCTGGGATATGAAAAACTTTGAGAAAAACAAATTTTGTCCTTGCACTAACCTTTTATGTCAGGATTGGTCCTTGTTGGAAAGTTTGGTGAAAATTACACAAATGGTCCCTGAAGTTTGAAAGTTTGGCAATTTTAGTCCCTGGTGTATTTAACAAGGAAAAATCAACAAAGGACCTTACACTATTCATGAAATGGCATAATACACCCTTTAAAATACTTTGGAAGATTGCCAAATTACACCCCTCAAATTTCGGAAAATGGCAAAAAAGGTCCTTGTGTAATCTGAAAACCAAACCGGACCTAACTAATAATAATACTACTCCATAAACCAAATCCAATCCATACCACAAGCCCACCCATTTCCTATTTTTTGGGCCCAGCCCACACCACAGCCCACACCACACCCTTAATATTTATACGGGGTCAACGTTTGACCCCCTCGGTCAAACGAAGTCAAACAACCACCCCCTTCTCCTTTCCCTCTCCATACGCAACCTCCCCAACTTGTAGGTCACCTCAGCCCACCCCATCTCATCCATAATTAATGCCACCACCCCCACTACACCTAACTATCACACCACAATAAATGCCACCCCCAGTTGCTTGTATCAAAAAGCAATTTGCAAAAAAGTGTTTCCCGCCAAAACACGTGGCACCCAATTGAGGCATCTCAGACATCCAACGGACCCAATTTGAAGTGGGATTTGATCAGAGCAATGGGGAAACCCTAATGGATGGCTATAAAAGGAAGAAGGAAGCAAGGATTAGATTTTGTAGTTTTTTAGTCAAAATTTAGTGTCGTATTTCAAATTAAGCTCTTATCTCAGTGTAATTTTCAATTTCAAGCATTGTAGTAGTTTTAGTATTGTATCTTAAACCTTTTGAAGTTATAAAATCACAAGTTTCAGTTCTGTCTTTTATCATTGCAATTTACTCATTTCTGAATTTTTCAATAAGCTCAAGTATCATTGGTGTACTGAATTATGGACTGAGAATAGGTCATTTAGGTTCCAAAAAGCTTGTTGAAGCTTTAGAGACATCTAAAATTCAGTTATACTAGAAGAAAACTAAAAATATAAAAATAGTCAACTTTGGTCAACTGTTGTGTTTTCAGGTTTGGAGAAGCAGAAAAGAGCAAGCTTGGAGTTGGAATTTGCCTATCTAAAGATAGGCTTCATAGGAAAACCCTCTGTTCATGCTGAGGGTATTCTTGTAAGACTTTGCTTATTCAATTTTTCCACTAAAATTTTAGTTCTGAGTAGCTTCTGTTTAATTGCTTGTTCATTGCTAATCTGTGTTAATCTGTGATAGTTGATTGTAGTTTAAGTCATTTTTAGCTTAATGTTCATTGCTTGCTTATTAGAATACATAGTTGCCTAAAATTTAATATTTAACTATCAAATTAGCTTAAGGGATAAACTGGTGTGATTGTAGTTGTAACCTGTTTTTAAGTACTTAAACAAAGTCACATAGTTATAATTTGCAGTTTGGGATCAAGTTTATACAATCTAACACCTAGTTGCTTTGGAAATCACAAAACAGTTGAGCATTAGGGGTGTTTGGATTAGTCTGATTGGGTGTGTTGTTGTGGATCCCAGAAGGCAACCATAGTCTAGATATAATTCTATAAGTCTCATTTGGTAGTTTAAGGTATTAAATCAGTTAGTGTTTTGAAAAAAAGTCAAAATCTCAAAAATTGTACACTCACAGTTAACTGTGAGAGTTTTTGGTACTCAAATCCATCTCATTAGCTAAATAGGTAGTTAATATAGTGTAATATAGCTTAAATATATCTCATAATATCATAATTAATCAGTAGGGGTTATTATAAACCCAAATAAGTCAACTCATGTGTTTTACTAAAAAAGTCAAATTGCACCATCTTAGATTTTTGCAAAAGTTACAAGATTTTTTGTGATTTATGTGTTTGGATTGAGGATCTAAAACTTGTTGCAGTTACACACCACCACCTCAACTTTTGAATCCCACATTTGTTAGAATTTTGTGAATTTGTGTGTGGGCTCCACAAAGCCTGGAACACAGTTGCAGGGAAGAACCCTTGCCCTGCACCAGCAGACCCATTGCACCAACACCACTTTGGTGGTTGTTGTAGACCAACCCAGTGGGCCCCAGTGGTTCCAATTGGTTTTTCCCAACCCCCTCCTACTAGGGAACAAAACTTGACCATTAGTTTGACCTAGAATCAAGTGGACCCCACCTGGAATCCATCATTAAGTTTGTCCCCATTCTATGTCATTTTCAGTTTGCTTAAGTGCTTATTTGTATCCATACAGATTATTTGTGCTTCATGCTTGTTGTTTCTAGCTTATTCAAGTTTGTTTAGTCTGTTTGTACCTATTTTCACCATTGTGGGACCCACTTCTAGTCATTTGTGCTCATTTGTGCATTCAGTCAACACAAGTCAACTGATAAGCAAAAGGGGGTGCATACAGCTTATAAATAAGCTATTTCAAAAGTGTTTTCACAAAAGTTTTCTATTTTTAGTGGTAAAGTAAGTTTGTAAAAAAAAATCCAAGAAAAACCAACTTAATATTAAGTGATAGTTTCTATTTAATTCAATTTATCTTTTAATTTTCATTTTTAGATTTTTATTAAGTATTTAATATTTTTATATTTTTATTAATTACCTTATATAGTAAATTATTTTTAGTAAATTTTTCAGATTTTTATTCTGCCATTTAGTATTTATTAGATTTAATACTAGTTTTCTTAATTAATAATTAATATTAAGTATTAAATAGCATATTTAGTTTTTATAAATCATAACCTTGTTTTTATATTTTTCCTAGCTCTAATATAGTATAATAGACTTTTAGAAAATATATTTTTAATTTCTACTGTTCATTTTCCATTTTTCTTATTTTAATTATTTAAATTAGATTTAAGTTAATTAAAAGGTAATTAATTAGTGGATTAGCCTTAAACATAATTTTTAGATTTTTTTATAATTTTGTAGGATTCCTATGATGGTTAAATAATTTATAAATTTTCTTATAATTTTCTAAGTTAATTTAGTATTAATAGGAATTTAAATTAGTTTAATTAGTTTAATTAAGTTAAATACTTTTTAATTAAATAACAAAACCATAAAAAGACAAAAATATTTATCTTTATTTTTTATACTTTCTTCAAGTTCTAATTTAAGTTTAGAAATTATTTTTGCAAGTTTTTAGGTTAATTTGTAATATTTATAATTATTAGTTAATTTAAATAAGATTTAAATCAGATTTTACTTAGTTTTATTAATTAAATAATATTTAAATAGTAAAATATTCACTTTTATAATTTCATTTTCATTTTCATTTTTCTTTTTAATTTTATGTTTCAAAAAGTTTCAAAAGCACCCCCTGTAGTTTGTTAATCATCAAATCCCACTTTTTCAGCCCGATTGCGTGAATCTTAATGGTGAATTTGTGCATATACTTGTATATCTGATTTTGTGAATATCATATCTGTGTACCAATACTAAAATAACAGTAGCAAAATCAATTTCATATCATCTGGGCTACTGTCCTCAGTGCCACTCACTCATAAACGATTTCAAACGACACCATTTCAATCTCGCTGGGACTTTAACGACCCGGGGACACACTATACTATCACCGGAGAATTGGAACGAGGCTGTCTTTGACTTATTGACCTTGGTTAATAATATCTGACTGCTTTGGGACCAATCAAAATTTGGCGCCGCTGCCGGGGAGGTTGTTGCGTGTTTTACAAAATCGTTTTAAGTTTAGTGGTTTTCAAAACCCTCCCTGAACAAATTTCACACAAATTTGTAAAAAGTTTTTGTAAAAACATAATCATATCAAAAACGTTCATTAACACTTTTCCTGAAGTGTTGAAAACACCAAAAAAATCAAAAACAACAAAACAAACTGTGAAGTTAAATTACTTCGTTTTCTTTAAGATTACAACCTGAAACAGTTAGTTTAAGGGAAGTTCTGACATTAAATTGCGAACTGAAGAGGAAACCTATTTACTTCCTCCCGCCAGCCTACGAGTGATCTTAAAGGGACGATTTCGGTTAACGAATCAGCTCCAAAAATATTTCCCAAGTTTTCTGCACACACACCTACAAAGCCTAAAGCAGTTTTTCAAATTAATAAATACACCTATAATAAGTTCCCAAACAAAAGATAAAAACTTGCCTTTATATCCCTGTGAGTGGTGTACCTTTTTCAAAGAAGCTGCTCACTTGTGATTATTGGTTTAAGTTTACTGTGGTTTTGCCTCGATCTTGTGTTGAAAAATTGTTTTTAGTGCATGCGCACTCGGTCACAAACAAAGAATAAAAAACAGAAAAACGTACACGAGCTACGCTCTGTTATTGAAGAACCAAAAACCGAAATGGCAGATGTGCCACCACCACCATTACCACCCCCTGAACCTCCCAGGGATGTGCCAGCTCCCGATCTCCGAACGATGGAGGAGCTGTGCCAGCCTACCATGCAAGGGCGGGGTGGGCCTATTGCACCACTTACCATTGGGGCTACGGACTTTGGCCTCAAGCACCACATGATCCAACAAGTCCAGAATTCGTGTCAATTTCACGGATTACCGGGTGACGATGCTAACAAGCATCTTGACAAATATCTTACGGTCACCCAAAGTGTAACACCCCGAAATTTGATTAAGCAGCGGAAGTCTAATCGGGGTCATTACAGTTTAGTACACAGTCATACTCATAGAAAACAATTCAAAAGATTGTCAATATCATTCCATGAAAACTCAAATATTCAGAGTTACAAACATTTTTCCAAAATGTTAATTGTTTAGCAAAAGAAGTGATGAGTTTGTAAAGAATGATATAATTATTGAATTCAAAGGGAGGTCCTGTGCCCTTTTGCCAGCTCCGTGCCGCCATGCTTGCTAATTTCTTGAGATAAAACATGCTTAAAAAGTCAACACAAAGGTTGAGTGAATCCATAGTAGTTTAAATTGTAATAGTGTGAACACAAGTCAAGCATTTGAAATAAACAAGCCAAGATAGACAGGTCTTGACTAAATCGGTTGTAATATTGCTCCTAAGCCTCACGAAACGCAAGCCTTAAAATTGATTTGACATATCATAAAGATAATAACAATCATCTACACCACAGCGGGTGTAAATGACAAGGGGCCCTCGGTGATAGGAAATGTGCCAAATTTCCATAATACCTCGAATATAGCACACCTCCTGCCAAGTGATCACCTTGACAGAGGCGGGCTGCCATTCCAATAGATCTATCAACTATATTCGCGCTCACTCGCAAGTGATTAAGGTTCGTGATATGAGGGACTTGTAGCACAGGTGTCAACTTAGGCAATATCAGGTGATAACAGCATACAGAAAAATACTTGTGTTCGATTTATAGCATGTATCTCCCCACGGGGTTTAAAAACAATTAAAAATGTGGGACCATGAACTCACCTGAAAAGTGCGTGTGAATCACAACGGTGCTCAAAAGTGATGGTGTATTGCTATGACTAGCAATGAAATTCCTCCGACTTGTGACCTATAAATATATTGTAATCGGTGTTTTAGATTCGTGTCGTAAACGACGTGTGATATGTCTCGTGTACGGTGTTATCCGTTCGGGTGTCTAAAGTATATCCCAAATAACTTTGCGTAGTTATTGTTAGTGTTGATACGAATCGGTGTTTGATTAAATATTATCTCGTTGTGAAAATAATATCGTTTAAAAATATTTATGATTAAATATTTTTAAATAAAGTTATGTATATTTATGTATATACATATATATATATATATATATATATATATATATATATATATATATATATATATATATATATATATATATATATCAAAGTTAAAGAAGAATACTTATATATGTTTATATAAGGTTTGTATAATTAATAAAAATATAACTTGTCACAATTTAACCTTTGGCTTTTACAAAATTTACACTTTGTACCCTTGGTTAAAAATAATTATAATTTTAGTCTCTTTTTGTACTTTTGTCCCTTTAATCCTCAAACTTAGGCCAAATGACAGTTTTTACCCTTGTTTTCCAAAAGAATTTGGTATTTGCAGTTTTTGGTTCGAAAGTTTGTGTTTTGTCACATTTAGTCCTTTAACGTGGGACCTTTTGCAAAAGTAGTCCAAAATCTAGTTTTTGAAAAGTTAACTTTTATCTTTATAAAAGTTACCATTTTTATCCTTTGTTTTTATTTGTAAAACTCGGTTTTTGAAATCAGTTACCACTCGAAATTATTAAGTTCTACATTCGAAAATTTTATAAGGGTTTTGTGTTGGGCTCGTTAGCCCGGTAAGGCCCAAGTGGGTGTTTTCTTTGTTAACAAAAAATGTTCGACTAGCACAAGCTTTGGGTCTAGTTTTCGTATCGAGAGGTCGTGTGAGTTATGCATGTTGGGTCAATTCGATTATGTGCGAGTCGTATATTTAGGTGATCGAAAAATATAAGTGGGTTGTACATGTAGAAATAAAATGGCGAGGGCTTTTCTAGGGGGTGTCGAGTCAAGTGATGAAGGTTATAGTGTAACGAAAACTTATATTTAGAAATTTTATACGCGTGTGGTGTGATAAAACTCAACGTGATATGCATGATTGTATATGCTATGTGCTATACTTTTGCTACGTGCTAATCTTTTACGTCATTAGGTTTTATATGTTGTGATTCGCGGCATATACTTCTAATATTTGCATTGAGTATTTTTCAGAATTTGAATAACTAAGTTTAATACTCCTACACGAGTAGCACCATCAAACTTGGGGGGCTACCAGGGTATATAATACCACTGTTTCCGTACAAGTCACGCAGGCATATTTGGAAGCAGATCGTACGTAAGAGGTACTGCAGGCCCGGTACAAAGACGAATTTAAATATTCGCACCATCTTACCGCAGGGGAGACGTTCTTTGTCGGTTGTAAAAACAAACGTAATGTTCGCACACAGCGCGCCCAGCGCGCACCTTTGTTGCGAACAACGCGCATCCTTGTCGCGCACAGCGCGCACTTCTGCCACAGAAGTACGTCTTCTGTCGCACCATGCTGCATCGCTACTGGTATAAAAGGTACGCCCTTACCCAGGATACAGCATGCGGAATCCACCTTCACAATTGTGAGACAATCACAATCGCAATCCCAGTGCGCACTGTCGCATGTGGGCTGCACAGTATGATCCGTCCCATGTGCACACAAGTTGCGCACACATGGACTTGACCGTCATGGTTGATTGGGCCTACGCGACTATGAACAGTACTTAAGTTTAGCATAACATAGCCATGCGCTATGTCATACTAAACTTGGGGGGCTTGTGGACGTATGGTCCGGACTAGACCCTACATGGCCAGGCCCGGCAGATAGCGGCCCACTCTACGCCCTAACTCTAATCCATGTCTTATAAATATAGGGCTAGGGTTTCATTCACAATATAACATAACAGAACACAACAGGTTATCCTAAACCTAATTCTCATATGCTCCGCGCATCAATACTAACTTGACCGTCGGAGGTGGATCCCGGGGCTACGGCCTCGGGTCCACTCCTAACGGGTTCTCTTTGTTGACAGGTCTATTTAGGGCTTGAGAAGACGACTAACGGCCCAAGGAGAGTCGTTGAATCAGTCCGCGCCAGATTATGCATCAACATGTATAAGAGTAGGAAATGAAATAGGTGCGAAAACTTAAAACACCAAGTATGTTGGTGATGATATCGAGTGTATGAGCAACGAAAGCAAACCCAAGTGATACCCTCTTCGTGAAATGATCTTGTACCCAAACTTAGTTATCCAACTCGGCACTTACTCAACCCTTGCTTGTGTCCTCCTTGCTTCTTCTCGTTAGCAGCCAAGAAAGAAAGAAATAAAGAGTGTTTGAAGTTTGAGAGTTCTTGCAAGTGTGAGAGAGAGTTCATTTAATATGGTTTATATAGTGTGTCAAGGGTGGTTCAATTGGTCTCCTTGTGCCATGACACAAGTCGAATGGTCATGTCTTAACTCGACAAGATTGTCTTGGTCTCCTTCGTGTTGTCTAATCGAGTGTAGAAGTCTTGAGAGGCTATAATGCTAAGTTTTAGACATGTGTTGTACCATAAATCCTTGTTTAATGTTTGTGTTTGGGATAATGAAACATATGTTCTAATGGTTAAAGGGTTCACAATGTGTAACGTGATTATCCAAAGGTCGGACGGCTCATGTGTGGCTCCTTGTCGCATGGTTCAAAGTCAAAGGAAGGTCACTTGATTCTTGTCGAGTGATTAGGAAACCGTGAGTTTCCAAGGCATGTGTAAGTATTTTGAAGACAAGTAGTTGGTTTCTGTTCGTGTGGATACGCAAAAGAAAAGAAAACACAAATAAGCCGTGTGGGCTTGTGGTAACTCGGCCCAAACGAAGAAAAGAAAAGAAAACTTGTGGGCTGTGGTGGTTTTAGGCCCAAAATCGAAATAAGTAAATGAATTCATGTGGGCTTGAAGTCGGCCCAAAAATAATGGGGTGTCGGTGTTCGTAAAATTGTGATATTAATTTTCGGTGTCGGTTCGTGATAACCATAAGTATTTAAACGGTGTATATATATTCTCGTATATATATATATATATATATATATATATATATATATATATATATATAGTAATAATAATTAATATATACATAGTGTCGTATATATTTATTTATAGTTTCTTGGTGTTCAATTTGGGTGTCGGGTCGCAAGTGGGAGTTACCGGTGCTTAACCTCATTGGGTGACATCCAAGAGTGATATTCGGGTGATATCGGGTGACAAAACATGTTCGGGTGTTAAAAAAACGGTGTTCAAAACAATCGGGTGTCAAATAAACAGTGAACATAACAATCGGGTGCTCAAACAAACAGTGTCTTATGTAAAAATTTCAAATTAGCCCGCAAAAATGGCTTAGTTTAGAATAATGTTGGTAATTAGCATTAATAAATGACTTGGGATTTTACGGTGTATTACACAAAGCATGAAACAGCACGGTGTCACCGATGATGCCCTCCGGCTGTACTTCTTCCCCTATTCTCTCACTCATCATGCCACGCATGGTTTGACCGACTCCCAAACAATTCTATTCATACCTTTGATGAGATGGTAACCAAGTTTCTAGCAAAATATTTTCCACCATCAATCGTTACCAAGTTACGAAATGATATCAGCAACTTCCGGCAACGTCCCGATGAGTCTCTTTTTGAGGCTTGGGAACGTTATAAGCTAGCTATTGATCGTTGCCCTAACCACAATATGTTAAAAGTTACCATCATAGATACCTTCTATAATGGTCTGACATTGAGGCACCGGGATATTCTCAATGCTACTGCTGGTGGGACCTTTATGAAAAGGCGTCCCGAGGAGTGCTATGACTTGATTGAGAACATGACTGCCCACCATAACTTTTGGGATTCCTCCGCGGAGAGGGATGCGTCATGTAATTCAGTTACTCCTTCATCATCATCTCCTGAAATAATTGCTCTTACCAAAAAGATGGATGATATTTCTACGGCTGTGTTGAGAATGAACCAAACGATGCAAAATCAGGTTCAAAATCAACAAGTGAAAGCCGTGGCCCGAAGTTGTGAAACTTGTGGGGGCCCACATCTTTATTCTGAGTGTCCAGCTACTGCTGGCTTTCCTCAAGAGAACGTTTATGCTGCTAACGGTTCCTACAACACGGGGGGTAATTCTTACCAACCACAAGGGGACCGTAATCTCTTAAGCTATCGTTCCAACAATTTTCTCGGACCTCCCGGTTTTAACCAAAATCAAAACCGTAACGCGAATCAGAATTTTAACCAAGGTCAAAGCTCAAATTTCCAAAACCCGAACCAAAATCAAGGCCAGTTTAATTAAAACAATTTTGAAAATGGCAATCAAAACCAAGGTTTTCAAGGAAATTTTCAAAGAAACCAGAATCAAGGGAATTACAATCAGGGTAATTTCAATCAGAGAAACAATTTTCAGGGTAACAACAATCAAAATCAAGGGAATTTTCAAAACAACCATGTTCAAAATCCTCCTATTCCAAATCAAAACGTTGTTTCATCCTCGTCTTCCTCCGATGAAGTGCTAAAACAATTCATGAAAGCACAAGAGGAAATGAATCGGTTATTGATCAGCAAGATCTCTGAGCTTCAGAAGTCTTTAAATGATCGACCCTCGGGCTCGGGTACACTACCAAGCAACACGATCGCTAACCCGAGGGGCGATGTCAAAGCGATCACTACCCGAAGTGGGGTATCATACAATGGACCCTCGATACCCTCTACCTCTTCTTCTCCTCCTACTAAGGTAGCGGAACGTGAGCTTGAGGTTACTACGGACACGATACTTCCTACTAATAACGGAGGTATCAACAACGTCCACCCTCAAGTTGTCCCGGTCCTGGCTCGTAAGCCGAAAGTTGTATTTGATCCTCCTGTGAGTTCTGATGAAATCCCAAAGAATGATCCTAAGCCGTCAATTCCATATCCTTCACGTTTGAATGATCAAAAGAACCGCGAAAGAGCTAATCATCAGATGGAAAAATTTTATCAAATTTTCCAAGAATTGCATTTCGATATTAGCTTCCTGGACGCTCTTCTTCTCATGCCTAAATTTGCTTCAACAATCAAAAATCTGATAAGTAATAAGGAAAAACTCTGTGAGATGGCAAAAACTTCACTCAATGAGCATTGCTCAGCAGTGCTCTTGAAAAAGCTTCCCGAAAAGCTTGGAGATCCCGGGAAATTTCTCATTCCATGTATTTTCCCTGGGATGGTTGAATGCTTTGCCTTGGCCGATCTTGGCGCAAGCATTAACCTGATGCCTTACTCAGTCTGGAAAAGACTTTCTCTACCTACTCTCACTCCGACCTGCATGACACTCGAGCTTGCAGACCGTACTATATCCCATCCTCTCGGCATTGCCGAAGATATCTTCGTGAAAGTAGGAAAGTTCCATTTTCCAGCAGATTTCGTGATTGTTGATTTCGATGCTGACCCACGAGTTCCTCTCATTCTCGGGAGGGGATTCTTAAGAACGGGTCGTGCTTTAAGCGATGTATTCGAAGAAGAAATCACTCTACGTGTTGGTGGTGAAGCCATCACATTCAATCTTGATCAGACTTCAAGATACTCCTCCAACTATGACGCTGAAACGGTTAACCGAATTGACATCATAGATGTAGCGTCTGAGGAGTATTCTCAAGAAGTCTTTGGTTTCTCAGCAAGTGGGAGTACCACTCGTTCTACTGATCCTATCATTCCCGACTCTTCCCCTTCCCTCACTCCGTTTGAGGGAAGTGACTTCCTTCTGGAAGAGCTCGAGGTTTTCTTGCTCAGGATAGTTCAGTCCCAGATGGGGTTGATGAAAACTATCATGACCCGGAGGGGGACATTCTTCTCCTTGAAAGATTGTTAAATGATGATCCTTCACCCTCTCCGTCTCCAAAAATACTTCATAAAGCGAAAGTCAAAAATGTTGAAATAACTGAAGAGTTTCCCGAGGTTGAGCTCAAGGACTTGCCTCCTCATCTAGAATATGCATTTCTGGAGGGTGATAATAAATTACCCGTCATTATTGCTAAAGACTTGAAATATGAGGAAAAGGCTGCACTCCTAAAGGTTCTTAAGTCAAACAAGCAAGCAATTGCTTGGAAACTCTCCGACATTAAGGGAATAAGCCCGAACTTTTGTACTCATAAAATATTAATGGAGGATGACTTTAAGCCAGCAGTGCAACATCAGAGAAGGGTAAATCCCAAAATCCACGAAGTTATCAAATAAGAAGTTCTTAAACTTCTTGATGCGGGATTGATTTATCCTATATCTGACAGTCCTTGGGTTAGCCCAATTCATTGTGTTCCTAAAAAGGGTGGCATTACCGTTGTCACCAACGAGGATAACGAGTTGATTCCAACTCGTTTGGTCACGGGTTGGCGAGTATGTATTGACTATCGAAAGTTGAATGAAGCCACCCGTAAAGACCATTTCCTCTCCCTTTTATGGACCAAATGCTCGAAAGACTTGCGGGGAATGAATACTACTGCTTCCTCGATGGCTTCTCGGGTTACTTCCAAATCCCCATTGATCCACAGGATCAAGAGAAGACTACCTTCACATGCCCCTACGGAACTTTTGCTTACAGACGTATGCCTTTCGGCTTATGTAATGCACCAGGCACGTTCCAAAGGTGCATGATGTCTATTTTTTCTGACATGATCGGGAAAACTATGGAGGTATTCATGGATGACTTTTCAGTCATTGGGGATTCATTCCAGACTTGTTTCAACTGGGAGAAGAGCCACTTTATGGTCAAGGAGGGAATTGTCCTCGGCCATAAAATTTCAAAAGACGGGATTGAGGTTAATAGAGCTAAAATCGATGTCATTGCTAAATTACCTCATCCCACCACCGTAAAAGGTGTTAGGAGCTTTTTGGGTCATGCCGGCTTCTACCGTAGGTTTATCCAAGATTTTTCTAAGATTGCCCGGCCTATGACCCATCTCCTCGAGAAGGATGCTCCTTTCATCTTCTCTCCTGAGTGCATCGAAGCTTTTGAAACATTAAAGAAAAAGCTTACCGAGGCACCGATTCTTGTTGCCCCCGATTGGGACCTACCTTTTGAGCTTATGTGCGATGCTAGTGATTTTGCCATAGGTGTGGTCTTGGGGCAACGTAAAGAAAAATACTTTCAGCCTATACACTACGCAAGCAAAACTATGACCGAGGCTCAAGGTCATTACACCACCACTGAAAAAGAACTCCTAGCTGTGGTGTATGCCTTTGAAAAATTCCGGTCATACTTAATCTTGACTAAATTCGTAGTGTGTACGGATCACTCGGCTTTGAAGTACCTATTTGCAAAGCAAGATGCAAATCCGAGGCTTCTCTGTTGGCTTCTCCTCCTTCAGGAATTTGATATCATTATCCGTGATAAAAAGGGAGCTGAGAACCTAGCTGCTGATCATCTCTCACGATTAGAGAACCCTCATCAGGATGTGTCTGAGAAACAGGAAATAAATGAAACATTTCCTCTCGAGACACTCACTGCGGTTGCTTTTCGTGGTGACTCTACTACCCCATGGTTTGCCGACTTTGCAAATTACCATGCGGGTAACTTCATCGTGAAGGGGTTGACATCCCAACAGAAGAACAAATTCTTCAAAGATGTTAAACATTACTTTTGGGATAACCCCTTCCTCTTTAAAATCTGTGCCGATCAAGTTATCAGGCGATGTGTATACGGACAGAAAGCCGCTGATATTCTCAAGGCTTGCCATGCTGGACCCACAGGGGGCCACCATAGTCCTAACTACACCGCCAAAAAGGTGTTTGATTCCGGTTTCTATTGGCCCACGATCTATAAGGATGCCCACGAGTTATTCAAAGCCTGTGATGCATGTCAGCGTCACGGGAATATAACACAAAAGAACGAAATGCCACAAAATGCCATTCAAGTTTGTGAAATCTTTGACGTCTAGGGCATTGATTTTATGGGGTCATTCCCATCTTCTCGTGGAAACAAGTATATTCTCGTGGCTGTTGACTATTTGTCAAAATGGGTTGAGGCTAAGGCCTTACCCACTAACGATGCCCGAGTTGTTGTGAAATTCTTGAAATTCCTCTTTGCTCGTTTTGGAACCCCACGTGCCATCATTAGTGATCGCGGTACTCACTTTTGCAATGATCAATTTGCAAAAGTCATGCTTAAGTATGGTGTTACTCATCGTCTTTCTACCGCGTATCACCCCCAAACAAGTGGGCAGGTGGAGGTTTCCAACCGTGGTATTAAACGGATTCTTGAGAGGACAGTAGGTGAAAACCGTGCTTCCTGGTCGGATAAACTAGATGATGCACTCTGGGCCTTCCGTACAGCTTACAAAACACCCATCGGGTGTACTCCATACAAGCTTGTATACAGGAAGGCGTGTCATTTACCGATCGAGCTCGAGCACAAAGCCTACTGGGCCTTGAAACATGCTAACTACGACCTTCATAAAGCGGGTGATCAGCGTAAGGTTCAACTCAATGAATTAAACGAACTTCGTGATCAAGCCTACGAGAACTCTTTGATCTACAAAGAAAAGACAAAGAAGATTCACGACTCTAAGATTAAGAACCGCGTTTTCAACGTCGGTGATAGAGTCCTTCTTTTCAACTCAAGATTAAAGATCTTCTCGGGGAAATTAAAAACCCGATGGACTGGACCATTCACTATTGCTAAAGTATATCCATACGGGACTGTTGAGTTATCTCAACCCGAAGGTCCCAACTTCAAAGTGAATGGTCATCGATTGAAACATTATTTTGGAGAGGACATACCACCCATGGTTGTCCCGGATCTCCAAACTTTCCCCATGGACCAATGAATTCGGGGATCGAGTCAAGCTAGTGACTCGGTGGACAAAAATTAGTAACATATATGGGTTTTCACCCGTATTTCTAACTTCTTTCTACTTTCTACCACCTAGTGTGGGGGAGTGGCCGTCCCCCACCTTTTGAAAAGTAAATATGAATATAAGTTTCTTCTTCAAAAAAAAAATGTGTAATTGTATGTACAGATAAATAAAGTGAAAAATAAAATCGATATTTCCACAGTTAGATTCGAATATTAGCCGGGACTTTGAATATTGAGGACAATATTCAATTCTAGTGTGGGGGGGGGGGGGGGAAATCCTTACGAATTTTATCACAAAACTTTCTAAGTACCCCCAATTTTAGGCCTAAATTTTTCAAAAATTTTTCACTTTATTTCAAAATTTTTGTGGTAATCAGTCCGCCAAAGTCTAAATGTCAAATGGATTGGCTAGTCCAGGAGCAAACGGCTCTTGGTAAAGACATCTCAAACCCGTTGATGGCTTGCAATTTGCCAAAAATTGTATGGTTCCTCAACTCCCCATATCCTCATAAGCAAATGAGTTGGCTAGCCCACAAGATTATGGCTTGTGGTAAAGGCCGAGGAAAATCTATAATTGGTAATCAGCTCACCAAGATGTTGACTTAGTCCATCAAGATGCTGGCTAGTCCAGAAGCAAACCACTTTTGGTAAAGATAAATCAAATCCGTTGACAGCTGGTGGTTTGCTCAAAATCACACGGTTATCAGGTGTGCCACATTTCTTACACCTGGCTACTCCAGAAGTGATGGCTTTTGGTAAAGAGATTCTCAAATCCATCAAGTTTTTCTCAAAAGATTGCTAGGGACTAGCAATGTTTTAGTGTGGGGGATTGATGAGTGTGTAAATACTCATCATTTTATACCAATCTGAACTGCCAAAACATCAAAAAACACTCAATATTGAATCAAAATAGTGAAAATATCCCAGAAAAGTGTTTTACATGTTTCAAATGCAAAAATATCAAAAACAGATGAAAAACGCACAAAGTTTGCATAATTGGCAGTTTCAGTCCCCCAACTTTCAAAAGTTGTCAAAATCTAGTCCCTAGTTGTTCTAAAAACTTGAAAAAGTCACCAAAGGTCCTTATAAATCAAAAAGTTACACAAATAGTCCTTTGGTGCAAAAGTTTCACAAAATGTCAAGTTTAGTCCCTGAACTTTGAAAATTGTCAAAAATGGTCCCTGGGATATGAAAAACTTTGAGAAAAACAAATTTTGTCCTTGCACTAACCTTTTATGGCAGGATTGGTCCTTGGTGGAAAGTTTGGTGAAAATTACACAAATGGTCCCTGAAGTATGAAAGTTTGGCAATTTTAGTCCCTGGTGTATTTAACATGGAAAAATCAACAAAGGACCTTACACTATTCATGAAATGGCATAATAAACCCTTTAAAACACTTTGGAAGATTGCCAAATTACACCCCTTAAATTTCGTAAAATGGCAAAAAAGGTCCTTGTGTAATCTTAAAACCAAACCGGACCTATCTAATAATAATACTACTCCATAAACCAAATCCAATCCATACCACAAGCCCACCCATTTCCTATTTTTTGGGCCCAATGCATACCAGCCCACACCACACCCTTAATATTTATACGGGGTCAACGTTTGACCCCCTCGGTCAAACGAAGTCAAACAACCACCCCCTTCTCCTTTCCCTCTCCATACGCAACCTCCCCAACTTGCAGGTCACCTCAGCCCACCCCATCTCATCCACAATTAATGCCACTACCCCCACTACACCTAACTATCACACCACAATAATTTCCACCCCCAGTTGCTTGTATCAAAAAGCAATTTGCAAAAAAGTGTTTCCCGCCAAAACACGTGGCACCCAATTGAGTCATCTCATACATCCAACGGACCCAATTTGAAGTGGGATTTGATAAGAGCAGTGGGCAAACCATAATGGATGGCTATAAAAGGAAGAAGGAAGCAAGGATTAGATTGTGTAGTTTTTTAGTCAAAATTTAGTGTCGTATTTTAAATTAAGCTCTTATCTCAGTGTAATTTTCAATTTCAAGCATTGTAGTAGTTTTAGTATTGTATCTTAAACCTTTTGAAGTTATAAAATCACAAGTTTCAGTTCTGTCTTTTATCATTGCAATTTACTCATTTCTGAATTTTTCAATAAGCTCAAGTATCATTGGTGTACTGAATTATGGACTGAGAATAGGTCATTTAGGTTCCAAAAAGCTTGTTGAAGCTTTAGAGACATCTAAAACTCAGTTATACTAGAAGAAAACTAAAAATATAAAAATAGTCAACTTTGGTCAACTGTTGTGTTTTCAGGTTTGGAGAAGCAGAAAAGAGCAAGCTTGGAGTTGGAATTTGCCTATCTAAAGATAGGCTTCATAGGAAAACCCTCTGTTCATGCTGAGGGTATTTTTGTAAGACTTTGCTTATTCAATTTTTCCACTAAAATTCTAGTTCTGAGTAGCTTCTGTTTAATTGCTTGTTCATTGCTAATCTGTGTTAATCTGTGATAGTTGATTGTAGTTTAAGTCATTTTTAGCTTAATGTTCATTGCTTGCTTATTAGAAACATAGTTGCTTAAAATTTAATATTTAACTGTCAAATTAGCTTAAGGGAGAAACTGGTGTGATTGTAGTTGTAACCTGTTTTTAAGTACTTAAACAAAGTCACATAGTTATAATTTGCAGTTTGGGATCAAGTTTATACAATCTAACACCTAGCTGCTTTGGAAATCACAAAACAGTTGAGCATTAGGGGTGTTTGGATTAGTCTGATTGGGTGTGTTGTTGTGGATCCCAGAAGGCAACCATAGTCTAGATATAATTCTATAAGTCTCATTTGGTAGTTTAAGGTATTAAATCAGTTAGTGTTTTGAAAAAAAGTCAAAATCTCAAAAATTGTACACTCACAGTTAACTGTGATAGTTTTTGGTACTCAAATCCATCTCATTAGCTAAATAGGTAGTTAATATAGTGTAATATAGCTTAAATATATCTCATAATATCATAATTAATCAGTAGGGGTTAGTATAAATCCAAATAAGTCAACTCTTGTGTTTTACTCAAAAAGTCAAATTGCACCATCTCAGATTTTTGCAAAAGTTACAAGATTTTTTGTGATTTATGTGTTTGGATTGAGGATCTAAAACTTGTTGCAGTTACACACCACCACCTCAACTTTTGAATCCCACATTTGTTAGAATTTTGTGAATTTGTGTGTGGGCTCCACAAAGCCTGCAACACAGTTGCAGGGAAGAACCCTTGCCCTGCACCAGCAGACCCATTGCACCACCACCACTTTGGTGGCTGTTGTAGACCAACCCAGTAGGCCCCAGTGGTTCCAATTGGTTTTTCCCAACCCCCCTCCTACCAGGGAACAAAACTTGACCATTAGTTTGACCTAGAATCAAGTGGACCCCACCTGGAATCCATCATTAAGTTTGTCCCCATTCTGTGTCATTTTCAGTTTGCTTAAGTGCTTATTTGTATCCATACAGCTTATTTGTGCTTCATGGTTGTTTTTTCTAGCTTATTCAAGTTTGTTTAGTCTGTTTGTACCTATTTTCACCATTGTGGGACCCACCTCTAGTCATTTGTGCTTATTTGTGCATTCAGTCAACATAAGTCAACTGATAAGCAAAAGGGGGTGCATACAGCTTATAAATAAGCTATTTCAAAATTGTTTTCATAAACGTTTTCTATTTTTAGTGGTAAAGTAAGTTTGTAAAAGAAAATCCAAGAAAAACCAACTTAATATTAAGTGATAGTTTCTATTTAATTCAATTTATCTTTTAATTTTCATTTTTAGATTTCTATTAAGTATTTAGTATTTTTATATTTTTATTAATTACCTTATATAGTAAAGTATTTTTAGTAAATGTTTCAGATTTTTATTCTGCCATTTAGTATTTATTAGATTTAATACTATTTTTCTTAATTAATAATTAATATTAAGTATTAAATAGGATATTTAGTTTTTATAAAGCATAACCTTGTTTTTATATTTTTCCTAGCTCTAATATAGTATAATAGACTTTTAGAAAATATATTTTTAATTTATACTGTTCATTTTCCATTTTTCTTATTTTAATTATTTAAATTAGATTTAAGTTAATTAAAAGGTAATTAATTAGTGGATTAGCCTTAAACATAATTTCTAGAGGTTTTTATAATTTTGTAGGATTCCTGTGATGGTTAAATAATTTTATAAATTTTCTTATAATTTTCTAAGTTAATTTAGTATTAATAGTAATTTAAATTAGTTTAATTAGTTTAATTAAGTTAAATAGTTTTTAATTAAATAACAAAACCATAAAAATACAAAAATATTTATTTTTATTTTTTATACTTTCTTCAAGTTCTAATTTAAGTTTAGAAATTATTTTTGCAAGTTTTTAGGTTAATTTGTAATATTTATAATTATTAGTTAATTTAAATTCGATTTAAATTAGATTTTACTTAGTTTTATTAATTAAATAATATTTAAATAGTAAAATATTCACTTTTATAATTTCATTTTCATTTTCATTTTTCTTTTTAATTTTAAGTTTCAAAAAGTTTCAAAAGCCCCCCCTGTAGTTTGTTAATCATCAAATCCCACTTTTTCAGCCCGATTGCGTGAATCTTAATGGTGAATTTGTGCATATGCTTGCATATCTGATTTTTGTGAATATTATATCTGTGTACCAATACCAAAATAACAGTAGCAAAATCAATTCCATATCATCTTGGCTACTGTCCTCAGTGCCACTCACTCATAAACGATTTCAAACGACACCATTTCAATCTCGCTGGGACTTTAACGACCCGGGGACACACTATACTATCACCGGAGAATTGGAACGAGGCTGTCTTTGACTTATTGACCTTGGTTAATAATATCTGACTGCTTTGGGACCAATCAGTATACTCTAGCTGGAGCGTTGATTGGTTCATTTCCTTTTGGGCAGTTCCTCCGGATGTGTCCTACTTCTCCACATCCGTAACAAGTGAGTGATACAGCCTGTATGTTGCTTCCTGTAGTCGGAATCCTACAGTTTCTGGTTTGATGACCGATCTTACGACATTTGTCGCACCGGACTGTACAACGACCCTCGTGATGAAGTTTGCATCGTTGACATTGGGGTTTCTGACCGTTGTACCCTACACCTTCCGTAGTGGTGTAGACTCGGGGTTTCTCTTGTCTTTGATTCTGCTGTTGAGTGCTCTGATGGTTGTGATATTGTTGGTGGTTCCGATTATTGTTGCGGTGGTTGTTGTTGCGGTGATGACTGTTGTTGCTTTGTTGGTTGTTGTTGTGATGGTGGGTTGTTCTCTTATCGTCCAATTTCCTTTTAAGCTCATTGTATTTCACTTCTCGGTCTAGAAGTTTCTGAGCAAGTTCCATTGCTGCTTCCAAGGTTGGCGGGTTTTGCTGAGGTAACATTTCCTTCAATACTCCTAGGGAGTCCTTCGACATATTTCTCTAATGTCTTCTCATGATCGGGTACCATGGAAGGGCATAGTACCTTGAGTTCTTGAAATCTCCTATTGTAACTTCTCAAATCAACGCCTTTCACCATTAAGGCATGGAACTCATCCTCGAGTTTTCGTAGTTCGGAACGGGGACAATACTTCTTCAGTATTTTAGCCTTGAATTGAATCCATGTAAGTTGATGTGCTGCCTCTGCTCCTAGTGTTTGAACGGTAGAGTTCCACCAGGATAGAGCGTCTTGCATCAGTGTTCCCGTTGCGAAGCTTACCTTGTTGTTTTCTGAGCATCCACTTCTTTGGAAAACAGTTTCACTTCTTTTAAACCATTGAGCTAATTCTGACACTCCTTCAGTTCCTTTGAAATACGTTGGTTGGCACGCTATAAAATCCCTATAAGTGCAGTAGCGGGGTGTAGGTGCATTTCCATCTCTATTGCGGGCTTGTCCAGCTAAAACGACATTGACACCATCAGCAATTGCTTGCTGGATCGCTGCCGGGGTCATAACTTTAGGGTTTATTGGTGTGGCGGTCGTGGTTGTTCTCCTATTTCTAGCCATGTTGCTATTATAAAAGAAGGTATATCATTAGAACATTTATAATAGTCCTATTACGTTGAAATATATATCGAGTAATACAGAGTAAATATAGGTCGTAGTTACAATGATTTGATCATTGAAAAGGTTTAAGTCGTAATTATCGTATGTTGGAATGACATACATAGGAATTACGAATGAGTTTGACCTGCATAAACCGATATATTACGATATAATGTATAAGGTTTGCAGCGTAAATAAAGATAAAATAAACTTCCATAAATCAATGTCAAGGTGTTACAACACTTATTGATACTTGTGCAAATGTTTACAAAACACGACAAGATTCCTTATTGGTGGGACATTGATTACACTAACAAGTCGATGGTCTCATGGTTTCCCTAAGGTTTGGTCTAGGCGGTGTTGGAGTTTCTGGATGGCAGCTAACATGGTTTCCATTGTTTGATCTCGAGTCCTTTCTCTTTCTCGGGATTCTAGCAAGGCTTGCCTAAGGCGTAGGTTCTTGATGCGTAGGGATTGCACCAGGCTTTACCTCTCAAGGGATCTTGAGAAGCTTACAACCCCCACCAGGCAGTGTACCTGATCGTTATAGTATAGTATAGTGACAAGTACCGGGGGATTTATCGTTCAGCTAGGAATAGTGTCGCTAGGATTAGAAAACCTAAATATTAGTTCTAGAGATGAAGGATGATTCTTTTTGTATTTTTATATTTTTTAGAAAGCAAGTAAATATCCCGGGTTTAAAAGATTTGGGCGGAATTAGTTGCTAGTCAACTAACCCAATACTAAGATGCAATCAAAATAAAATACTAGAAATGAAAATAAAACTAAATTAAACTAAGGTTGTGAGCAATAAGTGGAGAAATTGTGTTTACTTAGGTTTCACTACTCCCTAGATATCTTTTACAACTTAATTACTTGTTATAGTTGCGTGGATGACGGATTGTATTCCTTAATACCATTCATGGGGTGGCGTACTTAACTCCCCAATCCTATGAATGCCTACTTCACTCCTATGTCGAGCCAGCTAAGAAGCTCCTAACATGGGATCATTAGAATTTACTCATGCATTAAATACAACCAATAAAACCTAGTACACATCGGTTCATGTTTCCTAAGACGTTCAAGCATGTTACCAATTGGAGATCTGCCAGTTTTCTTAAGCCTAACATTGAAATCATTCATCCAATACAACCATAAACAAGTAATCAACACATAATCAACATCTAGGTTTCATTAGATCTAAGCAAACACAAGATAGATCTAGCCTAGCATGGTGGAATCATGACAAGAACAAGATATAGACAACCAACACATAGACATATTGATTGAATTAGAAGAACACTTATCTTAATTACACATGTAAGGGTTCAAGGGCTGAAAACCCTTGAAAAACCTGTAAAATTCGTAATAGGTTCGGCCTTAGGGTTTCTCCAAAACTTCTCTCTCTTAATGAATGAAAATTAGAAAACTATATATAGATAATTGAGGCTGACGGCGTCAAGACCAAATAGGTGACGCCGTCATCTCGCCGCCAAAAGAATTCTCGGACTGCCTTGATCTACATCTGACGCCGTCATGTATTAAGTTTTTCCAGGCCGTCACGTATTTAACTCTTGACGCTCTTCCTTGTGACTCCTTCATTTCTGCGCTGGATCGTCATGAAATTTACTCTTGACGCCGTCAGGATAATGCTCTTGACGCCGTCACATACTGTTCTCAGCTTGGAAAATTAAGTCTTTGGCGTTTTCTTCACTTTTATGCTCCAAAAACGTCCGAATTTCGTCCTTTTCCAGATTTCACTCCCAAAGTACCTAAAATCACAAAAGGAATGATTTAGGGCAATATTTGATAAAATAAATTCAATTACGGGCTTAAATGACCCCCTAAAAGTGGTTCATTTTTCGCCTCATCATATACCCTTACACTTGAGATTTGCTTGTCCTCAAGCAAATGCGCTTTTATTCTAATCAAAATACAAGTTAGGGGTCATTTAACACTAATATAAAAGTAATTACAACAAATAATCGTTCCACTAAAGACCAAAGACAAGCACGGAGGTCATACGCTAGCACCTCACAAATAGTGTTTAGATACTCACATCTCTCGGGTGTAATAAAGTATAAATTACAATATGGAAACAGAAGATATCTCTCACTACCTATCATAGCAAAATAGATTACCATAGGCTTGGGAAAGGATCAAACCTCCACCACATGGTGTAAGCACCTAGGATAAACTATCAAAGAGGTCTTTTAAAGGGGTGTAACGTTAGGTGTAGGGATATGAAATACACGGTTTTGTTGGATATAGGCAGTCTTTACTGGTGGCGAGTTAACAATCTTGGTTAATTACATGTACAATGTGGCGTTGCTAAGCCAAGACTAGACTCGACTTAAGCTAATAAATGAAAAATAATAAAAACATAAAATAAATATAGAATGAAAAGGGATTGTAGTCTGTATTTTTTTTCTCTTTTTTCTTTTTTCTATTTTTTTTCTATTTCTTAATTTTCTTTTTCGATTTTTTTTTTTTTTTTTTTTTTTTTTTTTTTTTTTTTTTTTTTTTTTTGCATACACTCTTACCCTACCATCGAAAATAATACATCATAGGGAATGAAAATTCCCCTCACACTTGAATTTTTACATACTTTACAATAAACTAATCTAATGACTCGAATTAAGAAAATCAAAACACTTGGAGTACTTTTAAGATTAACGCACATACGGGGGTAATATATGATGTTCTTCCCCATTACTCCATAAAATAAGTACTTTACCCATGAGTCCCAACCGTCCCAAAACAATATGTACAAGGATATGACTCGACTTAGCAACCATGTAATCAATTAGATAATTAACTTAGGGTTTAACAAATAACAATAATGCACTAAAAATGAGCGCATACACGGAAGGTTAAGGCGATTTGGTTGTACATTTAAGTGGGGTGTAACAAATTCTTCCTTTAAGTAAGATGCTTAAAGTTAGAAACGAAAAGATAGGCTCGGAGGGGTGTACTAGGGGTTTTGTGTACTAAAAATGAGTACAACGCTAAGGGTGTGGGAAAAATTAGTTGACTTAACTAGCCAAGTAATATGACTTAAATGGTCAAGTAATTATAATACGGGTTTAACACAAGGGTGATCCTAATGCCTCTTATCATGTAGTAAATCCTACTACACGAATGTAGTCTCACTAGCGGTCTCGGGATGCATCACTAACGCAAGTTCTAGAATCTAAATGCTACCGGTACACTCATAAGCACTAATGTAAATGCTTTTCCTATCAAATCTAAAGGCGAACCTCACATATTTGGGTGGAAAATTTTTCTGAAAGTACGGTTATGTGCTAGTCATGCAATCTCTTATCCATGAGACGCTTGCTATGGCTAAAGTTTCACTCCTAAATGTTGTAAAAACTTTTAAATTTGGCGCTAAAATTGCACTAACAAGTATTTATCATAGTTTTATTACACATCTACAATCAAACAAAACAAACTCAAGCGAAAGTGTACATGTAAGGTATCATCATTTTACCCTCCCCTTACACTTAGGATGAACATTGTCCCCAATGTTCAAGTAAAGAATGTAAAAGCGAAATAAGTAAAACAAATGAAATCAAATACTCCCCTGATTCGCTCGGTATGGATAATAAGGTGGCCAGGTTAAATCTTCCTCCAAGAAATTGAACAATCAAAGCTTCCCTTCCAGAATAATAATCATCTTCTTGTCATACATAACCTGTAAATCCTGGGAAAACAAACAAGACAACCTCGCATAAAATCGCCGGCAATCTACATAAGTTACTAATTCCTAGAAAACAAAGTAAGATATAATGCTTGTGGAATGAAGTTTGCAGATTTCCTGGAGATTATAAAACTTAATAATTCAACAAAAACTTTAAGACTCCGTTAGCAAAACAAAACTGGTAAAATTTCTAGATTTTTTTACACGTGACGCCGTCAATAGTAAACTCGTGACGCCGTCAGAAGTGACCTGCAGAAATTCCTATGTTAAGTTTCAGGAAAATTTCTAGAAAAACTTGGTCATACTTCCTGGAAAATCCTGCAAAACTTCATTATGACTCAATACAAGCATTTGACTCTAACAAATACGAATATACATGTTCACTTAATATTGTGGAAAATCATGATCGGTTTGTTTCTTAAAAACATATTTGGGGTTTCCCCTTACACTTATCTTTTGCAAAAATACCTTTAGGTGGAGTTAAGACTAGGCCAAACAACAAAGTAAAGTATTTCCACTATTTAGTTTAGAAACATGATCTACCAACAATAAAAATAAAGCATGCATACGGAAGCAAATAACAATCAAACAAAATAAAATCACACAAAGCATGGGTTGCCTCCCAAGAAGCGCTTTTCTTTATTTACGAGTCTTGTAGCTAGACTCAAGGTCATGGGTTACTACGTGACCTCATCATCAAACGTCACATCCTCCTCACTAATCATTTCATTGTTATTTTCTTGATAATGTTTTACACGTTGTATGTTAATAGTAAATTCCCTACCTTTATCGTCTAATAACACAACGGCTCCAGTTTTCGAGGAATTTTTCACCGTAAACAAACGGTCCATACCATCTAGACTTGAGTTTTCCCGGAAATAATCTCAACCGAGAATTGTACAATAGGACTTTGTCTCCTTCTGAAAATTCTTTGGGTTTCTTAATTCTCTGGTCAAGCCATCTTTTTGTTCTCTCTTTATATGTGATGGAAGATTCATAGGCTTCTAACCTAAGCTCATCAAGCTCGTGTAATTGCAAGAACCTATTAGTTCCGGCAATTGTATTATCTAAGTTACATGGCTTAAGCGCCCAATAAGCCTTATGTTCTAATTCTACTGGCAAGTGACACGCCTTACTATACACCATGCGAAACGGGGGTCCTTCCAATAGGTGTCTTGTAGGTGGTTCGGAATGCCCACAAGGCTTCGTCGAGTTTAAATGACCAGGCTTTTCTATTTTGACTAACCGTCTTTTCAAGTATTCTTTTAATAGCCCTATTGGTGTTTTCGACCTGGCCATTGGTTTGTGGGTGATAGGCGGTGGAAAACCGATGCGATACCCCATACCTCTTCATGACCTTTTCCATTTGTGCATTGCAAAAGTGGGTCCCCCTATCACTGATGAGAGCTTTAGGAATCCCGAATCTAGCGAAAAGCTTTTTCAGGAAATGAATAACCACCCTGGCATCATTGGTCCTAAGGGCTTGTGCCTCTACCCATTTTGAAACATAATCGATGGAAACTAAAATGTATTCGTCCCCCCCTGAAGATGGAAAGGGTTCCATGAAGTCAATTCCCCAAACATCGAAGATCTCACATACTTGTATAAAATTCTGAGGCGCTTCATCCCTATGTGATATGTTCCCGGCCCGTTGACATGCATCGCATGCCTGAACCATTTCTTTGACATCATGGAAAATTGTGGGCCAATAGAATCCCGCGTCAAAAATCTTTTGGGCGGTGGTGCTTATCCCATGATGCCCTCCAGAGGGACCAGAGTGACATTCCCTCATAATCTTTACTGCCTCATTTTCCGAGACACAACGTCTTATATTTCGTCAGGACACCTTTGGAATAAAAATGGTTCATCCCAAAAATAGTATTTTCATTGAGAAAATAACCTTTTTCTTTCGTATCTAGTCAGGTGTTCCGGAACGATTCTGCTTGCGAGATAATTGGCGAAATCGGCATACCAAGGCTCCGAATCAATCATTAACATGAGTTGTTCGTCAGGAAATGAATCCCTAATCTCACTTCTATCGTGTTTATCCAAGGGATTTTCAAGACGAGATAGATGATCTGCGGATAGATTTTCTGCTTCCCTCTTATCACGAATCTCAACATCAAATTCTTGTAGCAATAAGATCCACCAAATTAGTCACGGCTTATCATCCTGCTTAACAAAAAGATATCGAAGAGTCGAGTGATTAGTGAAAACAACTGTCTTAGAAAGGACAAGATATTGCCGGAATTTGTCGAATGCGAACACTATGGCTAATAATTCCTTTTCGGTGGTGGAGTAATTCTCTTGAGCGGGATTCATGGTTTTGCTAGCGTAGTAAATAGGTTGGAAAAGCTTGTCACGCCGTTGGCCCAATAAAACCCCGACAGCGAAATCGCTAGCGTCACACATGATTTCAAACGGTAACTCCCAGTTGGGTGTAATCATGATTGGAGCTTGTGTGAGCTCCTTTTTTAAGAGATCGAATGCATCCTTGAATTCTTGGGAAAAATCGAACGGAGCATCCTTCATAAGCAATTGAGTCATTGGCCGAGCTATTTTGGAGAATTCTTTGATGAATCTCCAATAAATCCCGGCGTGCCCCAAGAAGCTGCGTATTGCTTTAACAGTCGTGGGTATGGTAATGTTGATATAAATAATGCCTAAAAACATTATTAACATATATCGATATCTCTATGTTTTGATAATCACAAAACGTAAACTCATTGAACTACAAATTATGACGTAAACAAATATTTAGTCGTAAATATTTGCTTTAGTATCCATATCACTTAAGGTATGAATAAACAAAGTGTCTAATGCATTTTATGATCAAAGGAATTTTTATTTTTACAAACCTTACATTTTATTAAAGTGGGACAAACATTTTTAAACTTATACAAAACATTTTTGTATTTATAAGAAATGTTTTATTCAAAATAAATATTTTGAATTCAAATTTCAACCCAAAAAACGGCTACATTCTTCAGGAAAAACCTCCCCCACAAAAAGACAAAAAATCTGAAGAAAAAATATTTTTTTCTTAGGCGGCCCCCTTAATTATACTAGGCGGTCCCCTTAATTATTAAGGGGACCGGCACCCAATTAAGGGGACCGACCACGCTCCCAAACAGAATTTTTCTCCTTATAAATACTGGTTCATCCCACATAATTTTCTCACCTTTTGCACCCCAAAACTTTCTGTTCTAGATCTCATTTTGATGAGGCGAAAAATGATCCATTTTTAGGGGGTCATTTAAGCCCGAATCCGAATTTATTTGATCAAATATTGCCCTAAATCGTTCCTTTTGTGATTTTAGGTACTTTGGGAGTGAAATCTGGAAAAGGAAGCAATTCGGACGTTTTTGGAGCATAAAAGTGAAGAAAACGCCAAATTCTTAATTTTCCTTGCTGGGAACAGTAGGTGACGGCGTCAAGAGTAGTTCCCTGACGGCGTCAAAAGTAAAATTCCACGACGATCCAGAAGAGATTTGACGGCGTCATGAAGGTAGGGCGTCAAGAGTAAAAGTCATGACGGCCCGGAAATGAATTGTACTTGACGGCGTCAAATGTAGATCTAGGCAGTTCGAGGATTGTTTTGGCGGTGAGGTGATGGCGTCACCTAATTGGTCTTGACGCCGTCAGAACCCTTTTCCTATATATAGTTTTCTAATTTTTCACATTTAAGAAGAGAAGTTTTGGGAGAAACCCTAATTACGATTTTGGTGTAACTTTACAAGTTTTTCAAAGGTTCCAACCCCTTGATACATTGCATGTTTAATCAAGATAAGTGTTCTTCTAATTCAATCAATATGTCTATGTGTTGGTTGTCTATATCATGGTCTTGTCTTAATTTCATCATGCTAGGCTAGATCTATCTTGTGTTTGCTTAGATCTAATGAAACCTAGATATTGATTATGTGTTGATTACTTGTTTATTCTTGTTTTGGATGAATGATTTATGTGTTAGGCTTAAGAAAACTGGCAGATCTCCAATTGGTAACATGCTTGAACGTCTTAAGAAACATGAACCAACGCGCACTAGGTCTTTATTGGTTGTATTTAATGCATGAGCCACTGTTTACAATCCCTATAGTTGTGCTGGGCATGGTGTAGGAGGAGATAAGAGCTCATAGAATTGGGGAGTTATGTGTGCCACCCCATGAATGGTATTAAGGAATACGATCCGTCATCCATGCAATTATAACAAGTAATTAACGTATAAAAGATGTCTAGGGAGTAGTGAAATCTAAGTAAACACATTTTCTCCAATTACTGCTCACAACTTTAGTATAAATTAGTTTATTTTCATTTCTAGTATTTTATTTTGATTGCATCTTAGTATTGGGTTAGTTGAATAGCAACTAATTCCGCCCAAATCCTTCAAACCCGAGATTTTTAATTGCTTTCCATAAAATATAAAAACACAAAAATAATCATCCCTCACCTTTAGAACTAGTATTTAGGCTTTCTAATCCTAGCGACACTATTCCTAAGCTGAACGATCAATCCCCCGGTACTTGTCACTATACTATACTACAACGATCTGGTACACTGCCTGGTGGGGGTTGTAAGCTTCTCGAGATCCCTCAAGAGGTAAATCCTGGTGCAATTCCCACGCATCACATTTCTATTCTCTAAAATCCTTTGATCATACATACATAAATCTTTGTTTCAAAGTGATCCAAACCTCTACCTCTCAAGTGCAAGGGAAGAATACTTCTATCCCCCAAGACAAGAAGTATTACAACTTGTTGTGACCTCCACATCCAAGTTGTTGGTGCATCATCAAGATTATTTACACTATTCTTTGTGAAAATTGTTGTGAATATTTGGTTGTAGATAGTTGTGCTAGATATATAGATTGTGTGATTAGTTAGTTGCTTGGTGTGAAGAAGAAAAGTTAGGAATTAGATTGTAGTGAAAAAGCTAGGTGTGGAGTAGTTAGTTGTGAAGTAGATTGATTTGAAGAAGGTGTGTAGAAGTTGTGACTTAGGTGTGAAGAAGAAGTGGTGTGTAAATTGGTGTGTACGGTTTTCTCCGCCATAAGGGAGCTTGTTGACATAGTGAAGAAAACTCTCGAGTAGGTGACTCGAGGAGTGGAGTAGGGCAAGGAAGGTATCCTTGTAGCCGAACCACTATAAATCCTTTGTCTCGCGGTTAGATCTTTCCATATCTTACTTATTATCTTGCTTATATCGTTATTACTTTTGTAGACGTACACGTATATATATATATATATATATATATATATTTGCTTATATAGTGCTAGTATTAATTTTACTTAAAAATCAAACGAAAGTTTCATTCACAAAACAAAGTTTTTACAATCAAACTAAAAAGGTAACATACATATAATTGATCATTTCGATCAAGTAAAGTTTTCATACAAAATATAACTAAGGATTATAAAATAAACGATTACTTACTTATCTCTCGTATATAGCTATAATTGTTTATATTGTGCATGTGTTGATTTCACATACTTAGCTTATATTATTATTGTTCATACTTAGATATAGTTTTTCATATTGTTCAAGATTTGAGTTCACATAAGATTGAATCATAGTTTTAAAAGCAAACAAGGTTTTAAAACTAAACTAAGTTTTCATAATAAAATTAAAAAGACGTAAAACTATTCAACCCCCCCTTCTAGTTTTCCACAATTGGTATCAGGAGCCACGTCTAGCAAGATTTTTAAAATATATTGTATTTTAAAACTTGTAACGATCTATGGAATCTGAAAAATATTTAGAAGGGCAATCTATGCAAAGACCACCACTATTTGAAAGTGATGGATTTTTATATTGGAAAAATCGATTCGAAACTTATGTGAAATCAAAGGATCTATATCTTTGGCATGTTATTACTAATGGTGATTTTTTACCTTCTCAAAATAATCCCGAAACAAATAAAGATGAAATAGTACCTTTTGAAAAACAAAATGTTGATTTAAAAAGAAGATTTTCTAAAAACAATGAAGCAAAAAATGGTTATTTACAATGCGTTACCACGTAAAGAATACGAAAGAATTGTTATGTGTAAAACCGCAAAAAAAATTTGGGATTCTTTACTAATCACTCACAAAGGTAATAGTCAAGTTAAAAATAACAAAATAGATCTTCTTGTTCAACAATATGAACAATTTACGATTCCGGAGGAGGAATCAATAGATAATGCTTTTGCTAGATTTAACACTATTATCACAAGTTTAAAAGCACTTGATGAGAATTCTTCTAGTAAGAATTTTGTTAGGAAATTTCTTAGGGCTCTTCATCCAAAATGGCGAGCTAAAGTCACGGCTATTGAAGAATCAAGGAATCTGTCAACTCTACAACTTGACGAATTGATCGGCAACTTAAAGGTCTACGAAGAAATAATAAAGAAAGACTCCGAGATGGTCAAAGGAAAAAGGGAGCAAAGCAAATCAATTGCGTTGAGAGCTAAAAAGGACTCAAGTGACGAAGAATGCTCAACCTCCAAAAGTGACGATGAAGAATATGCTATGGCCGTACGAGACTTCAAGAAATTCTTCAAAAGACGAGGAAGATATGTTAGGCAACCATATAATGAAAGGAAGTGTTTTAAATGTGGCAATCCAAATCATCTCATCGGAAAGTGTCCAATGATGTCAAGAGATCAAAATCAAAAGGCGTTTATCGGAGGTGCTTGGAGTGATAGCGATGAGGACAAGAAAGAAACCACAAATGAAGAAAAGTGTCTTATGGCTAAGACATCAAGCGAGGTACGTTCCGAAACCGAATACTTTAGTGACAAAAATTTATCATTAGACGAAAAAGACCTAGATAGTGAATATAATAGGTTATGCAAATTAGGTAAAAAGGTTATAGCTAAAAATAAGTCACTAAAACATATTAATAATCTATTAGAAAATGAAGTACATGAATTAAAAATTAAACTACAACATTTGGAAAAAGGAAAAGAAGTCTTTATAAAATGTAAAACATGTTTAGAGGTTAAAAATGAAAACGAAAAACTTAAAAATGAAATTTTCAAACTTGACAAGTTTAAAAATTGTAGTAACCCACTTAAGAAAATAATAAGTGTTCAATAAACTTCGGGAGATAAAACCGGTCTAGGATTAACTTCAACTAATGTTTCAACTAGTGAAAATAAAAGTATGAAGTTTGAATGTGAATCTAGTAAACAAAAATCATTAGAATCAAATCCTAAGTATATACTTACAAAAGATAGAAAAATACCCATTGCGAATGATGAAAAAGTAAAAACTTTTTATAAACCATCCTTAAAGACCGAAGTAGGATCCTATAAACCTAAACTAAGATCTAAAACTCCACCACCAAGAAAACCTAACAATCATCATCCAAGATATAAAACACCTCAACCTAGAAGAAATCAAAATAGACAATATTACAATAACACTAGAAATCAAATGTGGAATTATCAACCAAGTTACAATCCTTGGGAAATATTACCACCATACATGCATCCTAGCCAAATGTTAAATATGTTTGGACCAAACAACTTTGGACCAATGAGATAATGGGGACCAAGTGGCTAAGTTGTCAATCTTGGAAGAAGTTGGAATATCATCTACAAATGACTTCTATAAGTCAACATGGTCACTTGAAATGCTTGAAGATATTCCATTGAAGACTAAAAGGTACGCGTTTCTTTTAAGTTCATCACTATAATTTGCTTTCTTAGATAAATGATTAGTTAAATTAATGCTTAGTACATAATTGCTTATATTCTTATAACCTAGAAACATCATTGGTTGACTCTCCTAGGAATAAGATAAAACTGTTCATTGCCGAACAAAATAGAAAATGGAAATCTTCTATATCCACTATTAGCAAACTCATGGTGATGAAGTGAAATGAGTTAAGTGGATCGATCGTTAATATAGAAGTAGGATTAGATTCCTCGCGTAGGAAAACTATGGATGAAACAAGCTCTCGTAGACTATGGCATTAAGTTAGATAAGCGTGCGAAAACTAAGGAACTATAGATGTTAGGTTATACCCCATTCAACACTCTCGCATCTAACATATAAATTGTCATCTTAATTTCCTTTAGGATCATAGGATATGTAGAAACGATAGCATGTGATAATAATATGCTTAACCAATCCTCTTGAGCATGAGATCTTTAATAAACATTTTTTAAAATATTTGATTTATGATATTTGTTATCAAAAATCTAATTTCTCTAAAAATATGCAAAAACCTTGTTGACATAAATTAATAATGTCTAAAAACATTGTTAACATATTAACAATGTCTCTATGTTTTGATAATTACAAAGCATAAACTCATTAATCTAAAACTTATGACGTAAACAAGTTTTTAGAGCTTAACATTTGTCTTTACATCCAAATCACTTAAGGTATGAATAAACAAAGTGTTTATTGCATTCTATGATCAAAGGAACAGTTTTCTTAAACACTAGATTTCTTATAAAATGTCACAAAACATTTTATATCTTTTACAAAACATTTTTGGAATTAAAGGAATATGTTTAATTCATTATAAATATATGAATTCAAATTTCCAACCAAAAATGGCAAATCTTATCCAGAAAAACCTTCCCCACAAAAAGACAAATAAACCCAACGTTCAGGAGGGCGGCCCCCTTAATTTTACTAGGCGGCCCCCTTAATCATTAAGGGGACCGGCCTACAATTAAGGGGACCGGCCATGCTCCAGAACAGTATTTTCCCCCCCTTTAAATACTGATTCATCCCTCAGATTTTTCTCACCTTTTGCACTTCTAAACTTTCTGATCCAGATCTAATTCTCTATTCTCTCATCCTTTGATCATAAGTGTATATATATTCTTTGTTTCAAAGTGATCCAATTTCCATCCTCTCAAGTGCAAGAGAAGAATACTTCTGTCTTCCTAGACAAGAAGTATTACAACTTGTTGTGATCTCCACATCAAAGTTGTTGGTGTAACATCAAGATTATTTACATACTCTTTGTGAAGATTGTTGTGAATATTTACTTGTAGATAGTTGTGTTAGATATAGATTGTGTGATTAGTTGATAGCTTGGTGTGAAGAAGAAAAGCTAGGAAATCTATTGGTGTGAAGAAGCTAGGTGTGAAGTAGATTGATTTGAAGAAGGTGTGTAGAAGGTGTGACTTAGGTGTGAAGGTGTTGTGGTGTGATTATTGGTGTGTAGATTGGTGTGTAAATTGGTGTGTAGATTGGTGTGAATATTGGTGTGTAAATTGGTGTGTACGGTTTTCTCCGCCATAAGGGAGCTTGTTGATATAGTGAAGAAAACTCTCGAGTTAGATGCTCGGGGAGTGGAGTAGGGCAAGGAAGGTGTCCTTGTAGCCGAACCACTATAAATCTCTTGTCTCGCGGTTCGATCTTTCCATCTCTCACTTATTATTGTTACTTATCATTATTATATATTTTGTATTGATACTTGTTTATATTGTGCAAGACTTGAGATCACATATTATCGAATCTAAGTTTTAAAACACTAAAACTATTTTTACAACTAATTAAAAAGACGTAAAACTATTCAACCCCCCTTCTAGTTTTCCACAATTGGTATCAGAGCCACGTCTAGCAAGAATTTTAAAATATATTGTATTTTAAAACTTGTAACGATCTATGGAATCTTTAAAATATTTAGAAGGGCAATCTATGCAAAGACCACCACTATTTGAAAGTGATGGATTTTTATATTGGAAAAATAGATTCGAAACGTATGTGAAATCAAAAGATCTTGATCTTTGGCATATTATTACCTTTGGTGATTTTCCCCCTATTCAATATAATGTTGAAACTAAAATGGATGAAATTGTAGCTTTTGAAAAACAAAATGATGATTTGAAAAAGAAACTAGCAAAAAATAATGAGGCTAAAATGGTTATTTATAATGCGTTACCACGCAAAGAATATGAAAGAATTTTTATGTGTAAAACCACAAAAGAAATTTGGGATTCTTTACTAATCACTCACCAAGGTAATAGCCAAGTCAAAGATAATAAAATAGATCTTCTTGTACAACAATATGAACAATTTACGATTCCGGAAGAGGAATCAATTGATAATGCTTTTGCTAAGTTTAACACTATCATCACAAGTTTAAAAGCACTTGATGAGACATTTTCTAGTAAAAATTGTGTTAGGAAATTTCTTAGGGCATTGCATCCAAAATGGCGAGCTAAGGTTACGGCAATTGAAGAATCAAAGAACTTGATGACGTTATCACTAGATGATCTAATTGGCAACTTGAAGGTTCATGAAGAAATCATAAGAAGAGATTCGGAAACGGTCAAAGTCAAGAAAGAACAAATCAAATCCATTGCTCTAAAAGCCAAAAAGGAACCTAGTGATGATGATGATTCAAGTGACGAAAGTGAAGACGAAGAATATGCAATGGCCGTAAGAGAATTCAAGAAATTCTTCAAGAGACGAGGAAGATTCACTAGATCATCACATGACGATAGAAAATCATTCCAAAGAAATAGAAGTGACAATTACGTGAAAAGAAAATGCTTTAGATGTGGAAGTCCAAATCATCTCGTTGGTGAATGTCTAAAGCCGCCGAATTATGATAATCAAGGTGCATTTGTTAGTAGAACATGGAGTGATAGTGACAAAGAAGAAGTGGAAAAACCAAGAGAAGAAAAGTGTTTCATGGCAAAAGCAACCGACGAAATATGCCTTGGAATTGACTTGGAGCCTGACGAATGGATCAAGGATAGTGGATGCTCAAGGCACATGACAGGGAACCGAAAGCTATTCTCTACATATAAGGCATACAACGGAGGTAACGTTATCTTTGGTAGTGACTTGCGTGGAAAAATTATTGGCAAAGGTACGATTTCTCAAGACTCACTTACTATTGAAAATGTTGAACATGTTAATAATTTAACATATAACTTACTTAGTGTAGGCCAAATATGCGATAATAAATGTAAAGTTATCTTTTCCGAAGAAGATAGCGAAATAGTTAAGAATGGAAAAATTATAGGTAGAGGTATTAGGAAAGGAGGTGTATATGTTATGAAACTAGGAAACAAACCTGAAGATAGGATATGCCTAACGACCCTAGACGAAAACTCCACATTGTGGCATAGGAGATTAGGACATGCTAACATGCAACAAATACAATCTTTGGCCTCTAAGGAATTAGTTAGAAACTTGCCTAATTTAAAATATGACAAACATTTTTGTGATGCATGTAAAGTTGGAAAACAAGCTCATGCTAGCCACAAAGCTAAGAATATAGTATCCACTACTAGGTGCCTAGAATTATTACATATGGATCTTTTTGGTCCATCCGCTGTGCGGAGCTATGGAGGAAACAAGTATACCTTAGTAATAGTAGATGACTACTCACGATACACGTGGACTAGGTTTTTAAGTGACAAAACCCAAGCCTTTGAAAAATTCAAAATATTTAGCAAAATGATTCAAAATAAGTTAGGATGCTCAATAGTTGCCATTAGGACGGACCATGGAAGGGAATTTGATAACGAAGTACAATTCGGAAAATATTGTGAGTTAAATGGAATATCTCATAATTTCTCCGCTCCTCGTACTCCTCAATCAAATGGGGTAGTAGAAAGAAAAAATAGGTCACTACAAGAAATGAGTAGAACTATGTTAAATGAACAATCCATTCCACAAAAATTTTGGTGTCACGCCGTAGATACATCGACTTATATTCTAAATAGGGTATCAATTAGAAGAATTCTAGGAAAAACTCCTTATGAGTTATTAAGAAATAGAAAACCTAACTTAAGCTACTTTAGAGTATTTGGAAGTAAATGCTATATCCTAAACACTAAGGACTACCTCACTAAGTTTGATCCAAAATCATATGAAGGAATATTTTTAGGATACTCACAAAATAGTAAAGCATATATAATACTTAACAAACACTCAATGAAAGTAGAGGAATCACTAAATTAACATTTGATGAAACACCACCACCTCCTAAAACGCTACCTTTAGAAGATGATGATTTAGTCGAAGATGAAGCCATTGAGGTTAGTAAAACAAAACCCATAGGAAATGACAATGAAGAAACTCACTTAGAAAATAACGAAACCGTTAATATTAAAGAATCTAGATCACATCCTTTAGATAATATAATAGGACATCTTAACCAAAGAACCCTTAGGTCACAAGCCCAAGATAAAAACAACTTCTTTTGTTTCCTCTCGGCAATAGAACCTAAGAATGTTAGCGAAGCTTTAAAGGATGAAAGTTGGATTATAGCTATGCAAGAAGAATTAAATCAATTTAAGGCAAATGATGTTTGGGAACTAGTCCCAAATCCAAAGGATATGACTATCATAGGAACCAAATGGGTATATAGGAACAAGTTAGACGAGAATGGAATAGTTACTAGGAATAAAGCTAGGTTAGTTGCCCAAGGTTATAATCAACAAGAAGGAATTGATTATGATGAAACTTATGCCCCCGTAGCTAGACTAGAATCAATTAGGATATTACTTGCCTATGCTTGCTCCCTAGATTTTAAGTTATTCCAAATGGATGTGAAAAGTTCATTCCCTAACGGTTTTATCAATGAGGAGGTATATGTGGCACAACCTCCAGGATTCATTGACTTCGCAAAACCTGATTATGTTTATAAGTTAAAGAAAGCTTTATATGGACTCAAACAAGCTCCCAAAGCTTGGTATGATCGATTAAAAGCTTTTCTTATTAAACATGATTATTCCATGGGAATGGTAGATAACACTCTTTTCACTAAAAGGAAAGACCCTAATCTCATCATTGTTCAAATATATGTTGATGACATTATATTTGGATCGACTTGTCAAGACATGTGTGATGAATTTGCCAAAATCATGCATGATGAGTTTGAGATGAGTATGATGGGTGAACTTAACTTCTTCCTATGATTACAAATAAAACAATTAGAAGATGGAATATTCTTTAACCAATCTAAGTACATTAAGGAAATGCTTAAGAAATTTGGCCTAGAAGACTCAAAACCCATAAAAACACCCATGTCTACGGAGGTAAAGCTCACAAAGGACGATGAAGGTGAGTCCGTAGATAACTCCAAGTATAGAGGAATGATAGGTAGTTTACTATACTTGACGGCAAGTAGACCCGATATCATGTTTAGTGTCTGCCTTTGTGCCCGTTTTCAAGAGGATCCCAAAACCTCTCACCTAGAAGCGGTTAAGCGTATCTTCCGATACATTAAAGGCACTATACACTTAGGATTATGGTATCCTAAGGAATCCGGCATAGAAACCATTGTATATGCGGATTCGGATCATGCGGGAGACTACGTAGATAGAAAGAGCACTAGCGGTATTTGCACGTTTATGGGATGTTGTCTAACGTCTTGGTTTTCGAAGAAGCAAACCGCTCTTGCTATTTCTACCACCGAAGCCGAATATGTAAGCGCCGGAAAGGCATGTCAACAAGCACTATGGATGAAACAAGCTCTCGTAGACTATGACATTAGGTTAGAAAATGTCCCCATTATGTGCGATAACAAAGGTGCAATAGATTTAAGTAAAAATCCGGTGCAACACTCTAGGACTAAACACATAGAAATACGTCACCATTTTCTTAGGGATAATGTACAAAAAGGAAATATTTCTATAGAAAAGGTTGCATTGGAAGATAACATTGCTGATATATTCACAAAACCCCTTAAGCGTGAATTATTCAACCACTTGCGTTTAGGATTAGGAATGATGGAACAAGTTGACTAAATTATATTGAATTATTTCAAATTAATACTTGCATGAAATTTATTTTTCTTTCATTTCACCTTTTCTGAGTCTAGGAATCTATTTCGCACAAAACTAAAGATTGGGAAAATTTATTTGCTTTGCATAATTTTTTTTTTGTAAAACTCAATCAATTTTCTCTAAAAATTATTCTCACAATCTAGGAACCCCATGAAGACCATTTTCCTTGCATTGTTGACTAATTCTAAAAACATTATATTTCAAAATCATGCGTAAACTCTCACATAAATTGTCAAGGTATATAATCTAATATATGTCTTTGACATTCATGATCGAGCAAAAATTGAATCAAGGAGATTATTTGGATTGTTTCTTAGGATCTCTATTTCTTTTTGCTTCTAGGAGTCTAAACAATCACAACTCCACACTTGTTGCATATAGACACTCACTAGGACAAATTCACTAATAATGGTGTCATCTTGATCCATCACTAGTTTTTCACTCACTAAGATACTTGCCTTCAATCTAAGATAGGTGCCTTAGGAAGCTTAAGTGGGCTTGCCTTTGTTTACCTCCTATTGCTTATTATGTGTTGATTATTTGCTCTTTTGCTTATATGCTTTTGCATGCATGCTATATCTTGATTAGATTAGACTCTATATTGCCTAAGAGAATTGAACTTGGTTGAATTCCAATCCAAACACATAACCTTTCTGCAAATTTTTTGCCAAAAACCCAATTCTGGCAACCTGGGAATCACCAGATGGGCGGCCCCCTTAATTTTGTAAGGCGGCCCCCTTAATAATTAAGGGGACCGCCCCCTAATTAAGGGGACCGGCCATCTGATGGTCGGGTTTACAGAATCTTTTCTGCTTTTTAGCCCATTTCAACCTACATTTCCCAATTTTAACCAACACACTTTGTCCCAATCTTCCTACAAACCTTATCGATCCTTAAATACACAAATCTTACACTATAAATATCCCCAATCCTCAAAACTATCCATTCATCCCATCATGAACTCTCCAAACAAACCAAGATCAAAAGCCTCAAGGCTAGCAAGGATGACGGAAAAACCCGTTTGGCGAAGAAAAAGCCCTCGAAACAAATCCATCATAACTAATGAGATTGGAAGTCATTCAACACCTCCAACTTCTTACTTCCCAAACTTTACCTCAAACCCACAAGGTCATTCATTTGATCCTCTTTACAAACCATACAACATTGGCCAACCATCAAACTACAATTCCAACTACACAAATCCAAACCATCCATACCAAACCTATGATCCTCTTCACATTGCCACGGAAAAGCAAAAGTTCCGTGATGAAATAAACCAAATCCATGATCTTAGTGATCTCCTTGTTATGCATCTTGCACAACGCAACAAAGGGCAACCTCCATCATCACCCTATGCAAATTGCCTTCCCCACTCTCTTAATTTGGATCAAGTCACCAACCACACTCACTTTTGCCCTTGTTGCATATTCCTTCAAAAACAAATCCTCTACTTGAGTGAAGATATTTCTTGGATTGAATATCTTCTCACTCGTAACCATCCAATACCACCCTTAACACGATACAACATCGTGAGATCCACCTCTTCCGCTCCATTCTCCTCCCCATATCCCTCTCCATCTAACAATTAAGCTTCATGCTTATGTTATCCTTCAAGCAAATAAAACAATCAACCATGAGTTGCAAGCAAGTCCAAGTGCTCTTTCTAGGCAATATAGGACTATGTCTTTTCATTTGTTTTATTATGATTAATATGCCTTAAGCATATTAAATGTTGTAATACTTTCTATGATGCTTGAATGAATCTATTTTTTTATCTATTGCTTTGCATGTAGATTTGCCTTGCTCTCTTCTAATATTTTGTGTAGCCAAGATTTCCATAGCTCATCTCCTTGGTGCTCTCAAATGAGGGGGAGTATACATCAAGGGGGAGCTTTAACCTTTTTGATTTTACAAAAAGGGGGAGAAGAGAGTGTTAAACTCTAAATCCTTGTCTAAAAATTAATTTTTAGACCTAATGAGTTTAAGGTTTTGTAATCATCAAAAAGGGGGAGATTGTTGACATAAATTAATAATGTCTAAAAACATTGTTAACATATTAACAATGTCTCTATGTTTTGATAATTACAAAGCATAAACTCATTAATCTAAAACTTATGACGTAAACAAGTTTTTAGTGCTTAACATTTGTCTTTACATCCAAATCACTTAAGGTATGAATAAACAAAGTGTTTATTGCATTCTATGATCAAAGGAACAATTTTCTTAAACACTAGATTTCTTATAAAATGTCACAAAACATTTTATATCTTTTACAAAACATTTTTGGAATTAAAGGAATATGTTTAATTCATTATAAATATATGAATTCAAATTTCCAACCAAAAATGGCAAATCTTATCCAGAAAAACCTTCCCCACAAAAAGACAAATAAACCCAACGTTCAGGAGAGCGGCCCCCTTAATTTTACTAGGCGGCCCCCTTAATCATTAAGGGGACCGGCCTACAATTAAGGGGACTGGCCACGCTCCAGAACAGTATTTTTCCCCCCTTTAAATACTGATTCATCCCTCAGATTTTTCTCACCTTTTGCACTTCTAAACTTTCTGATCCAGATCTAATTCTCTATTCTCTCATCCTTTGATCATAAGTGTATATATATTCTTTGTTTCAAAGTAATCCAATTTCCATCCTCTCAAGTGCAAGAGAAGAATACTTTTATCTTCCTAGACAAGAAGTATTAGAACTTGTTGTGATCTCCACATCAAAGTTGTTGGTGTAACATCAAGATTATTTACATACTCTTTGTGAAGATTGTTGTGAATATTTACTTGTAGATAGTTGTGTTAGATATAGATTGTGTGATTAGTTGATAGCATGGTGTGAAGAAGAAAAGCTAGGAAATCTATTGGTGTGAAGAAGCTAGGTGTGAAGTAGATTGATTTGAAGAAGGTGTGTAGAAGGTGTGACTTAGGTGTGAAGGTGTTGTGGTGTGATTATTGGTGTGTAGATTGGTGTGTAAATTGGTGTGTAGATTGGTGTGAATATTGGTGTGTAAATTGGTGTGTACGGTTTTCTCCGCCATAAGGGAGCTTGTTGATATAGTGAAGAAAACTCTCGAGTTAGGTGCTCGGGGAGTGGAGTAGGGCAAGGAAGGTGTCCTTGTAGCCGAACCACTATAAATCTCTTGTCTCGCGGTTCGATCTTTCCATCTCTCACTTAATATTGTTACTTATCATTATTATATATTTCGTATTGATACTTGTTTATATTGTGCAAGACTTGAGATCACATATTATCGAATCTAAGTTTTAAAACACTAAAACTATTTTTACAACTAATTAAAAAGACGTAAAACTATTCAACCCCCCCTTCTAGTTTTCCACAAACCTCACATTTTGGAAAATAGTTTTTCAAATAACTATCCCACTTTTAAATAACATGTTTTCACTATCAATATCCACAATTTTGTTTTGATCAAAACTGAAGATTGGGAAAATATTCTTTATCGTTCATTCACACATTTTGAAGTAAAAACCCAATCTATCTTATTCAAATAACTCTCACATCTAAGTGAAAACTTACTTTCAAACATTGTTGAATAATGCTAAAAACGTCTCTTTTAAAATCATGCATGGTGATCTCATATTTGTCATCTATATTTATATAAATGACACATATAAGTAAACTAAATCAAATCAAGAGGACCATGGTTTGTTCATTAAGACTTTGTTTGTAACAAGTCTAGAAATCCATGCTATCATAACTACCGACTTATTGCATATTGATACACATTAGGATTAATCCTCCTAATTATGTAGTTATGATATACTTGATGTTGCTTGTTGTTTCCTAGCACTTATATTTTACTTGCTTGATGAATATGTTTGCATGCTAGATGAAATTGCTTGTTTACTTAATCTCTTTGATTAACATGCTTTGGCTACATAATTGCCTAGATTTTGTTACAAGCAAGTCCGATGTCTCTCTTTGGCAAATTAGGATCTTTAACATAATCTCTTTGAATTAATTGTTATGTATCCTTAATATTTGTTTGCTATGCTTGTTATTTGTATATTGCATATTCTTCTATATATGCTTGTGCTTCTAATATTTTTTTGCGAGAATTCCATATCTCGATCCCTTGGTGCCATCGACGAGGGGGAGCACACATCAAGGGGGAGCTTTCATCCCGTCTAACTTCATTTATGAAGCTAGTCGGCATAACCTTTTTGATTCTACAAAAAGGGGGAGAAGTGAATATAAACTCACTAAATACATGTCTAAAAATTAATTTTTAGACTTGATGAGTTTAGGTTTTGTAATCATCAAAAAGGGGGAGATTGTTGATATAAATAATGCCTAAAAACATTATTAACATATATCGATATCTCTATGTTTTTATTATCACAAAACGTAAACTCATTGAACTACAAATTATGACGTAAACAAGTATTTAGTCGTAAATATTTGCTTTAGCATCCATATCACTTAAGGTATGAATAAACAAAGTGTCTAATGCATTTTATGATCAAAGGAATTTTTATTTTTACAAACCTTACATTTTATTAAAGTGGGACAAACATTTTTAAACTTATACAAAACATTTTTGTATTTATAAGAAATGTTTTATTCAAAATAAATATTTTGAATTCAAATTTCAACCCAAAAAACGGCTACATTCTTCAGGAAAAACCTCCCCCACAAAAAGACAAAAAATCTGAAGAAAAAATATTTTTTTCTTAGGCGGCCCCTTTAATTATACTAGGCAGTCCCCTTAATTATTAAGGGGACCGGCCATGCTCCCAAACAGTATTTTTCTCCCTATAAATACTGGTTCATCCCACAGAATTTTCTCACCTTTTGCACCCCAAAACTTTCTGTTCTAGATCTCATTTCTATTCTCTAAAATCCTTTGATCATACATACATAAATCTTTGTTTCAAAGTGATCCAAACCTCTACCTCTCAAGTGCAAGAGAAGAATACTTCTATCCCCCAAGACAAAAAGTATTACAACTTGTTGTGACCTCCACATCCAAGTTGTTGGTGCATCATCAAGATTATTTACACTATTCTTTGTGAAGATTGTTGTGAATATTTGATTGTAGATAGTTGTGCTAGATATATAGATTGTGTGATTAGTTAGTTGTTTGGTGTGAAGAAGAAAAGTTAGGAATTAGATTGTAGTGAAGAAGCTAGGTGTGGAGTAGTTAGTTGTGAAGTAGATTGATTTGAAGAAGGTGTGTAGAAGTTGTGACTTAGGTGTGAAGAAGAAGTGGTGTGTAAATTGGTGTGTACGGTTTTCTCCGCCATAAGGGAGCTTGTTGACATAGTGAAGAAAACTCTCGAGTTATTATCTTGAGCCGAACCACTATAAATCCTTTGTCTCGCGGTTAGATCTTTCCATATCTTACTTATTATCTTGCTTATATCGTTATTACTTTTGTAGACGTACACGTATATATATATTTGCTTATATAGTGCTAGTATTAATTTTACTTAAAGATCAAACGAAAGTTTCATTCACAAAACAAAGTTTTTACAATCAAACTAAAAAGGTAACATACATATAATTGATCATTTCGATCAAGTAAAGTTTTCATACAAAATATAATTAAGGATTATAAAATAAATGATTACTTACTTATCTCTCGTATATAGCTATAATTGTTTATATTGTGCATGTGTTGATTTCACATACTTAGCTTATATTATTATTGTTCATACTTAGATATAGTTGTTCATATTGTTCAAGATTTGAGTTCACATAAGATTGAATCAAAGTTTTAAAAGCAAACAAGGTTTTAAAACTAAACTAAGTTTTCATAATAAAATTAAAAAGACGTAAAACTATTCAACCCCCCTTCTAGTTTTCCACAGGTAACTTAGATATAGCTTCAACTTTAGCTTGGTCCACCTCTATCTCGTTCCCTGAGATCTTATGCCCTAACACAATCCCTTCTTTCACCATGAAATGACACTTTTCCCAGTTCAACACCAAGTTGGTTTCCTCACAACGTTTAAGCATCTTTTCTAAATTAGCAAGACAGCGGTCGAAGGAGTTCCCGAAGACCGAAAAGTCGTCCATGAACACTTCCATGCTGTCTTCCATAAGTTCGTGAAAGATTGCGGTCATGCATTGTTGGAAAGTGGCGGGGGCATTACATAGCCCAAAAGGCATCCTTTTGTATGCAAATGTTCTATAAGGACAAGTAAACGTGGTATTTTCTTGGTCCTCAGGTGCTATGGGAATTTGAAAATACCCTGAGAATCCATCCAAGAAGCAATAGTACTCGTGGGGCACCATCTCACCCTTGTCATTCTTAACTACAGTCATTCCACCCTTCTTAGGTACAACCTGTACAGGACTGACCCATGGGCTATCCGAGATTGGGTAGATCAATCCTGCATCATGAAGTTTAATGACTTCTTTCTTTACTACTTCCTTAATGTTGGGATTCACCTGCCTCTGAGGTTGCACGGTAGGTTTATAATCTTCTTCCATGAGAATCTTATGTGTGCAAAAAGTTGAGTCAATCCCCTTAATGTCGGCTACACTCCATGCGAGCACTCCCTTATATTTCTTTAGGACCTCTAAGAGTTTACCTTTTTGTTCATGTTCCAGGGAAGAGTTTATGATTACCGGCAGTTGGTCCTCTCCCTGAAGGAAGGCATACTCCAAATGGCTAGGAAGCTCCTTAAGATCTAACTCAGGAGGTTCGATAATAGAAGGCTTAAGCTTGTTTTCGGGCTTTCGGAGCTCGAGATGCTCCGTTGCCTCTTGTCTAGGGTAGAAGGAGACTTCACCAACATCCTCCATCTTTTCCACCTCTAGCAAAGGCAGAAAACTCTCGTCTCGTAGCCAGCCTTCCTCGATTTGTTCATCGACACAGCTATCAATGACATCTGTGAGTTCATCGACCTCCCCAATGAAATAGAGACGGTTAGCTGCTTCGAGAGAGAGATCCATAGAATCCTTAATGTCGAAGGTTGTGCTATCGGTTCCCACTCGCAAGGTTAACTTGTCGTCATAAACATCAATGACTGCACGAGCGGTAGCAAGAAATGGTCTCCCTAAGATGATGGGTACCAAGTCATCCTCCTCCATATCCAGGATTACGAAGTCGACCGGGAATTTGAATTTCCCAACTTTAACTAGCACATTCTCACATATCCCTACGGGGTACTTGACTGATCTATCGGCTAGTTGGATGTTCATACGGGTGGGCTTTAATCCAGAGTATCCTAATTTAAGGAACATAGAGTGAGGCATGAGATTTATACTTGCCCCCAAATCAGCAAGAGCATTCTTTATTGATAGAGATCCTATGGAGCAAGGCAAGGTGAAGCTGCCTGGATCGTCTACCTATTTTGGTAGCCATCGATGGGTCACCACTGAGCATTCTTCCCCCAGGGTCACAAGACCCTCAAGTTTCTTTCGGTTAACGAGTAGTTTTTTAAAGTATGCGCTATACTTCGGCATGTGATAGCAAGCATCAAGGAGGGGTATGGTGACTACTGAGTCTTTTAGGTATGACAAGAATCTTTTATTATCATTCACAGTTTTCTTGTTCTTTAATCGGGATGGGAATGGGATTCTCACAAGTTGGTTAGGTGGGGTTGATGGGGAAGGGGTCGTCAAGGGAGGTTGATTGGGAGTCTCGCTGCCTACATCCTCCTCCTCCTCGCGAGGCTTGTTTGGATCGGGAGTGATGGGGGACGAGCTTGGGTAAGGGTGGTCTTTAGTTGTTGTTCCAGCTCGAGTGGTTATTGCGAGCATGGGGTCTTTTTTGCTTACTGATGGTATTTCAAGGTTATTGAGGGCTGAGTTAAGCTTGTTGAAAAATTCTCCAATGTCATTCTGCTGCTCGTCAACAAGTTCATTAAGACCTTTCAATTGCAAGCCTTTTTCCTGAGTGAAGTGACCAAGGTCATCTTCAAAAGTGCTCCTGATTTCGAATTCAGGACCTTCCTCTCCTTTTTTTCTTTTTACCAGATTTCCCCAGAGGGTGTAATCGTCATTTTGGTAAAAAGGTAAAAGGGAGGGATCATCATAGATGTCACCACCTGACAAGCATGCATGTTCAGTCGTGGCTGCTCCTTCGCATTCTTCTACCTCATGCGGGCCCCAACAGTAGTCGCAGATTAAGTAAGTATTCGAAAGTTGTTTAGGTAACTGCGACCCAGCTAGGTGCTCAGAAATGCTAACTGAATTTTTCTCAACCGATCTGAAGTGATTTCAGAAATGCTGACTGTCGACTCAGGTTCATCCCAAGTGTCATCCTGGTCTTGAGCATATTCTTTAATCCTATCCCATCCTTCTTCGGTACTAAGATTGGCTAATCTCCCCTTTCTAGATTGGTTGATTCCGTTCCGATCATTAGAAGAGACACTGTCGTAGAAGATTTGGACCAAAAGCCAAAGTTCGATGCCATGATGGGGAACTTGTCTTATTAAATCTTTAAATCTAAACCACGATTTATGGAAGGGTTCGTCCTTCCCTTTTCGGAAATGGAGGATCCTATCTCTAAACGCTGAGGTTTTTCCAGGTGGAAAGAACTTCTCATAGAACTTGGATATGAGTTGGTCCCATGTGAAAATAGATTTAGAAGGGAGTTTATCATACCACTCTTGGGCTTTTTCATATAGGGTGAAAGGAAAGAATCGTAATCGGGACGTATCTCTAGTAGCCCCATCCTTATGGAGGGTGTCTACTATTTTCAAGAAGTCTTTAATGTGTTGAATTGGATCTTCCTCATCTAATCCACAAAACTTACACACACTTTGGACAAGCCAAACATCGTTTGCATGCAAGACCTCATTGGTGTGTTCGTTTGGGTAGACTATGGCATTTGAGAAACCACGAGGGGTTCGGGAGGAGTAGTCCTTAAGGCGCTTAGGAGTAGGAGTTGCGGGGGTACTCATCTCGTTGTTGGGTTGGGAGCCAGGGGTTGTAACGTGCTTTTCTGAATTTTCTTCAGAAAGGGGTGCATCAAAATTGATGGCAAGGCTATATGGTTCAGGAGTTGAGTGAGATTGTCTTAATCTACGCATTTCTCTTTCGGGTTCTGCATAAGGCAAGACAAGGTTTCTAATGGAACTACGACTTCTAGTAATCGTAAGGTTAGAGAATTCGTCGGTTGCCATGATGGCAGGTGGTGAAGAGTTACGAACAAAGACACAAAGAAATAAGATAGACTAAAGAGAACCTAAAAAATAAAAATAAAATCTTACTAGAAAGGAATCTAGCAAGTAGACCTAATAAAAAGAAATTCTAACCTAGACAATAACTATTCCCCAGGCTGCGGCGCGAAAAACTTGATGCGTAGGAATTGCACCAGGCTTTACCTCTCAAGGGATCTTGAGAAGCTTACAACTCCCACTAGGCAGTGTACCTGATCGTTGTAGTATAGTATAGTGATAAGTACCGGGGGATTGATCGTTCAACTAGGAATAGTGTCGCTAGGATTAGAAAAGCTAAATATTAGTTCTAGAGATGAAGGATGATTCTTTTTGTATTTTTATATTTTTTAGAAAGAAAGTAAATATCTCGGGTTTGAAGGATTTGGGCGGAATTAGTTGCTAGTCAAGTAACCCAATACTAAGATGCAATCAAAATAAAATACTAGAAATGAAAATAAAACTAAATTAAACTAAGGTTGTGAGCAATAAGTGGAGAAATTGTGTTTACTTAGGTTTCACTACTCCCTAGATATGTTTTACACGTTAATTACTTGTTATAGTTGCGTGGATGACGGATTGTATTCCTTAATACCATTCATAGGGTGGCGTACTTAACTCCCCAATCCTATGAATGCCTACTTCACTCCTATGTCAAGCCGGCTAAGAAACTCCTAACATGGGATCACTAGAATTTACTCATGCATTAAATACAACCAATAAAACCTAGTACACATCGGTTCATGTTTCCTAAGACGTTCAAGCATGTTACCAATAGGAGATCTGCCAGTTTTCTTAAGCCTAACATTGAAATCATTCATCCAATACAACCATAAACAAGTAATCAACACATAAAACGACTCAATTGAGACGTTTTAAGTTTTATTTAAAATACCAAATATTCATATTTCCAAGAGGTTTCATTATTCAACATCAAGTTTTTATTCAAAGAGAAATAAACGTTTCTTTATTTGCCCACTTCGTGCCTTTGCCATCCATTCCATTTAGTTACCTGAGATAAACATGCTAAAAGTCAACAAAATTTGAGTGAAATTCATAGGTTTAAAATTAATAGTTTGAACACAAGAGATAGATGTTTATTGTAATATCGATAGAAATAAACAAGTTAGAAATCACATTCATTATTGCCTTAAGCTCATGAAACTCAACGATTCAACAGACATCAAAATTATCCATAATAATGATGTGAAATAAGTTGCCCCCAAGATAGGTATTTGCCAGTAACCTATGATATTTAAATAAAGTGCATTTGGTGACTTTCCTCTAGCAACCAAATGGGGATTGTCAATCCCTAATAGATCTATTCACAATTATTTACGTTTACCCTTCAAGTGATTAAGGTTCATGATCGAGGGACTTTCGGCAATAGCTACTTAAGCAATAATAATATCAGGAAATAGACTTGTGTTCGGTTTTTGAGCATGTATCCCCCCCACAAAAACAAGTTAAATGTGGGCTATGAACTCACCTTAGTAGTATAGTCGAATAATCGAAATCTCAATGATGCAAGGCAACGGCTTCACACACAACCTAAAAGATATGGCAAGTTTCAGTTTTTAAGTCTCGTTTTATTGCGAACATTTATTATTAGTTACGAATAATCCATAATGTGCATAGGTGATGTGTTACGTCGTAGATAAAATAGATAACGGTTTCGTATTGTTTTATCGTCTAAATTTAATTATAGTTATATAAATTTTATACGTATATATATATATATATATATATATATATATATATATATATATATATATATATATATATATAAAGTTACGTTTATCATTTTTATTATTTCAATATATACATACATATATATAAAATTTATTATTCAAAAATCAATATTACTATTTGATCTGTTAAGTTTCTCAATTTACATATTTTACCCTTAACGGAATATATTTACGTCGTTAGTCCGAAGTTATGTATTATTACATTTTAGGTCCATGATGAGTGTGTAAATACTCATCATTTTTGTCTTATATGAACTGCCAAAACATACAAAAACACCCAAATATGTATCAAAATACTTAAAAATATCTTAGAGGTGTGTTTTATATGTTTCAAACACAAAATATGCAAAAACAAATGAAAAACGTACAAAGTTTGCATAATTGGCAGTTTCAGTCCCTCAAGTTTCATAAAATTGCAAAACTAGTCCCTGAAGGTTTTAAATGAAAGAAAAGTCAACCCAAAGTCTTTAAAAGTCAAAAATTATCAAATTTAGACTTTGGGTGAAAAGTTTGAGAAAATTACACATTTGGTCCCTCAGAATCCAAAATTGACATAAAAGGTCCCTGGAGTTTTGGAAATTGACAGATTCAGTCATTGGTGGGATATTTTTGGATACAAAATCATTTTTAGTCCTTGGAAGTTTAAAAGTGTTCAAATTTGGTCTTTGGATAAAAGATTTCACAAAATTACAAGTTTAGTCCCCGGAGTTTAGAAATTTGCAAAATTGGTCCCCGGGTGTTTTATTTTGGAAAATTGTAATTTTTATCCTTATAATATTCTAACTTGTCATTTTGGGTCCTTATAATAAATGTGGGAAAGATTCATAACAGGTCCTTAATCTTTTGATATTTTACAAAATTAGTCCTTGTGAATTAAATCCAAAAACCACATCCGGATCATAACCAAAATAAAACCAAACCCAAAATAACCAACCCACCCTTTTTGTCTAGTCCAATAAACACCCCCAAGCCCAGTTAACCCCAAGCCCAACACCCTTTTGTTTGACCCTGGTTTGACCAAAACCAAAAACCACCCTCCTTCTTCTCCCCTGCAAAACCACGCACCATTACCACCTGGTTTCCCCCCCCCCTTGCACCATCTCCACTTGCACCCCATCCCTTATCCTATCTCCTCACACCTCCCAATACACCCATCACCTCAAACCCCCCCCTATGGCCCTAATCAGACGCAATTGGCTCAAATGCCCTTTCCCGCCAAAAATAAAGAAGGAGCAAGAGTGATCCAAAAACCACACAACTAGGTGGGATTTGACCTGTGGGTCCCACACACTTGCTTGGATGCTACAAATAGAGAAGAGAAGCAGAGATGAATAGTTAATTAGTGTAATTTAGGAGTAGTATAATCGTAGTTAGTGTAAACTCTAAACTAGTTGTGATTTTCCATTTCAAAAGCTTTAATTCTGTTATCTTAATGTAATTCGAACTTTATTCAATCTAATTTTCAAGTCTCAGTTCATATTTCATTTTATGCAATTTCTAGTTCAAATTCCATGTTTGATGAGTATTGTTTGTAGTGGATTGTAAAGGCTCAATTAGCTCAATTAAGCTCTAACAAAGTTTTTTAAAAGCTCTTAGATACTTTAGAATCCAGTTTAGAGTAATTCTTCAAAAATTCAAGAAAAATAAAGAAAATAGAAAAGAGATAAAAAATTCAGTGTAAAAGGAGATTGAATCAAGAAGAATGATTGATTCTGGATGGCTTGGAGTATTAGTGACTTGTGGAAGTCATTAAGTTTGCATCTGTGGTACTTGGTCCTTGGTTGTCACTTGTCAGTTTGAGCTTGGATTAACCATTGTAAGCAAAATTCTTAACTTTTGGTCATTTACTGCACAAGTTCAAACTAGTTGTTCATTGCTGTACATTTATGTTCAGTTGGTGTTTAATAGTTAAGTCTTTACTTAATTTTGCTTGCTCAGGTATTTAGATCCTATTACAGTTATTTTTAACTTAAAACTGCCAAATTAGCATAGCTTTGATATTTAGGAATTTGTTGTTGTTATTAGTATTTCTATGCTCACCTCAGTTCATTTTATTGTCAAGTATGATTATGCATAACACTCATGGTCCAAATCAGTGCTTAGAGTAGAAAATCTCATTGATACTCTTACTTAAGGGGTGTTTGGTTTAGTGAACCCCATTGAGACACAGTGATTTTTAGTGGTTGTTTGTTATTGATACATGCTTCAGTAGGTTTAATTAGGATGTCAAAGTCATAAAATCAAGTATTTATTCAAGGAAAAGTCAAAATAGGTCTTAATCCACCTTATTTGATTAACTGTTAGTTCATTAGGTTGCATAATAATGCATATCAGTTCAAAAGTGGTTAGGATTGCTTAATTTAGTTCCTACTTAACCTATAACATCATCAGTAATCACCTAGGATCACCAGAATCTCAATTTAGTCAACTTTGCATGTTTACTTTAAAAGTCAAATGTTCTAGTTTTCTGAAAAGTCAAAAGTTACAAGAATTTTAGGGAATTTTGTGGGATGTTTTAGGATTTGAAATTTTTAGGACTTGTAGTATATCAGCTAAACTTTATTTTCCCTACTTTGTTATATTTTTGTGAATTTCCTAAGTGGGTCCCACCCTTGCCCAAAGAGGGCTGCAGGGCATGCACCCTCCCCTGCTCAGCAGTTGCATACCCAAACACCACACTTTGTGGTGGTCCTCTGACCACCATGGTGGTTCACAGCCTTCAAACCTTGTTCATCCCAACCCCCTCCTACCATAGATCCCAGATTGACCCTTGGGTTGACCTCACACTCACTGGGTCCCACCTAGATTAGTCCACAAAGTTGTCCCACTTTCTGAGTATTTGCAAGTTTCAAGTGCTTATCTTTTGGCTTCTTGGCTTATTCTGAGTACACCAAGTGCTTTTTCTGGCTCAAACATGCTTACCTAAATCAGTTGGATCAGTTTTACTCATTGTGGGTCCCACACATGCTTGTTTTAGCCCATTTTGCTTTTTGGTCAACTGTGGTCAACTGTGGTCCTTTTTAGCTTATATTCTGCTTATTTTTAGCTTATAGAAAGTTTGTTTTTACAAAAGTTATTTATTTTTATGTATAATATAGGTTTGTAAAATAAAAATCAAGAAAAACAAATATAAAATTAAGTGATAGTTTCTATTTAATTTAATTTAACTTTAATTTTCATTTTTAGATTTTTATTAAGTAATTTGTGTTTTTATATTTTTAATAATTTCATCTTAGGTTAAAATAGTTATAATAAATTTTTCAGATTTTTATTTCATCATTTAGTATTTATTAGAATTAATTTTAGTTTTATTTATAATTAATTAATAATTAGATTAAAATAGCATTATTAGTTTTTATTAAGTAAAACCTTGTTTTTATATTTTTTATAGCTTTTATATGTTATAAAGTAATTTTAGAAATTTTCTTAGAATTTTTACTGTTCATTTAGTATTTTTCTTAATTTAAAATAGCTTAATTAGTTAATTAATGTTTAATTAGTAATTAATTAATATAAAATCCACAAAAAGACAAAAACATTTATTTTTATTTTTAAAATTAGTTTTTAGTTATTTTATAATTTTAGAAATTTTATTTTCATTTTTCTAGTATTTAATTAGTATTAAATTATATTTAAGTATTTTAAATATTAAATAATAAGTATTAAATAGTTTTTAATTAATATTAAATAATTAAATAGTGTAAAAATTTATTTTAATTTTCTAAAAATTTTCTTTTACCTTTTAGTTTGTAAAAAAGTCATTTTCACCCCCTGGGTGTTTTCAGATTTACGTTTTTACTTTTTATTTCGTACGCTTACGTTTTATTTAAACGTAACGTACGCGTTTTTAGTTTTAAACGTTTCTAGTTTTCCTGACTTTCCAGTATTGTTAATATAGTGTATTTAAGCTGTTTTCTTTCATATTCCAGTAGTGTAATCATCACCACTCATTTATATCCATTTTCATCCAAATTCACCCGATCACGAAACCGTTTTAATACCATCCACACCTCGTCGGGACATAACGACCCGGGGAAACCCTATACTTCCACGGAGCATTGATTCTAGGCTATCTTTGACTTGTTGACCTTGGTCAATAATTATCTGACGGTTCTGAACCAATCAAAATTTGGCGCCGCTGCCGGGGAGGTTGTGCGCGTATTCTACACGGTTTTGCGTATTAGTGAACCTGGATATACATCCATTGTATATTTACATTCCCTTGTTCATATTTTCTTATTTTAAAAAAAAAAAAAAAAAACTGTTTCTGAAAACTTTGTAAAATTAGTTTTCAACAAACACAAAAAACACAAAAAGATTTTCTTTCTTATAAAATGTTTTCCAAAAACACCAAAAATATCCATCTTTACCCTCTTACCTTTTTGATTCTCCATTTCTTACCCTCTAAAACCTTTTGATTCTTTCTATGTCTCATCCACACTTTCTGGTTTGCCAATGGTGTGGTAATCCTCATAATGGTGGCGATTGCCCCAGTTGTGGCATGGTAGAGTCGGGAAACAGGTCTGTCTATAACCAAGATCCCTATTCCTACCATGGCACGACTGATTTATTCCATCAGTTACCACACCATGAGACTCAGCAGTTCTACTGTTGTGAGTACTGTGGTGGTTCACACTACAGTTCTGATTGTCAATCAGGAAACACGCTTGTCTATGAGCAATTTCCCCGATAACAATTATGACTCTAGCACATACGACTCACAGCCTCAACAGTTTTACTGTTGTGATTACTGTGGAGGTCCACACTTTAGCTCTGATTGTCAAACGAGGAATCCATTTCCTTGTAACAATTATGACTCTTCGTATCCAGACCAACCTCCACAGTGTCAAACTATCCTAGCAACTCCTCAAATCCAGCAAGACTTTTTAGAAGTTCTTGAGAAATTTAAAGAACTTAAGGAGGAGTTAGCTAATATTTCACTCCGCCAAACTCCAAATTCTTCTTGTGCTTATTGTGGGGGTCCTCATAGTGATTTTCAATGTCAACCTTTCGGTTCTGACACATCCACATCCCCACAATTTCCTTTCATTCCAAATTCTCGTGGGAAAACTATGGCAGAATTACTTGCTGAAGAACGAGAATCTGGAAAGAGCATGGAAGAGTTATTGGCTGAGCAACGAGCAGCTAAATTTCGTGCTAATATTCGCAATACTGCTCTACTTGATGACTATGATGACAGTGATGACGAAGATAACATTGTTATTATTCAAAATGATTCATCAAGTTCATCAGTTGACATCCCAGCAGTTGAGATTCCATCTCAAACAACTGCTATCACACCCGAGGTTTCCACTCACTCTCCGAACATGGGGGATGAGCATCTTGACACTGTTCCTTCACAGGAATCGGACGAATTCATAAAGTCTAGTGTTGAGATCCTTATCCCAATCCCAGGAGAGTCACAGGGAACTTTGGATCATGTGTGTGATCTACCTTCTCACCCTGAAAATCCAAAAGATCATTTTGAGACCTTCTCCGATTTTAATGATGATTACACATCTTATGGAGAAGTTGAGTATGAGGAGGCACCATTTCCTCATTCAGATGTTGACCCTCTTATTGAGGAAGTCACAAACGAACTTACTCACATCATTCCACTTCCTTTGGGAAATGATGATGGTCTCCTTGATTCGGAAGCCGATGTGGGAGAAACTGAAAATCTTTTAAACTCTAATCCCAACATCGAGCTTAGTACTTCCCATGCTGATGAAAATTCTTTATCCTCTGGAGACATCAGTCATGTGGAAGGTTTGCCTTTTGAGCTAGTTAGCTTAGAAGAAGAGAATGATGAGATTGACACTGAAATCAAGGATGAAGCACTTCGTGCTACATTACTGAAAGTCAATCTCCTCATTTCTAAAATCGAGGCTTTCAATATGAAACCTATTTCATCTCCTATCCCCATAAAGGATAGTGACATACTCTCCGATGACCCTATACCGGAATTTGAAACCTTTACTTTTGATCCTTTGGGAGAGAATATTAGTGGCAATACCACTTCTCATTCTCATAATTCTCTCCCTGATTATGAATCATTTACCTTCGATGAGTTCTCCTGTGAACTCACGCACATCAATCCAGAATATGATTCATTCACATTTGATGAGTTCTCCTGTGAACTCACTCATGTCATGACTCCTTCGGAGTTTGATATCCCGGGGGGAGATGCTCTCAATCATGAGAGTTTGCAAATTCCCACCCACCCTCCCGGGATGTTTACGAGCTTTACCCTTGAAATCCAAAATCAGGCTACTGAGCCTGCCTTCGAGGAAGAAGATCTTGTCATGATTTTCATCATGGTTTTCTTCCTTTTCTTCACCTACAAGGTGACTTCTCCTGTTCTTCACTCCTTCGGGAATGAAGACATTATCTTTGATCCCGGCATTTTCATGTACCATTATCTTGAGCCGGGATTATATCTCATCGGTGTGGAACTTTCACGTGCTTCAAATGTTTATCCAAACATCTTGAATGAAAGTCCGATGGTGATTATTTCTTCCACATCATACTTCCCCATGGACTAATTAATTCGGGGTCGAGTCAAACTCGCGACTCGGTAAACAAAAACTGAGCATGCTTATAGGGTTTTCACCCTAAGTGTGGGGGAGTCCCCCATGCTATGATTATAGCAGTGAAAATACAAAATGATGTTTTCCACGCTTAGCTTGTAATGTTGTCCTTTTACGTTCTGAATGTCGGCATAATAGCCGTGATTTTGAATATTGAGGACAATATTCATGATTAGTGTGGGGGGGTATTCGCTATTCTAGCGAATTTTATCACATTTTACTATCCTATACCCCCGTTTTTGACCAAAAATTTTCAAAAATTTTTCACTTGAGTTCAAAATTTTTTGTGGTAATCAATCCGCCTTGTCTAAACGACAAAAGGGATTGGCTAGTCCAGGAGCAAACGGCTCTTGGTAAAGACATCTCAAATCCGTTGACGGCTTGCAATTTGCCCAAAATTGCATGGTTCCTCAACTCCCCCGTATCCTCATAAGCAAATGAGTTGGCTAGCCCGCAAGATTATGGCTTGTGGTAAAGGCAGTGGAAAATCCATAATTGGTATTCAGCTCACCAAGATGTTGACTTAGTCCATCAAGATGCTGGCTAGTCCAGAAGCAAACGGCTTTTGGTAAAGACTAATCAAATCCGTTGACAGCTGGTGGTTTGCTCAAAATCACACGGTTATCAGGTGTGCCACAGTTCTTACACCTGGCTACTTCAGAAGTGATGGCTTTTGGTAAAGAGTTTCAAATCCATTAAATTTTCTCATAAGATTGCTAGGGACTAGCAATAGTTTAGTGTGGGGGATTGATGAGTGTGTAAATACTCATCATTTTTGTCTTATATGAACTGCCAAAACATACAAAAACACCCAAATATGTATCAAAATACTTAAAAATATCTTAGAGGTGTGTTTTATATGTTTCAAACACAAAATATGCAAAAACAAATGAAAAACGTACAAAGTTTGCATAATTGGCAGTTTCAGTCCCTCAAGTTTCATAAAATTGCAAAACTAGTCCCTGAAGGTTTTAAATGAAAGAAAAGTCAACCCAAAGTCTTTAAAAGTCAAAAATTATCAAATTTAGACTTTGGGTGAAAAGTTTGAGAAAATTACACATTTGGTCCCTCAGAATCCAAAATTGACATAAAAGGTCCCTGGAGTTTTGGAAATTGACAGATTCAGTCATTGGTGGGATATTTTTGGATACAAAATCATTTTTAGTCCTTGGAAGTTTAAAAGTGTTCAAATTTGGTCCTTGGATAAAAGAGTTCACAAAATTACAAGTTTAGTCCCCGGAGTTTAGAAATTTGCAAAATTGGTCCCCGGGTGTTTTATTTTGGAAAATTGTAATTTTTATCCTTATAATATTCTAACTTGTCATTTTGGGTCCTTATAATAAATGTGGGAAAGATTCATAACAGGTCCTTAATCTTTTGATATTTTACAAAATTAGTCCTTGTGAATTAAATCCAAAAACCACATCCGGATCATAACCAAAATAAAACCAAACCCAAAATAACCAACCCACCCTTTTTGTCTAGTCCAATAAACACCCCCAAGCCCAGTTAACCCCAAGCCCAACACCCTTTTGTTTGACCCTGGTTTGACCAAAACCAAAAACCACCCTCCTTCTTCTCCCCTGCAAAACCACGCACCATTACCACCTGGTTTCCCCCCCCCCTTGCACCATCTCCACTTGCACCCCATCCCTTATCCTATCTCCTCACACCTCCCAATACACCCATCACCTCAAACCCCCCCCCCCCTATGGCCCTAATCAGACGCAATTGGCTCAAATGCCCTTTCCCGCCAAAAATAAAGAAGGAGCAAGAGTGATCCAAAAACCACACAACTAGGTGGGATTTGACCTGTGGGTCCCACACACTTGCTTGGATGCTACAAATAGAGAAGAGAAGCAGAGATGAATAGTTAATTAGTGTAATTTAGGAGTAGTATAATCGTAGTTAGTGTAAACTCTAAACTAGTTGTGATTTTCCATTTCAAAAGCTTTAATTCTGTTATCTTAATGTAATTCGAACTTTATTCAATCTAATTTTCAAGTCTCAGTTCATATTTCATTTTATGCAATTTCTAGTTCAAATTCCATGTTTGATGAGTATTGTTTGTAGTGGATTGTAAAGGCTCAATTAGCTCAATTAAGCTCTGACAAAGTTTTTTAAAAGCTCTTAGATACTTTAGAATCCAGTTTAGAGTAATTCTTCAAAAATTCAAGAAAAATAAAGAAAATAGAAAAGAGATAAAAAAATTCAGTGTAAAAGGAGATTGAATCAAGAAGAATGATTGATTCTGGATGGCTTGGAGTATTAGTGACTTGTGGAAGTCATTAAGTTTGCATCTGTGGTACTTGGTCCTTGGTTGTCACTTGTCAGTTTGAGCTTGGATTAACCATTGTAAGCAAAATTCTTAACTTTTGGTCATTTACTGCACAAGTTCAAACTAGTTGTTCATTGCTGTACATTTATGTTCAGTTGGTGTTTAATAGTTAAGTCTTTACTTAATTTTGCTTGCTCAGGTATTTAGATCCTATTACAGTTATTTTTAACTTAAAACTGCCAAATTAGCATAGCTTTGATATTTAGGAATTTGTTGTTGTTATTAGTATTTCTATGCTCACCTCAGTTCATTTTATTGTCAAGTATGATTATGCATAACACTCATGGTCCAAATCAGTGCTTAGAGTAGAAAATCTCATTGATACTCTTACTTAAGGGGTGTTTGGTTTAGTGAACCCCATTGAGACACAGTGATTTTTAGTGGTTGTTTGTTATTGATACATGCTTCAGTAGGTTTAATTAGGATGTCAAAGTCATAAAATCAAGTATTTATTCAAGGAAAAGTCAAAATAGGTCTTAATCCACCTTATTTGATTAACTGTTAGTTCATTAGGTTGCATAATAATGCATATCAGTTCAAAAGTGGTTAGGATTGCTTAATTTAGTTCCTACTTAACCTATAACATCATCAGTAATCACCTAGGATCACCAGAATCTCAATTTAGTCAACTTTGCATGTTTACTTTAAAAGTCAAATGTTCTAGTTTTCTGAAAAGTCAAAAGTTACAAGAATTTTAGGGAATTTTGTGGGATGTTTTAGGATTTGAAATTTTTAGGACTTGTAGTATATCAGCTAAACTTTATTTTCCCTACTTTGTTATATTTTTGTGAATTTCCTAAGTGGGTCCCACCCTTGCCCAAAGAGGGCTGCAGGGCATGCACCCTCCCCTGCTCAGCAGTTGCATACCCAAACACCACACTTTGTGGTGGTCCTCTGACCACCATGGTGGTTCACAGCCTTCAAACCTTGTTCATCCCAACCCCCCTCCTACCATAGATCCCAGATTGACCCTTGGGTTGACCTCACACTCACTGGGTCCCACCTAGATTAGTCCACAAAGTTGTCCCACTTTCTGAGTATTTGCAAGTTTCAAGTGCTTATCTTTTGGCTTCTTGGCTTATTCTGAGTACACCAAGTGCTTTTTCTGGCTCAAACATGCTTACCTAAATCAGTTGGATCAGTTTTACTCATTGTGGGTCCCACACATGCTTGTTTTAGCCCATTTTGCTTTTTGGTCAACTGTGGTCAACTGTGGTCCTTTTTAGCTTATATTCTGCTTATTTTTAGCTTATAGAAAGTTTGTTTTTACAAAAGTTATTTATTTTTATGTATAATATAGGTTTGTAAAATAAAAATCAAGAAAAACAAATATAAAATTAAGTGATAGTTTCTATTTAATTTAATTTAACTTTAATTTTCATTTTTAGATTTTTATTAAGTAATTTGTGTTTTTATATTTTTAATAATTTCATCTTAGGTTAAAATAGTTATAATAAATTTTTCAGATTTTTATTTCATCATTTAGTATTTATTAGAATTAATTTTAGTTTTATTTATAATTAATTAATAATTAGATTAAAATAGCATTATTAGTTTTTATTAAGTAAAACCTTGTTTTTATATTTTTTATAGCTTTTATATGTTATAAAATAATTTTAGAAATTTTCTTAGAATTTTTACTGTTCATTTAGTATTTTTCTTAATTTAAAATAGCTTAATTAGTTAATTAATGTTTAATTAGTAATTAATTAATATAAAATCCACAAAAAGACAAAAACATTTATTTTTATTTTTAAAATTAGTTTTTAGTTATTTTATAATTTTAGAAATTTTATTTTCATTTTTCTAGTATTTAATTAGTATTAAATTATATTTAAGTGTTTTAAATATTAAATAATAAGTATTAAATAGTTTTTAATTAATATTAAATAATTAAATAGTGTAAAAATTTATTTTAATTTTCTAAAAATTTTCTTTTACCTTTTAGTTTGTAAAAAAGTCATTTTCACCCCCTGGGTGTTTTCAGATTTACGTTTTTACTTTTTATTTCGTACGCTTACGTTTTATTTAAACGTAACGTACGCGTTTTTAGTTTTAAACGTTTCTAGTTTTCCTGACTTTCCAGTATTGTTAATATAGTGTATTTAAGCTGTTTTCTTTCATATTCCAGTAGTGTAATCATCACCACTCATTTATATCCATTTTCATCCAAATTCACCCGATCACGAAACCGTTTTAATACCATCCACACCTCGTCGGGACATAACGACCCGGGGAAACCCTATACTTCCACGGAGCATTGATTCTAGGCTATCTTTGACTTGTTGACCTTGGTCAATAATTATCTGACGGTTCTGAACCAATCAGTCCAATTATACCAATATTTATATTTTTCAATCCCAAGTTTTAATATTAACAGTTTACATCCTTAGAAAACAGATTTCACACTTTTTACCCAAAGTTTACACGTTTGACACTTTTAGTCCCTAGTTAACCAAAATTTTCAAAGTAGTACAAAAATTACCAAACTTGAAACTTAACATTTTTAATATTTCAATAAGATCAGAAAGTGTAGAATAGCTTATTTTAACACCTTATTAGCTTATTTTCATTGTTTTTCATTAAATGGGCTTAACGAGTCCAAATAAGGGCCCGTTAACGTTTTTCGATCCAAGGGGTTTGGGGGAACATTGGGTTTATCAAAATCCATCATTTTAAGTTCTAGTAACATTTCAAAAGAGCTTTTACACCTAGCTTATCGTAATAAGCTAAAACTAGCTTTTTGGGCTTAACGGTCCACGTAAAGTTTTTATTTTCTGAAAACTTATGAAATCCCGTTTTACTTTAGGCTCGTTTAGGTGACAAAATCAAGTTGTTATATCTAGTTATTTGTTATTCTCGTTAACTTGTCAGGTAGACAATTAGTTCTTATAAAAATATTAGATGGTCATGTGTCGAATATTAAAATGGCGAGGTCAAAGTGTAAGCCAAAACTCATTACGCAAAAACTTATAAAAGTTTAAAATGATTCTAAATCTTTTTGTCTATAACGTATAGGTCCAACATAACTTAGAAATGTGTGATTATTATTGTGTATACGTTAATATAAGGTCAAGGTTATTATAGGTTCTCGTTAATGGCTTAATCAATAAATAATACGATACATAAAATATAGGTGTCGTGTTTACGTTTTACAAGTTATTAATGGTAAGTGTGGGTGCATAAACATAAGGTACGTGTATATATATATATATATATATATATATATATATATATATATATATATATATATATATATATAGAAAGAAAAATCAAGGTCTCACCTCACCTCTAAAAGGTGGAGTAGAACGTGGTGTAAAGATCGTGTAATGGTACGAGGGCTTTGTGGTTCACTTCACGTTCCACCAAAGGTTCAATAGGCCCCAAGCTTGGTCTCCTAGGTTCACTTTAAGACGTGGTAATCTTGGCGATCCGTTCGTCCTCCAACACTACTCCTCTCGTTATTATTTTTGTGTAAGTGGTACGTTTTAGTGCATGTAACGATTTAGCTTGCATGGGGAGTCTTATATAGCGAGTTTTGAAGGGTGTAAGGACAAGATAAGTTCACAAGTGTTGGTGTGTGCATGTTAGGCGAATAGTAATGCCACAAATATTGTCCAATCGAGTTTGTACATGGCTAGATCTTGTGAGATATCAATCTATTCATTCATGACATTTCATGTTATGCATATTGTTAGTTTAGATGTAATTGGGTAGCAAAGGTGGCAACAAGGAATGTCTTGCCACGTTTAAACTTATCTTTCAAAGGGTGAGTTTGGTGTGTTACTTAGGTTGTTTCTGGGGTTGTAAACGAGCAAAGCAGGTTGCAAGTTTTATTGTTCATGAATATTGGGCACTAGGGGAAACGAGATAAGTAAAAACATGTGTATGTCGTGTATCAAAATCGTAAGAAAACAGGGTGGTTTTGGGCATGGTCGCGACAGAAAAACAAAGAAAAGAAAGAAAATAAACAAGGGTGCGTTTGGGCTTGTAACTGGTGGGCTTGTGGTTTGGTTTCAGCCCAACGAAAGGAAGAAAAGAAAACTGGTCCGTATGGTGTGTAACTTGTATCCGTGTCCCCTTGGGTGTTGGGGGCCCACATGGCGTGTTTCGAGTATCGTGTCGAAGTTCAAAAATATTAGTGAGCGTTCTCGGGAAGTTTCGTAGGTTCGGGGAATATAAAAATAGTATATGGTATTTAGACGAAACATATAGTTATAAGTATAGACGTTTTATATATATTTATAGTTCGCAATAATTATAGGTTATCTAGGCAGTGTGTAAGCATCGTTCCTGGGTAAACGGTCAATCACAGTTATCGTAGCGGTTCCAATATCAAGCCATATCATAAAAAAAAATGTTACCCGTAAAATGGTGTTGAGTTATCATAACATCGTTTTATTTGTTCGTGTGCATTTACTAATCGTAAGGGAAATTTACGAGAGGTTACAAAACCCACCTCGTATTAATCGGGGATCTTATCGGGGTGACCTCTTTGGGTGCAATTCTCGACCAAAGCCGCACCATTTCACATTTATTGTTATTTTTTTACTGTTAGCAATAACGAACCTATTAATGATCAATTACAAACAATTCTTATTAAGTTTTCAACGATAGTATTATACCGCCAAAAATTAAAACTTAAAACTATGATACTAAACGAGTTTCTATAATCACAATTTTGCATTCTTACAAATATTAAAAATTTAACAATATTAGAGTAATATTTTTTATTACGTAAATACTAACAAAATACTACTACGTATATAGGTATAGATATATTTGTATATGTGTATATATTAATCGGGCGGAGCGGGGCGGGGCGGGGCGAGGATTCCCCGCTCCCTGCCCCAAACCCGATTAAAATCTTTGTTTAATCCCCAAACCCGCCCCGTAACCCGATTAACATGCCTCGCTCCGCCCCAATTAGTTCGGGTTTCAGGTTTCCCCGTCGGGTTCGGGTTTTTTTGCCATCCCTATGCGCTATGCATAATATAATGTTTTTTTATTTTTAACTATTAATTACATATCAAAAGCTTAACAAGAAAAACATAAAATAGATTTGTGGAAACCGTAGAGGGGGTGAATACGTTTCCATTTAAAAATCTTAAACTTTTGTATCAAACACCCAATCAAGTGTGACATAATATGAAAAGTGTCAACACTAGTCTTACAAGAACTAGAGATAATATAAAGTAACAAGTAAGACATGTCACATTAACACAAACTTAGACACATTAGTAATAACATGCCATGACACAAACAAAACTAACATGATATAAGCAACAAACCACATAAATATAAATGCAATGCTAAGTATAAATGTAAAGAGGTAAATGCAAGAATAAACGTAAAGAGATAAGTAAAGAAAGTGCAAACCCGGACACGACGATTTATAGTGGTTCAGTCACGAAGCTCCTCTTCGCCCTACTCCACTCCCCGAGTACCCAACTCGAGAGTTACTTCACTAATCAACAAGCTCCATTCTCGGCGGAGAAAACCATACAACGTCGCTTACATTATTTTCCGCTTACTTATATTTTATAGGAAAGCAAGTAAAATCTCGGGTTTGAAGGAGTGGGTGGAATTAGTTGCTAGTTAACTAACCCAAATAACTACAAATGCAAATAAAATAAAATGAAAGAAATAAAGTGGTTGTGAAAACTTATATGGAGAGAAGTGTGTTTACTTAGACTTCATTACTCCCTAACTATCTTTTACCGGTTGATTAGTGTGTTATAATTGCGTGGATGACGGGTTGCATTCCTTAATACCAGTCGTTGGGGTGTGTATGAACTTCCCCAACTCTATAAGCTCCTACTTCACTCCTACGTCGAGCCGGCTAAGAAGCTCCTAACATGGGATCACTAGAATTCTCTTATGCATTAAATACAACCATATAACCGTAGTACACATTGGTTCATGTTTCTTAAGACGTTCAAGCAAGTTACCGTATAGGAGGTTAGCCAGTTTTCTTAAGCTTAACATCGATAAACAATCATCCAATACAACTAATAACACACCATCAACTAATAATTAATGGTTAGGTTTCATTAGATCTAAGCAAACACAAAGAAAACCTAGCCTAGCATGTTAAACAAAGACAAGAACAAGATAGAATCAAACAACACATAGACATATTGAATGATTAATTGATAACTTATCTTCAATATAACATGGAAGATCTCAAGGTGAAAAACCTAGAAAAAGCTGCTAAAAATCGTCTAGGGTTTCTCTCTAAAAAGTTTCACACAATGAATGAAAAGTGAGAAAATATATATAGATAAACAGATCTGACGGCGTCTCGTTATGAAGTGTGATGCCGTCACCTCGCCGTGCTAGGGTTTCTTGATAGCCTCTTGACGCCGTCCCCCTTTAAATCCCAAAAATCCGTTCTGGCCTATCAAGGCAAATCTTCACATCCACCTCCATTTGTCTACCTTGACGGCGTCACCTTCTAGGCCTTGACGCCCTCATGGGTACTGTTCCAGCAGAATTTGGCACTTTGTCGATCTCTTCACTTTTATGCTCCAAAAACGTCAAAAATGCTTCCTTTTCCAAATTTCCTCTCCAAAGTACCTAAAATGACAAAAGGAATGATTTAGGGCAATATTTGATCAAATAAATATAAATTCGGGCTTAAATGACCCCTCAACAGTGGTACACTTTTCGCCTTATCAAATACCCTTACACTTGAGATTTGCTTGTCCTCAAGCAAATGCGCTTTTATTCCAATGTCATTTAACATTAATATAAAAGTAATTACAACAAATAGTCGTTCCCCTTTAATCATAATAAGCACGGAGATTACATACTAGCACCTCACAAGTAGTGTTTAGATACTCACATCTCTCAGGTGTCGTAAAAATATATCTCACAAATGAAAATGAATAATACCTCTCACTACTTGTCATAGCAAATAGATTACCATAGGCTTGGGTAAGGATAAAAAATCTTCTCCACTAGGCGTAAGCACCTAAGATAAACTATCAAAGAAGGCTTTCAAAAAGGGTTATAATGAGGTGTAGGGACATGATAAACACGGTTTTGTTGGATAAGGGATATTTTACTGGTGGCGAGTTAAAGATCTTGATTAATTACATGTACGATACAGCGTTGCTAAGCCAAGACTCGACTCAACTTAAGCTAATAAAAAAAAATGAAAACATAAAATAAGATAGAAAGAAACGGGATGGTAGTCCATATGTTTTTCTCTTTTTCTTTTTCTATTTTTTTCTTTCTTTCTTTTTCTTGATTTTTTTGATTTTTGATTTTTTATTTTATTTTATTTTTTATTTTATTTTTGCATACACTCTTGCCCTACCATCCAAAATAGTACATCCAGGGGGCTCGGTTCTCCCCTTACACTTGAACTTTTACATTATTTACAATTAACTAAACTAATGACTCGAATTAAAATAATCAAAACACTTGGAGTACTTTTAAAATATTTTGCACATATGGGGGTAATAATTGTACTCCTTCCCCATTACTCCATTACACTAGTACTTTACCCATGAGTCCCAATCGTCCCAAAACAATATGTACAAGATATGACTCGACTTAGCAACCATATAATCAATTAGATAATTAACTAAGGGTTTAAACAAATGTTGTCACAATAATGCACTAAAGATGAGTGCATACAAGGTAGGCTAAGGTAATTTGGGTGTACATTTGAGTGGATTGTAAACAAATTCTTCTTTTAAGTCAAATGCTTAAAGTTAGAAACGAAAATGATAGGTTCTGGAGGGTGTACTAGGGGTATCGTGTACCAAAAATGGGTACAACACAAGGGTGTCGGAGAATTACTTGACCAATGTAGCCAAAGTAATTATAACAAAAACACAGGTGTAAAACAAAGGGTTAATCCTAATGCCTCTTATCATGTAGTAATTCTAACTACACGAATGTAGTCTCACTTGTGGATTTGGGATGGTCCTAACGCAAGTTCTAGAATCTAAGTGCTACCGGTACACACATCATAGCATATGAATGCTTTTCCTACCAATTCTAGGGGCGAACCTCACATATTTGGGGTGGAAATTTTTTTTAGTGGTACGGTTTTGTGCTAATCATATAACTCCTATCCAAGAGACGCTCATTAAGACCAAAGTTTCACTCCTATATTGTTGTAAAAAAATTTAAATTTGGCACTAAAATTGCCCTAACAGGTATTTCTCTCAGTTTTATTACACATCTACCATTCAACAAAACAAAAATCATGTGCAATTGCATTCTCTAAGGTATCATAATTTACCCCCCCCCCCCCCCCCCCCCACCTTACACTTAAGATGAACATTGTCCCCAATGTTCAAGTAAAAAGATCTAAAAGTAAATAAGGTAAGAGAATGAAATCAAATACTCCCCTGATTCGCTCGGTGGATAATGTTGTAACATGGTTAGATCTTCTTCTAAGAAAATGAACGCCTAAAGCTTCCCTTCCGAAATATAAATCATCTTCTTGTCCAAAATAACTTGTTAAACTTGAGAAAACAAACACGAAAACCTACATAACATCGGCGGGATAAATCTGTATAGGATATAATGCTTGTGGAATGAATATTTTGCAGATTCCTTGAGTTCATAAGTTAGAGATTTAATAAGGCATTTTATGATTCCGGCAGAAAAACAAAACTTTCAAAAATGTCAGAAAATTTATACCTGACGCCGTCAAGTTATAACCCTGACGCCGTCAGAAGTGATCGGACAAAATTTTCATGTTAAGTTTTCGGAAAATTTCTGGGAAAACTCAAAGCTTACTTCCTGGAATTCATGCAAAATATCATTATGACTCGATACAAGCATTTGACTCAAACAATTACTAATATTTATGTCAATTTAATATTGTTATGATTCATGTTCCATTTGTTCTAATAAACCGATTTGGATTTCCCTTACACTTAGCTTTTGCAAAATACCTTTATATGTAGTTAAGACGAAGTTAAAAACAAAATAAAGCATTTTCACAAGTTAATTTGAAGCATGAATCAATAATAATAAAAATAAAACATACATATGGAAGCAAATAAAATCAAACAAACAAACAAACAAATTACATGATTCACTAGAAAATTTTATTTCAGGGTACCCGCCGCCGCAACGCGCGAGTAACCTGCTAGTTGATTATTAACACATAAATAAAAAATTTATTCTAAAACCCGATACGTGCATGGGTATTATAACTAGTTAAAGAGCATACAAGATCCTATATTTTGTATCATTTCAAGCTTTATGTGGGTAAAGAAGTATAGGAAGACCCTTGGCTGGGACAGGAATCGGGTTGACGACAATCTGCTCATCAGGAATCATTTTTTCCCATTTGAACTTCATCACGAGATGATGCATGAACACAAGTATTTCTAGCCGAGCGTATTCATTTCCAGGACACATATGTGGTCCTCCTCCAAATGGCACAAATGTGTACGGCGCTGGTCCACTACCTTCAAATCTTGACGGATCAAACTTTTGGGGCTTGGGAAAGAACTCAGGGTTCTTATGGGTCGAGATTGCACTCCAATATAACTATACAAGCAATAAAAACATGAAAAGCTTGTTATAAACATAATTCTACTATAATTAGACCATGATGTAAAAAATGCATGTTGTGTTCAGCCGAAAAATATAAAACTTAAATTGAATATGCTCGTGCGCCGAATGATCGAAACAATGCACATAAATGTATCATTTTCTTGTTGATAAATACGGAGTATATAAAGTATTCAGTTTCTTAATTCATCTAATTAAAAACCCAAAGGATTAGTTGTTAACAATGTACGAGTGAATTACCTTCCAGCCCTTGGGGATAGAATATCCATTGTACTTGAAATCGGTAATAGCTTCTCTAAATGCCCCTTGGAGTGGTGGTGCTAATCTAAGAACTTCACATGCAACATTCCATGAGTACTTCATCTTTGATAGATCCTCCCAGTTTAATAGCTCTCCTGGTGCTTTAGATTTTGCAACTTCCATTTGTTCTGCATAGTTTACAAAATATGATAGATTAATATCGTGTTAAACCACATGTGTCCTTATTCTGGCTTTGGGTTCGAGTACTATTATACCTTTGTAGACTCCATCATAGATCTCAGGCAGCTCCGCAAGATACTTAACAATAAAAGCACAAGCTGAGCTTGCAGTGTCATGGCCAGCAATCAACAAAGCTAGGATCTTGTCAGCAACATCATATTCTGCCATAAACTTCCCATCTTCATCGCTATGTAGAAGCATGTGTGATAAAATATCTTGTGTTGGTATGGCTTTCCCATCAGCCAAATCAATTTTCCTTTGTTTCACAATGGCTAAAAGTTCTTTTCTTATAAAGTTGGCAGCATTAATCGCTCTTCTAAACGGTGTCCCAGGAAGATCAATAGGGATCGTGAGTAACCCTGTGGCAATGCTCTCAAACGGTCCAGATAAGTAGCGGACCGTTTCAGGGTCATCAACACTAATAAAGATCTTGCATGCAAGCAAAAAAGTGAAATTCCTGGTGAGTTCATAGGTCACAATTTCTTCCTTCCCATCCCATCCATTGGCAAAGTGTTGTTGTGTTACAACATCCATTATTGGGACATAACGGTGCAATGCTTTGGGCTTAAAGAAGTTTGGAAGCATCTTTCGAATCTTGATCGTTTCTAAATTTGAAGTCTTCTCGGATGAAGGAAATATTTTGTCCACTGAAGCAGGCCACCATCCTTGTACAAGTTTGTTTTCATTTGAGAACAAGAACTTGTTACCTTGTGCACCACAAAACACTGCAGCATCTTCTAGCAAGAGAGATGTTCTAAACACTTTAGGAGAAAATTTTGACATGCGGTCAAATATGAACTTTTCAGGATGACCTTTCCATCCGGTGGCAAGAAACTCAAAGCTTTCCCCAATTATGGGCCACCCCGTTCTACCTGGTGGAAGTACTTTCCCATCTTCGGTTGGTTTGGACTTGAAGAAGAAAAAATGAAGAGAGAAAGAAACAACAAGAACAAAAAGAGATAGAAGAGTTGCATAGAGGATATCCATTTTTAAGGTTTTGCCAAATTGTTTACACTGTGCTTTAGAATGAAAAAACACAATGATTATATAAAGAGGAAGTGTTTGTGACTACTCATCTTAGTCCAAAACTCATTAGTCATTACCAAAAAAACAAGCAACACAAAATAAATCAAAAGAATGAACAATTGACAATTGTATTTGATTTTCCCATTTCAAAGCACTCTGTTCTCGAGTTTTTTTAATAAAAGAATGGAAGAGGATGAGAAGGGAAATCAAAAAAATTGGTGTTCTTGAGTTTTTTTTAAGATGGAAAGGCAGGGGATGGGAAGGTGGGAGGGAGGGAAGTTACAAGCTTTTATGTATTGATTTGTTCCGTCCATTTTTTGGAGGATTAGAAAGGAAAATCGGTCACTAACATAATGGGCTTATGTAAAATTACAATTATATCCTCACTTAGCAAATAATACAACCTTTGTTACCTGTTTAATCTCATTTGAGCTATTAATGAACAAATAATACAATCTAAGGGGTGTCAGTCATGATCCCATGCATCCCCCATGCCTCACCACCCACCAATAATATTATTTCACCTCATGCACGCCTCTCTCATGTCTCACCATAGTTTTTTAATGACAACCATAATCACATGCGTCACCTAATTTTATTTTTTTATGTCCCACTCTTTCACCTCGTTCAACGGCTATATTTTTTGTCCCACTCTTTCATGCCTCAACAGCAATACATGCCGAGGGAGTCCATGCCGAACCCATGCCTCACTGGTGGCGGCGGTATTGCCGCTCGGCATGGGTCCATGCCGTCCTCCATTGCCACCCCCTAAGCGATTCAAAGAGGTTGTTGACTTTCGAGAAACAAGAAATCAAGTGTGTGTACGAATCTTCGTCTGGGATTACAGTATTATGGAGTATGTTATATTTGGTAGAAGTGGTCCCATTTATGTGATCAAATATTGTATTCAGTACTATAGTACAACGAAAAGATCTAAAATTGTTTCTATCAGCAAGCTCTTTGTGGGTTATCATTGTGGATTGGATATATTTAACTATTTAAGTATAATACCATATATCGTGTAATACATCTTGTTACTTTATGTGATGAGATGCAAAAATGGGTCACATGTGAGGTACACGAATTTTAGGCTCAAATAAATTTGATTCTATAACTAATTGGAATTCATGTGTATGGTTTGGAATAGAGGGGTATATTGGTAATTTTATTAGTTTCATGTTCTTTCCTTTCTATTTAAAAATACAAACTCGAGAACACAATTAAAATAATCACTTTCTTCATAATGTCATCCCCTACTTTATCTTTCCCATAAAGCTCTCATTTTTCTCTATACACACGTGACTTGTACTTCTAATGTTTTTACACAGACACATTTTTGTTCCTACTTTCCCTTGATATGAGTATTTTATTCATCTTCTTCGTCAAACAACAAGTGAGTTACACCATGATCTACTTATAATTAATACAAAGGTAAGTATTTTTGCTTTAGTTTTTCTACCAGCGTATGTATTTCTTTTCATAGTTCCGGAGTCCACGAAAGAAAAAAAGAACATAGAGAAATTCATAAAACATAACTGGTTCTTCAGCAGCGCCACGGTTGCAACAAAGTGTTATTTTCCAACGAGCGCAATCGCGATATGGAATTTGGGGAGATATGATCACCGTTCCTAATAGACTTGAGCCTTATAGCAGGTGCCAAATCCAGAACTCGATGATACATGGACTGAAATTCAAGCTACAAGTTGGGTATGTTAGGCAGGTTGGGGTGGCTGAGCACCCGCCAGCCACCCTACTGGCTCCGCCTCTGTTTGTGAGAGTGACAAATGTGAGGATAATTAACAAAATATAAATTGTGCTTGTTTTAAAACCTACATGGGATATACATGTCAAAATGGTGAATTTATTAAGGGAATTAAATGTTGACTAGGTTCATGCCATAATATAAGGCTAAATGGCAAGACACAACCACACTCACCTTACACATCAGCGCCACGTCAGCTTTCTCTCTCATCTCACTTCCACTCACCTTTTTGTGGGCAAGGTATACACGTTTAAAAAAAAAAAAAAAAAAAAAAAAAAAAAAAAAAAAAAAAAAAGTCGCCTTAATATGCATCGGGAACCCAAGTTCATGCGTCACTCTTCTTGGTACGGATGGAAGTCGCGGGTGAATGGAAGGCAAGGTGAGTGACTCACTCACCCTTGCCGACCAGTCTAACATGTCTTGAATATATTTTTAGATGTGATATATATATATATATATATATATATATATATATATATATATGTATGTATATATATATATATATATATTTCTAATAATGTATATACTGTTAGACATATAGTTTGTACACACCTTTGGGCTTTTGGATATTTATTCATAGGCTTAGCCCACTTTATGTTTTAGGTTCTAGAATAATCATCAAAGGATTATATACTGTAATGATGAGTTAATGAAGAGGCAATCAAATCACAATTCTAATATGGTATCAAGAGCAAAATCGATCCTCTAATGATTTTCTTTCCCTAACTCATGTTCCCTTCCTTTGAAGCCAATTTTTTATCTGTTCTTATTGAGTTGGGTTCATTGATTCTTTTCTTGGTTTATATTAACTAACATTTGGTCATTTGCCCATTTTATATAGTTGATGACTATATGAATTTGAAGTAAGAAGCTCACAGAATGCTGGGTTTGGTTTTTTGCGCAGCTTCTCGAACCTGGAAGATATATTTGGCTGTTAAAAGCCTTGTATGATCTCCGATGCTACTTCCGCAGGTATGTTTCATAGTCCAAATACGCAAATTCATATGAGGATCTACCAAATACGCAAAATACGAAATTTATAATGAAACCAACAAGTTATATTAATATAAATCTTTTAAAAGGGCATAACAGTTGAAACATAAAAATAAAACAAAGTAATACATTATATCTTAGAATGTAAGATTCTAAGAGCTTAATGTGGATAACAGTTTGAATGCTTCATGCAGGAAATTTTATGCATCTTCTCCATGTTGTATCCGAAACAAGTAACCCGGTTATTGCCAAAGATCGAAACGGGATTTGTTCTTCTCCGTTTCACACACCTTGTCGAGGAAGCCTTGGGCGGGGTTTCTTCCTCATCATCAAGGGTAATGACTTCGTCCCATTTGCAGTTCATCTAGTTTATGAACCTTTTACGCTTCTTTTGAATCTGAAATACAAAACAAATAAACATTAGTAATTATAGTAATGTTGTTATATTGAACAGGTATGTTCAATGTTTATTAAAGAAATATAAAGATTGGATAAAGTATGTTACGTCGACATCTCGGTTTCTTTGATATTGAACTGGAGAGGGACTGCGAGAGGTGCATGGGCTGGAAGAGGGGTTGGAAGAGGTTCAAGGGCGGCTGAAATTGGATGAATTGCAATGAATGGAAGAGGGGCAGGTGCGGCTGGAATCGGATGAACTTCAATGGCTGGAAGAGGGGCAAGTGCTGCTGGAATTGGATGAAGTATGTATTGCTTGATATGTTATTGTACTTGAACCATCTTCTTGTGCCTTCTTTATATAGTGGCTGATGAGGTGAAAAGTGTACCGCTTTTAGGGGGTCATTTAAGCCCTAATTCATGATTTTATGATCAAATATTGTCTTAAATCGTTGATTTTGTCATTTTAGGTACTTTTGAGAAGAATTCTGGAAAACACATCATTTGGGCGTTTTTGGAGCATAAAGTGAAGAAAACGACAAAGTCTCAAAAGCAAGCTGAAAATCATACCTGACGGCGTCAGGTATCACAAGTGACGCCATCAGAGATCAAGACAAAGGAGTGGAACCAGACTTAACCAGGCGCCTTATGAAAGAATCAAGGTGTTTACACCTGACGGCGTCAGGTGTTAAAAGGAGTAGGCCGTCAGGTGTAAAGCTAACAAGAGACGCCCCAGACCAAATTTACAAGTGACGGCGTCAGAAGTGGATCCAGGTGATCCGAGAACCCTAATAGCAGCGAGCTGACGGTGTCAGGGTGTATAAGCTGACGCCGTCAGAATGTAAAATCTATATATACAATTGTAATTTTCATTCATTAGTGTGCAACTTTGGGAGGAACTTTTGGGATAAACCATAGGTCGTATTTTACAGTGTTTTCAAGCGTTTTGCACTTTTGAATCCTTCATGCTTAATTAAAGATAAGTCTTCCTTCAATTTAATCAATATGTCTATGTGTTGGTTAATAATATCTTTTGCTTGTCTTTCAATTAACATGCTAGGCTAGATTTCTCTTGTGTTTGCTTAGATCTAATGAAACCTAGCTATTGATTATTGGTTGATGGTGTGTTATTGGTTGTATTGGATGATTGTTTATCGATGTTAGGCATAAGAAAACTGGCTAACCTCCTATACGGTAACATGCTTGAACGTCTTAAGAAACATGAACCAAGGTGCACTAAGGTTATATGGTTGTATTTAATGCATGAGCGAATTCTAGTGATCCCATGTTAGGAGCTTCTTAGCCGGCTCGACATAGGAGTGAAGTAGGAGCTTATAGAGTTGGGGAAGTTCGTACACACCCCTACGAATGGTATTAAGGAATACAACCCATCATCCATGCAATTGTAACACACTAATCAACGGGTAAAAGATAGTTAGGGAGTAATGAAATCTAAGTAAACACACCTTTCTCCCCATAGTTTCACAACCCTTTTATTTTCAGTTATTTTATTTTATTTGCATTTGTAGTTTTGGGTTAGTTGACTAGCAACTAATTCCGCCCACTCTTCCAAAACCCGAGATTTTTATTTGCTTTTCATAAAATATAAAAATACAAAAAGAATCATCCCTCACCCTTAGACCTATTAGAGTAGCTTTTCAATCCTAACGACACTATTTCCCTAGAGAACGATCAATCCCCCAGTACTTTCCACTTCACTATACTAAATCGATCAGGTACACTGCCTGGTGGGGATTGCAAGCCTCTTAAGATCCCTTGAGAGGTAAAACCTGTTGTAAGGTCGCAATACCACGCATCAAGTTTTTGGCGCCGCTGCCGGGGAATAGTTATTGTTTAGGTTGAATTTTTATTTTATTAGGTCTACTCATTAGATTCCTTTCTAGTGAGATTTTTATTTTATTTTTCTAGGTTTTCTTGTAGTCTATCTTTTTCTTTGTGCCCTTTGTTTGTAAAACCATTTTTCATTTGTCACTATGGCGGATGAAATTCTATTTAGATCATTGATGTGCAGGGATGGCACCAAGCTTTACCTCTCGAGGGATCTTGAGAAGCTTACAACCCCCACCAGGCAGTGTACCTGATCGATGTAGTATAGTATAATGATAAGTACCGGGGGATTGATCATTCAGCTAGGAATAGTGTCGCTAGGATTAGAAAACCTAAAGACTAGGTCTAGAGATGAGGGATGATTCTTTTTGTATTTTTTATATTTTTAGAAAGCGAGTAAAAATCTTGGTTTTGAAGGAGTTGGACGGAATTAGTTGCTAGTCAACTAACCCAATACTAAAGATGCAATCAAAATAAAATACTAGAAATTAAAATAAAACTAAATTATACTAAAGTTGTGAGCAATATGTGGGAAAATTGTGTTTACTTAGATTTCACTACTCCCTAGATATCTTTTACATGTTAATTACTTGTTATAGTTGCGTGGATGACGGATTGTATTCCTTAATACCATTCATGGGGTGGCGTACTTACTTCCCCAATCCTATGAGTGCCTACTTCACTCCTATGTCAAGCCGGCTAAGAAGCTCCTAACATGGGATCATTAGAATTTATTCATGCATTAAATACAACCAATAAAACCTAGTACACATCGGTTCATGTTTCCTAAGACGTTCAAGCATGTTACACAATGGAGATCTGCCAGTTTTCTTAAGCCTAACATTGAAATCATTCATCCAATACAACCATAAACAAGTAATCAACACATAATTAACATCTAGGTTTCATTAGATCTAAGCAAACACAAGATAAATCTAGCATAGCATGTTAAAATCAAGACAAGCACAAGATATAATCAACCAACACATAGACATATTGATTGAATTAAGAGAAGACTTATCTCAATTGAACATGAAAGGATTGAAGGGGTGAAAACCCTTGAAAATACTATAAAATACGACCTAGGGTTTACAAAGTTCAACCCCTAGTTTTCTCCACACAAGTTCCTCTTTTTATGAATGAAAAATAGAAAACTATATATAGATTTTGATGGGTGACGGCGTCAAGAACAAAAGTCTGACGCCGTCATCTCGTCGCCAAATAGTTTCTTGGACTGCCTAGATTTGGGTCTGACGCCGTCATGTATTCCCCTTATGCAGGCTGTCACTAAAATTAGTCTTGACGCCCTTGTTGTGACGCCGTCAAGTTTGCACTGGGTCGTCATGGAATTTACTCTTGACGCTGTCATGATTTCCTTCTTGACGCCGTCAGGTACTGTTCTCAGCATGGAAAATTAAGTCTTTGGCGTTTTCTTCACTTTTATGCTCCAAAAACGTCCGAATTGCTTCCTTTTCCAGAATTCACTCCCAAAGTACCTAAAATCTCAAAAGGAACGATTTAGGGCAATATTTGATCAAATAAATTCAATTCCGGGCTTAAATGACCCCCTAAAAGTGGTTCATTTTTCGCCTTATCATATACCCTTACACTTGAGATTTGCTTGTCCTCAAGCAAATGCGCTTTTATTCTAATCAAAATACAAGTTAAGGATCATTTAACACTAATATAAAAGTAATTACAACAAATAATCGTTCCACTAAAGACCAAAGACAAGCACGGAGGTCATATACTAGCACCTCACAAATAGTGTTTAGATACTCACATCTCTCGGGTGTAATAAAGTAATATCACAATATGGAAATGGAAAATATCTCTCACTACCTATCATAGCAAAATAGATTACCATAGGCTTGGGAAAGGATCAAACCTCCACCACATGGCGTAAGCACCTAGGATAAACTATCAAAGAGGTCTTTTAAAAGGGTTGTAACGTTAGGTGTGGGGATATGGAATACACGGTTTTGTTGGATATAGGCAGTCTTTACTGGTGGCGAGTTAACAATCTTGGTTAATTACATGTACAATATGGCGTTGCTAAGCCAAGACTAGACTCGACTTCAGCTAATAAATCAAAAATAACAAAAACATAAAATGAACATAGAATGAAACTGGATGGTAGTCCGTATGTTTTTCTCTTTTCCTTTTTCTTTTTCTATTTTTTTTTCTTTTTCTTTTTTTCTTAATTTTTTTGATTTTTTTTTTTTTTTTTTTTTTTTTCATACACTCTTACCCTACCATCCAAAATAATACATCATAGGGAATGAACATTCCCCTTACACTTGAATCTTTACATACTTTACATTAAACTAATCTAATGACTAGAATTAAGAAAATCAAAACACTTGGAGTACCTTTAAGATTAACGCACATATAGGGGTAATATATGATGTTCTTCCCCATTACTCCATAAAATAAGTACTTTACCCATGAGTCCCAATCGTCCCAAAACAATATGTACAAGGATATGACTCGACTTAGCAACCATGTAATCAATTAGATAATTAACTTAGGGTTTAAACAAATAACAATAATGCACTAAAGATGAGTGCATACACGGAAGGCTAAGGTGATTTGGGTGTACATTTAAGTAGGGTGTAACAAATTCTTCCTTTAAGGCGATATGCATGGTGTAAGGGGAAGTCACATGTTTCATGACATACTAACTTCAGGGGAAGTTCATGCTTATTAGTTTTGTCATTATCAACTAGGGGAAGATTGTTGGGAATTACAATTAAGTTGATAAGACAAAACATGTGTAACATGAGGGACTTATGGAGACAAAGAGGAAAACTACAAAATATGGAGAAGGACTTGCTTGCAAAAGAAGATTTATATTTTAGTCCTTCGTAGTATTGTTGTAACCCTAATTCTGTATTATATAAACAGAATACAGGGAATATGTTTTAATATATGTCTTTCATAATGTAGTCGACTAAAGGTGTGTGTGTGTGTTCTAGGGCGTGAAAACTATAAACGCCTAGAACTAGGTAGTGTTAGTTCGAATCCTCTAAGGTCTGAGATGTTTTAGATCCTTGTTACATTTAGGTAACACGTTATTATTCTGATCAAATAGTAATTGGAGGTGATTGTGGAAAAACCTTGTTGTCAATAACTTTGATTTGTTCTTATTCTGCTGCATATATTGTCATTGTTATTGTTAACCCTAGTGCTCAAAACGGTCCATGGAGTCTAACAAACTCCACAATCACGTTTGTTTACACAGCTTATTATGCCCTTATATTCTCACTCAGTTCACTGACCACACTGACCCATCAGTGTGGTTAAGCCTTTTTATAAGCTTGTTTTTAGCTGAGTAGTGGACCCTAGCTTATGAAACTTATCTTCTGGGAAAGCTTAGTGGTCTAAGTTTTAGGGTTAGTGCTCATGTTGTGTTTCTTAGCTCATTAGATACGCATATTGGTGGCCTGCAAATTGTTTCTTTTAGCTGAAAAGACTATATCATCTGTGTGATTGAACCAATTTCACAAGCTCTTCACAAGCTCATCTTTGAGCTTCAAGTCTTGTGCCTAAGATTTCTGAGAAGCCACCCAGGGTGGCTTATTGGATCAACCCCCCCCCCCCAGGACCTTTGTGCACCTCTGTGGGCCCTACCAAGGGCTGCACTTGGCCTGTTAGAACTTGTTTGGCCTGTAGCTTTTGTGAATTGCTTATTTACTTATTACAGCTTAACCATTGTACTTCTTTCTTTGTTTTTTTCTCATTTCTTGTTTCCTTAATGATGTAGTAGCTTATTTGTTCATTGTGCCATAGTTTGGTAGCTTTTTCAAAACTCCATAAGCCTAATAAGCTCAAACCATGGCATGTTAAGCTTATTTGCATGCACACAGCTCATTAATAAGCTCTAGCAAAGGTTCCTTCACAAAAAGTTCATAATTTTAGTAGTTTATTAGATTTGTACAAGAAAAATTAGAAAAAGACAAAAAAAAATAAAAAGTGATAGCTTCTATTTAAGCCCTTTTGGCTTATTTTCTGCTTATTTATAAGCAAAATTTGTTTTTAAATTTTTCCTAGGCTTCTTTAATCATAATAGATTTTTAGTAATTTTTTCAGATTTTTCCTTGATCATTTAGTATTTTTTATAATTTAGTTTAATTTAAATCAATTAAATAATTAGTTTTTAATTATTAATAATTAATTAAAAAGTAGGAAAAATAGTTTTTCTGTTTTAAAATTAGTTTTATAATATTTTAGATTTTTCTAAATTTAATTTTCATTTTTCTAGGTAAATTTCATAATTATTTGTAATTTAGGATAATTTAGTTAATTAAAAAGTAATTAATAATTAGTAATTAATTAATAGTAATTAATTAAATAATTGTAAAAATAATTTTAATTTTCCGAAAAATTTTCTTATAACATTAGGATTGTAAAAATATAATTTTCACGTTCGTAGGACTTTGTTTACTCCCGTTTCACTTTTTAATTTGCGCGTTCGCGTTTATTTTAAACTCAAACGCGCGTTTTTAGATTAAATCACGTTTTTAGGTAATCTGATAATCAGTAATTGTTAATAAAGTGTTTCTAAGTTGTTTTCCTTCATAATCTCGTAGTGTAATCATAATAATCAAATTCCTGACCTTCCTGATTAATCACTCGATCATTTAAAACGTTCACAAATACAATTGCACGCCTCGTCGGGACATAACGACCCGGGGATTCCCTAAACTCCTTGGTTAGTTGGTTTTTGACGTTTGACTTGGTTGACCATCACCTGGTAAACTTAGTTGACCGTTCGGAATCAACCAAAATTTGGCGCCGCTGCCGGGGAGGCTGCTGCGTATCTGCACACGTTCTTTAGAGATTAGTGATTTTTCACACATCATTGTATAAACTCCACCACTTTTTGTAAATCTTAATCATAAAACAAAAACGTCATTAACACTTTTCCTAAAGTGTTAACAACACCAAAAAAATCAAAAACAAACAAAACAGATCGTTACGTTTTCTATATCGTGTTTCTTTTAAGGTGATTCTTAAAGAAATACGATTTTGGTAAACGAAATGATACCAAAAATATTGTCCAAAAGTTTTTTCACCCATACACAAAAACCCAAAAACATTCGTCTTTTCTTGTGAATAATAATTACATAAAAATAAACCGTCGCAAACCAAGACAGAACACCTACTAACTGGGGGTGTGAACATAATAAGTTCCCAAACAAAAGATAAAAACTTGCCTTTGTATCCCTGTAGGTGGTGTACCTTTCTTACAGAAGCCATTTACTTGTGATTATTGGTTTAAGTTCACTGTGGTTTTGCCTCGACTTTGTTTTGATTGATTTTTGTTCCTAGTGCATGCGCACTCGTTCTTCTAGGTCTACTAGCCCATTACGTGAGCTTGTAAGAAAACCTTGAAGACCTCGTAGACGTTCAGCACCAACAGTCGGATCTAAGATCCGTACTGTTTCCACTTCAGCTGTCACCATGGCGGAAGACCGCCCCATGTGTGAGCTTCTCCAAGCACCCATCGAGGGTTACGGAGACGCTATTGTTGTTCCAGCCATCGTGGCTGATAGTTTTGAGCTCAAAACCGGGTTACTCAATCTTGTAACCTCAAGTCAATTCTACGGTTTTGAGAGAGACGATCCTCATGCTCACATTCGATGGTTCAATAAAATCACATCAACCATCAAGTACAAAAATGTCCCGTGTGAAGCAATCAAGCTTCTTCTCTTCCCATTCTCCCTCGAGGGTCAAGCCCGAATTTGGCTTGAGAAACAACCCCCTCGATCTATTGAGACATGGGAAGATCTGGTAAAAAAGTTTGTGAATGAATTCTTCCCACCTTCTAAGACCACGAGTCTTAAAAACGTTATGATGAATCATTTGGTGAAGCGTGGGACCATTTCAAAGAATTACTTCGCAAGTGTCCACGTCATGGTTTCTCCGAGTTGATGCAACTCGATACTTTCTACAATGGCATGAGCCAAGTTGATCAGGATTCTCTCAATGCCTCCGCGGGAGGTAACTTTTTGAGTAGAACCACCAAAGAAGCCTTAGCAATCATTGAGAACAAGTCCAAGGTCCGCTCTACACGAAGCAAGCCGGTTGTTTCACAAATTAGTGCAGGTCCTTCCACTTCATCTCCTTCGAGTCAGTCTAGCACCGATGCTAAGATTGACAAGCTTACTGAGGCTATTCAAGCTTTGGTTCTCGCCCAGCAAAAGAAAGTCTCTTTTCCACAACATCCTCCACCTGCTGAGGTTAAAAAAGTGGAAGTCTGTGTAACTTGTGGTGGGCCGCATGCCTACTACAATTGCACAGCTACTGATGGTTCTCCGTTTGAAGCTCATGCTGTAGTCGGGTCATCTAATCAAGGAGGCAATCAATACCGCCCTCCTATGGACCCGAACTACCGTCCTAATCATTATCCTGGACCTCCCGGTTTTAATCAAAACCAAAATGTCCAAAACCGTAACCAGAATCAAAATAGAATGAACCAAGGTTTTCAAAACCAAGGTAACATCCATCAGGGTCACGGTTTTCAAAATCAAAACCAAGGTTTTCAAAATCAAGGTTTCCAAAATCAAGGAAACTTTAATCGAAACCAAGGTCAGGGTAATTTCAACCTCGGGTATTTTCATGGAAACAACAACCCTAATCAGGGTAATTTTTAAAATCAAGGCCCCAATCAGAACAATCGTGCTCAAAATTTTAATAACCAAAATCAAGCCATTGTTCCAACTAGGCCTTCATCTGACGAGTTGTTAAAACAATTCATGAAATCCCAAGAAGAGATGAACAAGTTGTTGGTTAGCCAGATTTCTAAAATTAAGAAGTCTTTAAATGAACGACCCTCAGGCTCAGGAACACTTCCGAGCAACCCAATCGCTAACCCGAGGGGCGATGCTAAGGCGATCACAACTAGAAGTGGTGCTTCTTATGATGAACCCGTGATTCCTACTACCTCTTCTTCCTCTCCTCCAAAGGTAGTGGAACGTGAACCTGAGGTGACCACGAACAAGGTGCAAACTCCTAGCTCACGAAGTACCGCACACGTCCAACCTCAGGTTATTCCAGAAACCAGATGCAAGCCTGGAGTTGTTTTTGAACCACCTGAAACTCCAGTGGACAACCCTAAATCCAAAACTTCTATTCCTTACCCATCACGTCTCAATGAACAAAAGCTCCGCGAAAAGGCTAGTCACCAAATGGATAATTTTTTCCAAATCTTTCAAGATTTGCATTTAGACATTAGCTTCGCGGATGCTATTCTCTTGATACCCAAGTTTGTATCAACAATCAAGAATCTGTTATGTAATAAGGAAAAACTCTTTGAGATGGCTAGAACTCCTTTGAATGAGCACTGCTCAGCAGTTCTCTTGAAAAAGCTTCCCGAAAAGCTTGGAGACCCCGGAAAGTTTCTCATTCCTTGTATTTTTCCGGGTATGGTTGAATGCTTCGCCTTGGCCGATCTAGGTGCTAGCATTAACCTGATGCCATATTCTGTGTGGAAGAAACTCTCTTTTCCTGAACTTACTCCCACGTGCATGACTTTAGAGCTTGCCGATCGATCGATTTCTCGTCTACTTAGCATAGCCGAGGACGTATTCGTTAAAGTGGGAAAGTTCCATTTTCCAACAGATTTTGTGATTGTTGACTTTGATGCCAACTCCAGGCTCCCTCTCATTCTTGGAAGGGGATTCCTTAGAACTGGGCGTGCTCTTATCAATGTATTTGAGCAAGAGATCACATTGCGTATTGGAACTGAAGCAATCACCTTCAACCTTGATCAAACATCGAGGTACTCCTCCAATTATGACTCTGAATCGGTAAACCGAATAGATTTCATCGATGTTGCAGCTGAGGAGTACGCTCAAGCGGTTTTAGGTTTCATTGATGATTCTACGAGTGAAAACTTCACTCCGTCTTCTTACCCCATCATTGCTAATTCTTCTCCTTCCCTCACTCCGTTTGAGGGAAGTGACTTCATCTTAGAAGAGATTGAGTCCTTTCTCAAAAGTGATTCGATTCCTGATGGAATCGATAACCAAGAGATTGACCCCGAGAGGGATATTCTTCTCCTTCAGAAATTGTTAAACGAAGATCCCTCTCCTCTTCCCGTTCTACCACAACAACTTCATAATCAGGAAATCAAATATGTTGAGAAAACTGATGATTTTCCTGAGGTCGAGCTTAAGGACATGCCGCCTCATCTTGAATATGCATTTCTGGAGGGTGATGATAAATTACCCGTCATAATTGCTAAGGATTTAAGTGTTGAGGAAAAGGCTGCTCTAATAAAGGTTTTGAAGTCACATAAACAAGCAATTGCTTGGCGACTCTCCGACATAAAGGGCATTGACCCTGAATTTTGTACCATAAAATTTTAATGGAGGATGACTTCAAACCGGCAGTCCAACAACAAATAAGGGTGAATCCAAAAATTCATGTGGTGATCAAACAAGAAGTTTTAAAACTCCTTGATGCCGGATTGATTTACCCTATCTCGGACAGTCATTGGGTTAGCCCAATACACTGCGTTCAAAAAAAGGGTGGCATTACTGTTGTCACAAACGAGGAAAATGAGTTGATTCCAACTCGTTTGGTTACGGGATGGCGTGTCTGTATTGATTATCGCAAGTTAAATGACGCCACCCGTAAGGATCATTTTCCTCTGCCCTTTATGGATCAGATGCTCGAGAGATTAGCGGGGAATGAGTACTATTGTTTCCTCGATGGTTTCTCGGGTTACTTTCAGATTCCCATTGATCCGCAAGATCAGGAAAAAACCACTTTCACGTGCCCCTACGGAACTTTTGCTTATAAACGTATGCCATTTGGTTTATGTAATGCTCTGGGTACGTTTCAAAGATGTATGATGGCCATATTTTCCGACATGATCAGGAAAACTATGGAGGTCTTTATGGATGACTTCTCGGTCATTGGGGATTCGTTCCAATCATGCCTCTCCCATTTAGACAACATGCTCAAACGTTGTGAAGACACAAAGTTATGTCTAAATTGGGAGAAGAGTCACTTTATGGTAAAAGAGGGCATTGTCCTCGGCCATAAAATTTCAAAGAATGGGATTGAGGTTGACAAAGCCAAAGTGGATATCATCGCAAAGTTACCTCATCCCACTACCGTCAAAGGTGTTAGGAGCTTTTTGTGTCATGCCGGTTTTTACCGTAGGTTCATTTAAGATTTTTCCAAAATCACCCGGCTTATGACCCATCAACTCGAGAAGGATGCTCCTTTTATCTTCTCCCCCGAGTGCATCGAAGCTTTTGAAACATTGAAGAAAAAGCTTACTGAGGCACCGATTCTTGTTGCCCCCGATTGGGACTTGCCCTTTGAACTCATGTGTGATGCGAGTGATTATGCAATTGGGGCAGTCTTGGGGCAACGAAAAACAAAACACTTTCAGCCTATACACTATGCGAGCAAAACAATGACTGAGGCTCAAAGTCATTACACTACCACTAAAAAAGAATTATTAGCTGTGGTGTATGCCTTTGAAAAATTCTGGCCATACTTGATATTGACCAAAATCATAGTGTATACGTATCACTCGTCTTTGAAGTACCTCTTTGCAAAACAAGATGCAAAGCCGTGATTACTCCGTTGGGTTCTCCTCCTACATGAATTTGATATCATAATTCGTGATAAAAAAATGAGCTGAGAACCTAGCTGCTGATCATCTCTCCCGATTGGAAAACCCCCACCAAGATGTCTTCGAAAAGAAGGAAATTAATGAAACCTTCCCTCTTGAGACACTCAATGCGGTTGCCTTTCGTGGAGATTCTATTACCCCATGGTTTGCCGATTTTGCAAACTACCATGCGGGTAATTTTGTGGTAAAATGGATGTCGTCCCAATAGAAGAATAAATTCTTCAAAGATGTGAAACATTACTTCTGGGACGACCCCTACCTATTTAAAATCTGTGCGGATCAAGTCATCCGGCGGTGTGTTTATGGTCAAGAAGCCACTAAAATTCTCAAGGCTTGCCATGTTGGTCCCATGGGGGGCCACCATAATCCAAACTACACCGCCAAAAAGGTGTTTGATTTCGGTTTCTACTAGCCCACGATCTACAAGGATGCCCAGGAATTAGTCAAATCCTGTGACGCTTGTCAACGTCACGGGAATATTTCACAAAATAATGAAATGCCCCAAAATGCAATTCAAGTGTGTGAAATCTTTGACGTATGGGGCATAGACTTTATGGGGCCATTTCCATCATCTCATGGAAATAAGTACATACTCGTGGCTGTTGACTATTTGTCAAAATGGGTCGAAGCGAAAGCTTTACCCACCAATGATGCCCGAGTAGTTGTAAAATTCTTGAAAGCTCTTTTTGCTCGATTTGGAACTCCACGTGCTATAATTAGTGATCGTGGTACGCATTTTTGCAATGACAAATTTGATAAAGTTATGCAAAAGTATGGTGTAACTCACCGTCTTTCTACTGCGTACCACCCTCAAACAAGAGGACAAGTAGAAGTTTCCAATCGAGGCATTAAGAGAATATTGGAAAGAACTGTAGGTGAGAATCGTGCATCGTGGTCGGACAAATTAGATGATGCACTTTGGGCTTTCCGTACGACTTACAAAACACCCATCGGGTGTACGCCTTACAAGCTTGTATACGGGAAAGCGTGCCATCTTCCGATCGAGCTTGAGCATAAAGCCTATTGGGCCCTCAAGCATGCAAATTTTGACCTCAAAACTGCGGGTGATCATAGGAAAGTTCAACTGAATGAATTAAATGAACTTCGTGATCAAGCTTACGAGAACTCTTTGATCTATAAAGAAAAGACAAAGAAGATTCATGACTCAAAAATCAAGAACCGCGTTTTTAACGTTGGTGATCGAGTCCTTCTTTTCAACTCTAGACTCAAGATCTTCTCGGGAAAGCTCAAAACCCGATGGACTGGTCCATTCACTATCGCTAAGGTTTATCCTTATGGCACCGTCGAATTATCTCAAAATGACGGTCCTAATTTCAAAGTGAATGGACATCGGTTGAAACATTACTTTGGAGAGGACATACCATCCATAGTTGTCCCGGATCTCCAAACTTTCCCCAAGGACAATTGAATTCGGGGATCAAGTCAAGCTAGTGACTCGATAAATAAAAACAGTTGCAACAACATGGGTTTTCACCCATGTCTCTGACTTCTTTCTACTTTCTAACACCCTAGTGTGGGGGAGTGGCCGTCCCCCGCAACTATTTTTAATGTATATATTTCCAAAAAAACAATTTATTTGTATGTACATATAAATAAAGTGAAAAATTAAAAACGATGTTCCCACAGTTAGCTTATAATATTATCTTCTTCCGTTCAAAGATTCGGCATAATAGTTGGGACTTTGAATATTGAGGACAATATTCAATTCTAAGTGTGGGGGAGGGGAAAATTCTAGTGAATTTTATCACATTATATCCTCTAGAACCCCCATTTTTGGCCTAAAATTTTAATATTTTTTCACTTTATTTCAAAATTTTTGTGGTTATCAGTCTGCCGTGTCTAAACGACAAAAGGATTGGCTAATCCAGGAGCAAACGGCTCTTGGTATAGATATATCAAATCCGTTGATGGCTTATATCAACTCGCCATATCCAAAAAAGTGAATGAGTTGGCTAGCCCGCAAGATTATGGCTTGTGGTAAAGGCAGTGGAAAAACCATAATTGGTAATCAGCTCACCAAGATGTTGACTATTCCATCAAGAGTTGGCTAGTCCAGAAGCAAACGGCTTTTGGTAAAGACAAATCAAACCCGTTGAAAGCTGGTGGTTTGCTCAAAATCACATGGTTATCAGGTGGACCATAGTTCTTACTTGAATCGAAATATCTGGCTACTCCAGAAGTGATGGCTTTTGGTAAAGAGTTTCAAATCCATTAAGTTTTTCAAAAAGATTGCTAGGGACTAGCAATAGTTTAGTGTGGGGGATTGATGAGTGCTCAAACACTCATCATTTTTGTCGTATTTGAACTGCCAAAACATCCGAAAACACTCAGAAATGCATCAAAATACTAAAAATATCCCAGGGATTGTATTTTATACGTTTCAGATGCAAAATGAGTAAAAACAATGAAAAACGAACAAAGTTTACACAATTGGCAGTTTTAGTCCCCCAACTTTCAAAAATTTACAAAACTAGTACCTGAGCATTTGTTTTGAAAGGAAAGTCAACCTAAGGCATTTAAAAGTAAAAAATTATCAAAATTAATCCTTAGGTGAAAACTTTGGGAAAATTACAAGTTTGGTCCCTGCAGTTTGGAAATTGGCAAAATCAGTCCATGGGAGTTTTAAAATGGAAAATTACAACAAAGGCCCTCATATTATTGGAATGTGACAAAAATTGGTCCTTTGGAATAATTTAAAAGGTTGGCAAGTTTGGTCCTCACAAAAATCAGAAATTACCAAATGGTCCTTGGGCTTTAATTTTTACAATACAAACGGACCCTTTGTATTATTTCTAACCAAAACCAACCTAGTCCAAACACAAACCAACCCCAACCCTGACCCAGTCCAAATAACACCCAGGCCCAAAAAACTACCAAAGCCCACCCATCCCACGTTTAATAATAAACCACCCGGGGTCAAACCTCAGGTCAACCCTCCCCACCCCTTTTCTCTTTTGCCGCCATAACCAAACACCCAAGCCTCCAATCACCTCTGCAACCCCAACATCCTTGCACTACAAGGATCAGGAGAACAGGCGACGAGCTGTTTCCCGTCGACATTATGTCGACGGCATAAGGCAGAAAACGACAAAAAAAAAAACGCTTGACCGAGCCCAACTGCGTTGAATTTTTCATAATCGTATTTTCCCGTCGACATGTCGACGGGAACATTTTAACATATTTTTTTAGCCTCAATAATTCACCAAAGTTGGGCGCGAAATTTACCCGCTAATATATTCCCGTCGACATGTCGACGGTAATATATTAATAACGTTTTATCCCACAATTAACGTGTGATTAAGCATAATAATTATTATGTTTTAAGAGTCCCGTCGACATGTCGACGGGAGTATATTACTAATTATAAACATTTTTAATAGATGGGTAAAATATTGGGCGGGATATTTTCCCGCTTTCTTGTTCCCGTCGACATGTCGACGGGAATATATCTTCAAAAATCAGGCTATATATATCCTCACAAATACATTCCCGTCTCATTTTTTTACCAATATATACATTCTCACAAAATTATTTCTGTCTCATTTTACACATCTCACAAATAATTTAATCGTCAATTCTTACAAGACACACATGACTTGGCGTGGTTGCACAGTTGAAGAGGAGTACTCAAAAATCTTGTCACACGAGCTCCTCTTTAATGAAGTTATGTTAACTTTTGGTCATGCAGTTTATGAGGAATATGGTGATTTTAAGGATGCTGAACCGTGGATGAGAGACAAGATTATCGAATGGTGTAGGAAAAAGCCGTACTACAAAGAGTACATGGACGAGCTAGATGCTGCTGAAGCTCAAGCTGCTGCTGAAGCTCAAGTTGTTGCTGTTGGAGGTGACGACAAAGCTGAAAGTACGTTGGAAACAAAACTTGATAATCTGGGAAATAGGATCACAAATCTTGAAGCTACGTTTGCACATATCAAGGAAATAAGAGCAAGGAAGGGAAAAGATGGTGCGAGTTCGAGTAAAGCGGGAAGTAGCCGCAAAAAAAATAAACGGGTTGTTTCGTTTGATCTGTTGTTTTAGTTGTCGAGTTGTTTAGTTTGAGTTGTTTCGTTTGGTTGTCGAGTTGTTTAGTTTGAGTTGTTTCGTTTGGTTGTCGAGTTGTTTAGTTTGAGTTGTTTCCTTTGGTTGTTGAGTTGTTTAGTTTGGTTGTCGAGTTGTTTAGTTTGAGTCTGTATGAAAATGCATGTGGTTAAGAACTCTTGCTTGTTTTAAATAAACAGTTTGCCTTTGTGTTTGATAATTATTGCTTCTTCAGTTCTATTATTTATGCGTACAAATTTTAAATAAACAGTTTGCCTTTGTGTTTGATAATTATTGCTCCTTCAGTTCTAATTATTGCTCCACAACAACAACATTTTATTAAACAACAACAACAACAACAACAACATTTTATTAAACATCAATAACATCAACAACAACAGCAAACAACAGCAACAACAACGATAACAGTACTACATATGAAATTTATCCATGTCACCTACAAGGTCACGGAGTATTGCACCCTTAATTTTGTCTCTAGCACTTGTTTTTGTGCCTCCAGCACCTGTTTTTGTGCCTCCAGCAAGTTTATTCTAAGATTTTTTTTCATGACAGTTTGAGCACCTTTTTGGAGCAGATCCAGAACCGCTTGATGTTGAAGCTCCCAGAGAACCGATCATGATTTTGGCGAGTCGTACCTCCTTCCATAAAAAAAAATTACATCCATGGTCTTCTGTCCCAGGCTGTTAAAAAGTAAAAACTATTATTTTTAACAACTTACCAAATTATTTATATAATACACGAAAAAATATGTAATTGTTCACCTATGAGAAAGGACACGCATAGTATAGTTTACCACGGAAGTAAGATTTACACGATTCTCGCAGAATCACGTCTCCTCGTTCACAAGGACAAGGAAAAGCTTCAAATTCTGCCATCTTCTTCACCATGATAACAGTGTATGTTTGTGGTTGTGAGGTTGAGTGGTTGAATCGTGACCGGTGTGGCCCGATCTACAAGTTGAGGTGATAAAAGGTGGTGGCCAGAAAAAGATTCCGGCGGCCGGAAAATGCTGGTGTCGCCAGAAAACAGAAACTGCTAGAGAGAGATAGAGAGAGAGATAGATATAGTGAGATGAGTATGTGTGTGTGTGTGTGTTTATATTGTGAGGATAAGGTGTTAGGTAGAAAAAAAGTTGTTAGGTAAAACCATTGCATCTCATGTATAACCATTGCATCTCGACTCGTTCGTTTAACATCTCATGTATAACCATTGCATCTCGACTCGTTCGTTTTACATATCATGTATAAACATTGCATCTCGACTCGTTCATTTAACATCTCATGTATAACCATTGCATCTCGACTCGTTCGTTTAACATCTCATGTATAACCATTGCATCTCGACTCGTTCGTTTTACATATCATGTATAACCATTGCATCTCGACTCGTTCGTTTTACATATCATGTATAACCATTGCATCTCGACTCGTTCGTTTAACATCTCATGTATAACCATTGCATCTCGACTCGTTCGTTTTACATCTCATGTATAATCATTGCATCTCGACTCGTTCGTTTCACATATCACGTATAACCATTGCATCTCGACTCGTTCGTTTAACATCTCATGTATAACCATTGCATCTCGACTCGTTCGTTTTACATCTCATGTATAACCATTGCATCTCGACTCGTTCGTTTAACATCTCATGTATAACCATTGCATCTCGACTCGTTCGTTTTACATCTCATGTATAACCATTGCATCTCGACTCGTTTGTTTAACATCTCATGTATAACCATTGCATCTCGACTCGTTCGTTTTACATCTCATGTATAACCATTGCATCTCGACTCGTTCGTTTAACATCTCATGTATAACCATTGCATCTCGACTCGTTCGTTTAACATCTCATGTATAACCATTGCATCTCGACTCGTTCGTTTAACATCTCATGTATAACCATTGCATCTCGACTCGTTCGTTTTACATATCATGTATAACCATTGCATCTCCACTCGTTCGTTTTACATATCATGTATAACCATTGCATCTCGACTCGTTCGTTTAACATCTCATGTATAACCACTGCATCTCGACTCGTTCGTTTTACATCTCATGTATAACCATTGCATCTCGACTCGTTCGTTTAACATCTCATGTATAACCATTGCATCTCGACTCGTTCGTTTTACATCTCATGTATAACCATTGCATCTCGACTTGTTCGTTTAACATCTCATGTATAACCATTGCATCTCGACTCGTTCGTTTTACATATCATGTATAACCATTGCATCTCGACTCGTTCGTTTTACATCTCATGTATAACCATTGCATCTCGACTCGTTCATTTAACATCTCATGTATAACCATTGCATCTCGACTCGTTCGTTTTACATCTCATGTATAACCATTGCATCTCGACTCGTTCGTTTAACATCTCATGTATAACCATTGCATCTCGACTCATTCATTTTACATCTCATGTATAACCATTGCATCTCGACTCGTTCGTTTAACATCTCATGTATAATCATTGCATCTCGACTCGTTCGTTTAACATCTCATGTATAACCATTGCATCTCGACTCGTTCGTTTAACATCTCATGTATAACCATTGCATCTCGACTCGTTCATTTTACATCTCATGTATAACCATTGCATCTCGACTCGTTCGTTTTACATATCATGTATAACCATAGCATCTCGACTCGTTCGTTTAACATCTCATGTATAACCATTGCATCTCGACTCGTTCGTTTTACATCTCATGTATAACCATTGCATCTCGACTCGTTCGTTTAACATCTCATGTATAACCATTGCATCTCGACTCGTTTGTTTTACATCTCATGTATAACCATTGCATCTCGACTCGTTCGTTTAACATCTCATGTATAACCATTGCATCTCGACTCGTTCGTTTAACATCTCATGTATAACCATTGCATCTCGACTCGTTCGTTTAACATCTCATGTATAACCATAGCATCTCGACTCGTTCGTTTAACCTCTCATGTATAACCATTGCATCTCGACTCGTTCGTTTAACATCTCATGTATGACCATTACATCTCATGTATAACCATAGCATCTCGACTTGAATTTTTACCGGTTGTGATCTCGAGGTTATCTTTGGGATTTAGTTTTTATATATGTTTTTTTTAATTAAATATATATTTTTTTAATAAATAATTTTTTTTAATTATAATATAAGTATTTATATATATATTTTTTAATTAAATATATATATTTTTTTAATTTTATAAAAGTATTTTTAATAAATAATTTTTTTTAATTATATAAATTTAGTTTATTAATTTTATAAAACTTATTTTTTAAAAGTATTTATAATAAATAAATTTTTTTAATTATATTACAGTAATTTTATAAAAGTATTTATAATAAAGTAATTTTATAAAAGTATTTATTATAAATAAAGTTTTTTAATAATAGTTATTTTCCCGTCGACATGTCGACGGGAATAAAACCGCCAAAATTTTCGTGAAAATTTAATACGTCCCGCCAAACGCAAACGACCAAATTGCGTAATATTACCGTCGACATGTCGACGATATTAGTAATAATATGAAAAATTTCCTTTATATTCCCGTCGACATGTCGACGGGATAATAAAAAGCAATACCAAACCCAGATCTGCTCAATTATTTCTCATAAAACGCAAATACCAAAAAAAATAAACCATCGCTCCTCCGGCGATTATACGACCACCACACTAACTCCACCACTCCTCCGGCTATTATACGACCACCACACCACCTCAACCACTCCTCCACCCCACCACCACAGCTCCACCCCACCACATTATACCACCACCACCACTACAGCTCCACCCCAACAACACCACTACATTTACCACCACCACCACGCGAGCACCACTGTGCACCTCCTCCTCCTCCTCCTCTCATGTTTAATTCTCTCCTCTACCCCTCCATTATTTAATTCTTCTTCCCCACTAGCTTCTTCTTCTTCCCCACAGGTAATAGTTTTCATTTTTAATTTTTTAATTTTTTTTTGTTAATTTGTTTAATATTTGTTAATTTTGTTTAATTTTATTGTTAATTTTGTTTTTTTGTTTTTTGTTTTTTGTTTCTTCTTAATACAGCCGAGCCAGGACAGCCGAGAGCGAGAGTCGAGAGCTGAGATATATAGCCGAGACAGAGGTAATGTAGTTCCTTTTTTATCTTTTTTTAAACTTTTGGTATCCCGGCGACATGTCGCCGACAATATATTTTTTTTAACTTTTTATATATGAATATTGCCCAAGCCCCGAGACCCGAGACTGCAGCCCAAGATATCACAGCCCGAACCCGAGATCGCAGCCCAAGACCGCAGCCCGAGACTGCAGCCCCGACACCACAGCTGAGACAGTATGTAATTTTTTTTCATTTCCGTATTATTTTTCACATGTTAGTATGTTTGTGAAATGTGAGTGATTAAGTATTAGTTTGCGTATGTGTTTGTTTCGGATATTGCGGATTAAGTAGTACATAGTTTCAATTTAGGTTAGAGGGTGTTTGTTTCGGATTAAGTAGAATAATTAGAAGTTTTGCGTTATATATAAGTTGAAACAATTAGTTGAAGGGAAGTAGAATATTAGTAGTTTTGCGTTATATATAGAAGTATAATTAGAATTGGAATTTTTTGCGATAGAATTAGAAGTAGAATACTTCAAGTTAGAGGGTGTTTGTTTCGGCTTATATATTTCATATTAGTGCCATAGAAGTAGAAGTAGAATATTTATTTCTTGTTTGGTTTTCGGCTTATGTTTCATAAGCTAAATTTTTGTGGCTTATTTTGAAACTGTTTACCTTATATGAAATAGTTTCAAAATAACTCACAAAAAATAAGCTTATGAAACATAAGCCGAAAATTAAATTTCATATATGAATGCGTATATATGATATTATTTGTTCCTTTTCAAAATTGATTATGTTTTTGCTTATATAACGGGCTTATGGTTTGTTTGGTTTTCGGTTATGTTTCACAAGCTTAATTTTTATGGCTTATTTTGAAACTTTTTGACTTAAATAGTTTCAAAATAAGTAAAAAAAAATAAGCTTATGAAACATAAGCCGAAAACCAAATAAGCCATAAGCCCGTAGATATATTGTTTGGTTTTCGGCTTATGTTTCATAATAGTTTCAAAAATAAGTCACAAAAATAAGTTTCAAAATAACAAAATAGTTTTATGAAACATAAACCAAAAACCAAACAATTGTTTATAGTCTAATTGTTTAACTTAAAATATATGCTATTGTTAGACTTTTGTGAATGTTTTAGGATTTTAGTGAGTAATTTCGGAAAGTCCCCGTCCGAAGTTAATCATCCTATAGAAAACCCGTCCGAAATTAATTTATTAGAAATTAATTTCGGAAAGTCCCCTGTTTGGGACTACTTTTTGAATGTTTTGTCTCATTTAGGAAATGGATGCATATAATTGATTTACTATTTGAGATGATTTCGACAGTGTTTCTCCTTTACTCCTACGAATATGTCTTTAATGTACATATTTGGGGAGTTGAGGGGAATTGCTGCCGAAATTTTCTCAGATAGTAAATCAGTTATACGCATTCATATATGAGATGAATCATTCAAAGAGTGGGTTAGGATTGCCTTCCATAGTTGCACTAGGTGAACAAAACAACTTTCCTTTATTCCATGGTTATATGTGTTTATGTGTCGAATATTTTGAATGTGTAATAACTAAGAGTTGAACAAAACAATATGCAGTTATGATACTTGATAAGAGTTGGACCCTTTTAGACAGTCGTGTTTCAAAAGAGTTTTTTGATGGTCTTGTCGCATTCGTTGAACATTGCAAGCCGTTATTAAATAGTTACGGCAACATAAAATGTCCATGTCGTCTTTGTTGTAATGTTCCACGGGTATCTCTCGCCTTACTTAAAAGCCACATAAGCGAAAATGGGTGGGACCCAACTTATACACAATGGCGTGAACACGGTGAACCGGATCCTCTTCCTATACAAGATAACACAACACAATGTGAGATGAGTGACATGCGTGCGTGCATTAATGATATTTTTGATATTCCTCCAAATAATGAACAAAATGAGCCAACTCTTCCAAATATTGGCGAGACAAGTAACGAGCCAGCTCAAGCAATGACACCTCCTGTACGTAACGAGTATGAAGAGTTACTTGCCAGTTCCACCCAGCCTCTTTACCTGGGTTGTGACTTTATGACAACCTTGGATTTTATGTCAAAGTTTACGCATCTCAAGGTCAGCGGTAAATGGAGTGATACTTCATTTAACAATACGCTAAAATTTCTCCAGGAGGTATTTCCTCCCAGGTTAGGTTACAATCTTCCACCATCATACTCTGCTATAAAAAAAACATTTAAAAAGGTCGGGTTAGGGTATGAGTCGATACATGCTTGTGAAAATGATTGCTTTTTATATCGGGGGACTGGTGCCGAAGATTTGGAGTATTGTCCGGTCTGTAAAACGAGTAGATGGAAAGACAAGAACACAACGGGGAAGAAAGTTCCTAACAAGGTGTTGCGTTACTTTCCTATCATTCCTAGGCTACAACGTTTTTACAAATCTATTCACACCGCAAAACATATGACTTGGCATGCTACTGGAAAGTCTACGGTAAACGGTATGATGCAACACCCGGTTGATGGTGAAGCATGGCAGAAGTTTGACAGCGGTAAATATTCGGAATTTGCTAACGAACCGAGAAACGTTCGATTAGGGTTGGCTGCTGATGGTTTCAACCCGTTCGGCAACCTTAGTCAGACTTACAGCATGTGGCCTGTTATCTTAACAACATACAACTTGCCTCCGTGGTTATGCATGAAAGAGACTACTTTGATGCGGACGTTGTTGATTCCTGGACCTAAATCACCCGCGAAGGACATTGATGTTTACTTAAAGCCTTTGATTGATGACCTTCAGAAATTATGGAAAATACCAGGTGTCCCGACTATGGACGCTGTTACAGGCAAAGTATTCAACATGAGAGAGATGCTTTTATGGACCATCAATGATTTTCCTGCTCGTAGTAGTTTGTCAGGTTGGAGTGGACAAGGTTACTACGCATGCCCTACATGCAAAGTAGGCACTCCGACTACACGTGTGATAAGCAAAATAGGTTATGTTGGCCATAGAAGATTCTTAAAAAAAACCATAAATGGAGGAGGGATACTACTACATTCAATGGTGCACCTGATTTTACAGATCCTCCTAAAAAAGATACTCCGGCTGATATCTTGACTCAACTTGCAATATTGCCCACACGTTTGCCGGGGAAACATCCAGATTATGGGGGTGGGAAGATAAAACGTAATACTACAACCGACCTGAACTGGTCTAAACGGTCTATTTTCTACGAGCTTGAATATTGGTCTTCTCTTACTCTAAAACACAATTTAGATGTCATGCATATTGAAAAAAATGTGTTGGAGAGTATCTTGAACACTTTGTTAATGAATGACAAATCTAAAGACACCGCTAAGGCAAGACAAGACTTGCAAGCTTTGGGCATTCGACAGGAGTTGTGGCTCAGAAACAAACAAAACGGGAAGTGCTCGAAGCCTCAAGCTAAGTACTCCCTCACACCCGATAAAAGAAAACTGTTCTGTCAATACATCAAAACAATTAAACTGCCAGATGGGTTCGGATCCAAGTTCAAGTCGAAAGTGACCAAAGATGATAACAATATAACGGGCATGAAGTCTCATGACTGTCATATAATGATGCAACGGTTACTTCCTTATGGACTTCAGCAATACCTGGACACACCGACTTATACACCATTAATCGAGCTTTGTTCATTCTTTAAGCAAGTTTGTGCCCGAACTTTGATGGTGAATGACATAGTGAAAGCTAAAGAACAGTTGATCAAAATTTTGTGCAGTCTCGTGCAATTATATCCTCCTGCTTTTTTTGACATTATGATTCACTTGGTTATGCATTTACCTGAAGAGGCTCTTCAAGGCGGGCCTGTTTCATTTTGGTGGATGTATCCATTTGAAAGATACATGAAGAAGCTAAAAAACTATGTACGAAATAAAGCTAAGCCGGAAGGTTCAATAGCGGAGGGTTATGTTGCAGACGAAGCATTAACTTTTTGTTCTCGTTATTTTCGGGGCGAAATTGGGACGAAATTTAATCGTCCCACTGCATCTCAGGGCTGTCCTCGCCCAACAAGTGATTTCCAGGTGTTTTGATCACTATGTAAAACGTTTGGTAAAGTGACAATTATTCGGTTAGGTCTCCAAGAAATGAAGAAAGTGATATGGTATGTACTTCACAACAGTCCTGAGATCGACGCGTACATGAACGAGTTCGAGAGGTACGCATTTTTATTTTGAAATTTCTTTTTCCCAAGTTATCTTTTCGATTAATTCTAATATCATGTCCATTTTCAGTGAACATCCTGATAGCGACATGCAACAAGAATTTCCTAGATGGTTTCAGACGAAGGTAAACTTATTATATGTAATTCCTTCTATAAATAACGACTATATATATTACTCATCTCCATCTATTCTTATCTTTGTTCATAGATCGGTAAACTTTACACAGACAATGACCCAAGGTGTACTCCCGACTTATTCGCTTTGGCTTGTGGACCATTATCGACCGTAACCTTAGTTCACTCTTGCGTAGTCAACGGTGTGAAGTTTGTTGTACACAGCCGCGATGTAAAACGTACAACTCAGAACAGCGGAATTTGTTCTCCTGGCGAGAAGGAAGGAGAAATGTATTATGGTCATCTAGAAGAAATTTTGGAGTGCGCGTATACCCAGTTCAAAGTTGTGTTGTTTCGAGTTAAGTGGTTCGACTTGGTCAAAAGAGGTAGAGTCGAACGTTATAACACTAGAAACAACATGACACAAATTTAGGCATGTAGCACAGCATTTGAAGATCAACCTTACATTCTCGCAACACAAGCAAAACAAGTCTTCTACCTTGAAATCCTGCCAGACGACCACTCCATTGGAAGGTCGTCCAAGAAGTGAATCACAACACGACCTGGGATGTCATTGTGGCAGAAGACGATGATGATGTGATACATGGCAACAACTCATCGAATCTCCAACTGTCTGCTAATTTGAATGATTTGGCATTTGAAACCTTAAATGTCGATGGTCAATCAACGTTAGATAAGGCACCACCACCAATCATTCATGTTGATGACGACGATGAATTTATTGATGATGAGGACGACGATCCTTATGATTTAGCAGACTCTGATGCAAACAATTATGATGATGAAGTTGAAGATGCGACTCATGCTGTTTATGATAGTGATGTAGATGTAGCATATTGATCTTAAATTGTAACTTGTAAAATGACACTTAGCTTATTTGAATGAAATTGTTATGGATTGTTTAAATGTGTATATTTATTTTAAATGTGTATGTATTTGAATGTGTGCATGCTTATGTTAATTTGTTCCCGAATTTCTATATGTTAATTCAACTTGTACTTTTTACAGATGGCAGCAGTAGCGCGAGGTCACGGTGGTGACGGTGCCGATGACCCACCACCCCCTCCTCATTCGATTACTAGCGGTCACCGTAGTGGTAAGAAAATTAAACTTGATAATTTGAATTTTGTTACTTTTTATTTTTTAACGTTTTCACTCACTTCAATTGTAGGTTCCTCACAAAAACCTCGACGAGGAGGTAGAGCGAGACAAGCTGGCGGCAGGGGTGGAGGTCGGGCTGGCGGCAGGGCACAGGTCCGTGAAGCCAACAAAAACAAAGACCTCAGGAAAGCTGTGACTGCCTCGGGCCCGCAATCGATCGAGTTCGAGTGGCGTGATCAGAAGACATTTAATCATGTTGGGCCCCACCGCGCATGGTTCAGTAACTATGTTGGCGAGCTGGTTAGGTCCTTGCCGTTGCACTATCCCTCCTGGCACGACCTTGACGAAGCGACTCGACAGGGCTTCATGAACCGACTCGGGGTCAGTTATTTTATTTTCCTTTTAATTATATCTTTATATTTAATTCTTTAAATGTGTACATTTATTTAAATTTGTTTAATTGTGTATATTTGTTTAAATTTGTTTGCAGGAATTCTTCGACTTGAAGAGCCACATGCTCTCACCCAATTGGAAAACCATTTCGGCGGGCCTCAATGCGTACATTGCTAAGGTCTACTCCGACAACAAGGGCACGATGAAGAGGGTTTACTTCGACGGGGAGGGTGGGCCTGAAAAAGTGGATGAGATACGAAGAAAACCTCCTCCGAACGTCGAGCCATCTGTGTGGGAGGAGCATATCAAGTTTTACATCAATGATAAGACCCTGAAGCGTGCTCGTGTGAACAAGGAGAACCGAAAGAAGTTGAAGGTGTACAGCCGCCACGGTTCCAAGTCATTGGCCGCTATTCGCCACGACTACGTAAGACACATTTTATTTTTATACAAGTATTTTATTTTTATAAAATTATTTAATTATAATTATATAAAAGTAATTAATTTTAATTTTATAAAAGTATTTAAGTTTAATTAAAATAAATATGGTGTTTGATTTGCCATTTTTAATTTGTTTCATCTAATATATATGCATGTGTATATACAGTTTCTGAACAGCAAGGACAAAGAATACCCGTCCCTCATCCAGTCGTTTTATGACACACACTGCGACAATGATGGTATGTGGTTGCAGGATGAGGCTCGTGTTCAATATGTAAGTATCTTTTTTTTTTTAATTTATTATTTATTTATTTATTTATTTCCCCAAACACGCACTTTAATGATTCATTGAAACATAATCTTGTAATTAACCCGATATATATATATATATATATATATATATATATATATATATATATAATTTTCTCAATTTTTTTCTCAATTAAATAGGAAGAGATGGTCCGGCTGCAAGATTTGGGAGCGAATACGTCGGAAGGGGTGGCGTATACGGAGTAGCAGATACTTGCGATGGTTTTGAAGGGCAAGCAGCGGGGCCACATCGCCGGACGGGGTAGGGTCGTACCCGGGCTCTCCAGGCCACCATTACCATACACCCCGCCTCCACCTCCAGGTATGTACAGTTTGATAATATATTAATTATAGATTACTCGATCATGACTCAAATTAAGTATTGCAATAGATGTTTTTTAATTTTGATTATTTCATTTTCAGAATACGCTGAGATGGAGAAAAAGCTTGCTGAGGACGAGAAGAAGATTGCTGAGGCCGAGGAGAAGAGCCGTCGAGAAGCTGAAGAGCGTAAGGTCTTGAAGGCGCAGATTGATTTGGTCACAGGTTTTATGTCCTCCAACCCGTGATGGAACGAGTATGTTAGTCAGGCGGGTTCTCAGCACGTGGATGGCTCAGGCAGTGGCGTTTGAGGTAGTGGCGTTGGAGGTAGTGGCTCAACTGGAGGGCGCGGGAGTCGCAGAGACGATGAGGATGGTTCTGGCGATGATGAGGGTCCTACTGATGATCACGAGTGATTTTGGATGTAGAGGTACAAACTTGGGTATTTTGTGTTGTACATATGCTTGAAACAATATTCTGGCGGCCCATATGTTAGTATTGTATAGTTTAACCTTTTGGCGACTTGAACGTCGCGGATCTTAAAACATTTTTGGATATGGCAGCTAGGTTTAGATATTACCACACCCCGTTTTGTAGACTTTATATGTTTTTATGCATTTTGAGGGTGTTTAGCGATATTTTGCAAGTGTTATAGCCGATGGCGAGTTATACGTTTAGGACATGTTGATATTGAGTGGTTATAGGTGCTATTACAGTTACAGGTTTTGGTAGATTTTTTCCGGAAAATCTGGAATATTGCAATATTTGCAGCCTGCTGTTAGCAGGATATTCATAATTATGCCATCGACATGTCGACGACATAATTAAAACATAGTTATTGGGTATTTAAGATACCGTCGACATGTCGACGGTATCATTAAATCAAAAAAATAGTGTTTTTAATATTATGCCGTCGACATGTCGACGGAATAATATTGAAAACACTATTTTTTGTTTTAATGATACCGTCGACATGTCGACGGTATTATATAAAACATAATTATAATCAACTAATTAAAACGTTAATTAGTTATATGTGCCCGTCGACATGTCGACGGGAAGATTTTGACGGACACCAAATTCCTATGACTGGAAAACGATGTGGGACCCACCGTGTCGACGGCGATTGTTGACGGGAACACTGTTCCTGACAAAGCACAGCCGTCTATATGGTCCCGTCGACATGTCGACGGGACGGTATTATTTCGTCGACATGTCGACAGGAAGGGCTTAAAAAAGTCGCCGGGGAAAGCCTCGTTTGTACTAGTGTTGTCCCCCCCCCCCTTCCTCTCCTACCTTAGCCACCCTACTCCACTATCCTCCCAAAGTCAACCCCAAACCCCATCATTACCACCCCCCTCCTCCAACAGGGCATAAAATGGTTCTAGGGCTGAGGAGAAGTAGCAGGACAATCAGATGGCTAGAAAATGCTCCCAGGGGACAAGGACAACAGAAAAAGAACAAGACAAAGAGCAAAAGGAAGAAAAAGTTCCCCCTGGTTCAAGTTTCTTTTTTAGTATATATAGAAGTCAAATGTGAGCCTGTGAGAGAGTAGTCTTTCATGTAATTTTCTAATTAAGAAAAGTAGTTTTTTCATGTAATTTTCCAATTCAGTATTTAGTGTAGCTTGTAAAACTTTCTCAGTATCAATTCAAGTGTTCTAGTTTCTTTAAATTCCCAGCTCATTACTTTCAGTTTTATAATTTCTCAAATTCTTACTCAAAGTTGTTATTATTGTATTAAGGTTTTATAAACCTACAGTTGTTCTCAGTAGTCAAAGAGAAAACACAGAAAAAAAAAGTTAAATAAGAAAAAGAGAAAAAAATAGAAAATATAAGAAATCAAAAGGGTGAACAGGGATGAAGGTGATAGGTTGCTGTATAACAAGAAGAACAAGGATGCAAGGAGTATGGTTTAGTGCTCAGGGCAGCTTAGGATAAGGTTCTTGGTTCTGGTTCACTTTGGATAGCTTGTAAGATCCTTTCATAATATTTTTTTAGCACAATTAGTAATAGCCTGTTGTAGTTCTAATTTGTTGTTTATTTGTATTCCTTTTAGCTTAATGTATGTTAGTTTAAGTTTGTCTCATAGTTTCACACCCTGATTAAGTAATTTGCCTCATTAAAACATAAGAACAGATTTGAAAGGGGTGTTTGGGATAACCTTATACCCTGAGTTCCTTTGACTGTCAAGGGTTGAAACTAGCTTAGACTAGACACTTTAGGCCAAATTAGGATGATATTAGCATAAAATCAGTAGTGTGTTAAAGAAAAAGTCAAAAGAAGCTTTGATCCCTCTCCACTGTTTAACTGTTAGGATATTAGATCTCCAAATCTTAGTTATAGGTATAAAATTTGGTAAATTAGTTAACTTTAGTTTCATTTTAGGTTAGTATAACACATTTAGGTATCTAGGATCATTTGAATCTCAGTTTGGTCAACAAATTTTAGAACATCAAAAAGTCAAATTTTCAAGAGGAAGTAAAATGGACAGATTTTTAAGATGATGTGTACGGTTTAATATAGATTGAAAATACATTATTTTTGTTGATTTGAGTTATTTGGTAGCATGTTAACCTGAATCAAAAGAAAATTTGGCCTTTGAATATCATTTGCTCATCTTAATTTGATCACCAACTCACCTGTTTGAGTAAAAGGTCCCCTGCACCAGGATCTCAGACCTATCTTTTAGCCTTGTAACTTGTCCATTATTTGATGTTAGCCTGAGGTTGTTGATGATTTTGTAAGCCCTACTGGCTGGGAATTTGTGCTTGTGCTTATTAGTCAATATCATGTTTGTTTACACAGCTTATTATGCCCTTATATTCTCACTCAGTTTACTGACCACACTGACCCATCAGTGTGGTTAAGCCTTTTTATAAGCTTGTTTTTAACTGAGTAGTGGACCCTAGCTTATGAAACTTATCTTCTGGGAAAGCTTAGTGGTCTAAGTTTTAAGTTTAGTGCTCATGTTGTGTTTCTTAGCTCATTAGATAAGCATATTGGTGGCCTGCAAATTGTTTCTTTTAGCTGAAAAGACTATATCATCTGTGTGATTGAACCAATTTCACAAGCTCTTGACAAGCTCATCTTTGAGCTTCAAGCCTTGTGCCTAAGCTTTCTGAAAAGCCACCCAGGGTGGCTTATTGGATCAAACCCCCCCCCCAGGACCTTTGTGCACCTCTGTGGGCCCTACCAAGGGCTGCACTTGGCCTGTTGGAACCTGTTTGGCCTGTAGCTTTTGTGAATTGCTTATTCACTTATTACAGCTTAACCATTGTACTTCTTTCTTTGTTTTTTGCTCATTTCTTGTTTCCTTAATGATGTTGTAGCTTATTTGTTCATTGTGACATAGTTTGGTAGCTTTTTCAAAACTCCATAAGCCTAAGAAGCTCAAACCATGGCCTGTTAAGCTTATTTGCATGCACACAGCTCATTAATAAGCTCTAGCAAAGGTTCCTTCACAAAAAGTTCATAATTTTAGTAGTTTATTAGATTTGTAAAAGAAAAATTAGAAAAAGACAAAAAAATAAAAAGTGATAGCTTCTATTTAAGCCCTTTTGGCTTATTTTCTGCTTATTTATAAGCAACATCTGTTTTTAAATTTTTTTTCTAGGCTTCTGTAATCATAATAGATTTTTAGTAATTTTTTCAGATTTTTCCTTGATCATTTTGTATTTTTTATAATTTAGTTTAATTTAAATCAATTAAATAATTAGTTTTTAATTATTAATAATTAATTAAAAAGTAGGAAAAATAGTTTTTCTGTTTTAAAATTAGTTTTATAATATTTTAGATTTTTCTAAATTTAATTTTCATTTTTCTAGTTAAATTTCATAATTATTTGTAATTTAGGATAATTTAGTTAATTAAAAAGTAATTAATAATTAGTAATTAATTAATAGTAATTAATTAAATAGTTGTAAAAATAATTTTAATTTTCCAAAAATTTTCTTATAACATTAGGATTGTAAAAATATAATTTTCACGTTCATAGGACTTTGTTTACTCCCGTTTCACTTTTTAATTTGCGCGTTCGCGTTTATTTTAAACTCAAACACGCGTTTTTAGGTTAAATCACGTTTTTAGGTAATGTGATAATCAGTAATTGTTAATAAAGTGTTTCTAAGTTGTTTTCCATCATAATCTCGTAGTGTAATCATAATAATCAAATTCCTGACCTTCCTGATTAATCACCTGATCATTTAAAACGTTCACAAATACAATTGCACGCCTTGTCGGGACATAACGACCCGGGGATTCCCTAAACTCCTTGGTTAGTTGGTTTTTGACGTTTGACTTGGTTGACCATCACCTGGTAAACTTAGTTGACCGTTCGGAATCAACCAGGGGCATGTTTTGATTTTGCTCCCACCTAAGGTTTGGGTGATTTCTCCATGAGGGGTTGTATGAATCACCGTAAGGGTTTGGCTCGGGTTTGAAAGTGTACCATTTGTCTCCCGCACCGTCGGTACGCGAGGATGCGTAGTCCGCAAAAGCTTGTTCGGGGAGTTCCATGCAATCATGAGTGTCGTGGGGACCACTATGTTGATATAAATAATGCCTAAAAACATTATTAACATATATCGATATCTCTATGTTTTGATAATCACAAAACGTAAACTCATTGAACTACAAATTATGACGTAAACAAGTATTTAGTCGTAAATATTTGCTTTAGCATCCATATCACTTAAGGTATGAATAAACAAAGTATCTAATGCATTTTATAATCAAAGGAATTTTTATTTTTACAAACCTTACATTTTATTAAAGTGGGACAAATATTTCTAAACATATAGAAAATATTTTTGTATATATAAGAAATGTTTTATTCAAAATAAACATTTTGAATTCAAATTTCTACCCAAAAAACGGCCACATTCTTCGGGAAAAACCTCCCCCACAAAAAGACAAAAAATCTGAAGAAAAAATATTTTTTACTAGGCGGCCCCCTTAATTATACTAGGCGGTCCCCTTAAATATTAAGGGGACCGGCACCCAATTAAGGGGACCGGCCACGCTCCCAAACAGTATTTTTTCCCCTATAAATACTGGTTCATTCCACAGATTTTTCTCACCTTTTGCACCCCAAAACTTTCTGTTCTAGATCTCATTTCTATTCTCTAAAATCCTTTGATCATATATACATAATTCTTTGTTTCAAAGTGATTCAAACATCATCCTCTCAAGTGCAAGAGAAGAATACTTCTATCCTCCAAGACAAGAAGTATTACAACTTGTTGTGACCTCCACATCCAAGTTGTTGGTGCATCATCAAGAATATCTACATATATCTTTGTGTAGTGTGTTGTGAATATTTGATTGTAGATAGTTGTGTTAGGAATATAGATTGTGTGATTGGCTAGTTGATTGTAGTGAAGATTATTGGTGTGTAGAAGATTGGTGTGAAGTAGATTGTAGTGAAGATAATTGGTGTGAAGAAGATAGGTGTGAAGTTGTTGGGTGTGTAGTAGATTGGTGTGAAGTAGTTGTGTAGAAGGTGTGATTTCGTTGTGACGAAGTTGTGGTGTGTAATTGGTGTGTAAGGTTTTCTCCGCCATAAGGGAGCTTGCTGATATAGTGAAGAAAACTCTCGAGTAAGTGACTCGAGGAGTGGAGTAGGGCAAGGAAGGTGTCCTTGTAGCCGAACCACTATAAATCCTTTGTCTCCCGGTTAGATCTTTCCATATCTTACTTATTATCTTGCTTATATCGTTATTACTTTTGTAGACGTAGACGTATATATATATATATATATTTGCTCATATAGTGCTAGTATTGATTTTACTTAAAGATCTAACGAAAGTTTCATTCACAAAACAAAGTTTTTACAATAAAACTAAAAAGATAACATACATATAATTGATCATTTCGATCAAATATAGTTTTCATACAAAATATAACTAAGGATTATAAAATAAACGATTACTTACTTATCTCTCGTATATAGCTGTAATTGTTTATATTACGCATGTGTTGATTTCATATACTTAGCTTATATTATTATTGTTCATACTTAGATATAGTTGTTCTTATTGTTCAAGATTTGAGTTCACATAAGATTGAATCAAAGTTTTAAAAACAAACAAGGTTTTAAAACTAAACTAAGTTTTCATAATAAAATTAAAAAGACGTAAAACTATTCAACCCCCCCCCCCTTCTAGTTTTCCACACACTACATAACTCACACGAAGAAGTGATTTTGTTCACTTGGCTTGAAGGTTTAGGAGCCTCGTAGGATTTCATAAGAAACTTGACTTGGTCTTCAAGTTCTATGATCCTACGGTCGGAAGTGCTTGAATTATTCAAAGGCAAAGATATTGCCTTGACCGTTTTATTCAAATCACGGGGATCATTCCAACTTTCGTTGTCATAGAGAGCAAGATCATCTATGATTTCCCATGATTGTTCCGCACTTAGATTACGTAGCTTACCACCGGCCACTTGGTCAATGGTTTGCCTCGTGGGGATATTGATATGGTCATAAAAGATTTGGACTTGAAGCCAAAGATCTATGCCATGGTGAGGGCCCTTTTGTAATAAGTCCTTGAATCGAGTCCATGCCTCATAGAGGGTTTCGCCTTGACGTTGTTGGAACATCAAGATATCATTCCTAAGCTTAGTGGTTCTTCCCGGTGGGAAAAATTGAGCAAGGAAGTGAGTGGTGAGATCATCCCAAAAGGTTATGGATCCTGCGGGTAGACGTTCTAGCCACTGACTAGCATGGTCTCGTAGAGAGAATTGAAAGAGACGCAGTTGGGTCGTCTCTCGAGTTTCAACATCAAGGTCTATGGAGTCTACGATCTTAAGAAAGTCCTTGAGGTGTTGATTTGGATCTTCGGAACGAAGTCCATGAAATGCGCATCTGCTTTGCACCAACCGGATGGTTTTGGATCGCAAGGGTGACACATTGGCTCCTTGAGTGAGCTCAATAGTGTTTCGAAAACCATGGTGGCTAGGACAGGAGTAGTCTCCTAAGGTACGGGCTCTAGGAGGCTGGTTTGGTTGTGGTGGTTGTTGTGGTGGATTTTGTGGTGGGTTGAGGGGATCAAGGATACTACCACCTTCCATGATGTCGGACGGTAATGGTTACGAACAAAAACACGAAGAAATAGATAGACTAAAGAAAACCTAGAAAAATAAAATAAAAATCTCACTAGAAAGGAATCTAGTGAGTAGACCTAATAAAATAAAAATTCAACCTAAACAATAACTATTCCCCGGCAACGGTGCCAAAAACTTTGATGCGTGGGATTGCAACCACACAAGAAGGTTTTACCTCTCAAGGGATCTCAAAAGGCTTGCAATCCCCACCAGGCAGTGTACCTGACCGATGTAGTATAGTGAAGTGGCAAGTACCGGGGGATTGATCGTTCTCTAGGGGAATAGTGTCGTTAGGATTGAAAACCTACTCTAATAGGTCTAAGGGTGAGGGAAGATTCTTTTTGTATTTTATTTTTTATAGGAAAACAAGTAAAATCTCGGGTTTGAAGAATTGGGCGGAATTAGTTGCTAGTCAACTAACCCAAATAACTACAAATGCAAATAAAATAAAATGAAAGAAATAAAGTGGTTGTTAAAACTTATATGGAGAGAAGAGTGTTTACATAGACTTCATTACTCCCTAACTATCTTTTACAAGTTGATTAGTGTGTTATAATTGCGTGGATGACGGGTTGCATTCCTTAATACCAGTCGTGGGGGTGTGTACGAACTTCCCCAACTCTATAAGCTCCTACTTCACTCCTATGTCGAGCCGGGTAAGAAGCTCCTATCATGGGATCACTAGAATTCGCTTATGCATTAAATACAACCATATAACTGTAGTACACATTGGTTCATGTTTCTTAAGACGTTCAAGCAAGTTACCGTATAGGAGGTTAGCCAGTTTTCTTAAGCCTAACATCGATAAACAATCATCCAATACAACTAATAACACACCATCAACCAATAATTAATAGTTAGGTTTCATTTTATCTAAGCAAACACAAAGAAAACCTAGCCTAGCATGTTAAACAAAAGACAAGAACAAGATAGAATCAAACAACACATAGACATATTGAATGATTAATTGATAACTTATCTTCAATGTAACATGGAAGATCTCAAGGTGAAAAACCTTGAAAAAGCTGCTAAAAATCGTCTAGGGTTTCTCTCTAAAAAGTTCCACACTAATGAATGAAAATTACCAGAATATATATAGGAAAACAGATCTGACGGCGTCACGTTATGGAGTGTGACGCCGTCACCTCGCCGTGCTAGGGTTTCTTGATAGCCTCTTGACGCCATCCCCCTTTAAATCCCAAAAATCCGTTCTGGCCTATCAAGGCAAATCTTCACATCCACCTCCATTTGTCTACCTTGACGGCGTCACCTTCTAGGCCTTGACACCGTCATGGGTACTGTTCCAGCATAATTTTGCACTTTGTCGATTTCTTCACTTTTATGCTCCAAAAACGTCCAAAATGCTTCGTTTTCCAGATTTCCTCTCCGAAGTACCTAAAAGGACAAAAGGAACGATTTGGGGCAATATTTGATCAAATAAATACAAATTTGGGCTTAAATGACCCCTCAAAAGCGGTACACTTTTCGCCTTATCAAATACCCTTACACTTGAGATTTGCTTGTCCTTAAGCAAATGCGCTTTTATTCCAATCAAAATACAAGTTAGGGGTCATTTAACACTAATATAAAAGTAATTACAACAAATAGTCATTCCCCTTTAATCATAATTAGCACGGAGATTACATACTAGCACCTCACAAGTAGTGTTTAGATACTCACATCTCTCAGGTGTCATAAAAATATATCTCACAAATGAAAATGAATAATATCTCTCACTACTTGTCATAGCAAATAGATTACCATAGGCTTGGGAAAGGATCAAAAACCTTCTCCACTAGGCGTAAGCACCTAAGATAAACTATCAAAGCGGGCTTTCAAAAAGGGTTATAATGAGGTGTAGGGATATGATAAACACGGTTTTGTTGGATAAGGGATATTTTACTGGTGGCGAGTTAAAGATCTTGATTAATTACATGTACAATACAACGTTGCTAAGCCAAGACTCGACTCAACTTAAGCTAATAAAAAACAAATGAAAACATAAAATAACATAAAAAGAAACGGGATAGTAGTCCGTATGTTTTTCTCTTTTTCTTTTTCTATTTTTTTCTTTCTTTTTCTTTCTTTTTCTTGACTTTTTTTTTTTTTTTTTTTTTTTTTTTTTTTTTTTTTTTTGCATACACTCTTGCCCTACCATCCAAAATAATACATCAAGGGGGCTCGGTTCTCCCCTTACACTTGAAATTTTACACACTTTACAATTAATTAAACTAATGACTCGAATTAAGATAATCAAAACACTTGGAGTACTTTTAAAATATTTTGCACATATGGGGGTAATAATTGTAGTCCTTCCCCATTACTCCATTACACTAGTACTTTACCCATGAGTCCCAATCGTCCTAAAACAATATGTACAAGATATGACTCGACTTAACAACCATGTAATCAATTAGATAATTAACTAAGGGTTTAAACAAATGTTGTCACAATAATGCACTAAAGATGAGTGCATACAAGGTAGGCTAAAATGCTTAAAGTTAGAAACGAAAAGGATAGGCTCTGGAGGGTGTACTAGGGGTATCGTGTACCAAAAATGGGTACAACGCAAGGGTGTGGGAGAATTACTTGACCAATGTAGTCAATGTAATTATAACAAAAACACAGGTGTAAAACAAGGGTTAATCCTAATGCCTCTTATCATGTAGTAAATCTAACTACACGAATGTAGTCTCACTTGTGGATTTGGGATGGTCCTAACGCAAGTTCTAGAATCTAAGTGCTACCGGTACACACATCATAGCCTATGAATGCTTTTCCTACCAATTTTAGGGGCGAACCTCACATATTTGGGGTGGAAAATTTTTTAGTGGTACGGTTTTGTGCTAGTCATATAACTCCTATCCATGAGACGCTCATTAAGACCAAAGTTTCACTCCTATATGTAGTAAAAAAATTTAAATTTGGCACTAAAATTGCCCTAACAGGTATTTCTCTCAGTTTTATTACACATCTACCATTAAACAAAACAAAAATCAAGTGCAATTGCATTCTCTAAGGTATCATAATTTACCCCCCCCCCTTACACTTAAGATGAACATTGTCACCAATGTTCAAGTAAAAAGATGTAAAAGTAAATAAGGTAAGAGAATGAAATCAAATACTCCCCTGATTCGCTCGGTGGATAACGTGGTAACATGGTTAGATCTTCTTCCAAGAAAATGAACGCCTAAAGCTTCCCTTCCGAAATATAAATCATCTTCTTGTCCAAAATAAACTGTTAAACCTGAGTAAACAAACACGAAAACCTGCATAACATCGGTGAGATAAATCTGTATAGGATATAATGCTTGTGGAATGAATATTTTGCATATTCCTGGAGTTTATAAGTTAGAGATTTAATAAGGCATTTTATGATTCCGGCAGAAAAACAAAAATTTCAGAAAATTTATACCTGACGCCGTCAGGTTATAACCCTGACGCCGTCAGAAGTGATCTGACAGATTTTTCATGTTAAGTTTCTGGAAAATTTCTGGAAAAACTCAAAGCTTACTTCCTGGAATTCCTGCAAACACTGATACAAAAAGTGCTATTGGTCATGCCAAAAATGTGTGACGATATGCATATAGTCACGCACATTTTTTTCGTCATGTGTGACAAAAGGTCCCATCACCGTAGGTGGCATATGGTCACATATGCTGTTTAAAATGAAGAAATGTGTATTTTGTGTGACTATTGATCATCCAATGGCCACATGAAGTTTATGTTTGCTTGGCCTTTTGTAATATTTAGTCACATAAAGCATGTTTGTTTTGGGTATTTAGTCACATACCATTAAGAAAACAGTGGCCAAAAGTGTGAACAAGTGTGACCATATGCTGTTTAAAGTGAAGAAATGTGTATTTTGTGTGACTATTGATCATCCAATGGCCACATGAAGTTTATGTTTGTGTGGCCTTTTGTAATATTTAGTCACACAAAGCATGTTTGTTTTGGGTATATAGTCACATACAATTTAGGAAACAGTGGCCAAAAGTGTTAATAAGTGTGGTCGTATGCTGCTTAAAGTGAAGAATAAAGTATTTTGCGTGACTATTGATCATCCAATGGCCACATGAAATTTATGTTTGTGTGGCCTTTTGTAATATTTAGTCACACAAATCATATTTCTTTTGGGTATTTAGTCACATACCATTAATCAAACAGTGGCCAAAAGTGTTAATAAGTGTGACCATATGCTGTTTAAAGTGAAGAAATGTGTATTTTGTGTAACTATAGATCACCCAATGGCCACGTGAATTTTATGTTTGTGTGGCCTTCGGTAATATTTAGTCACACAACGACTAAAGCAAACAGTGACCAAAAGTGTTAATAAGTGTGACTATATGCATCTTTTAGTCACATTTAAAAAATCAATATATATCAAAACAATTCAAATATATATCAAAACAAATTTAAATACAATAAAATTGGAATGTATATAACTGAACAAAATATAAAATTGGACATCCTTTTATACACCAAGGAGTCCTAGTCGGCTTACAATAGTTTCTTTATAAGTATCTATAATCTTTTCCATAAGCAAGTAGCAACTTTGAGAGGTCTTAATCTCTGAGCAGTACCAACTTTAACTAGCAGTAGTAACTTTTGTACTAGCAGTAGTAAATACTTGGCCACATTTTCTTTGAAGTTCATGAGCTGCACTAAATCCATCTAAGCAATATTAACACAAACATGATCAGCAGTAATTCAAACAACATCATGAAGACTTTTAATCCAAAACAATGAACATACTAATAAAATTTGCAGTTAAACTTACAAGTTTTTCTCCCATTGATCTAATCTCATTATCTGGATATAAAAGCCTTGAAAATGTAGGCTGCTGCATATCAACACATCAGGATGAGAGCAGGACTAGAACATGTCAAAGCTCACAACATAACAGAACTAGATGAGCCACTGGTTCAACTATCTGCACAAACATGATAGGAGAGTTAATACTAGTACCACGTTAGTACTGCTGGAGCAGAGTTACTACTGCTAGTATATATATAAAAAACAGAATGTATATAAATGAAGCAAATATATATATAATTGTAATGTCGTATATAATCAAATTCTCAACTATCATAAGTTAAAGGCCAAAATGTATTTTGATACCTCAAATTTCATTAACTAGGTTTTTTACTACCCTAAATTTTTAATAGTGCGGTGTAGTACCTTGAACTTGTAAACTCGTTTATAATTAGGCCTTGAGTCGGTCACATGTTGTCACATGACTAACCATCGTTAGTTTTTTAATGAAAGAAAACGGGATTTAGGTTTTTACCACTTGCTCATTATTCAACAAAAAGTCCATCGTTTCGGCTTTAATTTATGCAACGAAGACATGGTTTAACACATTCCAACAAAAAACATGATCATATTCTGATGGTTTGAATGGTAGTTATAGTGCTTTTACATGAGATTATTTGTTATCTGTATGAAAAGTATGATTTATAAAATAACATCAGAACTAAAGCAAGTATCCTTAGAAAGAAGTGTTATCAATATATGAGACTAAGATAGTTGTATTTTTACATTTTTCATATGCTGAAAGGCATCATATGACTTCACAAGAAATGAAAATAACAAAGTTATTTATATGTTGAGCCTTGAGAAACATTTCTGACTAATATGTTATTTATTTAGTTGTATGTGACTTTTACTCATCTTGTATGATCACAGACCGGAAAAATGAGTTGGATTTAGATATTGAATTTTTCTTTCGTTAACTAACTAGTTAAAAAACTAACAAGGTTTAGTCCCGTGACAATATGTGACTGAGTCAAGGCCTATTTATAAGCGAGTTTACAAGTCCAAGGTACTACACCGCACCATTAAAAAATTAAGGTAGTAAAAAACCCAGTTAATCAAATTTGAGGTATCAAAATACACTTTGGCCTGAGTTAAAACCTGTTGACTCTTTCGCCGCCTTAGCTTGCTTTTGCAAGGTTTCACTAGAGACCAAATGTTTTCGCTTCGTTGGTACTGATTTTAGTCCTGTATTTTGTTCACTAATATTTGGTATCATAGTTGGTGGTGTAACCTGTAGAACCGGTTTGTCGTGGCTCAAGCGTTTTCGTATGTCTGATAGTTTTAACAGGTTCCTATATGTATATATAAAACACGGTACATTAGTCATGTACGTAAAACTAAAAAAATCAAAGGTGGATGTTTTATTACTTACCACTGTTTCCATTACTGGTACGTTTTCCAAAGTTTCAATGGCCATTAGAGTGGTCACCTGCAATATAAATTAAGAAATACAATGGAGTTATCATTAGAAAATGAAATTGTTAACAACATAAAAAGTGGCTTACATCTGAGTCTAATGCCAGTTTCTTTCTGCAAAAAAAATATGGGAAATGTAAGAAACTAAGGCACTAATAACGCTGCATAATATAAGATCTGCCAATCATGAAACCGTAAAAATATACCTTGGTTGTCTTTGGTGACTGAGATGGAGCATACCCACGCCTCGAAAATGAAGTCTGCCAGAAAATCCATCTGAGGGAATTTTTAGCCGGGCATCCCATGTATCATCCTCACCCGTGAAAATAGCATGTAGCCCCTGCAAGAAACAAGTAACGTGATTAATGCTAACATAAAAGAAGACAACATTAGATGTCCCAAATATAAGTTTAGCCTCAAAAACAAACATACGGGTTGCATATCAACTCGGGCAACAAATAATATACAATTGGTTGCAATTTTATGCAGTGCCAAACGTGGAACGAATAAATGTCAAACACATTACCAAGCAAGCAAATCACTAACATTTGGTACAAATGAAACAGTTTGACAAAAAGCAACCATATTTGAGTTAATTTCCTATATAACAGATGTTATGTTAATCTTTTGATAGATAACTTACGCAACTGCGATAAGCAAACTCCAACTGTTCAGCAACATCCTCCCGGAGTGGAAACCAATCAAGACTCCCTTTACGAGCAAAACAGTGGCCTGTTAGAACACGTCGATTGTCTCCATTCCAATAAACAGGAAAAATATATCGTCTTAATAAGTCTACCTGCAACGATTACCACCACACGAATTTATAATCAAAAACATGTTTTAGGCTAGTTTAATCCATGAAAATCAATGTAAATCGTTTTATATTCGATTACACATTTAAGAAAATATAAATTAAATATGTGTTTGAGCATACCCATGAACAGAGTAGGATAGGTGAGATGAGGGTGATGGTGGCTCGACTGTGATGCTGGTGGTTATCTCGAACCAAAAACCCGAAGCAAACAAAGTTTCCCATACAGTTCCCTTGTCTTGATGACGGTGACGGCGTGGAGGAGCGATGGTTGGTGGAACCACGGCGAGATAAGGCGGCGAAGTGTGGCGGTGGTGTGAGTCGGTTCTAGAGAGAAGGAGAAGAGATGAATAGAGAGAAGATATATCTGACTAGTGTAAGTGTTAGTGTTTTGATTTTGGGGGAAAAAGGGAGGGATCTTGAGCGGGAGGTTAAAAATTTTGGGGAAAAATTAGGGGCGGGATCTGACTAGTGTAAGTGTTAGTGTTTTGATTTTGGGGAAAATTGAGCTTGAAATGTTTAATGAGTTGAGCTCAATCTTATATAAGTTTGACTCGAGTTATTGTTAGTTCTCGAGCTTGTAAGTAATATAAAATATGTTTTTTTTAAGTGTAGTAAGTGTAAATATTTATTTATGAATGTATCAAGCTTTTCGAGCTGAAGTCGAACCGAATTCAATTCTTAGGTTATATTATATTTCAATTTTAATTTGTGTCAGAAAACACATCTTTACAGATAAATCAAGCTTTTCGAGTCAAGCTCAAGCCGAGTTCAAACTTTCTTGATCCCGGATAACATAATCGAGAGGGTGATGGAGGCTTGACTGTGATGGGGTGGTGGATGCATGTGGTGGTTATCTTGAACCAAACAACCGAAACAAACAAACTCTCCCATACAGTTCCCTTGTCTTGATGACGGTGATGACGTGGAGGATCGATGGTTGGTGGAACCACGGCGAGATAAGGCGGTGAAGTTTGGCGGTGGTGTGAGTCGGTTGATCTAGAGAGAAGGAGAATAGATGAATAGATAGATAGATCTGACTAGTGTAAGTGTTAGTGTTTTGATTTTGGGGGAAAAAGGGAGGGATCTTGGGCGGGAGATTGGGATTTTTGGGGAAAATTATAGGCGGATGTTTAGATCTTGAGCGCCTGATTAGAATTTTAGAGATTGAAAGCCTATCAAATGAGCTCGAAAGGTTTAATGAGTTGAGCTCAATCTTATATAAGTTCGACTCGAGTTATTATTGTTGAGTTCTCGCGCTTGTAAGTAATATTATATATATATATATATATATATATATATATATATATATATATATATATATATATAAGTGTAGTAAGTGTAAATATTTATTTATGAATGTATATATCAAGCTTTTCGAGTTGAAGTCGAACCGAATACAATTCTTAGGTTATATTATATTTCAATTTTAATTTGTGTCAGAAAACACATCTTTACAGATAAATCGAGCTTTTCGAGTAAAGCTCAAGCCGAGTTCAAACTTTCTCGATCCCGGATAACATGATCGAGAGGGTGATGGAGGCTTGACTGTGATGGTGGTGTATGCATGTGGTGGTTATCTCAAACCAAACAACCGAAGCAAACAAACTCTCCCGTACAGTTCCCTTGTCTTGATGACGGTGATGGCGTGTAGGATCGATGGTTGGTGGAACCACGACGAGATAAGGCTGTGAAGTTTGGCGGTGGTGTGAGTCGGTTCTAGAGAGAAGGAGAAAAGATGAATAGATAGAAGATAGATCTGACTAGTGTAAGTACTAATGAGTATAGTACTAATGAGTTAATGAGTTTGGCGGTGGTGTAACTCATCCTAAAAATCCTGCAAAACATTCATTGTGACTCGATACACGCATTTGACTCAAACAAGTACTAATGAGTTAAGGTAGGCATGCATGCAAGTTCATGTATCCGAATCCGATTTTACAAGGAAACTGAATGTTAAAGAGAGCGAGACTATTAAGAAAATGACATTATAGATAGTAGGATCTTACGATCCCGATCCGATCATACGATCATGATCTTGCAAAGATAAAAACGATCTTGGGTAGGATCTGATCCCGATCTTGAAACTTTTAATACTTTTAGTTTTTATACTTTTAATCATTTTAAACTTATCTATACATCTTATAATGCATCTTTGACTCTCTCTCTTCCAATTTTTTAAGATTTTCATTTATACATTTTGAGTAAATACAACAAATTAAGCTATATGTACAATCAATTTAAGCATTAGCACCTACACACATTGACTGGTCAACACTTATAAGTAATATATATAACATTTAAAACACCTTTTCAATTAATATATAATATTTACAAAGCTTATCAAACACACTTCACACACTCCAACATATACTTAATACTCTATCTGAAAATCACACACAGAACCTAAGTTTGACCCAAAGTTAGATCGGAAGCATATGGTAACATACTTAGATCGCTTCTATATTGACCCTAAGTTTGACAGATGATTTGGTTTATCTGATTATTTAGTTTTTTTTTTGGTTTATCTTATTATTTCATTGTTTGTGTTTATTTAATTAGTGTTATTTAGTGTTAGGGTTTATGTATGATCTGTATATTTTTGTTTTTTATTGTTAGGGTTTATGGTTGTTTTTTAGTTTTAGTGCGATGGAAGAAGTATCAAAGATGTAAGAAGTATCAATGATGGATGAAAAGACACCACTTTCAAGTATGAACATAAACTTGTTCTGGTGTTGTTCATCCATTCTTGATACATCTTTCCTCTTTGCCAAAATACAGAAACAATGAAAATATTTTATCTTAGGATTAGGTTGAAGTACCATAAACATTTGTAGATTGTTTGTATCACTCTGTTTGCTTTATATATATGTATGATGTATTTTTGATATAAGAATTATGTTGCATTTGTATTAAGAGTATAATGAAGATAAGTGGCGGATGTGTGTGCGAATATTTAGGCTAAAACATCCAATAACACTAATTAGAGATTCAAGGCTGAATAATATGTTGTTGTTGGCTAGGGTAGAAAGGATGGTAGTTCATTGCATTGTTATTATAAGTTTAATATGATTTCATTCATGCACGATTAGCTCTCTAATGTCGTAGAATCTACATAATTAATATGCATGTTCGTCACATCTAAGGGAGCAATATAAATGATAGTAAGAATCTGTTTTCTAATAACTTAAAGCTCAATGTTAGGGCAAATCTATCTAAAGTTGTAGAACGGTTCCATTACTTAATTTGGAAAACCTCTACTATGATGATATAGTGTGTATTGTTCATGACAGGCCACACTCCTTCATCATCGCATTCAAGATGAGTGATGTTACTTAGACTCTATTCTTTACTTAACATTTCTAGATTGTTTGCATCACTCTGTTTGCATTCAAATCTTTTTTATGATCTATATGAGTCAGTAATTTCAACATACCTTTCCATTCTCAATTCCCATACAGTTCCTTTTATTTTTTCAACGATCTAGCAATGCGGCTGGTGCAGTCCTTTGCTCAAAGGGAGTTGAAACGATAAAAGGAGCTGTAGCGGGAATTTAGAAGGGTTAAGTATGTTGTTTCAACATACCTTTCCATTCTGAGTTCCCATACAGTTCCTTTTGTTTTTTCAACAATCTAGCAATGCGGCTGGTGCAGTCCTTTGCTCAAAGGGAGTTGAAATAACAAAAGGAGCTGTATCGGGAACTTAGAAAGGTTACGTATGTTGGTTGCAGAAATCATCCATTGACAGCACCGAAAAAAACCGAAACCGGAAAAACATCCAAGTATCAAAGATGGAAGAAGTATCAATGATGGGTGAACAGACACCACTTTCAAGTATGAACATAAACTTGTTTTGGTTTTGTTCATCCATTGTTGATTCATCTTTGCTCTTTGTCAATATACAGAAACAATTATCAAGTATAATTTGTAGGTTCGATGCTTGAATTTAGTGTCTTCGTATTCTGGCATGTTGGTAGGTTAGCGATTCAAGGCTGAATAATATGTTGTTGTTGGCTAGGGTAGAAAGGATGGTAGTTCATTGCATTGTTATTATAAGTTTAATATGATTTCATTCATGCACGATTAGCTCTCTAATGTCGTAGAATCTACATAATTAATTTGTATGTTCGTCACATCTAAGGGAGCAATATAAATGATAGTAAGAATCTGTTTTCTAATAACTCAAAGCTCAATAATTAGGGCAGATCTATCTAGCGTTGTAGAAGGTTTCGTTGCTTAACTTGGAAAACGTCTACTTCCATTTGTGGCGTTGATCTTGATCACAAGCTTTGGCTCTTTCAATAATGTACCTTGATTTTAAACTTTTGTCCCGACAATGAAGAATACATTCTTGAAAGAGACAAAGCTTGTGATCAAGATCAACAGCACAAATGGTAGTAGACTGTGTCCAAAAAACAAAGTAATGGAACCTTTCTGCAACGTTAGATAGATATGTCCTGATCATTGAGACGTCTTCAATGCGATGATGATATAGTGTGTATTGTTCATGACAGGCCACACTCCTTCATCATCGCATTCAAGATGAGTGATGTTACTTAGACTCTATTCTTTACTTAACATTTCTAGATTGTTTGTATCACTCTGTTTGCATTCCATTCTTTTTTATGATCTAAATGAGTCTGGAATTTCAACATACCTTTCCATTCTGAGTGCCCAAACATTTCCTTTTGTTTTTTTCAACAATCTAGCAATGTGGCTGGTGCAGTCCTTTGCTCAAAGGGAGTTGAAACGACAAAAGGAGATGTTGTGGGTACTCAGAAGGGAAATATGTTGGTTTATTGCATTCATTTCACATATCAAGCAGTTCTGAAGGTCCTCCAAATACATGGGCAGACTACTTTCCAAAGGGATATTCTTGATCAGGCACAAAAATGGAAGATGCTAGGAAGGTTAAAACTCCAAAAAAGACTGCCAAAGAGCTTTTTGATGAGAGGGTTCAGGTGCTAGGCCTGCCCAATGCTAAGACTTGTGAAGACAAGGGTATAAAACCATGGGAACCAAAAATGCCCAAAGTTTGTTCAAAAGGGAAGGGTAAAAAGAAAATGTATTAGTTGAGTTAGGAAGTAATTTGAATAAACCTGTGTAATCCTTTTTTACTACTTTATTTGACTTTATGAATAAACATGTTGTCATTGCTCAATTTTCTCATTAATGAACTGAATATGAATCGGTTAATTTTTGTGGCATTTTCTTTTTATCCCTAGCAGCATTAAGTTATGCCAAGCAGCATTAAGATCTGAGTTACTAGCATTCACCCAAATTCCAATCCAAACCCGGAGTTGCCCAAATTCACTTGGACTCTTTGACTTTTTCAAATGACAATCAAGTTTGACAATCTTTGTTTGACTTTTAACAAAGCATCGTAACATAGTCAACAAATCAACATAACATAATTAATCAACAAAAAGATAACTTGTTCATATAGTCATCGATAACTTGATTAACAAAGAAACATAAGATAAGTTTTCTTTGAACACAAAAACATTTAACTTCAAAGAAATAACATAATAATGATTAATATCATCTTACATCAGGGTTAATTCAATGAAAATTATACAAACTATTTTGAATGCCTTTGTAAATATCAACAATGTTTCCATGGATTTGTTCTATTTCTTGATTCCGAACATTAACTTTGTTCTGATGCACCAGTATGGTCTCTTGGTCTTTTTTGTTCTTCCAACCGCGCGATTCGTTTGTTGTAAAGTTCAACCAACTGTCGTTCAGTACCATATTGGCCTCCAGAATGGCATTTGTCCTAGCACTCTTGGGTTAGGCTGTGGATTTTATATTTTTCTGGCATTGGAGGAGGAAGAGAAGTATCCCTTGAACGTTTTGTTTTCTTTGAAGCAGGATTTGAAGATGATGAAGCCATTGCAGTTCCAAACAAAAATTGAATACTTAATGAAAAGATGAAAGAAGTTGGTTGTAATTCCTTTGTATTTATAGGCACACAAGAGTCGCAATGTCACAACGTTTAAGTGTCACAACGGTTTACAAAGTGTCACAACGGTTTACAGTTACTTTTTTACAGTTACACCGGTTCACAGTAATTTATGCCTAGCAGCATTAAGTTATGCCTAGCAGCATTAAGTTTTTTATTAATCAGGTCATAACAGTGTTGAAGTAAGTTTGCCAATTAAGAAAGATGAGAAGGAATACAAGCGATCAAAGCCGCGGGTTGGTTCAGTGGAAGAGGATGCGGCTGATGTTGGTGGATTTTTGAGTGAGGAAGAGAGATTCTACTCCATTGACTACGATAATGTGCATTTGTCATTTGATCCGGAGAAATCTCCGAAATTTAATTGTTAAACTTTTTATATATATGTATGAACTGCTTTATTTTTCTTTTTTTAGGGATACTAATGTTTTTTTTTTTGGTTTATTATTATATGAAGTTTAACTTTCTTGCTTCATTAAAGTTTGATTAAGTTTGATTTTTCATCTATTCATTAAGCTTGATTTATACCTAGCAACATTAATTTATGCCTAGCAGCATTAACTTATGCCTAGCAACATTAATTTATGCCTAGCAGCATTGTAATGGGGCAAATGAAGAGTCATGATCGACTAATAGTCTGAACTCAATTCATGCTGGTAATATCACATTAGACTCAAACTAGAGAGACTATAAAATCCATATCTAACCCCTCAAAATTACATAAGTTATCCGAAATGTGTGACTATATGTATTGAATTGTGACTACACTTAAATAATGTGTGACAAAATATGACTATGATTTAGACACCTAAATAAATACTTCATGTGACCATATATAACATCTTGAATTTAGTCACACAAACACTCAATGTGACTAATATCATGGTTAATGATAACCGAGTTCACATTTTGCTATAAATAATAGTCACATAAATATCACAATGTGACTATTTTGAATGTATTGCACATATAATACCCTTATAATGTGGTAATAAACATAACTTAGATACCCATTTGTGATATGGTGTGACTATTGTAAAGCCTATAGTCACATGATCGTGCTACAATTAAATGTGACTATACACATTAGGTTGTGGCAAGCAAACACACACTAAACTTTAGACACACATATTTACTTACGTGACCATATGTATCGAATTTTTGTTACACTTAATCATGTTTGTATGGTTTCGTGTGACCATATATGACATTTGGTCACACTCTTCAAGTGTGTGACATATATATTTGTCACTATTAAATGCATATCGTGATTAACGCTTCAAACTTACTTTTCAGTCGTCACACATTTCAAACGCTATGTGGCTAAATATTCAGCAAAGAATAGCAGTCACGTTTAAATAATGTGTGACAAACTTGACTATATAATTTAGTCACATACACAATTACTTCATGTGACCATATATCTATTTTGGTCACACTCTTCAATTGTGTGACGTATATTTGTCACATATGTATATCTGTAGTGTGACTAATGCTTAAAGCTGATTTGTGTTGGTCACACGTCCAAAATTAAACGTGACTAAATGATCGAAAAATATTTACCAGCTACCCTCTAGTCACATAAATACACAAATGTGTGACATATATCTTCCGAAATGGTCACACAAGTCGGATCGAGTGTGGCTGTTTATTTTATTTTCATACATTTAGTTACGTAAATATGTTACAGTGTGACCGTTTGAAATCGACAATGTGTGACGAAAGGCCATTTTTGTACCAGTGAAAATATCATTATGACTCGATACAAGCATTTGACTCAAACAATTACTAATATGTATGTCAATTTAATATTGTTATGATTCATGTTCCATGCGTTCTTGTAAACCGATTTGGATTTCCCTTACACTTAGCTTTTGCAAAATACCTTTATATGTAGTTAAGACGAAGTTAAAAACAAAATAAAGCATTTTCACAACTTAATTTGAAGCATGAATCAATAACAATAAAAATAAAACATACATACGGAAGCAAATAAAATCAAACAAACAAACAAACAAAACAAAACAAGGCTTGGTTTGCCTCCCAAGAAGCGCTTTTCTTTATTAATGAGTCTTGTAGCTTGACTCAAAGTCACTCTACCCTATGTAAGCGAGATTGTTATCGAGGACATCTTTAGGGTTAAGTTTGGATTGAAGTTTCCTATTCGTCCGCTCAGTTCGATATATCTTTTCAAACTTCTCTCCATCCGGGTCATACAATGTCATCTTCATATGCCATGACCCATCTCCTTCATTAGGTGGTTTGTTCCAATCCCATCTATGATCATCATCTTCGCATGTCCACCTATTTATTCCTAGGTTAATTGGTAAAACTCCTAGGAAATCAGTCATCTTTCTAAAAACTAGAGGGTCTTCAAATGGGTCCACTTCAATGTCCCTAGCCAAGAGTTGTTCTACCATATGTGTTCGGTTCACAAAGTCCTCTTCTAGGTAAAATGGGCGTTGGGGTCCTATGAAGTCTCTATCAATCCAAGGTCCGTAACTAGATGGTCTCTTATTTAGTTCTAACTAATGGGGTGTTGGTTCCTCACTAGTATCATAGGCATGTTTCTTAACATCGTAGACCGACCAAGTTTTACCTTCTCCTACCGCTATCTTAGATTCCTTACAATCAATCATAGTACTAGCGGTTGCTAAAAATCCTCTTCCTATCAACAAAGGGCATGTGGGGTCACTAACCATATCAAGGACGTGGAAATCAGCTAAAATGGTAAGTTTTCCAATGTGTACCAACACGTCTTTGACTACTCCAACCGGGAAAGCAACACTCCCATCCGCTAAGCCTATTATTACCTCGGTTTCTTCATGTTTTCCTAGTTTGAGAGAGTTTTAGAGAGGTAATGTAAGTAGGTTAAGGCTTGATCCAAGATCGGCTAATGTATCATAAGCCTCCGAATTACCGATCTTGCAAGGTAGAACAAATAAGCCCGGATCATCTAATTTCTTAGGTAACTTGTTTTGAACGAAGGCGGTCCCTTTTTCACCTAACTTAAGTTTTTCCTTGTATTTTTCCAAAAGGGCATTGTAGTAAGTAGCACGGGTTAGGACGTCAATAACCAGACGTTCAAGGTGGAGCTCCTTGAATTCATCGTCGAGGTTTTGAGTGGGTGGTGTTTCAACTATGTTATTGACCAATTTAGTGTTAGATATCTTACTTTCTTGGTCTTTTTGAGGAACTTGGGTTTGTTTGAAACACGTACTCATGGAATTGACCGAATAGTATTGTGGGCAAGAACTAGGAGACAAAACCGATGAGATGGCGTTAACGTTTAGTTTCGGGTTCTTGACCGTGTTGCTAGGAAGTGCTCCCATATCTCGGTCATTGAGAACTTTCAACAAGGTGTCAATTTTATTAGTCATCTCGCTTTGTTTTTGTTTGAAATCGGCTTCAAACTTTGCCAAACGAGCTTCTTGAGATGACGTAAAATTGGACATCAATCCTTCAAAGTTATTGGTACTACCATAGTCATTGGAAGAATTGTTGTTGAAAGCACGATTCGAAAATGAACCGCTTGATTTGAAACGATTAGGTGGGTTGGAAGAATTGTTTTCGGGCATGTTTTGATTTTGCTTCCACCTAAAGTTTGGGTGATTTCTCCATGAGGGGTTGTATGAATCACCGTAAGGGTTTAGCTCAGGTTTGAAAGTGTACCACTTGTCTCCCGCTCCGTCGGTACGCGCGGATGCGTAGTCCGCAAAAGCTTGTTCGGGGAGTTCCATGCAATCACGAGTGTTGTGGGGACCACTACATAACTCACACGAATAAGTGAAATTGTTCACATGGCTTGAAGGTTTAGGAGCCTCGTAGGATTTCATAAGAAACTTGACTTGGTCTTCAAGTTCTATGATCCTACGGTCGGAAGTGCTTGAATTATTCAAATGCAAAGATATTGCCTTGACCGTTTTATTCAAATCACGGGGATCATTCCAACTTTCGTTGTCATAAAGAGCAAGATCATCTATGATTTCCCATGATTGTTTCGCACTTAGATCACGTAGCTTACCACCAGCCGCTTGGTCAATGGTTTGCCTCGTGGGGATATTGATATGGTCATAGAAGATTTGGACTTGGAGCCAAAGATCTATGCCATGGTGAGGGACCTTTTGTAATAAGTCCTTGAATCGAGTCCATGCCTCATAGAGGGTTTCGCCTTGACGTTGTTGGAACATCAAGATATCATTCCTAAGCTTAGTGGTTCTTCCCGGTGGGAAAAATTGAGCAAGGAAGCGAGTGGTGAGATCATCCCAAGAGGTTATGGATCCAGCAGGTAGACGTTCTAGCCACTGACTAGCATGGTCTCTGTGGCACCCCGAAAACCGGATCAACGAAAGCCTACAAGTCTGGGGGTGCTACTCGATTGTTATCATAACTAAGGGTACAAAGGACTATTTTATATAAACCATTTTAAAGTAAATTTCACAATTGAAAAATATTCAATTTACAACAATTAAAATAGTGCGGAAGCGATAGTTCAAAAATAGATTTAAAACAGTCCCAAACGGTTTCCGGAGTCTTCTATGACCAAGCCATGCCCTTCGCCAAGCCCCTCTAAGTAAAATATACACACCTGAGATAAACATGCTAAAAGTCAACACAAAGATTGAGTGAATCCATAGGTTTAAATAATAAAGTTGAGCACAAGGTTTTAATCATATGATATAAGCAACAAATGCAAATACCGGGTAAATCAATGTAACACCCAATATGTAGAGGCATCCCTGTGCATACATATGGTTGATGATGCTAAGCTCATGACACGCAAAACGTTAACCAAACCAATCGTCAGTAACTCTGTACTGACATAAACAATAACCGCGGAATTTCATAATATAACGTGCCCCCAAGGCCGGGTACTTGCCAATACCAGGCAAAACAAAAATAGTACACTCGCATGTCAAGCCCTTGACAACTACGAATGGGATGGTCAATCCTAATAGGCCTATCTACTAAGTTCGCGCTCACCTGCAGGTGACTAATGGCTCATGATCTGAGGGTCTTTCCGGCAAGACAAGATACTTAGCACATCGTCAGGAAATATATCATTCAGGAAAAGTATTCCAAAACTATTTGTGCTCAGAAAACATTTAAAAGCATGTATCTCACCCCAAGTAGTTTGCAAAGCATTTAAGATAAATAAAAGTGGGGCTATGAACTCACCTGAATATGCAGCAATGCAAGATATCACAGCTAGTATCAACTAGCAAACACAATGGCATCAAAAGTAGGAGAGCACAACGGCATCAAAATATAGTCACACGACATCAAGCAGTATGAATACAACAAAACTGGATCGGTACAACTTAACGGGTAACACATATCAAAAATAATACTCAAGTAATATATAAAGTAACGTCCGTCGAATACCCATTTTGTTATGAAAAGGTTTAGTTTTCAATGGCGATAAAAGAAGTAAATCTTTGAAATCTCGTGTGGATCTTAGGAAAATACAGTTTCGAAAATAAGGCGAAGGAAGTCGGCGAAATGAAGTCAAACACATAGAAAGAAATGACAAAGGAGAGTAAAACACTCTCGAGAAGAAGTAATAAAATGTATAATCAAATAATAACTCACGCCAAAAACGAATAGAAACTTCAATGAAAGAATAAACAAGAAAAAAGAAAGAATAAAAAGGATGGAAGAAATATGATAAAACAAACAATAGAAAATAATAATAGGTAGTTTCGGCATTTACCCAATTTTCCCAAAATAGTTGATAAAATGTCAAATTGTATAAGTTTTAAAATGTTTTTAGAAGATCGGTAAAACATCAAGTTTATAAAAGATTTGATGAAATTTTGGCATGATGTGCCCGTTTATAAAACATTTCCAAGTCATTTGACTCTTTTAAATAATCAATTATAGTCAAATGTCACAAGTTATAATATACAATTGGGCATATCATTCACGTTAATGTTAGTTGTTTAGATTTATCGACCATTTCGTATTATACGTACCAAAGGGTCCATATAGTCCAAATAACCACACCGCAAATCCAAGACGTCCAATTCAAGCTCACAACATATAATTTCAATATCGTTACAAATCCAAGTGTTGCAATCAATCCCTTAACTATATTTATTTTTATTGTTTTATTGTTTCACAATCATTATTCCATTTATATAAATTCCCAATCCGAAACCGCTATCGCGACAACAACGATATAGACATAAACCACAAAACAATAACGACACTAAATTACATAGCCGTGACTCACCACGAGTAACGGCTTGACTAAACGAGCCGGTAAATCCCAAGTTTATTAAATATTGTTTACGTTTTATTTGTAAAACCATCGTCAACTCTTTATATTCTATAAAACCCTTTTAGTAAAACTTGTATAGTTCAAAAGATTTTTAAAGCTATTTTGACAACTTTAAGTCACATTTTAAAAACATTTTATCAAATCCTTTTTAAAATAGTTTCAAGATATATATTTATATAATTCATTCTTATTTATAAAACCTTTTTAATTATTTTTATAAAACTTTTATAAAATAGTTTTAACCCCGAAACCTCGCCGTGAGCCACGGCTCGGTTCCGTATCGAGCAACAAGGCTCTCGGCTCACCCAATCTGAGACAACACAAACACAAACAACAACACAACCTTCAAAACCGAGTCTCAAACCCTCGGCCTAACCTCAATCAAATCCAAACATAACCCAAATATAACTAATCCTAAACCTAGTACCACACAATCCACAACATCAATCACCTCACACCACACCACCAAACGAGTCACGAGTCGACTCGGTGGTGGTGGTGAGTCCACTGCTGAGTACGCAAACAACCAAACGGACCTAAACAAACTCCTAGTCTAAGCATAACATCAAGAAACATTCAAAGAAGAAGGAATCATCATGAATATCACCATCGAGTCGACTGAGTTGACTCGGTGGTTCTTCCGAGTCGGCTGAGTCGTGAGAGAAAAACAAATCCACACGGTTTTATATGTTTAAAAACATTATTAAAAATCATTTCTATAAAAGATTTAACCTCAAGCTCGGTTAAATATAATTTTTAGAAAAACTAGGGTTTCGAAAATTATTAACAAAAAGATGAAAGAGAGGCGCGTGAGGGGTCTTTTACCGTCGGATAAATATCAAGGGAGGTGGGGGTGCCTCGATGTGGGTTGACAGCGCATGGGGTGGCGCGTGAGGGTGCTATGGACGGTTACGTGAGCACAAGAGCTCAAGAAATTATAGGGGTTTATTGATCTATCGATTGGGAGTGAAAAAGGATCTCGCCGGAAAATTTCTCCGGTGGCCGGCGCCGGAATCTGCTGGTGCTCCGGTAAGGGGGCGGTGGCCGTAAAATTCAAAGAAAGAAAGAGAATTTAGTGAGTGTGTGTGTGTTTAGTTGTAGAAATGAAATAAAGAAATAAATATGGAGTTTATATATTTAAAAGTCTAGGGTAGGTTATGAATAAATGGAAGTGTAGGGTGCTAAAGGGTAACTATCCCAGGGACTACACTTGCCAATGTAGCTAAGCTTCTTGTAAAAGTTGTTCGGGTTTCAAACGACATAGCAAACGGACTCGAAAAATTACGAAACTTGCGCCATTGTTCACGAAATAATTTTTCCAATAAAATCAAGCATAAACTTCAAAGTTTTTCTCGAACTCAATATAATTCAAATAACTTTGGAAAATGCAATACGATTCAAGTTTTCAAGGTTGTGCCGGCTCGATAAAGGAATAACGCTCACGTTAAATAAGATATCCACAGTTTTTCTAACCCAAACAAGTTCAAAGAAGTTCAAGAGTTGACAAAAATCAAAAGTAAGTATTTTGGCTCGTAAAATAGTTTTAGGAAAAGTATCGAGGGTTACAGCACATACCCCTAAAAGGAATCGTGTCCTCGCGATTAGGTTCAAGTTATAGGTCAGAATAATTTTGGTGAAGGGGTGATGGTAATAGCAGCGGATTTGGGTCTCACTAGATTGCTCTAAGGGCTCCTTTTGCTTGCGAAAGGGTATTTAGGTGATCTGCCATAAGTTATCTCCTTCTAACATTTTGGTGAGGCACAGCGGTTCTCAAGGTGAGCTTAATAAGGGGAAAAAATAGTTTAAGTCTTGACTATGCAATGTTTCACAACTTTGCTTGTAGGTCTTCTCTTAGATTTCTCATGGTCTAAACTCAATATAGGTTCTATACTCCAACGACACAAAATCCAAGTCCGATACATGTAAGACGGTAGAGAAAATGGTGGGGTAACTAGTTTTTCAAGATTTTGGTTTTGAAATTGCGCGTTTTTCCTTTTCAAAGGAAGGGATAAAAATTTCGTTTGAAAACTCTACTTGGGTAAACGTTTGTATAAAATTTGACCAATATAACTTTCCAAATATTTCAAATTTCTTTGCTGTAAATTAGTAACGACGTAAGATGACACGTTTTCAAAGGATTTTATAAATTTGTAAGAAGCGCGTTTCCGATCGTGGTAAGATAAATTTCGCAAAAATTGACGTTTGACACTTCTCAACAAAAGTTTGTTGAAAATTTGACCAGAAAATCTAATCCTCAAAATAGGTGTTTTAGGAAATTGTAACCACGGGTTTCGAGTTGATATGAAAACATTTTATGAAAAACTTTTAAAGTTTGGACATCGAAGGAGAAGAGTAGTCGAGCATGAACGTCCACCTATGTTTCTAATCATCTAAGGGGAGAACCTAGTTGCTAGTGCTAAGCGGGGTTCAACGTCCAATATCAGGCGAATCTCAAAGGTGTAAGTATTCCAATCTGTTAAACGGTACTAAAAGGTATCCTGATAGAAATTGTCGTACAGGTGGGCTGGAAGGCGTAATTCGGTGCTAAAGGGTATCATAACATAAACGGTTGCCCTAGTGTCCCGAGAAGCTTAAATCAAATCCAACACTATGTTGAGAAAAGTCCTTTCTTGTTTTTATGGTGAGATCGAACATCAATAGTCGCCAAACAGGTTAAGTTCTCTTGGTATTCCGGTGCAGAAGTCGAGTCACATTAAAGAAACGGGTGTTGAGTCTGTATCATCTAGAACTCCTAGAAGGTAAGATATTATAAGTGTGAGGGTACATTGACAACCTAGCTCGCTATCTACACTCCAATAGAGATTCTAATCGCACGGAACAAGTGGGTTTACTTAGTCAGTGATGAGGCACAGGTGCGGGATCCACTTCTAAGGTTTGGTTTATTTTCAAAAGGGGAAGTTATCGGTTATAGTATGAAAACAATTTTCATAGAAGTAGTTGGTTCACATAGTGATTTCAAAATACTTTATAAAATGGTTTGTAGATCATCTTATAAAATAATAGAGAACGACTTATTATTTATAAAACAATGACAAAATCATAGTCGAATTTGTGATTTATATCAGTAAAATAGCAACTCGGTTCATACGACGACTTGTGAAATGATTTGTAAAACAGTTCGTAAAATAGCTTGTAGGACAGTTTATAGAGTGATCGAAAATGATAACAAAACCGAGGTTAAACTTGTGCTAAATTAGCATGACAACAAAACAGATTATGCAATAATTCGTGGGATGATTTGTAAAACGGTCCATAAGGTAGTGAGAAAATCATTTGTCGTTTGTGAGGTGTTAATAATTCGGTAGTTTACCTAATGATTCAATAGCAAAGTGGTTCATCGGGTTATAGTAAAATAGTTTTGGAAAGAAATGGTGAAATAATTTGCAATGTAATAGTAATAGAATTTATCAAATAGTGACTAAATCAGTGCGCAGGGAAGTGAAATGGTTTATGGGACGATAGTAAAAATTTGAATGATAATAACCATGTATTCTACAAAAATTTTGGTAAAATTGCCCGTAGGTTTATGGAATAGTAGTAAGGTAGCGAGTCGGTCTATGACTTAATAATAAAATAGCTTGTAAAATGAGTTGTAAAACAATTTATAGGGTAGTAGAAAAATAATTCGACATTTATAAAATAGTAACAAATTTTAGTTTGTAATATGTTAATAGGAAAATAAAACATTTTTATTGGAAGCACTATGCTTATTGAAATAATTGAATTTATCAAAAGCATTTTATAACAAAAATATAAAATAGTGATTGACATTAAGAATTCAATTTATTGTTTATAAAATAGTGGTAGGAAAGTTTTTTTTTTTTTTTTTTTTTTTTTTTTTTTTTTTTTTTTTTTTTTTTTTAACATATAGTAGTAAAGCATTTTTATGGGTTGACCTCAAAAAGATTGGTAAAGCAATTAAAATGGTTTGTGGGAATTTGTGTGTAGTGGTAAAAATAATAATGGGATATGAAATAATGTAGTAAAAAGGGTTTAATTACTTACGGAAAACTTTGATATAGTTGCTAAGGTGAGTGCGTAAATGACTAAAATAAAACGAGTTTGTCAAATAAGGGTTTGAAACTATTTATTTTATGGCTAATATGCCCCATGAGTGGTATTTTTTTATTTATTATTTTTTTTTAAACAAACGTGTTTAAAAGTGAAACATGTTTAGGATGTGAAAAAGGATAAACAATGCTAATGAGCGTGCTATATCAGACGACTTGTGGGTTAGGGGCCCACGGTTTAAAGTGTAAAGTTTAAATACGGAAAAAGTTGAGTAGGTAAAACGAGGTAAAAGCACAAGTATTGAAAATAGTTTAACGAAGATTAGTGAAAGCGAGTCATAGTGAAAAGTGCAAAAACATAGATAGTGCGTAAGTACAATTAGTAGTTTTAATATACCATAAGACGCTTATTTTAACTAACCAAAGTAGTGGTAACAAAGTAGATGCAAAAAGGGTAAATGACGTGAATCCCTGGTTGAAGCGTAAAGGTGTGAAATGGTTAATGCTCTATTGGGATAAATAGTTTATGACCCATAGCCTATTCAAGGTCTGGACCAATCAGATTTCTAGACCAGTTTCAGCTTCGAAACACAAATTCTAGGCAAACCTCTATCATGGTTGTTACAAGCAACTCTTACTTACAACTTAAAGTTACTGCTTCCTTATGAGCACTATTATCTCGTTTATAGTCTCCAAAATCCAATTCATACGACTAACCCATTATTGCATCTATTTCAATCGTCGAAGTGTTCTCCAAGGCAACCAACAGTGTCATCCAACTCATCAGCCTATAATGTGGGGTATCCTAGTTTCTCGCAATTCGTGGGTTCTGTGACAACAATGCATGACCCAATGGTCTAGGGCAATACCAGAGAAATCATGTTTTCAAAATAATTTTCAAATAGCATTCCAAAAATAGGGTTTTTCAAAACGTTATATTCAAAATAGTGCATTCCCAAAGTAGAGGGCTCACAATAGTGTATCCAACACCTTTAAAATAGCATAACCAAAGTTGACTGCCCAAGACAGCATTTAAAATAGTATGTCAAGGTAGCATATTTTCAAAATAGATTGCCAAAAAGAGTGTTACCAAATAGTTCCATGTATAGTGTATCAATACCGTATCCAAAAATACTTTTCAAATTAGTACATCGATACGATTTTTCTTCAAAATAGTGAAAGAAACGTTGATTGTCCAAAATAGTAACCCAATTTATTTGCCAAATTAGCGTACCCAAAGTAACATACCCCTAAAAGAGTTTTCAAGTAGTATATCAATGTAACACGTTTTCAAAATGGCGAAACCAATGTTTACCGTTCAAAATAGTATTTGAAATAGTTTGTCAAATAGCGTTCCCAAAATAGAGTGGCCAAGAAAATAGTTTTCCCGAAATAATATTTTCAAAACATCGTATCATTTACATGTGTATTTTGTAAAATAACGTATCACAGTTTATTGTTTTATAAAGGAAGTAATAAGGTGGGTATCTAGTATTCCCAAGAGGTAAGTGAAGAGTTAGGTATCCTTCCCTAAAATAGTGGTTCAAATCTCTACATAAGTTCCTAAAACTTCTGCTAGGTTACAATTCAGCCTATCGCATGTTTTCTAGACCTTGCCAAGAATTCATAGATACTTTTGTTGTTCACTTCCATCAAAAGGTTCATCTTACAATTGTTATGAAATGATCGCACTTAAACGACTAGTGATCTAACCCGGTTCATCAACAGAGTGTAAGGTTTGGGCAGTGAGGGCTGTAACATACCCCTAAAAAGATTAAAGAAACAATTTTTAAACGAGGCTCAAATTTTACGGGATTAAGAAATCCAAATTCAAACGAAGCCAAAACCAAATAAAAACGCTCCAATAAGCTCAAATGTGTTTATTACGACATCGATCGAGTTAAAGAAAATAATCAGCTCGAATTCAAAACGATGGCCGATCGGGTCTCACCTGACCCAGTGCGAGCAAAATTAGATGACGACGAACAAAAGTTCCATAGAGGCGTGAAGCACATAACAATTCGAAGTTTCGTTCAATTCATGAAGTTTCGTGATGCCAATGTGTCGTGCTCACATGCAAAAATTTACCGTTTTCCAAAATTTCAAAATTGAAAATCTTCCCGGAACATAATCGTGTTATAACTACTCCCAGTATCGCAAAATTCATTTGTGAGACGTAAGTGATCAAATCACGTCCCCACTATCACTGGTTGATCATAGGTGATCAATCTACTCCCAACCGAGGATCAATGAATTTCGGTATACTCAGCTTAGTTATACTAGTACCATGTCCCTCGCTTTCAAAGCCGTTTAGAAAACCATGACGAGTATCCAAACTCAAAATACGTAATGAATTTACCAACGTAAGTTTATGAAAAAATACTTATAGTGAATAGTGAAAGTGGGGTGAGTTCAAATAATTAAATATCATATCTCGTATCTCATCAAACATGCTATCAAGCATGACATCAAAATTATCAATTATAATCACACGCGAGGCATCGGCTTGGCAGGAAGGCACGTTCTGGTCATAGGAAAAATGGTTATAGTCTGGGTTTTTGAAAATACCAGTTCTCTATAACCTTGGCTCTGATACCATTCTGTGGCACCCCGAAAACCGGATCAGCGGAAGCCTACAAGTCTGGGGGTGCTACTCGATTGTTATCATAACAAAGGGTACAAAGGACGGTTTTATATAAACCATTTTAAAGTAAATTTCACAATTGAAAAATATTCAATTTACAACAATTAAAATAGTGCGGAAGCTATAGTTCAAAAATAGATTTAAAACAGTCCCAAACGGTTTCCGGAGTCTTCTATGACCAAGCCATGCCCTTCGCCAAGCTCCTCCAAGTAAAATATACAGCGGCAAGATCTAACACCTGAGATAAACATGCTAAAATTCAACACAAAGGTTGAGTGAATCCATAGGTTTAAATAATAAAGTTGAGCACAAGGTTTTAATCATATGTGTAACAATTCACATTTTCAGGTTAACTTTTATTCCCGAAAATTTTACTATTCACTTTTACTATTCACTTTTACTATTCACATCCAAAATTTTTATTTCGTATTCTCATAAGTTAAACTATTTTAATGATAATCCGAAAATTTCACATGCGTCGGATCATTTCTGCAAAAATCACGAAGCCGTGTCCGAGATTTACTTTTTGGTTTAAACGTCATTCCAGCATCCCGATATGTCCATAAAACATTATAAACAATAGAAATATGATTTTCTCTCATTATAGGACAATTCCAAAAGTTTTGGAATTTTACGTTTTCTAGTTCAGCGTTTTACGCGAATTACGCGTTTTAGACCCGCGTTTCCAGTTTTGGCAGCGTTTAAGCAACCCGATAGAACTTGCCACTCATTAAATATGCTAAGATAGGTTATATTAATAAGTTCTAACATATTTATAAGTTTCATATTTTTAGGATACCCGATTTTAAGTTTCATGACTTAACGACTTACCGTTAGCGATTACCGGGACCAAAACTCACTCCGTAACTTAGATAAGACCATGACTACTCATCTAGTCACCCTTATCTCATTATGGCCGACTTAGGAGGGGGGGGAGTCACCTAGCATGTGTCTTGATCTTATACTTGAAGTCTTGGATTCATTACATGTGTTAAACTTGGCCATTAAGCTTTCTAAATATCCTAAAATTGTAACCTCCTCATCTTCACTATAAATACAAGCTCATTCTCTTCCTTTCTCCTTCAAAACCCACGACCAAAACAGCCCTTATACACCATTTTGATGATGGTTCTTGCTAGTTTAATCCATCATAAGTTATACTCTTGTATTCCTTGTTGATTACTAGTTCCATTCCATCCATAAAACACTAAAATTCACCACAAAAACTCATCAAATTTCCAAGTGTTCTTAGTGAAGATTTTTACTAAAGGTTGTTTTTATGTTAGATTATTGTTTATCAAGGGATTATAAGATAGGGTTTTTGATATGGAAGCATGGCTATGGTTGGAAAGGTTTTGGAAGATTAAGTAGTGGTTCTTGGTTTTGATCTTGGTTCTAGTTAGTTTCTTCACAAGTTGTAAGCAAACCCTAACATACTCCTTGTTTAATTATCATTTCATGCTTATTATGTTTCTATCATGCTATATATGGTCTTTGTATTGTGTTCATGATGTTTAAAAATGGATAAAACAAGTATTGATATACATATGTTAACCTATGTTATTTAAACAAGTAAACTAGTGACTTTTATGGAGAACCACGACCAAAATAGTATAACTATGATATGAAACACTTACTTACTATTATAGATGACTTAAAAAGGAAAACATTGCAATTTGAATCACCTAAAACGAGTACACGAGTCAAAAGTTATGACCATTTGAAGCTAGCGAAACCAAAACGGCAAAACTGCCTATGCAAACTGTTTTGCATTCTGCCAATTTTGAAAGTCCCACTTCTGGTCCGATTCATCAAAAAGTTAAAACACGAAAGTTGTCCGGAACGACGTTTTCGTTTAGGAGCAAAGAAGCTCGAGCCCTGAAAACGCTTTCCGAGTGATAATTTATTCAAATTCTTAACAGCCCATTTTTAGACCAAAGTAACTATATAATGGTTATAATTAGATGAGACCAAGAGGTCTAATGACCTAAAGCCAAGACCACAACCATGGCTAAAGCCAAGGTTGAGTCTCAAGACCATGGTAACAATGACCAAGGTCACGGCAAAGCCACGGCTAAAGACCATATAACTTTTAAAGATCAAAACTTATATATATGTTATCAAATACTACAATAGTAGGGAGCCTCATGTGAGGAGTTCATTAAGTAAGCCGTCGAGATGAGTTGTGGATTTACGAATTAAAGTGTCCTGGCTCCTCGAACATTTACTCCATGACTTCTGAATTATGTCGGCCCGAACGGTAGTAAGAGATATACAACCTATACATGTTTCATAAACCATTTATATTTAAAGACTTACACTATATACTAAGTACTACATCATGAACATTATGCAAGACATATATAGGCAATTCTTCGTATTCTTAGACGTTACTCCAAACCTAAGTCGCAACGTTCTATTATAGGCTGCTCTTAGAGACTTTCGCGATTCGACTACCACTTTCATTTCTCATTACATAAGCTTAAGGTGAGTCATAGCCCCTACTTTTTCATACTTGTTTTAACTCTTTGGGGGAGATACACGCACAACTACTTGCTTACTTGTACAAATACTCAAAACATTTATACTTGATTGTTTTATTCTTGATTGTCTTATACTTGATTGCATTATACTTGATTTCATACATACATGACTGTCTTTTATCTTTGGGAAGTGGCTCCAAGTAATCTTTTATCTTTGGGAAGTGGCTCCTAGTAAACTTTTATCTTTGGGAAGTGGCTCCCAGTTTTATTTGGGAAGTGGCTCCCAAGTGAGGTCTTCGGAGATGAAGTAGAGACTCACTACTAATTGCTTAATTGTTTTGATGAACTTATACATGTCTTTATTATACTATATGTTAGCAGTGGGTTGTGAACACACATGTTACAAGTCTCTTATGGCGGGACTTGCAACTGAGTGGATTCACAATACCTTTGCTATGTGAACATTCTTTTGAGGCTTTTTCAACTGTTTTAAGACAAATTCTATGAACTCACCAACCATTGTGTTGACACTTTAGCATGTTTATCTCAGGTTAGTAAGGCGATAGCTAGTGCGTGGAACTTAGAGTCAAGCTGCATATTCTGAAGACTTACGCTTTTATCATTTACCATTCAAAACATTTTGTATACATTTATGTATCATACTTTGGAATCTCATGTTTGTGACTTTGAATTCATTAATCGAATGGTAACTTTTCAAAACGTCTCATTTAGAGTTCGTTTTCTATAACTTGTACTTTGTATTATGAAGTAGCACCCCTATGACACAGTCTTCCGCTGCGGTATTTTGGGGGTGTTACAATATGATATAAGCAACAAATGCAAATACCGGGTAAATTAATGTAACACCCAATATGTAGACGCATCCCTGTGCATACATATGGTTGATGATGCTAAGCTCATGACACGCAAAACGTTAACCAAACCAATCGTCAGTAACTCTGTATTGACATAAACAATAACCGCAGAATTTCATAATATAACGTGCCCCCAAGGCCGGGTACTTGCCAATACCCGGCAAAACGAAAATAGTACACTCGCATGTCAAGCCCTTGACAACTACGAATGGGATGGTCAATCCTAATAGGCCTATCTACTAAGTTCGCGCTCACCCGCAGGTGACTAATGGCTCATGATCTGAGGGTCTTTCCGGCAAGACAAGCTACTTATCACATCGTCAGGAAATATATCATTCAGGAAAAGCATTCCAAAAATATTTGTGTTCAGAAAACATTTAAAAGCATGTATCTCACCTCAAGTAGTTTGCAAAGCATTTAAGATAAATAAAAGTAGGGCTATGAACTCACCTGAGTATGCAGCAATGCAAGATATCACAGCTAGTATCAACTAGCAAACACAATGGCATCAAAAGTAGGAGAGCACGACGGCATCAAAATATAGTCACACGACATCAAGCAGTATGAATACAATGAAAATGGATCGGCACAACCTAACGGGTAACACATATCAGAAATAATACTCAAGTAATATATAAAGTAACGTCCGTCGAATACCCATTTTGTTATGAAAAGGTTTAGTTTTCAATGGCGATAAAAGAAGTAAATCTTTGAAATCTCGTGTGGATCTTAGGAAAATACAGTTTCGAAAATAAGGCGAAGGAAGTCGGCGAAATGAAATCAAACACATAGAAAGAAATGACAAAGGAGAGTAAAACGCTCTCGAGAAGAAGTAATAAAATGTATAATCAAATAATAACTCACGCCAAAAACGAATAGAAACTTCAATGAAAGAATAAACAAGAAAAAAGAAAGAATAAAAAGGATGGAAGAAATAAGATAAAACAAACAGTAGAAAATAATAATAGGTAGTTTCGGCATTTACCCAATTTTCCCAAAATAGTTGATAAAATGTCAAATTGTATAAGTTTTAAAATGTTTTTAGAAGATCGGTAAAACATCAAGTTTATAAAAGATTTGATGAAATTTTGGCATGATGTGCCCGTTTATAAAACATTTCCAAGTCATTTGACTCTTTTAAATAATCAATTATAGTCAAATGTCACAAGTTATAATATACAATTGGACATATCATTCACATTAATGTTAGATGTTTAGATTTATCGACCATTTCGTATTATTTATACCAAAGGATCCATATAGTCCATATAACCACACCGCAAATCCAAGATGTCCAATTCAAGCTCACAATATATAATTTCAATATCATTTCAAATCCAAGTGTTGCAATCAATCTCTTAACTATATTTATTTTTATTGTTTTATTGTTTCACAATCGTTATTCCATTTATATAAATTCCCAATCCGAAACCGCTATCGCGACAACAACGATATAGACATAAACCACGAAACAATAACGACACTAAATAACATAGCCATAACTCACCACGAGTAACGGCTTGACTAAACGATCCGATAAATCCCAAGTTTATTAAATATTGTTTACGTTTTATTTGTAAAACCATCGTCAACTCTTTATATTCTATAAAACCCTTTTAGTAAAACTTGTATATTTCAAGAGATTTTTAAAGCTATTTTGACAACTTTAAGTCACATTTTAAAAACATTTTATCAAATCCTTTTTAAAATAGTTTCAAGATATATATTTATATAATTCATTCTTATTTATAAAACCTTTTTAATTATTTTTATAAAACTTTTATAAAATAGTTTTAACCCCGAAACCTCGCCGTGAGGCACGGCTCGGTTCCGTATCGAGCCACAAGGCTCTCGGCTCACCCAATCCGAGACAACACAAACACAAACAACAACACAACCTTCAAAACCGAGTCTCAAACCCTCGGCCTAACCTCAATCAAATCCAAACATAACCCAAATATAACTAATCCTAAACCTACTCCCACACAATCCACAACATCAATCACCTCACACCACACCACCACACGAGTCACGAGTCGACTCGGTGGTGGTGGTGAGTCCACTGCTGAGTACGCAAACAACCAAACAGATCTAAACAAACTCCAACTCTAAGCATAACATCAAGAAACATTCAAAGAAGAAGGAATCATCATGAATATCACCATCGAGTCGGCGGAGTCGTGACAGAAAAACAAATCCACACAGTTTTATATGTTTAAAAACATTATTAAAAATCATTTCTATAAAAGATTTAACCTCAAGCTCGGTTAAATAAAAAATTTAGAAAAACTAGGGTTTCGAAAATTATTAACAAAAAGAAGAAAGGGAGGTGGGGGTGTCTCGATGTGGATTGACAGCGCGTGGGGTGGCGCGTGAGGGTGCTACGGAGGGTTACGTGAGCACAAGAGCTCCAGAAATGATAGGGGTTTATTGATCTATCGATTGGGAGTGAAAAAGGATCTCGCCGGAAAATTTCTCCGGTGGCCGGCGCCGGAATCTGCTGGTGCTCCGGTAAGGGGGCGGTTGCCGGAAAATTCAAAGAGAGAGAGAGAATTTAGTGAGTGTGTGTGTGTGTGTGTGTGTTTAGTTGTAGAAATGAAATAAAGAAATAAATATGGAGTTTATATATTTAAAAGTCTAGGGTAGGTTATGAATAAATGGAAGTGTAGGGTGCTAAAGGGTAACTATCCCAGGGACCACTCTTGCCAACGTAGCTAAGTTTCTTGTAAAAGCGGTTCGGGTTTCAAATGACATAGCAAACGGACTCGAAAAATTACGAAACTTGCGCCATTGTTCACGAAATAATTTTTCCAATAAAATCAAGCATAAACTTCAAAGTTTTTCTCGAACTCAATATAATTCAAATAATTTTGGAAAATGCAATACGATTCAAGTTTTCTAGGTTGTGCTGGCTCGATAAAGGAATAACGCTCACGTTAAATAAGAAGTTCAAGAGTTGACGAAAATCAAAAGTAAGTATTTTGGCTCGTAAAATAGTTTTAGGAAAAGTACCGGGGGTTACAGTCTCGCAGAGAGATTTGAAAGAGACGCAGTCTGATCGTCTCTCGAATTTCAACATCAAGGTCTATGGAGTCTACGATCTTAAGAAAGTCCTTGAGGTGTTGATTTGGATCTTCGGAACAAAGTCCATGAAATGCGCATCCGCTTTGCACCAACCGGATGGTGTCGGATCGCAAGGGTGACACATTAGCTCCTTGAGTGAGCTTAATAGTGTTTCGATAGCCATGGTGGCTAGGAAGGGAGTAGTCTCCTAAGGTACGGGCTTTAGGAGGCTGGTTTGGTTGTGGTGGTTGTTGTGGTGGATTTTGTGGTGGGTTGAGAGGATCAAGGATATTACCACCTTCCATGATGTCGGATGGTAATGGTTACGAACAAAAACACAAAGAAATAGATAGACTAAAGAAAACCTAGAAAAGTAAAATAAAAATCTCACTAGAAAGGAATCTAGTGAGTAGACCTAATAAAATAAAAATTCAACCTAAACAATAACTATTCCCCGGCAACGGTGCCAAAAACTTTGATGCGTGGGATTGCGACCACACAAGAAGGTTTTACCTCTCAAGGGATCTCAAAAGGCTTGCAATCCCCACCAGGCAGTGTACCTGACCGATGTAGTATAGTGAAGTGGCAAGTACCGGGGGATTGATCGTTCTCTAGGGGAATAGTGTCGTTAGGATTGAAAAACTACTCTAATAGGTCTAAGGGTGAGGGAAGATTCTTTTTGTATTTTATATTTTATAGGAAAACAAGTAAAATCTCGGGTTTGAAGGAGTGGGCAGAATTAGTTGCTAGTCAACTAACCCAAATAACTACAAATGCAAATAAAATAAAATGAAAGAAATAAAGTGGTTGTGAAAACTTATATGGAGAGAAGTGTGTTTACTTAGACTTCATTACTCCCTAACTATCTTTTACCAATTGATTAGTGTGTTATAATTGCGTGGATGACGGGTTGCATTCCTTAATACCAGTCGTGGGGGTGTGTACGAACTTCCCCAACTCTATAAGCTCCTACTTCACTCCTATGTCGAGCCGGCTAAGAAGCTCCTAACATGGGATCACTAGAAATCGCTTATGCATTAAATACAACCATATAACCGTAGTACACATTGGTTAATGTTTCTTAAGACGTTCAAGCAAGTTACTGTATAGGAGGTTAGCCAGTTTTCTTAAGCCTAACATCGATAAACAATCATCCAATACAACTAATAACACACCATCAAGCAATAATTAATAGTTAGGTTTCATTAGATCTAAGCAAACACAAAGAAAACCTAGCCTAGCATGTTAAACAAAAGACAAGAACAAGATAGAATCAAACAACACATAGACATATTTAATGATTAATTGATAACTTATCTTTAATGTAACATGGAAGATCTCAAGGTGAAAAACCTTGAAAAAGCTGCTAAAAATCGTCTAGGGTTTCTCTCTAAAAAGTTCCACACTAATGAATGAAAATTATAAGAATATATATAGGAAAACAGATCTGACGGCGCCACGTTATGGAGTGTGATGCCGTCACCTCGCCGTGCTAGGGTTTCTTGATAGCCTCTTGACGCCGTCCCCCTTTAAATCCCAAAAATCCGTTCTGGCCTATCAAGGCAAATCTTCACATCCACCTCCATTTGTCTACCTTGACGGCGTCACCTTCTAGGCCTTGACGCCGTCATGGGTACTGTTCCTGCAGAATTTGGCACTTTGTCGATTTCTTCACTTTTATGCTCCAAAAACGTCCAAAATGCTTCCTTTTCCAGATTTCCTCTCCGAAGTACCTAAAATGACAAAATGAACGATTTGGGGCAATATTTAATCAAATAAATACGAATTTGGGCGTAAATGACCCCTCAAAAGCGGTACACTTTTCGCCTTATCATTTTCCTATAAATAGTAACCCATTGTTTTACCCATGGTTTCATCTCACTAGAACACACATTCTCTCTACCCTTCTTGCATACATTTTGATCAGTAGTAAACCATGTAGAAACACACATTAATCACCCTTTCCATAATGATCATAATGCTTCTAACATTCATCTTTGTTGTAAGCATATCATACATCTTGATCCACCAAAGAAAGCTTGTGATCTTGCCATCATCATCCACCAAAGCATATCAACATATGAAGATTCAAGGGCACTTGTCATCGTCATATATTGAAGACTTCTTATTCAAGAAGATCATTTAGATTAGGCATTCATATCTATTAGACATGTATGTCTTGGATCATCAATGTAACATCACAATCTATTCACCAAACTAGATTAGATGGTTTATGTGTTTGTGCCATAAAATACAAGGTTTCTATGTTGGGTTACAAAACATTGCGGGAATGGTTGTACCATCGTAAAATGATGTGAGGGTTGCGTGATTTAGCCGTTGAGCACAGTTTTAAATTTATAAAAGTTTTCCCGTTAGATAAAATAGTCACTTGTGAACAAATAACAATTCTATCTCCCGAGGTCGTTTTCCCAACGAGATTTGAATTGAGATTTACGTTGTGTTTTTAGTTAACGCTCGAATATCCAATGTTTTTTGGTTTATAAAAGGTTTTAAAAACTAATATAAGTGGTAAAAACTAGATTAATAAAGCAAGATAAAACTAAGGCCTAGAAAATAAGATGATAAAAAGATATGCTTGCTAAGTGACACAATAAGTTCATTAAGTGTGGACTAAGGTTTGATGACGAATCATTTTCCTTAAACAAGATTATTTCCTCACAACGTTGGTTTATTTTGCAAACAATCCTTTAAAAAGAAAATAATTACTAGATGTGTAATTTGATTATTTTTCGGCTTTTGCCCTTCGAATAATAAAATCACAAATCTAAATAATTTGTCTAATTATTAATCACAATCCTCTTTTATTAATCCACACTTAAATCACAAATCCTTATCACTTAGCAAACATAAAAAACTACTCGCTACGCATATCAATAACACTAACAAATAAACATACAAGCATAATCATATTAATAAACTAAATAAAAGAGAAAATGATAAGAAAATAGAACCCGGATATAAGAGATGAGATGAAATTAACCACCCGATCTTATAAACTAAACAAGCAATAAAGTTTAATTCCTAAAAAGCTTTAATAAAACCAAATAGTTAATAAAGTTTGTGACTTTATTAACTAATTAGCTTATTAAGACTAAAAAGTAATAAACTTTATTGATAAGCTAGCTTATAAGACCCTTAAGCTCCGGCCTTAGTGGTAGAAATGATGATAAACAAAGAAAAATCAAAACTTTATTAGAAATAAGCAATAATAATGACCAAATAAGCTATGGAAGAGCTTATTGGTTGAGAAAGCTACAAACTTTAAGTGAAATTAAGCTAAGAAAAGCTAAAAGATTGAAACTTTATGAGAAAAACTTAATAAATCTAAGATAATAAGCTATTTTGAAAGAAAAACTAATAAAGTTAAAAGCTTTTTATAAAATAACTATTAAAACTATGTAGATCTATAATTATAAACTAATTAATTGCTTTTAATGAAAGTAAAAACTAATAAAAATTAAATCTTTTTGTTTTTTTAAAGTAATTTGTAAAAACAAAAATTAGATCTAATTTTATAAAAGCTTTTTAAAATCAAAGTAGTAAAAGATGGTTTATTAAATGAGCTAAATCTAAATAAGCCACAAAACGCTAATAAGCTTTCATGACTTATTAGATAAGAAAAGTAAAAGAAAAAAAAAAGTGAAGAAGTGGTAAAAGAAAATAATCTTCAAAGTTTCAAATTAAATCTTCATCTTCAACAATATTAAAACTAAAAAGTTGATTACAATAAACACTAAAAATAAGATAATCTATTACAATATTAAGCTTAACCTATTACAAATAAACTATACTACTACTATTATTTTTCTACTCTTAATATTCTAAATTACACCTACTCCTAACACTAATAATTATCTACTCCTACTGTGTGTTTTTGTGTGTGATATCCGGATATATATATAGCAGCTCCCTTTCTCTAGATCCTTCCCAAATACATCTCATAATAGACACGTGTCGCGCTCCCATTGGTGGATCTGACTGCTAGAAGCTTCTGCGTACCCTGTGTACAGCAACCTCGTATTGACGCATGCTGACACGCGCCTACCTTGGACTGACACACGCTTGTCTCGTCATTATATACACGTGTCGTCCTGTGATTGGTCCGGAGCTCTTCCACGTCTGAACCTCGTACTGATGTGTCTGTCTGATCCTCGTACCTGCCCTGTCACACTGACACCTGTACCTGCAATAGCAACCTCGTACCAATCATTAGAAATAACGGCGCCGCCGCCACGTGGCAGCCTCCCATTGGTCAGCCGCCAGATGACGTCAGCATGTGGGACCCACTGGTCAACGATGGTCAACGCCAGTCAAAGTTTGACCAGTCAACGGTCAACGGAAGTCAAAGTTTGACCAGTCAACGGTCAACGAAAGTCAACGCTGACCGGTCAACGGGTCAAGTCGGGTCAATGGTCGGATCGAATACGGGTCCGGGTCGGATCTGTATACGGGTCGGGTTGCCACGTGGACCAATGAGGTGGTGCCACGTGGCATGTAGTAATAATACTACACAAAGCCTCAGCTGGGATCGAACTTGTGACCTTGAGGTTATTAGTGAAGGTGTTACCCAGCTGAGCTGGAGCAACACTTCAATAAATATATGCATTATGTTTCTTTTATAGCAATATTGGCTCAGTCCATTTTGTACTAATTTTGACCTGTCATTTTATGGAGTTCTGGACCAGTTCAAAAATATTTGAAAGTACCTCCGGACTTGTTTTTTCATGCTCTTTCCAATGGTGTGATCGTGGAATATTTTTGACTTCGTCTAAACCTCGTAAAACGTGAAAACATCGTCAAAAATCATCCGAAAGTCACCGTTTTTGCTTTGTTTTCAAAACCTTTGTACCTGCAAGACATAATAACACATTCCAAACATATTTCCATATAATTTAATGTATTTCATAGTTATTAGTCCGCTTTAGCATGGTTTTAGGTATAAAAATGATGTGTATTTACAGACACATCATTGCGCCTCACAAAAAGGTTTTACCTCTCAAGGGATCTTGAGAAGCTTTACAACCCTCAAGGCAGTGTACCTGATCGTTGTAGTGTAGTACAGGTAAGACCGGGGGTGGGGGGGGTAGATCGTTCTCTAGGGAGAATGTATTCGTTAGGTTGAAGTGTATGTCCAATTAAGTCTATAGGTGAGGGATGATTCTTTTTGGTATTTTTATGTTTTATGAAAGCAGTAAAAATCTCGGTTTTGTAGGTAGGGCGGAATCAGTTGCTAATCAACTAACCCAAAACTAATAATAAACAAAATAAAATAAAATAAAAGATAGATAGATAGATAGATAGATAGATAGATAGATAGATAGATAGATAGACTACTTATGGGGAGACAAATGTGTTTACTTAAACCTAATAAAATAAAATAAAAGATAGATAGATAGATAGATAGATAGATAGATAGATAGATAGATAGATAGATAGATAGATAGATAGATAGATAGATAGATAGATAGATAGATAGATAGATAGATAGATAGACTACTTATGGGGAGACAAATGTGTTTACTTAAACCTAATTACTCCCTAGTTATCTCTTGTTGACTTGTTGAATTCCCGCGTCCTTGGTTTAGTTGAAGCGTTGCATTCTTTAATACCAGTCGTAGGGGTGTGCGACTTTCCCTAACTCTATGAACATCAATCTATCCTACAACACCACGTCAAGTACCCAATCATAGGAATCCCCAATCTCAATTCATGCAATAAACACAACGAAAGAAACCATATTGCACATATGATTATGCTTTTCTAAGACGTTCAAGCTTGGTACCATAAGGAAGTTAGCCAGTTTTCTTAGCCTAAGCAGATACCAATCAACTAAACAATAGACAACTTATCAACCATCAATAACTAGGTTTCATTAAATCTAAGCAAACACAAACAACTTAAGCTACCATATTAAAAGCAAGAAAAGTGAAACAAATAATCAAACAACACATAGACATATTGAATGATTAAAAGAGACACTTATCTTTAATTAAACATGGAAGAAAAGAGGGTATGGAGACCCTACAATGGCTGCAAAATTCGGCCTCCAATAAACCCTAAAAGCATCCCCAAAGTTGTCTCTCAAAATTGTCACACAATGAATGAAAAATCCAAAACTATATATAGATTTACAAAGCTGACGGCGTCAGGTTATGACTCCTTAACATCTGATGGCGTCAGCTAAGATCGGTCTTCTGATGTCATCACTCCTTAACATCTGACGGCGTCAGCTAAGATTCTGACGCCGTCACCCTTAAAATTCCTCTGGGCCATCTACTCGATTAACACTAGATGGCCTTCCACTTTTGTTCATGTCGCCGTCAGGTGTATTTTCTCAAAACTCCTCTGGGATGACGTTTGTAATCTTCTGGCCTTCATCTTGGTCTTCAGGTCTGACGGCGTCAGCTTAGGTTTCTGACGCCTTCAGGTTATAAATTCTGACAGTTTTCAAGACTTCACCAAATTCTTCATATTTAAGCCTGAAATCGTCCAAAATGCCCCATTTTTCAGAATTCTTGTCCTAAGTACCTAAAATAAGAAAAGAAGCGATTTGAGGTAATATTTGATCAAATAATCACGAGTTTAGGCTTAAATGACCCCTTAAAAAGGTATCAACAAAATCCTTATCAAATACCCCTACACTTGTGATTTGCTTGTCCTCAAGCAAATGAGCTTTTATTCTAATCAAAATACAAGTTAGGGGTCATTTAACATTAATATAAAAGTAATTACAACACATGATTGTTCCACCTTAGTCGAAACAAGCATGGAAATTATACATTAGCACCTCACAATAAGTATTTAGATTCTCACATCTCTCGGGTGAAATAAATTATATATAACACATATGAAAAAGTAGAAACTGAAATACTCACTACCTGTCATAGCACATAGATTACCATAGGCTTGGGAATATATCAAAACCTCCACCATGTGGCGTAAGCACCTAGAATATACTATCAAAGAGGTCTTTAAAGGGTTGTAACGTTAGGTGTAAGGGTATGATAAACACGGTTTGTTGGATCGCAGGAGTTTTTTTACTGGTTGCTAGTCAATTGTCTTGGTCAATTACACGTACAATGTGGCGTTGCTAAGCAAAGACTCGACTCAACTTAAACTAGCTACGAAATAAAAACAAACATAAACATAAACAAAAGAAACAATGAGACGGATGGTAGCCCGTATGTTTTTTCACTTTTCTTTTTCCACCTTTTTTTTCATTTTCTCAAAAAAAAAATTTTTTTTTATTTATTTATTATTATTATTATTATTATTTTGCATACACTTTTACTCTACCATCCAAAATAATACATCAAAGGGAGTTTATCTTCCCCCTACACTTGAACTTTTACATAATTTAAACTAATGACTCGAATCAAGAAAACTAGACCACTTGGAATACCTTACACGTTAACGTATATAAAGGTCAATCATTTTTACCTTTCACTTTGTAACGACTAGTACTATTACCTATGAGTCCCAATCATCCCAAAACAATATGTACAAGATATGACTCGACTTAGCAACCATGTAATCAATTAGACAATTAACAAAGGGTTTAAACAAATGTTGTAACAATTATGCACTAAAAATGAGTGCATACAAGGTCGGCTAAGGCGATTTGGGTGTACATTTAGGGGTGGATTGTAAACAAATCTTCCTTCAACTAACCGGAATGCGTTATTCAAAATTTCTTCCTTTCGGTCTTTCCAATCACTTAAAGTCAGATACGAAAAAGATAGGCTCTGAGGGGTGTACTAGGGGTATCATGTACTAAAAATGAGTACATCGCAAGGGTGTGGAAAAATTACTTGACCAATGAAGTCAATGTAATTATAAAACAGGTTTAAAATAAGGATTATCCTAATGCCTCTTATCACTTAGTAAATTCTAATCTACACGAATGTAATCTCACTAGCGGTCTCGGGATGCATCACAAACGCAAGTTCTAGAATCTATGTACTACCGGCACACTCATATGCATCAAAGATTAATGCTTTTTCCTAATAATCTAAAGGCGAACCTCACAATTTTGGGTGGAAATTTTTGAGTGGTACGGTTTTTGTGCTAGTCATATAACTCCTATCCATGAGACGCTTATTAAGACTAATGTCTCACTCCTGCATGTTGTAAAAAAATTTAAATTTGGTGCCAAATTTGCCCTAACAAGTATTTCTCTTAGTTTTATTACACATTTACTCTACAACAATCAAAAATCAAGTGGAGTTATAGTTTCTAAGGATTCCCATTTTACCCCCCACACTTACATCGATCATTGTCCCCAATGTTCCTGAAAAGTATAAACGAAAAGATAAAAGAGAGGGAAAGAAATGGATACTCCCCTGATTCGCCCGGCATGGACGATATGTAAACATGGTTAAATCTTCCTCTAAGAAAACGAATATGAAAAGCTTCACTCTTGAAATATAAATCATCTTCTTGTCCAATATAACCTGTAAATAACTAAGAAAACAAACAAAAGAAACCTCGCGTAAAATCGGCGGTAAAATCTATATAACAAAATAAAAAAAGATATAATGCTTGTGGAATGAATATTTTGCAGCTTCCTGGAAGTTTAAAACTGATAATTTCACAAAAAGATATTAAGTTTCCGGCAGTAAAACAAAATATGTAAAAGTTCCCTGGAACAGTGTCTGACGCCGTCAGGTTTTAACCCTGACGCCGTCAGAATCAATCAGACAGAAATTTTTGGGTCTTATTTCCGGAAAAATTTCTGGAAAAACTTGTATATAAAAACCTGAAAATTCTGCAAAACATTCATTATGACTCGATACAAGCATTTGACTCTAACAAACACACAAATATATATGCTAAATCAATCTTTGTTATTATTCATGTCAAATTTGTTCTTAAAACACGCGTGATCTTCATGCACTTATCTATTGGCAAAATACCTTTATATGTAATTAAGACGAGGTTAAAAATAAAATAAAGTATTTTTACAAAATAATCAAGACATGAATAATAAACAAATAAAGATGAGCATATATATGAAATCAAATAAAAACAAATAAACAAGCAAACAAATAAACGAACAATTAAAAGCTTGGGTTGCCTCCCAAGAAGCGCTTTTCTTTATTAACGAGTCTTGTGGCTAGACTCCTAGTCATGCCCTATTACGTGACTCTATCCTCCGTCACGTTCTCATTATCATCTTCAACTTTGGTTTTGTATTCGGGACCTAATTGCAAACATTCTTTGTAAAAACCAAATATTCTTCCCATAACATAGCCTACTCCTCTTTTCCTATCTTCATCATTCCTATAGTAGACCGCTTGCTTAAATTCTTTCTCTAGGTTTGGCAAAAGGCGGAATTACTCTATCTTATATGGCATTTGGAAGGCAATTTCATCGGTCTCATCTTTGAACCTAACTATCCCTAAGGACGGATCATAAGTCATCCTGGAGACTTCAACAAATGGTTTTCCAAATACTACATGGGATAAACAACTATCAATAACCGGGTGGATGTCTTCCACAATTAAGAAATCCGTGATATATGTGAAGTTCCCTACATAAACGTGCATCCCTTTAACTCTCCCCACAAAGTTGCTTACCCTCCTCGTGTGTGGGTCTATCCTAGGACTGAGTTGCTCCTTCCTTATCCAATTATAATGGATCCTAGTCATAATATTTATGGGGGATCTAAGGTTGATATAAGCCTTCCATACATGTAAGTGCCCGATGTTACATGGTATGTTTAAGTTAGATGGGTCTTCGGCCTTTATGATGGGTGAACTGATGCAATATGGTGTTTTGGGATTTTCAAACAAATGTCTATGATAGGAACATTCCTCAATGGTGGGAAACTTATTAAAATAATCCTCGTCACCTTCTTCTTCCATTTCCCCGCTATCATTCCTAGTTTCCTTCATGGGTTCACTTTTGTTCTCACCTAATTCCTCATCCTCTTCTTCACTACTACTATTAGGTGGTTTGATAGAGACGATGTTTACGAAGTGAACGTGTTTGGAAGATTAAGAATCTTTAACTTCACTGCCCCCACTTGTGTTTCTAGCAATCTTATTTGTTGGGGCCAAGACTTGGTTATTGAGTGCCTTCAACAAATCGTGAATCTTATTGGTCATCTCACTTTGTTGTTTGAAATCGGCTTTAAACTTGGACAAACGAGCTTCTTGAGATGCCATAAAACTAGACATTAATCCATCAAAATTATTGGGGTTGTTGGAAGGATTATTGTTGAAGTTGCGGTTCAGTGGTGGACCGCTTGATTGAAAACGATTAGGTGGATTGGAAGAATTGTTTTGGTACGAGTTTTGTGTCAGCTTCCACCTAAGGTTTGGGTGATTTCTCCATGATGGGTTGTATGAATCACCATAAGGGTTTGGCTCGGGTTTGAAAGTGTACCACTTTCTCCCGCTCCGTTAGTACACGAGGATGTGTAGTCCGCAAAAGCTTGTTCGGGGAGTTCCTTGCAATCACGAGTGTCATGGGGACCACTACATAATTCACAAGAATAAGTGATTTTGTTCACTTGACTTGAAGGTTTAGGAGCCTCGTAGGATTTCATGAGAAACTTGACTTGGTCTTCAAGTTCCATGATCCTACGGTCGGGAATGCTTGAGTTATTTGAAGGCAAGGATATTGACTTGACCGTTTTCCTCATTTCGTGGGGATCATTCCAACATTCGTTGTCATAGACAGCAAGATCTTCTATGAGTTCCCACGACTTTTCGGCAGTCCTATCACGTAGCTTACCACTGGCTTCTTGGTCAATGGTTGGCCTTGTAGGTAGATTGACATGATCATAAAAGATTTGGACTTGTAGCCAAAGATTGATGCCATGGTGAGGGACTTTTTGTAGCAAGTGCTTGAAACGAGTCCATGATTCATAGAGAGTTTCACCTTGACATTGTTGGAACATCAAGATGTCATTCCTACACTTGGTGGTTCTTCCCGGTGGGAAAAATTGAGCAAGGAAACGAGTGGTGAGATCTTTCCGAGAGGTGATGGATCCTGCGGGTAAGCGCTCAAGCCATTGATTAGCTTGGTTACGTAGGGAAAATTGAAAGTGGTGCAAACTCGTTGCCTCTCGACTGGTAACATCTAGGTCTATGGAATCTACGATTTTGAGAAAGTCCTTAAGATGTTGATTTGGATCTTCGGAACGAAGTCCATGGAATGCACATCCGCTTTGCACCAACCGGATGGTGTCGGATCGTAAGGGAGACACATTGGCTCCTTGGTTGAGCTCAATGGTGTTTCGATAGCCTTGGTGGCTACGTCGGGAGTACTCTCCTAAGGTGTGTGCTCTAGGTTGTTCGGGTGGGTTTTTGTGGTTGGGTGGTTGTGCTTGGTTAAGGATATTATCACCCTCCATGATGGCGGATGATATGGATTACGAACAAAGGAACAAAGAAAAAGATAGACTAAAGAAAGCTAATAAAAAGAAAATAAAAATCTCACTCGATAGGAATCAAGTGAGTAGACCTAATTGAAATAAAAAATCAACCTAATTAATAACAATTCTCCCCGGCAGTGGCGCCAAAAACTTAATGCGAGGGTTGCACCTCACAAAAGGTTTTACCTATCAAGGGATCTTGAGAAGCTTTACAACCCTCCAGGGAGTGTACTTGATCGTTGTAGTGTAGTACAGGTAAGACCGGGAGGTAGATCGTTCTCTAGGGAGAATGTATTCGTTAGGTTGAAGTGTATGTCAAATTAAGTCTAGAGGTGAGGGATGATTCTTTTTGGTATTTTAATGTTATATGAAAGCAGTAAAAATCTCGGTTTTCTAGGTAGGGGCAGAATTAGTTGCTAATCAAGTAACCCAAAACTAATAATAAACAAAATAAAATAAAAATAAAATAAAATAAAAGATAGATAGATAGATAGATAGATAGATAGATAGATAGACTACTTATGGGGAGACAAATGTGTTTACTTAAACCTAATTACTCCCTAGTTATCTCTTGTTGACTTGTTGAATTCTCACGTCCTTGTTTTAGTTGAAGCATTGCATTCCTTAATACCAGTCGTAGGGGTGTGCGACATTCCCTAACTCTATGAACATCAATCTACCCTACAACGGCACGTCAAGTACCCAATCATAGGAATCCCCAATCTTAATTCATGCAATAAACACAACGAAAGAAACCATATTGCACATATGATTATGCTTTTCTAAGACGTTCAAGCTTGTTACCGTAAGGAAGTTAGTCTGTTTTCTTAGATTAAGCAGATACCAATCAACTAAACAATAGACAACTCATCAACAATCAATAACTAGGTTTCATTAAATCTAAGCAAACACAAACAACTTAAGCTACCATATTAAAAGAAAGAAAAGAGAAACAAATAATCAAACAACACATAGACATATTGAATGATTAAAAGAGACACTTATCTTCAATTAAACATGGAAGAAAAGAGGGTATGGAGACCCTACAATGGCTGCAAAATTCGGCCCCCAATAAACCCTAAAAGTATCCCAAAAGATGCCTTTCAAAATTGTCACACCATGAATAAAAAATCCAAAACAATATATAGATTTACAAAGCTGACGGCGTCAGGTTATAATTCCTGACGCTGTCAGATCGTCGTGTTAGGGTTTCCTCAGATCTGGATCGGTCTTCTGACGTTGTCACTCCTTAACATCTAACGGCGTCAACTTAGATTCTAACGCCGTCACCCTTAAAATTCCTCTGGGCCGTCTGCTCGATTAACACTAGATGGCCTTCCACTTTTGTTCCTGACGCCGTTAGTTGTATTTTCTTCAGAACTCTGCTGGGATGACGTTTGTAATCTTCTAGCCTTCATCTTGGTCTTTAGGTCTGACGGCGTCAGCTTAGGTTTCTGACGCCGTCAGGTTATAAATTCTGACAGTTTTCAAGACTTCACCAAATTCTTCATATTTAAGCCCGAAATCGTCCAAAATGCTCCATTTTCCAGAATTCTTGTCCCAATTACCTAAAATACAAAAAGAAGTGATTTGAGGTAATATTTGATCAAATAATCACGAGTTTAGGCTTAAATGACCCCTTAGAAAGATATCAAATAAATCCTTACCATAAAAGAACTAGCAGGAGTAGTTGTACCTTTGAGGTAATATTTGATCAAATAATCACGACGTTAGGATGGTTCTACCTCGAACTAGAACCCGGTATTTAGCTTTGTACTGGAAAAAGTGTAAGCGACGTTTGTAAGGTTTTCTCTGCCGAGAAGGGAGCTCCTTGATTTAGTGAAGTAACTCTCGAGTTGGGTACTCGGGAAGTTGAGTAGGGCGGAAAGGAGATCTGTGACCGAACCACTATAAATCCTCGTGTTTGGTTTGCGCTTTCTTTTACTTATTGCTTTACTTTAATGTTTGCATTATATGATTGTTTGTGTTGTGAGTTCTTGATTATACTTGTGTGATAACATGTCTTAAGTTTATGCTAGTCACAAACTACATGTAACATCTTTCATATTAGAACAAGTTAAAATTGGATATTTGATACAACAAGTAATAAAGTTTTTAAACGGTAACGTATTCACCCCCCCCCCCCTCTACGTTTTCACAATCTTCTTTATATTATTGCTTATTTGCGTACCAAAGGGACTTTGTACATTTCAAGTGGGAGACGGGAGTAGAATTATAACTTGAACTTTATTTGCCCCATTTTTCTAGTTTATTTTGAAAAATTATGCCATTTTTAAAAAAATTTGACATGTTTTCTAAACCTAAATAGATTAGACCTTAGCCAAACATGTTTAACCCTTAATATCATAGTGCGGTTTAGCCTTTTCAGTTTCCCCTGATTTACCCCAAATCCACCAAATTATGAGTATGCTGGTAGTTTGTAAACTTTAAAACTTGGCCTTTACATGATTTCGAGACCATAGACGAGTAGTGTGTCGAGTTTACTTGATCCATTTGGAAGAAACTTTCTAAGAAGGGAATATTTTAGGATTAACACCCAAATAGCCCATATGTTTGCGTTTATCGATTAGTCACATTGACTCTTCAACCCCCGTGTTTAAACCATTTTGTTGCACTCACCTTTAGTGCAAGATACCCTTAGATACACTCTTTTGAGTCTTTCCTTTCGTTTCATATCCTTATAATTTTTGTTTCGATACACCTATTCACCTTAGCCTACTGTGTAGTCTTGGTCTATGATTGGGAAGTTGCCGCTTGCCCTAGTTTGAGGTTCGAGTTAAGAGATTCAGAAATCACACCTACGTTGAAGACCTGTCTTTAAAGATCATTTGAGACCCCCCCCAAATATTCCATGTATGATTCATCTCAAGTGGGGGGATGTAATTATTATTTTTGTATTTTAGTAGTTAAAAAAAAGTGAAATTCCTTATGTAGATAGTTTATTTATGGAGCAACAATGTATAGCACCTTGTTTTTGAGCTTATAAAAATTTATCATCGAGGAGGCCACTTCGATCACCTATGAAGAATTGAGTTGGGTATTTCTATCCACCAAAACGAAGACCAAGTGTTGTGCCCATCATGAAGTCCGCTAATGGCACACACACTTGTTGTATGATCCAGTTTTTGCATCTTGGAGCTTTATCGTTGGATGAACGGCAGGCGGTAACGACTTGGTTGTGGGCTAAGACTATTTTCTTTCATTTTAATTTTACACCATTTATGTGCATCCCACATCTTATCCTACCCTTTAGTTGTGAAGCATGCTTAGGTGAGGGAGTTGAGCAGTTCTTGGTGTCTTGCCTGGCGTTCTGGTCATGTATCAATGCCTAAGTCGCCTTTGTCGTAGTATGTTAGTAACAACACTACACCCTTAGCCTTATAATTGTTCACCCAATATTTCCTTTAATGATTGTTTAGATCTTAGCTCTAGTGGTGGAGATTTGTGTAACCACCAAGCCTATGATAGAATACATACTATGACTGTGCATTGAGTGATCACCCCAAAATTAACACTTAGATTAGATAGAGAGTATAAGTGTTTGTTCCCATTTCGTGAGGTGTTCGGCTTTGATATATTCCAGCATAGGAAGTTTTTAAATTCATATCTTCCAGTTTCTCGGGAGATATCTTTTTGAAAATTATTCTAATAAGGTCTACTTGAGGGCAAGTAGAGTTCAAGTGGGGGGATATTTGATAACATCAAATTATTCCGATATTTAAGTGTTAATTTCCCCCTATTATTCTCATATTTTGTATCATTTTACTAGGATTTATTCTCTTATTTGTTTATATTTCATTTTCAGGACAAAGATGAGCATTGGAACGAAAAGACGCGGATTTGAAAGGTTTTTAATGAAGATATTTGAAGTATGCTGGAATTGCACTAACTACGACGTAGAGACTCTCTCTACCTACGCCGTAGCCACCATTTACACTGAAGATTGATGTCAATGCTCACCAAGTACCTACAGCGTAGTCTGCCATAAAGGCTACGGTGTAGTTGTGACTACGAGACTTCTATGGCCGTAGTTATCATTAAAGCTACGACGTAGATCTTCATTCCAACACTTAGAGAATTTCGTTAAGTTTTGAGGAAGTTACGGCGTAGTTCCTACATTTAACTACGTCGTAGATCGATGTACGAGAGATCTACGGGCGTAGTATACAAATCAACTACGGCGCAGTGATAATTTACAAAGGCTACGGCATAGCTTGACCTAATAGCTACGCCGTAGCAAAGTTGATACTATAAATACAGGCCCTAGTTCCGAATATGATATATCACTTTCACCCACACAGAAGTCAGAAAGGAATTAGGGGGCAAGGAGGATGAAGTTCTACTAGCATACAAGTCATTACAAAGGGAAAATTCACACTAAAATCATAAGTTTTATCATTTATACTCTTTGTATTGAATTCATATTTTCATTATTTATGTTAAACATTGATTTTTCTATATTTATGAGTATGAGTGGCTAAACACCTTTGGTGTTGGCCTTATTATGAAATTGTTATTATTATGATTTAGTTTTCTCGCATTATTATCATTTTATTTGTATATTTTCTTAGCATGTCTTAGGACACCTTTGTTTAGGTAGTATTGAGGTTTGGTAGTTCCATTGAGGCTAGGAGAATTAACCATAGGACCCATAGCGGATAAGTGTTGGGAATTATATTTATTGATTTGATGATACAAAACAAGAAGAATGAAACATGAAGGGCTTGAAGTGACAAGAAGGAATTCTACAAAAGATGGGAAGGACTTGCTTGCAAAAGAAGTTTTATTTATTAGTCCATCGTAGTATCTTGTAAACCCTAATCCTCTAGTATATAAAGAGGACATGAGTCATTAGATTAATTATGTCTTTCACAATGTAGTCGACTAAAAGGTGTGTGTGTGTAACCTAGACGTAAGTTATAAACGTCTAGGGTTTGTTAGTTAGTAGTTGTTAAAGTTAATGATAATAAAAAAAAACCTTGTTCATGATAACGTTAATTCATTGTTTGAATATTCCGCTTTCGTTATTATGTGTTCCTAGATATAGATAATATTAGACATATAGAGTCTAGAGCCCGTAACGATCAAGGAGTGCTGGGTTCCTACATGTGGTATCAGAGCCTGGGGCTCGTGATATCTGGGAATCTACAAGGTTTTTTGAAGAAAAGGTAAAAAATTCGAAGCTGGAAAAATTTTCGTATTTTTCTGCAGGGCTGTTTTCAAACGACGATATCTCATTCGTTAACCGTTGGATCGGGCTGAAATTTTTACTCGAGGTTCTCAACATATCAAGGAAGAGTTCCACCGGAGGGATTTTCAATCTGAGCTTTTATGGGAAAGTTCTGGTGTGTCGAAAACTGCTGCAGAGAAGAGGTTTTACTGTTGTCGACCCGAAGCAGACTTGAAGAAAAAAGGTACGAATGGTTTTTATAAAGGATAAAAGTTAATCGTTTTCTGCTACAAATATTTATTATTAGCGAATCATGTGTTTGAGGATATTATATCATGTTCGCTTTTGGAATTCGATTGGTGGAGGAGTATTAAGTTGTCGTCTTCTGCTATAATGTATTATATGAGTCAGTGAATTGTTAAATCTCGTAATTGATTCATCAAGCACATGGGTTGGTGCTATTGTTTGAATATTATTCATGGTTTGTCGCATGTGGTTAGTAAAGGTTGAAGAATTTAATGTTACCTCGTACCAAGTCAAAGAATTATTTGCATGTGGAGATCTGATGATTGGCTATCTACGGTGAGTTTTTAATGTTTTAAGGTTTAATTGGTCGAGTTTTAAGGATCTGTGTGAATTAAAAATAAAACATCATACCAATTAATTGTGAATATGGAGATATGCCATCATAATTATCCTCGTACAAGTGAATCTGTGAGTCGGTAGTAATTTAATGTGATCAGTGGAGCAAGGTTGTTGATTAGTGCATGATAATTCACAATTAATTTAACCTCGTACTGCTTTTAAATCGTGGATCTGATGTAATAATTCTTCTCACATGGGTCGGTTAAAGATCATTAAAGGGTTTTGATATTGCTTTTGTCGACAAGTGCATGAATTGGTCAATGAAGAAAAGGGCAAGTTTCAATCACGTGGGTCTGATTGATCTTCAAATTATACGGAGTATTTGTCGGCTTTTGAAAGTGAAAGTTGGTTTGGATCAAGATTGCATGTGTTCTCGTACTATTAATTACATTATCATTATTGTGGTCAAATTGGTGAAGCCTAAGACGACAAGTGCATAATGGGTTGGTGATTATTCTGGTCGAATTAACTATTCTAAAGCACATGGATCATTGGAGCTGCTACGCATATAAGGTTTTCCTCGTACTGATTGTAATTAATGGGTAGGTATGTTTATTATATTTACCTCGTACCATTAATTGTTTTGGGAGTCGATTAATATGTATTCATAAGGAAGTGATCATGGGTCGGTGTGTATCTCGTACAAAATTTAGTTTGTTTTGATCAGTCAACGCATGTTCGAACATCACTTGCAACTTGATTTATTGATTAAATTTAAGGATTTAATGGGACGGTGGAATTTATTGGATAAAGATTATTATATTGCCATGGAAGATAGGTGGAGCAGGTTTATTTAATGATCAGTATCATGGTTTTGAATCTACTGCTATGCTCAAGATACTGCTGCTTGTTGGATATTCAAAGTACTGCTCCTCGCTTCAATGTACTGCTACAAAGTGCTGCAGCTTATGTTGACTGATTTATCATGCGTGGAGTGATGTTGTTTAATATTGGATCATGCATGGAGCGCTGGTGTTTAATAAAGGTACTGATAATGAAAGTACTGCTCGATTGAAAGTATTGTTCTTCAAAGTACTGCTTCATTGCTACAAGGTACTGTTCATTCAAAGTACTGTTGCGTTTAGATGATTTATGGAGACAAGTAAAGATATTTTGGTCAAATGGTCAATTTTCAAGATTTACAAGCAGTGAGGGGAAGCCGAGATGGTTTTTTATGATATTGGTTCTACTTTGGTTCTCGGCTAATTATGAGCAGTTTGATGGTTTTACACACACAGATTGGTTCACACACACAAGAAGAGTTTGGTTTATTGTTCTTAAAAGTTTTAAAAGGCTCGTATTTGATTTTTATTGGAATAATTGATTACGAAGGAGATTGTTTATCACTTATTTGAAGATGAAGTGGAATTATTTGGGTTTGTGTTCTTATTATATAGCTTGATGAATCTAGCAATGTGTGATTTTTCTTATGATGCTCTATGCGCACATTGGCTATCACTTAAAGGAGTTACATTGTAGTGCTCAGTGTCTCATATTAGTTGAGGATTTTGTCAAGGGATTGCGGTCTACTTATATTTATGGTTGGGTATAACTATGGAGTTACGTGGATAGTAAAGATTTAAGACACAAGTTTGGGAAATTCTACTTCTTCATCAAATTCGTTATACTTGATTTTCTTCACAAGTGATCATTACAAGGAGCTTACAGATTTGAAGAATCATGAAGATGGTTAGCACATTGATTTCAGGGGAAGCATATTATGATGTGTTTAATCATTTGATGTACATGCACCACTCAAGGGGAAGTGTTTGATTTTTACTACTATTGATCATTATTACTACTGCTAGTTGGAGTTTCTATTGTTTTGGATTCATTTTTAGTAAGCATTTTGGTGTTCTTCATGGCGGGTAATTCGAAATATTGGAAGGCTTCGAAAAGGAGTGTGGTATTGGTTCGTGGTGGTCAAGATCATTATTTGCATACGTTCCCTATTTGTTGATAACAAAAAGGGGAAGATATGTTAGAAGAGATGTTGGAGTGGTATGGCATGGCTTTAGGGGAAGACAAGATTGTTTCATTCATGGCGAGATTTAATTATCTCAACTTTTCTACTTTGTTTAGGGAAGTTCGTACAAGAAGGTGTTTGTTTTGTCATCATCAAATAGGGGAAGATTGTTGGGAATTATATTTATTGATTTGATGATACAAAACAAGAAGAATAAAACATGAAGGGCTTGAAGTGACAAGAAGGAATTCTACAAAAGATGGGAAGGACTTGCTTGCAAAAGAAGTTTTATTTATTAGTCCTTCGTAGTATCTTGTAAACCCTAATCCTCTAGTATATAAAGAGGACATGGGTCATTAGATTAATTATGTCTTTCACAATGTAGTCGACTAAAAGGTGTGTGTGTGTAACCTAGACGTAAGTTATAAACATCTAGGGTTTGTTAGTTAGTAGTTGTTTAAGTTAATGATAATAAAAAAACCTTGTTCATGATAACGTTAATTCATTGTTTGAATATTCCGCTTTCGTTATTATGTGTTCCTAGATATAGATAATATTAGACATATAGAGTCTAGAGCCCGTAACGATCAAGGAGTGCTGGGTTCCTACAATAAGGGTGTGTTTTGGTGATAGGAATTGACCATAGGACTATCACCATTCATGTGGAAATTTCAAAGAACGACCAGCTACCAAACCGATTTGCTTAAGAAATTAGGGGGGGTCTAAGTTCCAACCGGCCGAATCCCGTTAGACTATTCTAAGTTAGTAGAGGCGCTTAAAGAGTCTTGCACCTTTTATTTTCCAGCGAACTCTTGTCATCATTAGGTTACAGGAATAGGGCAATGTGTAAGATAGGATTAGACGATTTGACCATCTGAGTCTATCGACTTGAATCCCCAGATGAAACGATAGGATGCATTAATTAGAAAACTTGTCATGATAATAACAAGAGTAGTAATTAGGTTGACACATCTCTCCCAACTGATTTCCCTTCGCTTATTTATTTTCTTTATTGTTTTGTTTATTTTGTTTCATTAGTTTAATTAATCAAATAAAAAAAAACCCTTTAAAATTAGTGACACTAGACTTAGATATAATCCGCACGCAAAGCTCTTGGGATGACCTCAGCTTTACCATTAGCTATACCATACACGACCGGGTACACTGCCCGATAGTTCATTAAGTAGACCTTAGGTAGACGAGCAACTTTATAAAAATAAAACCTGGTCGGTAAATCCTGCATCACTAGTACTAGTACTTTTTCCTGAGCTTAGATGTATTTTTTGAATGTTTATCCCGAATTTTGAGATTTAGTCAACTTACAACTATTTCATTACCAATTGGTAAACAGTTTTGTTATTAACTTATAAACTAATATGTCACCACATTATGAACCAATTTACTACCCTCATATAAATTACTCTACTACTACCTTATAAACTACTAACCTAATTCACTACAATCTTATAAACTATTTTGGCTAGTTCCGAATAAACCATTTTGTTATCATCTTATATAATCTTATAAACCATTTTCTACTAAACCATTTTGATATAATCCTATAAATTGTCTTACTACTATATAAAATATCTTGAGTACTATTTTAAAACACAATATGGTTATATCTATTTAATGCTGAGAACTATAAAATAACTAAACCAAACATTACATTATTTGTCCTCAATTATACATAGCCTGATCACCTATGTTTAATTCAGGATGAATAATGTTATGCTAGGAGTAGTTATCTATAAATCCTATTAAAAACAACTTTTCACTTATATCCCTAAAAAGCAAAATTTGGTGTGCGTATAAAAGTTCCTATAATAGGCGTATATATTAGTGGGCACATAAACTAAGTAGACTCTCATCACAACCATATCATCAGCCTTATCCTATATCACATCCTAAACTGGAGAATCAGACTTCATTACACCGATCATTTTAGACATTAATACCGTAATCCAAAAGTGTACCTTAAACTTTCTAAATCATCCATTCAATATTGACCTTATGCCCATTGAACTTGGAGATTTTGATGTCATAATTGGTATGGAATGGCTATCTCATCACAATGCAAAAATTATATGTGGTGAGAAGGTTGTGTGTTCCTATCGATGGTGAAACATTGCTTATCCGAGGTGATCGAAGTGGAACCCGTTTAAAACATTATTTCCTGTACTAAAACTCAGAAGTACATCTAGAGAGGATGTCATGTTTTCCTAGCACACATAACGGAGAAAAAGTCGAAAGAGAAGTGACTTGAAGATGTGCCAACTGTTTTTGATTTTTCCGAAGTCTTTCCAGAATACTTTCCTGAACTTCCACCAACTCGACAAGTGGAATTCCAGATTGAATTAGTACCAGGTGTTTCACCAGTAGCTCAAGCACCTTACCGATTAGCCCCTTCGAAAATGCAAGAGTTGTCAAACTAATTGCAAGAACTAATGGATAAAGGTTTTATTCGACCACGTTCATCACCGTGGAGAGCCCCAATATTATTTGTGAAGAGGAAAGACGGATCTTTTCGAATATGTATAGACTATCGTGAGCTGAACAAATTAAAAGTAAAGAATCGTTATCCACTTACGAGGATCGACGATTAGTTTGATCAGCTACAAAGTTCAAGTGCTTATTCCAAGATTGATCTATAATCAGGCTATCCACTTACGAAGACGGCATTTAGAACTCGTTATGGGCATTATGAGTTCCAAGTGATGCCGTTAGGTTTAACTACTGCACCGGCAGTATTCATGGACCTTATGAATCAGGTGTGCAAGCCATATTTGGACAAGTTCATAATCGTGTTCATCGAAGACATTCTTATCTACTCGAAGGACAAAGAAGAACAAGCCGTATTTGGACAAGCCGGCTTAAAGGCACACAAATATTTTGATGACTATGCATCATTATCATTCGATAAAACTTTTAAACGAGTATGTTGTACTACTTACGTAATGTGGAACTTGTTGGGACCTCTTTTGTAAACTATGATATTTTATAGTAGTCAAATGATAATTTATTTCAAAACGTCTCATTTAGAGTCATTTTCGGTAACTTGTACTGTGAACTATGAAGTAATACGCCAGAGACACTATCTTCCGATGCGATATTTTGGGGGTGTTAAAGTACCTGAGCAATTGTAAAAATGACCAATCAATCAAACAAACAATTATCACCTAGAACAAAGAACCAAAGAATCAACAATGCAACAATCAACTATCAACCGAACAAGTGTTGACTGGTAACCAAACAAATAGTACCAACGATCGATAAGAAAATACGTGCCGACTGGTAATCAACATACAACGAAAAACAATATACGTAAAAGTCGATTTGAATTGCCTCCGATGATCGACTGAGATTAGAAAGAGGCGATGGAACAGTATGCAGATAAACAAAGTGATTCGTGAACCAAAGCACGAACAACAAATAGCCGTGAGGATTTGTGAACCTAACCTCAAATCACCAATATAAATACCGACTTGTTAACCAAAGAAAAAATCACCAAAAATTAACCGGACGTGTTTTTCGGGTTTTGGAATGGATTTTCGGAATGACGGATTCTGTTTTATGGTTTAGGGATCGATGGTAAGGCTGATACCATGTAAATGTGTAAATGTCGATATCTCATTAATCATGGAATCGGGGTACATAAATAGAGATACATGGACTAATATAGAAGTCGGGCTTTAGCCCAATTCAAAATATAACCCAAATACACAAAATAACGACTAACAATAAACCCTAAACTTGTTAAAAAGAAAATAATACACAATAATCCAAATTGAAAACAAAATCGAAACATGATCGGCAGCCTTCGACTTTGAATGCAAAACCACTATATTTTTCTAGCGATAAAGTGGATGCCTTTGAAACTTAGACCCAACTGGTTTTCCAACCAAAAGACCCAACTTTTACCAAGAGTCATGAATTTTCCCGCCAACCACTTTTAACCGAAAATAACTAACTTTTGGTTGGGTTAGTATAACAAACTTGATCTCTTTCCAATAGGACATACACAAAAACTTGTTATGTATTGCTTAGTTCTCTGGTATCTTATAAACAAGCTGCAATTCTCTAAATTATTCAATTGAAGATTTCGTGATACGCGAGAAGTGTAATATCAAAATACTTCAATCTAAAAGTAATCTATACACAATTCTGAAAAAAATGTATACATATTGTTTGATTCTAACCACTCACATACATACCCAAACTCCAACAACATCAGTATAGTTGTCTTAGATGTATGATTTCCCGCTTGTAAGACCATAAATTTACAGGTGTAGATGACATGGTATGACTTGATTTTATTGCATATTTAATTAGTGTTGTTAGTGAGATATTTAGTGAAGCTTTTAGATTTGCATAAAATAGACGTGTGGGCTGGGCAATACCGATTATCGTGTGCAACCCAAATAATAGATTCGTTTTATTCAACTTGTCCGAAAAGCTCATGTTCTCCCCTGGTTACCACTTACCCACCTTGTATAATTGTATCAATTTGGCACGTACAATCTACAAAATGATCTGTTTCTAGTGCCGTGTTAAGTCAGGTCCCCTTTTTGGGGTTTCTTATCACACGTTTTTATTGTGTAATGGTAGATTTCACGTGCTCGTGGGTCATATTCTGGGTCCCTTTTTGGGATTTAATTTCTTTCTTATCATAGAGAAGAGAGAGACATATGATGGTAGATTTCACCTGCTCCTGGGTCCACTTTTTGGGGTTTCTTTGTCTGATTTTGAGAATTACCGGAGGATATGCAGGCGGCCACCATCCATGAGAAGACATCTCTCTCTTCCTTTTAATTTATTGAATGATATTAACCTTCTTCTTTTAAATCCACCCTCCGTCAATCAAGTAATACTACTATACTATACTATACTAGACTAGACTATGCTCCCTCCTAGACTATTATATGTATGACTATTTTTGTCTACAAATGACTGCTGTTTATTTGTTTCAAATGATGGATGATGGATCATGAATGACTGCTGTTTCTTTGTTTGCGTATGTGAGAGAGAGTAATGTGTGTGTTTGTAAAGTCAAGTCGTCAAGTGTCACACACTCACATACATAAATCTGAGTCGTCCATCTATTGGTTGGTTGGGCCCACTTCAATATGACATTTGTCATTTCAGCTTTCCCATATAAAACTTGCACATAGGTTGTATATCGACTATTCAAAACTTTGCTTCCGCTATATATTTTTTTAAAGGTGGAAATGATTCGCGCTCGAGAGTAAGGCTGAGATGCTCGTTACCTAGATTCCTCGCAAGCATTACCGTTCCCATTATACCACTCTGTAGTCTTGTTCTCCAATTGTAAGTCATGCGATTTAGTGAATATACGGGATACTACATAACATAAATATACTAATTTACGTATGCCATGTGACCAATTTCTAATTGAGCCCTTTTATTCTAGATTTCTACTACACTATGCTACTTTGTTGCTTGCTGTAAAACATAACATCTAACGGTATACTATTGCTATGTGATTTCTAATCACATAACTAGGCAAGGTCTCAAGTTCGAGTCTTTTCTAGGGCGATAAGGGTTTCCTCTCGCGTGTGTAAAGGGAAGGATGTTATTGCCTTCTGGGCTGGACCCAACCTGATTGTGTGGGCTCGCTAAGCCTTCTGGCCTAGGAGCCATGTAGCCACAAATTGATGTTCAAAAAAAAATCTACTATTGTTACCAGAGCCGGATGCAAGTGTAAGGTACGGGGTGGTGCCCTGCATGGCTAGCCCAAAAGATGAAATTTTAGTGTTAATTTTTAGCTTTTTTCGAAAGCGCCCACATTCAAAACTCAAATTGTGCCCAACTCACATAATAAAACCCAACATTTAACACTCTAAAACCTTCTAAATCATTCATCTCAAAGTAACAATACTCATTTTCATCATTTCGATCCTAGTTTTTTCTTCCGAATTTTGTTGCTATTGTGAAAAAAATTTCCCCCCAACTTATTTTCCTGTTTCCGCCAGTGATTGTTATGACATCTATTTGTCGTTCTATCGCTATGTGATTTCTAATCACATTTCTACTATTATTACGACGTTACTAACTGAAATAACATTTATACATACTTTAATAGAACATTTTAGCTTAAATAAATAACAAAATTAGGATTTTAATGGTAATTATTACGTTTATTTGATGTATTATTTCTAAAGTACGTTGAAGAATCTTCGGAAACAAATGAGGAAATCATTGAAGATAAATTTGAACAACACGAATTTTTTTTATAATCTCAAGCCTTTTAATGAGTCGCTTGAAGCAGCACAAAGCAAAATATATGTGACATATTAAATTGAAAACACTACAATATTTCAATAATATAGATGAAAAAAAAATAAAAAAATCAAATTTGTGCGGAGTATAACGTTTGAAATGTGGTCCAAGCCAATAATTTAGTCGTCCCACTCACACACTCGTTTGAAATGTGGCTGGTAGACGTGGGCCCCACTATGCTAGACAATCTTTGAAATGCAATGGTCGGCTCATAGCAGCAACAACATGTCGACGGATCAACTTTTACTCGAGTTTTTTTAGTAGTCCGTTGTATATCCAAAAGGAAATTAACAAAACAAGTACTTTCAAATATATTTAACTAATAAACCCATGATAAATCACGGGCAACTGATAACAAAGGTTATATGTAAAAAAATAAACTTTAAACAAATTGAATAATAGTAGAGCTTTTTATAATTGTTTTTTTCTGTCCTCAATTTGATTGAAGAAACAACCATTACAATATGTAATAGCTTATTTTATCAGGTTGTTCGTTTTGTTATGAGTGTGATTATAAATACACTTCAATCAAGTGCTTAAATAGATCCAAAACAATCTTGAACTAAAAAAATTCAATGACGGTATTCAAAGAAAATTCTTACATCATTTTTGCAAACACTGCGTTAAGGTTCAACAGAAATATACAAATTCTCTTAACAACTCGTTAATATATATCACGATTGCTGCAACTCTCTCTAAATAGTTTTAATATGCTGGTTCAAAAATCATACATTCAATCTCTTTCGACCAAAACAACGTGTTCCTTTCATCTAACCCATTTCCTACTGAGCCAATTTGAATAAATTGGTAATTTACTCGTTAATAAATTGGTGGGTCAAATTGCCACCAATACTCGAAATCTTAAGCTATAAAAACTAATGCTTTAAAAACCGGGAATCTAGTGTACCTAGTCGAGTCACCGGTTCAACTACGAGATTACCTGTAACATGTATAAGTAAACACTAAACACATATAAAATATGAAAAATATAATACCAACCACATAATAAGTTTACCAAACATATAATCCAATGCAAAACACACACGATCAAACGCGAATACGAGTTTCATACTTCAAAACAACATTATGAATAAAAATATTAAATAGTTCGAACATCGAATAACAGTTATTATTTTTTTTGAAAAGAAAATTTTATTAGAAACCAACTTGGGCATCGAACAACAATTATTTCAATCACCAAACATATCACAATTAATACAAATCAGGGCAACATAATCACTTTTATTTTTTACAATACCAACAAAGAATATAAATACATTACGATCAATCTAAGTTAGGTTGCCATTAAATATAGTTTGTGTTATTTACAAAGCCTCGTAACTTAATTGAATTTCAAAAACTGAGCAACAATTCAATTTCATATAGAGGGACAAATGGTGAAGTCTATTTGTAATCCACTGTGATAAAAATAATCAAAGGCAATGGATTTTTATCAAACAATTAAAACCCAAATCCCACAATTAGTGTAATGAGCCTTTCACGATTGTGAGAATACGTTAGTTGAAACTTTTGGTTAATGTCCTAAATAGATTGAGGTTCTCATTTAAAAACAAAATGAATAAAGAATGAGTTACCGTAAGAGGAGGATTTTGCAAAATGAAAATTCTTTCTCAATTCGTTTTTTGTGATATCGGGTGTAAAACCAAAGAGTATATCTTTCAAGTGAAGATTGCAAATAAAGAATTGACATTAGGCTTACAATAATACCAAATAATGATTTTCTACTCCTTAATTTAAGGATATCACATTAATTAAAATTTAAAACATTCCGTAATAAAAAGGTTGGAAAACGGAATTTGATTTAGCATTAGTCAAACAAAATTTAAATGAGGGTTAAATTGGTAAAACTGCTATGCCACATGGATTTAATGACGTGGCATTAATGACGTTGAAAGAGTGCCAACGTGGCTTAAATGACATGACAAGTTTTCAAAAAATCATTTCATCCTGATTGCTTTGTAAATACACTTCACCATAATCTTTCAAGTTATTGTTTCTAATTTTATAGTTACATCAAACTGTGTGCAAACACTAACGTATGTGATAACAATACATTGAATGTTGTTTACCATTGATAACATCAAATAGTCCTGATATTTTTAGCGTCAATTTCCCCCATTATGACGAGAAATTATGATTAATTACCTTCATTTATGCTCTTATTTCTTTATATTTCATTTCAGGACATAAGGAGAGCAAGTGAATGGTTTTGATGAATATTTGAAGATTATTCCGCTTAAAAGTTGATTCAACTCACAATGACATCATGTAATAAATTGGTTATTGTAACAAACAAATAACAATAAGTATGATTTGAATATAGCAAGAAATTTAGAGAGAGAAAGTGAGTTGGGAGGCTTTCCTAGAGAGAGAAAGTGAAGAGAAAACTAGAAAGATTAGATTAGAAGAATGAAAGCTCCAACCTTTCCCACACTAGGGAAGGGGTATTTATACTTAAACCTAAAATGCCCCTACACGGGCTGTGGAGTGAGCTGACAGTGGGTAAAGACCCGACCCAACTCCACAAGAATTACGTTAACTAACCACATACAAATAAATATTAATTTAGACTACGAGCTACTAAATGCTAAACCATACTCGGGGTGACCGAGTCTTTCATGTGAATATTTATATTCCTAATAATGTCCCCCTAAGGGAGTTCACCTCGGAAATTAAACATTTAATTCTAGCATTCTATTACATGTATGTAAATTGCTAGCTCGTAGTCTCTGATTCATCATAGTCATTAATCTTTGTGCATTCAGCAGTGGGCTTTAGATGACATTTCTTGTGTAGGACCGTAGAACAACCTATTTCACATATGAATCAAGCCTAAACCTAGAGAGAGAAAGTAAGTAGAGATAGAGAGTGGATGGGAACTCTAGTGTGTGAAATAATGACCTTGTTATTACTAAGTGAATCACTAAGAGAACCAACTTCAAAATGAGGCCTTACACGTGTATTTATACTTGTAGTTTAGGGCTTCACATATCTTTGACCATATTACATAACTAGCCCTTAGACTTTATACAAGCATGAATAATACACATAAACTTAATAAACTAGCATCTTACTAACTATTACATGAATATATTTAACTAACTATTTGACTCAATAATGATCGTCACTTTTAATCCTAACAATCTCCCCCTAAGGGACGATCATTGAGATCTCACTTTGATTTCATAAATGATCAACACTTCTAATTCTAACAATCTCCCCCTAAGGGTGATCATTGAGATCTCTCTTTTGTGACCTTGATCTTTAATCTTTGAAGCTTGTTCTCTTTGAACTTTGAGTCTGGTTGTGTAATAGTTTTGCTAGTTCCTTTGTTTCAATCATGCTTTGTGATCTTTCTTGCCATTGATCAACATCTTTACTATGTTGTCTTTACGTCTTTTCCAACATGCTCATACTTTGTTTGACTTTGAATCTTTGTGAAGTTCTCTTCTCTTTGACTTTAATCTTTGTTTCTTTAGTTAGAAGATTCCTTGACTTTGACTTAGAAACATTCTGAACTTTGCTTTGCTTTGATCTTTGAAGAGAGCTTTGCAGGGTATGAGCATGTGGATCTTTGAGTGATGGTAACGGTCTTTCTCCAAGGAACATTCATGAGTACCTGCATAAGACAGTTAGCAATAAAGTATCCGGTACTTACAGGTTCGGAATTAGAGATCGTCAACAGCATAGTGTGAAGACTCCTTCTAACCCTTACCAAGGCCGTTCCTGAATTAGATACCCCTGAAAGGGCTTACTAGATCCACCGAAGTACATCAATGATTCAGGTGAGTTGCTGGAGATCACCCCACAACTGTAGACCGTTTGAGACAAAGTAACCATCATGATAGATAAGGCAAGATCCGTAGATCTCATAAATACTCTTACAACTTGTGTCCTTTTTGGCGAACACAAGTGTATTCATAGGAAAGTGTATCCTAAGAGATCTTTTAATGAATCTCATGGCTCTAGACTCGATAAGTGCATAATTTGGTTTTCCTATGCGGAGATTAGGGAGGGGTCTCCTGCTTCAATATCAACCATCTCTAAGAGATAAGTCGATAGATTACACCGGTTCCCCGTGAGAATGAAACAAGCTCTTTTGAGAGAACTTGAGTGGCTAGAAGGTTAAGTGCAGTGCGTCACTGGGTCCATGACGTCTTGTCTTCAATACCGGTGTCACCTTAGTAACAACCAGTAGCATATGAATTGAACCCGGTGTCTGCCCTAAGGTTGAACATATGGAGGGCTATTTCTTTTCACCCTTTTTCATAACTTTTCTTTTTAATTCTTCAACCCCTTCTTTCTCCTTTCTCATTTTCTCCTTTTTTTTTTTCAATCATACCTAAGGACTTCTAATTCTAATATATTGGAATTGTCCTTGGGTAGATCCCTCCGGCTCTGGCGGATCATAGGACGGTTTTTCCTAACCTTAATCACCTTATAACTCCATGACTATCCTATAATTGCCATGAAACCATTTATGAAAATCTCTCAAAGTGTTTATGATTATGAAACATATTTTGTTAACACTTCGAGAGTTTTGCATTTCATTTGAAGGACTCCCCCTTCACATGTGCTCATGTATATTTTAGGAAATTTGCGCTTGCGGGAGGAGTTGGCACTTTTGAATTGATCTACTTACAATGAACACAACCGATTCGAGACACGCTTACATCACTAGTTAGACTAGCTTGAAGTTATTACCCGGCCTGGTCAAGTCCACAGAAAGTTTCTCGAAACGGTACATTTCTACTAAGACAAATCCTTTTCGAGACACGCTTACGTGGCTAGTTAAAGAGTTCCATTGTCAGCTTTTAGGTGACAACTAGCTCTAGTAACTAACTTGATGTTATTACCCGTCGAGGATAAGTCTTTTCGATTACTAACTTTTGTTGTTTCGTCAATTCTTGGGTCATTTCTGAGTCGAGCTCTTTTGAGATTCAAGACGATCACATTTTAATCACGTCTTCTCCCCCTCAAAAATAGCATATCCATGGTATTTTTGATACCAATTGATTAAAACCTTTTCTTTTTGGATAGCTTATGGGAGAAACGGATGTTTGTAATTCCGTATAAGTTTCCTTTAAGCATGATCTTTTTGGAACAACTTTATATTACTTCCCCTCAAAAATAGAACATTTTGATTAAATTAAACTTTTAAGGATTTGAGGGAGTAATATCTTGAGCTACATCATGAAAAGTTTTGAAAACCTTTTGAAACATTTTTTCAAAATTTTACTCAGAAAATTAAGAAGACTTTGATAAGCTTTTTGGTGAGAAGTCTTCTTATCTTTTAGGATTGTCACACAGAAATGTACAACAGGGTCCTTTCTTTGAAAATCGCGGGTTATACACTGTTATGTGTGCATAAGCCATATTGTTTTTAGGATAAGTGCTCGGAAAATATTAAAAACCTTTGTTTAAACTTAAGCACTTTCCTTTCTTTGAAGAACGAGTCCTTAGCTGAAATACTAAGAAGTCATTATGTTGAAGTCCGAGTCCTTTGCTGAAGTACCAAGGAGTCATCGTTTAAGCCCGGGTTTCGTACTGAAGTATACGAAAGCCATTATGTTTTTAGATTAGACAACAACTTTTGGAACCCATTTAAGCACGGCGCCAACTGGGTTACCATATTTTGAAATCCATTTGTAAGTTGTGTCAATCCGAGACAAAGAAGTTGAATTCCAACGAGGACTGAAAACTGGTGTTTCATTTTGAAATAAAGCTCGTGGAATCAACGGTGATTTAAAACTCTTTTGCTTTTGAAAGTTGTTTGAGAAACTCGGTGTCTCTCTTGGAGTTTTAAAACTTGTTGAAGAAGTTTTCCATCCATTGTTGAAACTCGGTGTTTCATTTCGAAAATTCGTTTTTGAGATGAATGGAAACCTTCCAGAATTAGGATTTTTCAAAGCATAGCCATTCGTTTGTTGTAGCGGAAGCATTTCAGAGTACGAATATTTCAAATGTTTTGAACGGCTTTGCTTTGGTTTCCACACTGGCTTTACCGGAGTAAAACGAGAGTATGGAGTTTAAAAATCTTGATTCTTTTCTTTATGAGCACTTGCATTTGAAACCTTTTGAGGAGTAAATGTTTCAGAAAGATTTGATCTCTTTGAAAACTTCCTTCCCTTTTGCAAAGAATAGGTGGTAAATTGAGAAACCCTTTTTGAAAATGGTTTTGAAGATTCACCCGTGTAAAGCTTTTCTGAAACACTTACTTGTGGTTTAGACTAGTTTGAAACTTGAGATTTTCCTTTTGACCGGTTAAGAACATCAAACTTTGCTTTTAAGGCATTGTATGACGTTCTCAAATCATTGTATTCTTTTTGAAGAGAAAGATGATCTGATGATACCAGTTTTTCTTGCAAAGAAGCATTTTGATTTTCAAGATGTGCAAAATGTTTTTCATATTTGTCTGTTTCGATTGAAAAATCATTTTTGGCATCAGCAAAATCCTTGGTTTGTTGTGCAATCGTTTTTTCCAATTCAACAATTTTCTTTTGAAGCACAGACTTCTCTTTTTCAAAAAGATGATTTGGTGTGATCTGAGAGTCAGATTTGTTTAAAGTTTAATTTTGAACTCTTGACCGCTTGATTGAATCAAACAAGTTTTTGTAAGTCTGTTTCAAATGCTCATTTTCTTTTTGTAATGATGCCACAGCATTTTCCAATTCAAGATTTTTTGTATCAAATTTGTCAAAATCAAACATGATATTGGTATCATCACATTTTTCTTCAAAAATCTTTTCTTTTTCTTTAAGCACTGATGTCAAAGAGTTTTCAGAAGACATTTTCTCATTCTTCTCTTGCAGTTTAAGTTGGAAAGAGATACTTTGTGCTTCGAGTATTGCAAGATGTTTATCAAAGTGAGCAGTTCTTTTTGACAATTCTGCTTTGACATCAGTTGCTTCTTGTGAAAGCTCGGTGATTTTCTTTTTGAGACAAAGATTTTCAGATTTCAAAGAAGATGTTTGTTCAAAATTCTCATTCACTTTCTCATGACAAACAGATTTTGATTTGAAAGACTCTATTTGATTTGTGAAAAATTCCTTTTGAATGTCAAGTATTAAGCATTTTTCATCAAATTCGTCTTCAAGAGAATGAACGTACTTTAAATCTTCTCTCATTTCAGTGACAAGATGTTTTTCAAAGTATTCAAAACTTAAGTTGAGATTTTTCACATGAGGTTCAATCTCAACTTTCAAAATCTTTTGGACTTCAATCTTAAGGCGTACATCTGATGAAAGAGGATTAGAGAAAACGCAGTTATCGATGTTTACTTGCTTAAACCAAATGACCTTTAACGTATGCTCAATGTGATGTTTAAGATTACAAAATTGTTTCCTAGCTTTATTTTGCCATAACGTAGCATCATAAGTAGCAAGTTGAGCTTCTTTGAAAAATCTTTTCACATTTGTGTCTGATGCGTGGGAATCGCAACAGGCTTTACCTCTCGAGGGATCTCGAGAAGCTTACAACCCCCACCAGGCAGTGTACCTGATCGTTGTAGTATAGTATAGTGACAAGTACCGGGGGATTGATCGTTCAGCTTAGGAATAGTGTCGCTAGGATTAGAAAACCTAATTACTAGTTCTAAAGGTGAGGGATGATTATTTTTGTGTTTTTATATTTTTATGAAAGCAAGTAAAATCTCGGGTTTGAAAGAGTGGGCGGAATTAGTTGCTATTCAACTAACCCAAAACTAAGATGTAATCAAAATAAAATACTAAAAATGAAATTAAACTAATTATTACAAAGGTTGTGAGCAGTAATTGGAGAAAATGTGTTTACTTAGACTTCACTACTCCCTAGATATCTTTTACACGTTAATTACTTGTTATAATTGCATGGATGACAGATTGTATTCCTTAATACCATTCATGGGGTGGCATACATAACTCCCCAATTCTATGAGCTCTTATCTCCACCTACACCATGACCCAGCACAACTATAGGGATTGTAAACAGTGGCCCATGCATTAAATACAACCAATAAAGACCTAGTACGCCTCGGTTCATGTTTCTTAAGACGTTCAAGCATGTTACCATTTGGAGATCTGCCAGTTTTCTTAAGCCTAACATATAAAATCATTCATCCAAGACAAGAATAAACAAGTAATCAACACATAATCAATATCTAGGTTTCATTAGATCTAAGCAAACACAAAAGAGATCTAGCCTAGCATGATAGAATTGAGACAAGAACAAGATATAGACAACCAACACATAGACATATTGATTGAATTAGAAGAACACTTATCTCAATTACAATGCAAGGTATCAAGGGTTTGGAACCCTTGAAAAACCTGTAAAAGTTCCACCAAATTCGTCTTTAGGGTTTCTCCACAACTTCTCCCCTTTAATGTAAAAAACTAGAAAACTATATATAGGAAAATCGAGGTGACGGCGTCAAGAGCAATGGTGTGACGCCGTCATCTCGCCGCCAAATACTTCCTCGGACGGCCTTGATCTACTTCTGACGGCCAGTGTGACGCCGTCATCAACCACGGTATTTTATTCTTGGGACTTTGACGCCGTCAAGAGCAACTCTTGACGCCTTCATGCACTGTTCCCAGCATAGAAATTTGAGACTTTGCCGTTTTCTACACTTTTATGCTCCAAAAACGTCCGAAATGGCTTCTTTTCCAGAATTCACTCTCCAAGTACCTAAAATCACAAAAGGAACGATTTAGGGCAATATTTGATCAAATAAATTCGGATTCGGGCTTAAATGACCCCCTAAAAACGGATCATTTTTCGCCTCATCATATACCCTTACACTTGCGATTTGCTTGTCCTCAAGCAAATGAGCTTTTATTCTACTCAAAAGACAAGTTAGGGGTCATTTAACACTAATATAAAAGTAATTACAACAAATAATCATTCCACTAAAGACTAATAGACAAGCACAGAGGTCATACACTAGCACCTCACAAATAGTGTTTAGATACTCACATCTCTCGGGTGTAATAAAGTAATATAACATTATGGAAATGGAAGATATCTCTCACTACCTGTCATAGCAAAATAGATTACCATAGGCTTGGGAAAGGATCAAACCTCCACCACATGGCGTAAGCACCTAGGATAAACTATCAAAGAGGTCTTTTAAAGGGTTGTAACGTTAGGTATAGGGATATGAATTACACGGTTTTGTTGGATAAAGGAAGTTTTACTGGTGGCGAGTTAACAATCTTAGTTAATTACATGTACAAGATGGCGTTGCTAAGCCAAGACTAGACTCGACTTAAGCTAACAAATGAAAAATAACTAAAAACATAAAATGAACATAGAATGAAAAGGGATGGTAGTCCGTATGTTTTTTCTCTTTTTCTTTTCTATATATATATATATATATATATATATATATATATATATATATATATATATATATATATATATATATATATATATATATATATATATATTTTAATTTTTTTTTTTTTTTTTTTTTTTTTTTTTTTTTTTTTTTTTTTTGCATACACTCTTACCCTACCATCCAAAATAATACATCATAGGGGTATGAACATTCCCCTTACACTTGAATCTTTGCATACTTTACATTCAACTATTCTAATGACTCGAATTAAGAAAATCAAAACACTTGGAGAACTTTTAAGATTAACGTACATATGGGGGTAATAATATTATGTTCTTCCTCATTACTCCATAAAATAAGTACTTTACCCATGAGTCCCAATCGTCCCAAAACAATATGTATAAGGATATGACTCGACTTAGCAACCATGTAATCAATTAGAAAGTTAACTTAGGGTTTAACAAATAACAATAATGCACTAAAAATGAGCGCATACACGGAAGGCTAAGGCGATTTGGGTGTACATTTAAGTGGGGTGTAACAAATTCTTCCTTTAAGTAAAATGCTTAAAGTTAGAAACGAAAAGATAGGCTCGGAGGGGTGTACTAGGGGTTTCGTGTACTAAAAATGAGTACAACGCTAAGGGTGTGGGAAAAATTAGTTAACTTAACTAGTCAAGTAATATGACTTAAATGGTCAAGTAATTATAATACGGGTTTAACACAAGGGTGATCCTAATGCCTCTTATCATGTAGTAAATCCTACCACACGAATGTAGTCTCACTAGCGGTCTCGGGATGCATCACTAACGCAAGTTCTAGAATCTAAATGCTACCGGTACACTCATAAGCACTAATAATGAATGCTTTTCCTATCAAATCTAAAGGCGAACCTCACATATTTGGGTGGAAAATTTTCTGAATATACGGTTATGTGCTAGTCATACAATCTCCTATCCATGAGACGCTTGCTATGGCTAAAGTTTCACTCCTAAATGTTGTAAAAAATTTTAAATTTGGCGCTAAAATTGCACTAACAAGTATTTCTCATAGTTTTAGTACACATCTACTATTAAACAAAACAAACTCAAGCGAAAGTGCATATGTAAGGTATCATATTTTTACCCTCCCCTTACACTTAAGATGAACATTGTCCCCAATGTTCAAGTAAAGAATGTAAAAGTGAAAAAGTAAAGAGAATGAAATCAAATACTCCCCTGATTCGCTCGGTATGGATTATAGGTTGGCCAGGTTAAATCTTCCTCCAAGAAAATGAACAATCAAAGCTTCCCTTCCAGAATATAAATCATCTCCTTGTCGATCATAACCTGTAAATCATGACAAAAAATAGACAAGACAACCTCGCGTAAAATCGGCGGCATCCTATATAAGTTACTAAATCCTAGAAAACAAAGTAAGATATAATGCTTGTGGAATGAAGTTTGCAGATCTCCTGGAGATTATAAAACTTAATAATTCACAAAAACCATAAGACTCTGTTAGAAAAACAAAACCGGTAAAATTTCCAGATTTTAAATCCTGACGCCGTCAAGAGTAATCCTCTGACGCCGTCAGAATGGACCTGCAGAAATTCTTATGTTAAGTTTCCGGAAAATTTCTGGAAAAACTTGGTCCTACTTCCTGGAAAATCCTGCAAAACTTCATTATGACTCAATACAAGCATTTGACTCTAACAAATACGAATATACATGCTCATTTAATATTGTGGAGAATCATGATCGGGTTGTTTCTTGAAAACATATTTGGGGTTTCCCCTTACACTTATCTTTTGCAAAAATACTTTTAGGTTGGAGTTAAGACTAGGCCAAACAACATAGTAAAGTATTTCCACCTTTTAATTGAGAAACATGATCAACCAACAATAAAAATAAAACATGCATACGGAAGCAAATAACAAACAAACAAATAAAATCACACAAAACATGGGTTGCCTCCCAAGAAGCGCTTTTCTTTATTTACGAGTCTTGTAGCTAGACTCAAGGTCATGGGTTAACGTGTATCGCTTATGCTCACATAACCAAGTGTGAGCCATCTAATAGTCGCCTCATCTATCTTATACTCGTCTCCTAACTCTAAGCATCCGCGATAGTATCTTTTATTCTTTTCATGAGTATACTTAAGTCCTCTTTTCTTGTCATTCTCACTTAACATCTCTATAGGCGGATACCTACTACACTTTTCCATGGAGAAATCCTTGAACCTAGGGTGTGTGCGGGGCATTTGATAGACAAATTCTTCATCCCCATCCGAGAATGTAATTAACCCTTCTATGAGTTTTTCATCGAGGTTGGTCAACCGTTTGAAAGGTCTTCCAAACACAACTTGGGTCAATTTATCATCAATAAATTCTCCTAAATTCTCCATAACCATGAATTCATCAAGATAAACCAAACTTCCTACAAACACATACAATGGTATTGCCCTAGCCACAATATTTTCCCCTTTGTATTCTAACTCATCTACCATGATTTTATTATATTCATTGCGCGAGATTATGTTCATTGGGAGAGATGAGTTAAGATAGGCGTTAAAGCTCTTAAATCCAATCTTACAAGGGAATTGCATGTTAAATGAACTATCACACTCAATCCTTGTTCTAGGGTCAACATACCTAAGAGGGTTTATTTCCTCTTCCATTCTATCCTCATTAATCACGTCACCATCATCAAGATCCTCATCGGAGTCTGAATAGTAAAAAGGACTAGCCCTACGGTCATCATCATGATCAGACTCTTCTAGCTCAGAATTATTGTCAAAGTGGTGGTTGGGTGAGAGGTTAGGTGGGTTCTCGTTTTCTGCTAAAGGACGTGGGGCGGGCATTTGGAAGATCCTACGACGAAAAACACGAATAACAGGAATCAAACGATCAATGTTATTGTTATCCATCGAAATAGGTTACGAACAAAGACACAAAGAAATAAGATAGACTAAAGAGAACCTAAAAATAAAAAATAAAATCTTACTAGAAAGGAATCTAGCAAGTAGACCTAATAAAAAGAAATTCTAACCTAGACAATAACTATTCCCCAGGCTGCGGCGCCAAAAACTTGATGCGTGGGAATCGCAACAGGCTTTACCTCTCGAGGGATCTCGAGAAGCTTACAACCCCCACCAGGTAGTGTACCTGATCGTTGTAGTATAGTATAGTGACAAGTACCGGGGGATTGATCGTTCAGCTTAGGAATAGTGTCGCTAGGATTAGAAAACCTAATTACTAGTTCTAAAGGTCAGGGATGATTATTTTTGTGTTTTTATATTTTTATGAAAGCAAGTAAAATCTCGGGTTTGAAAGAGTGGGCGGAATTAGTTGCTATTCAACTAACCCAAAACTAAGATGTAATCAAAATAAATACTAAAAATGAAATTAAACTAATTATTACAAAGGTTGTGAGCAGTAATTAGAGAAAATGTATTTACTTAGACTTCACTACTCCCTAGATATCTTTTACACGTTAATTACTTGTTATAATTGCATGGATGACGGATTGTATTCCTTAATACCATTCATGGGGTGGCATACATAACTCCCCAATTCTATGAGCTCTTATCTCCTCCTACACCATGACCCAGCACAACTATAGGGATTGTAAACAGTGGCTCATGCATTAAATACAACCAATAAAGACCTAGTACGCCTCGGTTCATGTTTCTTAAGACGTTCAAGCATGTTACCATTTGGAGATCTGCCAGTTTTCTTAAGCCTAACATATAAAATCATTCATCCAAGACAAGAATAAACAAGTAATCAACACATAATCAATATCTAGGTTTCATTAGATCTTAGCAAACACAAAAGAGATCTAGCCTAGCATGATAGAATTGAGACAACAACAAGATATAGACAACCAACACATAGACATATTGATTAAATTAGAAGAACACTTATCTCAATTACAATGCAAGGTTTCAAGGGTTTGGAACCCTTGAAAAACCTGTAAAAGTTCCACCAAATTCGTTTTTAGGGTTTCTCCACAACTTATCCCCTTTAATGTAAAAAACTAGAAAACTATATATAGGAAAATCGAGGTGACGGCGTCAAGAGCAATGGTGTGATGCCGTCATCTCGCCGCCAAATACTTCCTCGGACGGCCTTGATCTACTTCTGACGGCCTGTGTGACGCCGTCATCAACCACGGTATTTTATTCTTGGGACTTTGACGCCGTCAAGAGCAACTCTTGACGCCTTCATGCACTGTTCCCAGCATAGAAATTTGAGACTTTGCCGTTTTCTTCACTTTTATGCTCCAAAAACGTCCAAAATGGCTTCTTTTCCAGAATTCACTCTCCAAGTACCTAAAATCACAAAAGGAACGATTTAGGGCAATATTTGATCAAATAAATTCGGATTCGGGCTTAAATGACCCCCTAAAAATGGATCATTTTTCGCCTCATCAGTGTCTTTTCTTTTGAAAGGTTCTTTTGGTATATCAGTCAATTGTAGACCACCATACACAAAGCCGTGGTACGAGAGAGGGTTTTTTGTTTGTTTTACTTTCAAACGTTTTTCCTCTTCAGATTTTAAAATATCTTGAGACTCAAACAAAAGATCATCTGACAATTCTTTTCCCATATCATCAGCGTTGTACAAAATAGGTGTCAGCTTTTTCACTTTGTTTAAAAAACACGGTTTTCCATTTTCCAACTGAGCACTATTTTCAAAACCAATTCCAGATGTTTGCTTCTCAACCTCCTCATCTTTAGTAGGCAGCATGTTGATTGTCTGAGAAGTCTGTCCCAATTTTCGAAGTTTGTTTTCAAGACGTTTGTTCGTTTCAAAAACTCTTTGTTTTCATTCTCAAGTTTTGTGTTTACAATCTCAAAATTTGATGTGGTTTTCTGAAGCTTTGAATTTTCACTTTTTAAATCATTGTTCTCTTTTAAAAGCGCTTGAACCTTTCTGTTGTTAACAACCATTTGAGTATCCAGATTTTGAATGCAACATTTTTCACGAAGAACAGCTTCTCTATAACCAACTTCAAGTTCTTCATTTCTTTTTAAAAGTGGTTTTACAGACTCTCCATACATTTCAAACTTTTGAGCTTGAGATTTAAGGTTTGAGTTTTCAAATTCAAGTTCAGCTTTTCTTTTTGTTACATTTTGAAAACCTTTTTCCATTTCTTTAAATCTCTCAAGCTCTTTTGTCAATAAGACATTCGTTTGCTTAGCTTTGCGATTGTCCTCTTTGCACTTTTCAAGTTCATGTTTGAAAATATTGATTAATGAAGCAAATAAGGCACGATCTTGTTCATAAGAAGATCCATCCTGGGCAGGCTCACCTATATTAGGATCCATATCTGGAGTATCAAAAGTGATATTACTATCATTTTGTTCCACCACATAAGTGTCACTAATAGACTCAGGATGCGCAGGATGTGTCTGATCATGAGCAAACACATTATCAAAGATATTACCATTATCATGAGCATGTGAATGTTGTACCGTAGCCAATATCTCTGTGTATGATGAAGGTCTGATATGATCATCTTCGGTGTCCCAAACAGCTTCTTTCCTTTGTATACCATCAGTATCTAAATCATAGCTAGGACTGCTGCTTTCAACCTGCTGTTCTGAAGATGAATCACTTCCCGTGAAAACCAAACTATCATCTGATGCATCACCCTCATTGACCGTTTCCTCTTCTATTTGAAAATCTTTCTTTGTCTCTTTCTCAATCACCTCTGTTTCCTTTAACTGCATCTCTCTTTCAATTAGCTCTCTTTCTTTTTCCTGTTTCTGCTTCTCAATCTCATTAAACTCAGCTTCCTCAGCATCAAGTGTCTTTTCGAGTTCATCCATTTGATTTATGCATCGAGTTCTGAAGGTCGTATAGCTTACCCAAAATTTTTGGTAAAATGCATCGATAAACTCTGACTGTCCCATTATCCAAGGGTTAAAGATACTCTGAAATTGAGTCTGGATCACTTTAAGAGCATCCTTGCAGTTACTCATATCAGGTTCTTCTTCATTAAGTAGCTTTTGAAGTTGATTCAGGCTTTGTTTGAGTTTGTCTTTGAAATTGTGATATTGGACTCGGATGAAGTATTCAAATGCCTGATCGAACCTTGTGTTATAGCCATCAGGATTGACGAACTTCTCTACATATGACTTGAACACTGTAAACACTTTCTTTGAATCTCTCTCTTGGATTTGCACTTTCATTTCCATTGTGTAATGATGTGTGATAAAGTTGATCTTAGGATATTTTAAGATAACAAAGGTTGTTGTAGAAGATTAGATGTTTTTGGCAAATTTTGAAAAACGTTCTCGGTTGAATTTTTGTGATTTCAAATTTTCCCTCCAAAAATTGAATACGAAAATTTTCTTTCTCAAAATTTGAAAATCACAAAGAAATACAATTCTAAGGTTACCAGAAAAATTTGAGTTTTGAAAATTTTTACGCCAAAATGTGCCGAAAAAATTTGAATTTTGGCCTAAAAATTTGAATTTCGGGTCAAAATTTTCAACGTTATACCAAAATTTAAATCTCGCGTAAAAATTGAACGTTTAGGCTCGTGTAAAAAATAAATTTTACTCAAATTTTCCCGCCAATTTTTTTTTTTTTTTTTTTTTTTTTTTTTTTTTTTTTTTTTTTTTTTTTGCTAACTCGATAGGATTCTGATTGTCTAACTCGGTAGGATTATCAATTCAAACTCAGTATGACAGAAAATGTTCAAACTCGGTAAGTCTTGTTTTAAGTCTAACTCGATAACTTTTAACTCGATAAGTATAGACTCCCAAACTCGATAAGTATTGACTCCCAAACTCGATAAAAAATCCTAACTCGATAAGTTTTCAAACTCGGAAAGAGTGTAACTCGATGGAAATTAAGTTTCTAACTCGGTAAGTCTGAAAAATTTGGGCAGAGTTTCCCCTAACTCGATAAACGATAAACCTAACTCGATAAACGATTAGGGAAGACAGACTAACTCGCCAACTTTTGTCCAAACTCGATAAGTCAAGAAAGCACCTAACTCGATAGACCAGAAAAATCCTAACTCGATAGAACTTGAAGCTTAACTCGATAGAACTTGAAATCTAACTCGATAGAAATGTGAACCTAACTCGATAGAACTGAGAATTCACCCCTAACTCTCTAAGAATTCAATCCTAACTCGATAGAAATGTGAACCTAACTCGATAACAACTTTCAAACTCGCAAGAAACTTGACCAAATCCAAACTCGATAGAACCCTAAAACCTAACTCGATAGACACCAAAATCCTAACTCGAAAAAAAAATTTTCTAACTCGAAAAATATGGCGATGAACAGTAACCTAAATCTTAAAAATCACTTTTATATCAACTTTTTTCAACCAAATCAAACCTAAAACAACCTATATTATCCCTAGGCGATTGATACCACTTGTAGGACCGTAGAACAACCTATTTCACATATGAATCAAGCCTAAACCTAGAGAGAGAAAGTAAGTAGAGAGAGAGAGTGGATGGGAACTCTAGTGTGTGAAATAATGACCTTGTTATTACTAAGTGAATCACTAAGAGAACCAACCTCAAAATGAGGCCTTACATGTGTATTTATACTTGTAGTCTAGGGCTTCACATATCTTTGACCATATTACATAACTAGCCCTTAGACTTTATACAAGCATGAATAATACACATAAACTTAATAAACTAGCATCTTACTAACTATTACATGAATATATTTAACTAACTATTTGACTCAATAATGATCGTCACTTTTAATCTTAACATCTTGTATCTTGGATGATCTTTGATGCATCTTTGAAATCATCATCCAGTGTATATCTTCCAAGTCATCATTTGCAATGACGTCTCCATGTGATGTTGTGAGTTATGGACCGGCATGCTCACACTTTTCTGGATCATGATTTTCAGCATCAGAGTTGCGGAAGCATTGTTGAAGCCCTTTCAAATATCATGATTTCTTTGATTATGAATGTGAAGTGTGAGCATGGGTTGATGGATGGGCATCTTTTCCGAAGTCTTTCCAGAATACTTTCCTGAACTTCCACCAACTCGACAAGTGGAATTCCAGATTGAATTAGTACCAGGTGTTTCACCAGTAGCTCAAGCACCTTACCGATTAGCCCCTTCGAAAATGCAAGAGTTGTCCAACTAATTGCAAGAACTAACGGATAAAGGTTTTATTCGACCACGTTCATCACCGTGGAGAGCCCCAATATTATTTGTGAAGAGGAAAGACGGATCTTTTCGAATATGTATAGACTATCGTGAGCTGAACAAATTAAAAGTAAAGAATCGTTATCCACTTACGAGGATCGACGATTAGTTTGATCAGCTACAAGGTTCAAGTGCTTATTCCAAGATTGATCTATGATCAGGCTATCCACTTACGAAGACGGCATTTAGAACTCGTTATGGGCATTATGAGTTCCAAGTGATGCCGTTAGGTTTAACTACTGCACCGGCAGTATTCATGGACCTTATGAATCAGGTGTGCAAGCCATATTTGGACAAGTTCATGATCGTGTTCATCGAAGACATTCTTATCTACTCGAAGGACAAAGAAGAACAAGCCGTATTTGGACAAGCCGGCTTGAAGGCACACAAATATTTTGAAGACTATGCATCATTATCATTCGATAAAACTTTTAAACGAGTATGTTGTACTACTTACGTAATGTGGAACTTGTTGGGACCTCTTTTGTAAACTATGATATTTTATAGTAGTCAAATGATAATTTATTTCAAAACGTCTCATTTAGAGTCATTTTCGGTAACTTGTACTGTGAACTATGAAGTAATACGCCAGAGACACTATCTTCCGATGCGATATTTTGGGGGTGTTAAAGTACCTGAGCTATTGTAAAAATGACCAATCAATCAAACAAACAATTATCACCTAGAACAAAGAACCAAAGAATCAACAATGCAACAATCAACTATCAACCGAACAAGTGTTGACTGGTAACCAAACAAATAGTACCAACGATCGATAAGAAAATATGTGCCGACTGGTAAACAACATACAACGAAAAACAATATACGTAAAAGTCGATTTGAATTGCCTCCGATGATCGACTGAGATTAGAAAGAGGCGATGGAACAGTATGCAGATAAACAAAGTGATTCGTGAACCAAAGCACGAACAACAAATAGCCGTGAGGATTTGTGAACCTAACCTCAAATCACCAATATAAATACCGACTTGTTAACCAAAGAAAATTCACCAAAAATTAACCGGACCTGTTTTTCGGGTTTTGGAATGGATTTTCGGAACGACGGATTCTGTTTTATGGTTTAGGGATCGATGGTAAGGCTGATACCATGTAAATGTGTAAATGTCGATATCTCATTAATCATGGAATCGGGGTACATAAATAGAGATACATGAACTAATATAGAAGTCGGGCTTTAGCCCAATTCAAAATATAACCCAACTACACAAAATAACGACTAACAATAAACCCTAAACTTGTTAAAAAGAAAATAATACACAATAATCCAAATTGAAAACAAAATCGAAACATGATCGGCAGCCTTCGACTTTGAATGCAAAACCACTATATTTTTCTAGCGATAAAGTGGATGCCTTTGAAACTTAGACCCAACTGGTTTTCCAACCAAAAGACCCAACTTTTACCAAGAGTCATGAATTTTCCCGCCAACCACTTTTAACCGAAAATAACTAACTTTTGGTTGGGTTAGTATAACAAACTTGATCTCTTTCCAATAGGACATACACAAAAACTTGTTATGTATTGCTTAGTTCTCTGGTATCTTATAAACAAGCTGCAATTCTCTAAATTATTCAATTGAAGATTTCGTGATACGCGAGAAGTGTAATATCAAAATACTTCAATCTAAAAGTAATCTATACACAATTCTAAAAAAAAATATATACATATTGTTTGATTCTAACCACTCACATACATACCCAAACTCCAACAACATCAGTATAGTTGTCTTAGATGTATGATTTCCCGCTTGTAAGACCATAAATTTACAGGTGTAGATGACATGGTATGACTTGATTTTATTGCATATTTAATTAGTGTTGTTAGTGAGATATTTAGTGAAGCTTTTAGATTTGCATAAAATAGACGTGTGGGCTGGGCAATACCGATTATCGTGTGCAACCCAAATAATAGATTCGTTTTATTCAACTTGTCCGAAAAGCTCATGTTCTCCCCTGGTTACCACTTACCCACCTTGTATAATTGTATCAATTTGGCACGTACAATCTACAAAATGATCTGTTTCTAGTGCCGTGTTAAGTCAGGTCCCCTTTTTGGGGTTTCTTATCACACGTTTTTATTGTGTAATGGTAGATTTCACGTGCTCGTGGGTCATATTCTGGGTCCCTTTTTGGGATTTAATTTCTTTCTTATCATAGAGAAGAGAGAGACATATGATGGTAGATTTCACCTGCTCCTGGGTCCACTTTTTGGGGTTTCTTTGTCTGATTTTGAGAATTACTGGAGGATATGCAGGCGGCCACCATCCATGAGAAGACATCTCTCTCTTCCTTTTAATTTATTGAATGATATTAACCTTCTTCTTTTAAATCCACCCTCCGTCAATCAAGTAATACTACTATACTATACTATACTATACTAGACTAGACTATGCTCCCTCCTAGACTATTATATGTATGACTATTTTTGTCTACAAATGACTGCTGTTTATTTGTTTCAAATGATGGATGATGGATCATGAATGACTGCTGTTTCTTTGTTTGCGTATGTGAGAGAGAGTAATGTGTGTGTTTGTAAAGTCAAGTCGTCAAGTGTCACACACTCACATACATAAATCTGAGTCGTCCATCTATTGGTTGGTTGGGCCCACTTCAATATGACATTTGTCATTTCAGCTTTCCCATATAAAACTTGCACATAGGTTGTATATCGACTATTCAAAACTTTGCTTCCGCTATATATTTTTTTAAAGGTGGAAATGATTCGCGCTCGAGAGTAAGGCTGAGATGCTCGTTACCTAGATTCCTCGCAAGCATTACCGTTCCCATTATACCACTCTGTAGTCTTGTTCTCCAATTGTAAGTCATGCGATTTAGTGAATATACGGGATACTACATAACATAAATATACTAATTTACGTATGCCATGTGACCAATTTCTAATTGAGCCCTTTTATTCTAGATTTCTACTACACTATGCTACTTTGTTGCTTGCTGTAAAACATAACATCTAACGGTATACTATTGCTATGTGATTTCTAATCACATAACTAGGCAAGGTCTCAAGTTCGAGTTTTTTCTAGGGCGATAAGGGTTTCCTCTCGCGTGTGTAAAGGGAAGGATGTTATTGCCTTCTGGGCTGGACCCAATCTGATTGTGTGAGCTCGCTAAGCCTTCTGGGCTAGGAGCCATGTAGCCACAAATTGATGTTCAAAAAAAAATCTACTATTGTTACCAGAGCCGGATGCAAGTGTAAGGTACGGGGTGGTGCCCTGCATGGCTAGCCCAAAAGATGAAATTTTAGTGTTAATTTTTAGCTTTTTTCGAAAGCGCCCACATTCAAAACTCAAATTGTGCCCAACTCACATAATAAAACCCAACATTTAACACTCTAAAACCTTCTAAATCATTCATCTCAAAGTAACAATACTCATTTTCATCATTTCGATCCTAGTTTTTTCTTCCGAATTTTGTTGCTATTGTGAAAAAAATTTCCCCCCCACAACTTATTTTCCTGTTTCCGCCAGTGATTGTTATGACATCTATTTGTCGTTCTATCGCTATGTGATTTCTAATCACATTTCTACTATTATTACGACGTTACTAACTGAAATAACATTTATACATACTTTAATAGAACATTTTAGCTTAAATAAATAACAAAATTAGGATTTTAATGGTAATTATTACGTTTATTTGATGTATTATTTCTAAAGTACGTTGAAGAATCTTCGGAAACAAATGAGGAAATCATTGAAGATAAATTTGAACAACACGAATTTTTTTTATAATCTCAAGCCTTTTAATGAGTCGCTTGAAGCAGCACAAAGCAAAATATATGTGACATATTAAATTGAAAACACTACAATATTTCAATAATATAGATGAAAAAAAAATAAAAAAATCAAATTTGTGCGGAGTATAACGTTTGAAATGTGGTCCAAGCCAATAATTTAGTCGTCCCACTCACACACTCGTTTGAAATGTGGCTGCTAGACGTGGGCCCCACTATGCTAGACAATCTTTGAAATGCAATGGTCGGCTCATAGCAGCAACAACATGTCGACGGATCAACTTTTACTCGAGTTTTTTTAGTAGTCCGTTGTATATCCAAAAGGAAATTAACAAAACAAGTACTTTCAAATATATTTAACTAATAAACCCATGATAAATCACAGGCAAGTGATAACAAAGGTTATATGTAAAAAAATAAACTTTAAACAAATTGAATAATAGTAGAGCTTTTTATAATTGTTTCTTTCTGTCCTCAATTTGATTGAAGAAACAACCATTACAATATGTAATAGCTTATTTTATCAGGTTGTTCGTTTTGTTATGAGTGTGATTATAAATACACTTCAATCAAGTGCTTAAATAGATCCAAAACAATCTTGAACTCAAAAAATTCAATGACGGTATTCAAAGAAAATTCTTACATCATTTTTGCAAACACTGCGTTAAGGTTCAACAGAAATATACAAATTCTCTTAACAACTCGTTAATATATAACACGATTGCTGCAACTCTCTCTAAATAGTTTTAATATGCTGGTTCAAAAATCATACATTCAATCTCTTTCGACCAAAACAACGTGTTCCTTTCATCTAACCCATTTCCTACTGAGCCAATTTGAATAAATTGGTAATTGACTCGTTAATAAATTGGTGGGTCAAATTGCCACCAATACTCGAAATCTTAAGCTATAAAAACTAATGCTTTAAAAACCGGGAATCTAGTGTACCTAGTCGAGTCACCGGTTCAACTACGAGATTACCTGTAACATGTATAAGTAAACACTAAACACATATAAAATATGAAAAATATAATACCAACCACATAATAAGTTTACCAAACATATAATCCAATGCAAAACACACACGATCAAACGCGAATACGAGTTTCATACTTCAAAACAACATTATGAATAAAAATATTAAATAGTTCGAACATCGAATAACAGTTATTATTTTTTTTGAAAAGAAAATTTTATTAGAAACCAACTTGGGCATCGAACAACAATTATTTCAATCACCAAACATATCACAATTAATACAAATCAGGGCAACATAATCACTTTTATTTTTTACAATACCAACAAAGAATATAAATACATTACGATCAATCTAATTTAGGTTGCCATTAAATATAGTTTGTGTTATTTACAAAGCCTCGTAACTTAATTGAATTTCAAAAACTGAGCAACGATTCAATTTCATATAGAGGGACAAATGGTGAAGTCTATTTGTAATCCACTGTGATAAAAATAATCAAAGGCAATGGATTTTTATCAAACAATTAAAAACCCAAATCCCACAATTAGTGTAATGAGCCTTTCACGATTGTGAGAATACGTTAGTTGAAACTTTTGGTTAATGTCCTAAATAGATTGAGGTTCTCATTTAAAAACAAAATGAATAAAGAATGAGTTACCGTAAGAGGAGGATTTTGCAAAATGAAAATTCTTTCTCAATTCGTTTTTTGTGATATCGGGTGTAAAACCAAAGAGTATATCTTCCAAGTGAAGATTGCAAATAAAGAATTGACATTAGGCTTACAATAATACCAAATAATGATTTTCTACTCCTTAATTTAAGGATATCACATTAATTAAAATTTAAAACATTCCGTAATAAAAAGGTTGGAAAACGGAATTTGATTTAGCATTAGTCAAACAAAATTTAAATGAGGGTTAAATTGGTAAAACTGCTATGCCACATGGATTTAATGACGTGGCAAGTTTTCAAAAAATCATTTCATCCTGATTGCTTTGTAAATACACTTCACCATAATCTTTCAAGTTACTGTTTCTAATTTTATAGTTACATCAAACTGTGTGCAAACACTAACGTATGTGATAACAATACATTGAATGTTGTTTACCATTGATAACATCAAATAGTCCTGATATTTTTAGCGTCAATTTCCCCCATTATGATGAGAAATTATGATTAATTACCTTCATTTATGCTCTTATTTCTTTATATTTCATTTCAGGACATAAGGAGAGCAAGTGAATGGTTTTGATGAATATTTGAAGATTATTCCGCTTAAAAGTTGATTCAACTCACAATGACATCATGTAATAAATTGGTTATTGTAACAAACAAATAACAATAAGTATGATTTGAATATAGCAAGAAATTTAGAGAGAGAAAGTGAGTTGGGAGGCTTTCCTAGAGAGAGAAAGTGAAGAGAAAACTAGAAAGATTAGATTAGAAGAATGAAAGCTCCAACCTTTCCCACACTAGGGAAGGGGTATTTATACTTAAACCTAAAATGCCCCTACACGGGCTGTGGAGTGAGCTGACAGTGGGTAAAGACCCGACCCAACTCCACAAGAATTACGTTAACTAACCATATACAAATAAATATTAATTTAGACTACGAGCTACTAAATGCTAAACCATACTCGGGGTGACCGAGTCTTTCATGTGAATATTTATATTCCTAATAATGTCCCCCTAAGGGAGTTCACCTCGGAAATTAAACATTTAATTCTAGCATTCTATTACATGTATGTAAATTGCTAGCTCGTAGTCTCTGATTCATCATAGTCATTAATCTTTGTGCATTTAGCAGTGGGCTTTAGATGACATTTCTTGTGTAGGACCGTAGAACAACCTATTTCACATATGAATCAAGCCTAAACCTAGAGAGAGAAAGTAAGTAGAGATAGAGAGTGGATGGGAACTCTAGTGTGTGAAATAATGACCTTGTTATTACTAAGTGAATCACTAAGAGAACCAACTTCAAAATGAGGCCTTACATGTGTATTTATACTTGTAGTTTAGGGCTTCACATATCTTTGACCATATTACATAACTAGCCCTTAGACTTTATACAAGCATGAATAATACACATAAACTTAATAAACTAGCATCTTACTAACTATTACATGAATATATTTAACTAACTATTTGACTCAATAATGATCGTCACTTTTAATCCTAACAATCTCCCCCTAAGGGACGATCATTGAGATCTCACTTTGATTTCATAAATGATCAACACTTCTAATTCTAACAATCTCCCCCTAAGGGTGATCGTTGAGATCTCTCTTTTGTGACCTTGATCTTTAATCTTTGAAGCTTGTTCTCTTTGAACTTTGAGTCTGGTTGTGTAATAGTTTTGCTAGTTCCTTTGTTCCAATCATGCTTTGTGATCTTTCTTGCCATTGATCAACATCTTTACTATGTTGTCTTTACGTCTTTTCCAACATGCTCATACTTTGTTTGACTTTGAATCTTTGTGAAGTTCTCTTCTCTTTGACTTTAATCTTTGTTTCTTTAGTTAGAAGATTCCTTGACTTTGACTTAGAAACATTCTGAACTTTGCTTTGCTTTGATCTTTGAAGAGAGCTTTGCAGGGTATGAGCATGTGGATCTTTGAGTGATGGTAACGGTCTTTCTCCAAGGAACATTCATGAGTACCTGCATAAGACAGTTAGCAATAAAGTATCCGGTACTTACAGGTTCGGAATTAGAGATCGTCAACAGCATAGTGTGAAGACTCCTTCTAACCCTTACCAAGGCCGTTCCTGAATCAGATACCCCTGAAAGGGCTTACTAGATCCACCGAAGTACATCAATGATTCAGGTGAGTTGCTGGAGATCACCCCACAACTGTAGACCGTTTGAGACAAAGTAACCATCATGATAGATAAGGCAAGATCCGTAGATCTCATAAAGACTCTTACAACTTGTGTCCTTTTTGGCGAACACAAGTGTATTCATAGGAAAGTGTATCCTAAGAGATCTTTTAATGAATCTCATGGCTCTAGACTCGATAAGTGCATAATTTGGTTTTCCTATGCGGAGATTAGGGAGGGGTCTCCTGCTTCAATATCAACCATCTCTAAGAGATAAGTCGATAGATTACACCGGTTCCCCGTGAGAATGAAACAAGCTCTTTTGAGAGAACTTGAGTGGCTAGAAGGTTAAGTGCAGTGCGTCACTGGGTCCATGACGTCTTGTCTTCAATACCGGTGTCACCTTAGTAACAACCAGTAGCATATGAATTGAACCCGGTGTCTGCCCTAAGGTTGAACATATGGAGGGCTATTTCTTTTCACCCTTTTTCATAACTTTTCTTTTTAATTCTTCAACCCCTTCTTTCTCCTTTCTCATTTTCTCCTTTTTTTTTTCAATCATACCTAAGGACTTCTAATTCTAATCTATTGGAATTGTCCTTGGGTAGATCCCTCCGGCTCTGGCGGATCATAGGACGGTTTTTCGTAACCTTAATCACCTTATAACTCCATGACTATCCTATAATTGCCATGAAACCATTTATGAAAATCTCTCAAAGTGTTTATGATTATGAAACATATTTTGTTAACACTTCGAGAGTTTTGCATTTCATTTGAAGGACTCCCCCTTCACATGTGCTCATGTATATTTTAGGAAATTTGCGCTTTCGGGAGGAGTTGCCACTTTTGAATTGATCTACTTACAATGAACACAACCGATTCGAGACACGCTTACATCACTAGTTAGACTAGCTTGAAGTTATTACCCGGCCTGGTCAAGTCCACAGAAAGTTTCTCGAAATGGTACATTTCTACTAAGACAAATCCTTTTCGAGACACGCTTACGTGGCTAGTTAAAGAGTTCCATTGTCAGCTTTTAGGTGACAACTAGCTCTAGTAACTAACTTGATGTTATTAACCGTCGAGGATAAGTCTTTTCGATTACTAACTTTTGTTGTTTCGTCAATTCTTGGGTCATTTCTGAGTCGAGCTCTTTTGAGATTCAAGACGATCACATTTTAATCACGTCTTCTCCCCCTCAAAAATAGCATATCCATGGTATTTTTGATACCAATTGATTAAAACCTTTTCTTTTTGGATAGCTTATGGGAGAAACGGATGTTTGTAATTCCGTATAAGTTTCCTTTAAGCATGATCTTTTTGGAACAACTTTATATTACTTCCCCTAAAAAATAGAACATTTTGATTAAATTAAACTTTTAAGGATTTGAGGGAGTAATATCTTGAGCTACATCATGAAAAGTTTTGAAAACCTTTTGAAACATTTTTTCAAAATTTTACTCAGAAACTTAAGAAGACTTTGATAAGCTTTTTGGTGAGAAGTCTTCTTATCTTTTAGGATTGTCACACAGAAATGTACAACAGGGTCCTTTCTTTGAAAATCGCGGGTTATACACTGTTATGTGTGCATAAGCCATATTGTTTTTAGGATAAGTGCTCGGAAAATATTTAAAACCTTTGTTTAAACTTAAGCACTTTCCTTTCTTTGAAGAACGAGTCCTTAGCTGAAATACTAAGAAGTCATTATGTTGAAGTCCGAGTCCTTTGCTGAAGTACCAAGGAGTCATCGTTTAAGCCCGGGTTTCATACTGACGTATACGAAAGCCATTATGTTTTTAGATTAGACAACAACTTTTGGAACCCATTTAAGCACGGCGCCAATTGGGTTACCATATTTTGAAATCCATTTGTAAGTTGTGTCAATCCGAGACAAAGAAGTTGAATTCCAACGAGGACTGAAAACTGGTGTTTCATTTTGAAATAAAGCTCGTGGAATCAACGGTGATTTAAAACTCTTTTGCTTTTGAAAGTTGTTTGAGAAACTCGGTGTCTCTCTTGGAGTTTTAAAACTTGTTGAAGAAGTTTTCCATCCATTGTTGAAACTCGGTGTTTCATTTCGAAAATTCGTTTTTGAGATGAATGGAAACCTTCCAGAATTAGGATTTTTCAAAGCACAGCCATTCGTTTGTTGTAGCGGAAGCATTTCAGAGTACGAATATTTCAAATGTTTTGAACGGCTTTGCTTTGGTTTCCACACTGGCTTTACCGGAGTAAAACGAGAGTATGGAGTTTAAAAATCTTGATTTTTTCTTTATGAGCACTTGCATTTGAAACCTTTTGAGGAGTAAATGTTTCAGAAAGATTTGATCTCTTTGAAAACTTCCTTCCCTTTTGCAAAGAATAGGTGGTAAATTGAGAAACCCTTTTTGAAAATGGTTTTGAAGATTCACCCGTGTAAAGCTTTTCTGAAACACTTACTTGTGGTTTAGACTAGTTTGAAACTTGAGATTTTCCTTTTGACCGGTTAAGAACATCAAACTTTGCTTTTAAGGCATTGTATGACGTTCTCAAATCATTGTATTCTTTTTGAAGAGAAAGATGATCTGATGATGCCAGTTTTTCTTGCAAAGAAGCATTTTGATTTTCAAGATGTGCAAAATATTTTTCATATTTGTCTGTTTCGATTGAAAAATCATTTTTGGCATCAGCAAAATCCTTGGTTTGTTGTGCAATCGTTTTTTCCAATTCAACAATTTTCTTTTGAAGCACAGACTTCTCTTTTTCAAAAAGATGATTTGGTGTGATCTGAGAGTCAGATTTGTTTAAAGTTTGATTTTGAACTCTTGACCGCTTGATTGAATCAAACAAGTTTTTGTAAGTCTGTTTCAAATGCTCATTTTCTTTTTGTAATGATGCCACAGCATTTTCCAATTCAAGATTTTTTGTATCAAATTTGTCAAAATCAAACTTGATATTGGTATCATCACATTTTTCTTCAAAAATCTTTTCTTTTTCTTTAAGCACTGATGTCAAAGAGTTTTCAGAAGACATTTTCTCATTCTTCTCTTGCAGTTTAAGTTGGAAAGAGATACTTTGTGCTTCGAGTATTGCAAGATGTTTATCAAAGTGAGCAGTTCTTTTTGACAATTCTGCTTTGACATCAGTTGCTTCTTGTGAAAGCTCGGTGATTTTCTTTTTGAGACAAAGATTTTCAGATTTCAAAGAAGATGTTTGTTCAAAATTCTCATTCACTTTCTCATGACAAACAGATTTTGATTTGAAAGACTCTATTTGATTTGTGAAAAATTCCTTTTGAATGTCAAGTATTAAGCATTTTTCATCAAATTCGTCTTCAAGAGAATGAACGTACTTTAAATCTTCTCTCATTTCAGTGACAAGATGTTTTTCAAAGTATTCAAAACTTAAGTTGAGATTTTTCACAGGAGGTTCAATCTCATCTTTCAAAATCTTTTGGACTTCAATCTTAAGGCGTACATCTGATGAAAGAGGATTAGAGAAAATGCAGTTATCGATGTTTACTTGCTTAAACCAAATGACCTTTAACGTATGCTCAGTGTGATGTTTAAGATTACAAAATTGTTTCCTTGCTTTATTTTTCCATAACGTAGCATCATAAGTAGCAAGTTGAGCTTCTTTAAAAAATCTTTTCACATTTGTGTCTGATGCGTGGGAATCGCAACAGGCTTTACCTCTCGAGGGATCTCGAGAAGCTTACAACCCCCACCAGGCAGTGTACCTGATCGTTGTAGTATAGTATAGTGACAAGTACCGGGGGATTGATCGTTCAGCTTAGGAATAGTGTCGCTAGGATTAGAAAACCTAATTACTAGTTCTAAAGGTGATGGATGATTATTTTTGTGTTTTTATATTTTTATGAAAGCAAGTAAAATCTCGGGTTTGAAAGAGTGGGCGGAATTAGTTGCTATTCAACTAACCCAAAACTAAGATGTAATCAAATTAAAATACTAAAAATGAAATTAAACTAATTATTACAAAGGTTGTGAGCAGTAATTGGAGAAAATGTGTTTACTTAGACTTCACTACTCCCTAGATATCTTTTACACGTTAATTACTTGTTATAATTGCATGGATGACGGATTGTATTCCTTAATACCATTAATGGGGTGGCATACATAACTCCCCAATTCTATGAGCTCTTATCTCCTCCTACACCATGACCCAGCACAACTATAGGGATTGTAAACAGTGGCCCATGCACTAAATACAACCAATAAAGACCTAGTACGCCTTGGTTCATGTTTCTTAAGTCGTTCAAGCATGTTACCATTTGGAGATCTGCCAGTTTTCTTAAGCCTAACATATAAAATCATTCATCCAAGACAAGAATAAACAAGTAATCAACATATAATCAATATCTAGGTTTCATTAGATCTAAGCAAACACAAAAGAGATCTAGCCTAGCATGATAGAATTGAGACAAGAACAAGATATAGACAACCAACACATAGACATATTGATTGAATTAGAAGAACACTTATCTCAATTACAATGCAAGGTATCAAGGGTTTGGAACCCTTGAAAAACCTGTAAAAGTTCCACCAAATTCGTCTTTAGGGTTTCTCCACAACTTCTCCCCTTTAATGTAAAAAACTAGAAAACTATATATAGGAAAATCGAGGTGACGGCGTCAAGAGCAATGGTGTGACGCCGTCATCTCGCCGCCAAATACTTCCTCGGACGGCCTTGATCTACTTCTGACGGCCAGTGTGACGCCGTCATCAACCACGGTATTTTATTCTTGGGACTTTGTCGCCGTCAAGAGCAACTCTTGACGCCTTCATGCACTGTTCCCAGCATAGAAATTTGAGACTTTGCCGTTTTCTACACTTTTATGCTCCAAAAACGTCCGAAATGGCTTCTTTTCCAGAATTCACTCTCCAAGTGCCTAAAATCACAAAAGGAACGATTTAGGGCAATATTTGATCAAATAAATTCGGATTCGGGCTTAAATGACCCCCTAAAAACGGATCATTTTTCGCCTTATCATATACCCTTACACTTGCGATTTGCTTGTCCTCAAGCAAATGAGCTTTTATTCTACTCAAAAGACAAGTTAGGGGTCATTTAACACTAATATAAAAGTAATTACAACAAATAATCATTCCACTAAAGACTAATAGACAAGCACAGAGGTCATACACTAGCACCTCACAAATAGTGTTTAGATACTCACATCTCTCGGGTGTAATAAAGTAATATAACATTATGGAAATGGAAGATATCTCTCACTACCTGTCATAGCAAAATAGATTACCATAGGCTTGGGAAAGGATCAAACCTCCACCACATGGCGTAAGCACCTAGGATAAACTATCAAAGAGGTCTTTTAAAGGGTTGTAACGTTAGGTATAGGGATATGAATTACACGGTTTTGTTGGATAAAGGAAGTTTTACTGGTGGCGAGTTAACAATCTTAGTTAATTACATGTACAAGATGGCGTTGCTAAGCCAAGACTAGACTCGACTTAAGCTAACAAATGAAAAATAACTAAAAACATAAAATGAACATAGAATGAAAAGGGATGGTAGTCCATATGTTTTTTCTCTTTTTCTTTTCTATATATATATATATATATATATATATATTTTTTTTGATTTTTTTTGATTTTTTTTTTTTTTTTTTTTTTTTTTTTTTTTTTTTTTTTTGCATACACTCTTACCCTACCATCCAAAATAATACATCATAGGGGTATGAACATTCCCCTTACACTTGAATCTTTACATACTTTACATTCAACTATTCTAATGACTCGAATTAAGAAAATTAAAACACTTGGAGCACTTTTAAGATTAACGTACATATGGGGGTAATAATATTATGTTCTTCCTCATTACTCCATAAAATAAGTACTTTACCCATGAGTCCCAATCGTCCCAAAACAATATGTATAAGGATATGACTCGACTTAGCAACCATGTAATCAATTAGAAAGTTAACTTAGGGTTTAACAAATAACAATAATGCACTAAAAATGAGCGCATACACGGAAGGCTAAGGCGATTTGGGTGTACATTTAAGTGGGGTGTAACAAATTCTTCCTTTAAGTAAAATGCTTAAAGTTAGAAACGAAAAGATAGGCTCGGAGGGGTGTACTAGGGGTTTCGTGTACTAAAAATGAGTACAACGCTAAGGGTGTGGGAAAAATTAGTTGACTTAACTAGTCAAGTAATATGACTTAAATGGTCAAGTAATTCTAATACGGGTTTAACACAAGGGTGATCCTAATGCCTCTTATCATGTAGTAAATCCTACCACACGAATGTAGTCTCACTAGCGGTCTCGGGATGCATCACTAACGCAAGTTCTAGAATCTAAATGCTACCGGTACACTCATAAGCACTAATAATGAATGCTTTTCCTATCAAATCTAAAGGCGAACCTCACATATTTGGGTGGAAAATTTTCTGAATATACGGTTATGTGCTAGTCATACAATCTCCTATCCATGAGACGCTTGCTATGGCTAAAGTTTCACTCCTAAATGTTGTAAAAAATTTTAAATTTGGCGCTAAAATTGCACTAACAAGTATTTCTCATAGTTTTAGTACACATCTACTATTAAACAAAACAAACTCAAGCGAAAGTGCATATGTAAGGTATCATATTTTTACCCTCCCCTTACACTTAAGATGAACATTGTCCCCAATGTTCAAGTAAAGAATGTAAAAGTGAAAAAGTAAAGAGAATGAAATCAAATACTCCCCTGATTCGCTCGGTATGGATTATAGGTTAGCCAGGTTAAATCTTCCTCCAAGAAAATGAACAATCAAAGCTTCCCTTCCAGAATATAAATCATCTCCTTGTCGATCATAACCTGTAAATCATGAAAAAAAATAGACAAGACAACCTCGCGTAAAATCGGCGGCATCCTATATAAGTTACTAAATCCTAGAAAACAAAGTAAGATATAATGCTTGTGGAATGAAGTTTGCAGATCTCCTGGAGATTATAAAACTTAATAATTCACAAAAACCATAAGACTCTGTTAGAAAAACAAAACCGGTAAAATTTCCAGATTTTAAATCCTGACGCCGTCAAGAGTAATCCTCTGACGCCGTCAGAATGGACCTGCAGAAATTCTTATGTTAAGTTTCCGGAAAATTTCTGGAAAAACTTGGTCCTACTTCCTGGAAAATCCTGCAAAACTTCATTATGACTCAATACAAGCATTTGACTCTAACAAATACGAATATACATGCTCATTTAATATTGTGGAGAATCATGATCGGGTTGTTTCTTGAAAACATATTTGGGGTTTCCCCTTACACTTATCTTTTGCAAAAATACTTTTAGGTTGGAGTTAAGACTAGGCCAAACAACATAGTAAAGTATTTCCACCTTTTAATTGAGAAACATGATCAACCAACAATAAAAATAAAACATGCATACGGAAGCAAATAACAAACAAACAAATAAAATCTCACAAAACATGGGTTGCCTCCCAAGAAGCGCTTTTCTTTATTTACGAGTCTTGTAGCTAGACTCAAGGTCATGGGTTAACGTGTATCGCTTATGCTCACATAACCAAGTGTGAGCCATCTAATAGTCGCCTCATCTATCTTATACTCGTCTCCTAACTCTAAGCATCCGCGATAGTATCTTTTATTCTTTTCATGAGTATACTTAAGTCCTCTTTTCTTGTCATTCTCACTTAACATCTCTATAGGCGGATACCTACTACACTTTTCCATGGAGAAATCCTTGAACCTAGGGTGTGTGCGGGGCATTTGATAGACAAATTCTTCATCCCCATCCGAGAATGTAATTAACCCTTCTATGAGTTTTTCATCGAGGTTGGTCAACCGTTTGAAAGGTCTTCCAAACACAACTTGGGTCAATTTATCATCAATAAATTCTCCTAAATTCTCCATAACCATGAATTCATCAAGATAAACCAAACTTCCTACAAACACATACAATGGTATTGCCCTAGCCACAATATTTTCCCCTTTGTATTCTAACTCATCTACCATGATTTTATTATATTCATTGCGCGAGATTATGTTCATTGGGAGAGATGAGTTAAGATAGGCGTTAAAGCTCTTAAATCCAATCTTACAAGGGAATTGCATGTTAAATGAACTATCACACTCAATCCTTGTTCTAGGGTCAACATACCTAAGAGGGTTTATTTCCTCTTCCATTCTATCCTCATTAATCACGTCACCATCATCAAGATCCTCATCGGAGTCTGAATAGTAAAAAGGACTAGCCCTACGGTCATCATCATGATCAGACTCTTCTAGCTCAGAATTATTGTCAAAGTGGTGGTTGGGTGAGAGGTTAGGTGGGTTCTCGTTTTCTGCTAAAGGACGTGGGGCGGGCATTTGGAAGATCCTACGACGAAAAACACGAATAACAGGAATCAAACGATCAATGTTATTGTTATCCATCGAAATAGGTTACGAACAAAGACACAAAGAAATAAGATAGACTAAAGAGAACCTAAAAATAAAAAATAAAATCTTACTAGAAAGGAATCTAGCAAGTAGACCTAATAAAAAGAAATTCTAACCTAGACAATAACTATTCCCCAGGCTGCGGCGCCAAAAACTTGATGCGTGGGAATCGCAACAGGCTTTACCTCTCGAGGGATCTCGAGAAGCTTACAACCCCCACCAGGTAGTGTACCTGATCGTTGTAGTATAGTATAGTGACAAGTACCGGGGGATTGATCGTTCAGCTTAGGAATAGTGTCGCTAGGATTAGAAAACCTAATTACTAGTTCTAAAGGTCAGGGATGATTATTTTTGTGTTTTTATATTTTTATGAAAGCAAGTAAAATCTCGGGTTTGAAAGAGTGGGCGGAATTAGTTGCTATTCAACTAACCCAAAACTAAGATGTAATCAAAATAAAATACTAAAAATGAAATTAAACTAATTATTACAAAGGTTGTGAGCAGTAATTGGAGAAAATGTATTTACTTAGACTTCACTACTCCCTAGATATCTTTTACACGTTAATTACTTGTTATAATTGCATGGATGACGGATTGTATTCCTTAATACCATTCATGGGGTGGCATACATAACTCCCCAATTCTATGAGCTCTTATCTCCTCCTACACCATGACCCAGCACAACTATAGGGATTGTAAACAGTGGCTCATGCATTGAATACAACCAATAAAGACCTAGTACGCCTCGGTTCATGTTTCTTAAGACGTTCAAGCATGTTACCATTTGGAGATCTGCCAGTTTTCTTAAGCCTAACATATAAAATCATTCATCCAAGACAAGAATAAACAAGTAATCAACACATAATCAATATCTAGGTTTCATTAGATCTTAGCAAACACAAAAGAGATCTAGCCTAGCATGATAGAATTGAGACAAGAACAAGATATAGACAACCAACACATAGACATATTGATTAAATTAGAAGAACACTTATCTCAATTACAATGCAAGGTATCAAGGGTTTGGAACCCTTGAAAAACCTGTAAAAGTTCCACCAAATTCGTCTTTAGGGTTTCTCCACAACTTATCCCCTTTAATGTAAAAAACTAGAAAACTATATATAGGAAAATTGAGGTGACGGCGTCAAGAGCAATGGTGTGATGCCGTCATCTCGCCGCCAAATACTTCCTCGGACGGCCTTGATCTACTTCTGACGGCCTGTGTGACGCCGTCATCAACCACGGTATTTTATTCTTGGGACTTTGACGCCGTCAAGAGCAACTCTTGACGCCTTCATGCACTGTTCCCAACATAGAAATTTGAGACTTTGCCGTTTTCTTCACTTTTATGCTCCAAAAACGTCCAAAATGGCTTCTTTTCCAGAATTCACTCTCCAAGTACCTAAAATCACAAAAGGAACGATTTAGGGCAATATTTGATTAAATAAATTCGGATTCGGGCTTAAATGACCCCCTAAAAACGGATCATTTTTCGCCTCATCAGTGTCTTTTCTTTTGAAAGGTTCTTTTGGTATATCAGTCAATTGTAGACCACCATACACAAAGCCGTGGTACGAGAGAGGGTTTTTTGTTTGTTTTACTTTCAAACGTTTTTCCTCTTCAGATTTTAAAATATCTTGAGACTCAAACAAAAGATCATCTGACAATTCTTTTCCCATATCATCAGCGTTGTACAAAATAGGTGTCAGCTTTTTCACTTTGTTTAAAAAACACGGTTTTCCATTTTCCAACTGAGCACTATTTTCAAAACCAATTCCAGATGTTTGTTTCTCAACCTCCTCATCTTTAGTAGGCAGCATGTTGATTGTCTGAGAAGTCTGTCCCAATTTTCGAAGTTTGTTTTCAAGACGTTTGTTCGTTTCAAAAACTCTTTGTTTTCATTCTCAAGTTTTGTGTTTACAATCTCAAAATTTGATGTGGTTTTCTGAAGCTTTGAATTTTCACTTTTTAAATCATTGTTCTCTTTTAAAACCGCTTGAACCTTTCTGTTGTTAACAACCATTTGAGTATCCAGATTTTGAATGCAACATTTTTCACGAAGAACAGCTTCTCTATAACCAACTTCAAGTTCTTCATTTCTTTTTAAAAGTGGTTTTACAGACTCTCCATACATTTCAAACTTTTGAGCTTGAGATTTAAGGTTTGAGTTTTCAAATTCAAGTTCAGCTTTTCTTTTTGTTACATTTTGAAAACCTTTTTCCATTTCTTTAAATCTCTCAAGCTCTTTTGTCAATAAGACATTCGTTTGCTTAGCTTTGCGATTGTCCTCTTTGCACTTTTCAAGTTCATGTTTGAAATTATTGATTAATGAAGCAAATAAGGCACGATCTTGTTCATAAGAAGATCCATCCTGGGCAGGCTCACCTCTATTAGGATCCATATCTGGAGTATCAAAAGTGATATTACTATCATTTTGTTCCACCACATAAGTGTCACTAATAGACTCAGGATGCGCAGGATGTGTCTGATCATGAGCAAACACATTATCAAAGATATTACCATTATCATGAGCATGTGAATGTTGTACCGTAGCCAATATCTCTGTGTATGATGAAGGTCTGATATGATCATCTTCGGTGTCCCAAACAGCTTCTTTCCTTTGTATACCATCAGTATCTAAATCATAGCTAGGACTGCTGCTTTCAACCTGCTGTTCTGAAGATGAATCACTTCCCGTGAAAACCAAACTATCATCTGATGCATCACCCTCATTGACCGTTTCCTCTTCTGTTTGAAAATCTTTCTTTGTCTCTTTCTCAATCACCTCTGTTTCCTTTAACTGCATCTCTCTTTCAATTAGCTCTCTTTCTTTTTCCCGTTTCAGCTTCTCAATCTCATTAAACTCAGCTTCCTCAGCATCAAGTGTCTTTTCGAGTTCATCCATTTGATTTATGCATCGAGTTCTGAAGGTCGTATAGCTTACCCAAAATTTTTGGTAAAATGCATCGATAAACTCTGACTGTCCCATTATCCAAGGGTTAAAGATACTCTGAAATTGAGTCTGGATCACTTTAAGAGCATCCTTGCAGTTACTCATATCAGGTTCTTCTTCATTAAGTAGCTTTTAAAGTTGATTCAGGCTTTGTTTGAGTTTGTCTTTGAAATTGTGATATTGGACTCGGATGAAGTATTCAAATGCCTGATCGAACCTTGTGTTATAGCCATCAGGATTGACGAACTTCTCTACATATGACTTGAACACTGTAAACACTTTCTTTGAATCTCTCTCTTGGATTTGCACTTTCATTTCCATTGTGTAATGATGTGTGATAAAGTTGATCTTAGGATATTTTAAGATAACAAAGGTTGTTGTAGAAGATTAGATGTTTTTGGCGAATTTTGAAAAACGTTCTCGGTTGAATTTTTGTGATTTCAAATTTTCCCTCCAAAAATTGAATACGAAAATTTTCTTTCTCAAAATTTGAAAATCACAAAGAAATACAATTCTAAGGTTACCAGAAAAATTTGAGTTTTGAAAATTTTTACGCCAAAATGTGCCGAAAAAATTTGAATTTTGGCCTAAAAATTTGAATTTCGGGTCAAAATTTTCAACGTTATACCAAAATTTAAATCTCGCGTAAAAATTGAACGTTTAGTCTCGTGTAAAAAATAAATTTTACTCAAATTTTCCCGCCAATTTTTTTTTTTTTTTGCTAACTCGATAGGATTCTGATTGTCTAACTCGGTAGGATTATCAATTCAAACTCAGTATGACAGAAAATGTTCAAACTCGGTAAGTCTTGTTTTAAGTCTAACTCGATAACTTTTAACTCGATAAGTATAGACTCCCAAACTTGATAAGTATTGACTCCCAAACTCGATAAAAAATCCTAACTCGATAAGTTTTCAAACTCGGAAAGAGTGTAACTCGATGGAAATTAAGTTTCTAACTCGGTAAGTCTGAAAAATTTGGGCAGAGTTTCCCCTAACTCGATAAACGATAAACCTAACTCGATAAACGATTAGGGAAGACAGACTAACTCGCCAACTTTTGTCCAAACTCGATAAGTCAAGAAAGCACCTAACTCGATAGACCAGAAAAATCCTAACTCGATAGAACTTGAAGCTTAACTCGATAGAACTTGAAATCTAACTCGATAGAAATGTGAACCTAACTCGATAGAACTGAGAATTCACCCCTAACTCTCTAAGAATTCAATCCTAACTCGATAGAAATGTGAACCTAACTCGATAACAACTTTCAAACTCGCAAGAAACTTGACCAAATCCAAACTCGATAGAACCCTAAAACCTAACTCGATAGACACCAAAATCCTAACTCGAAAAAAATTTTTTCTAACTCGAAAAATATGGCGATGAACAGTAACCTAAATCTTAAAAATCACTTTTATATCAACTTTTTTCAACCAAATCAAACCTAAAACAACCTATATTATCCCTAGGCGATGGATACCACTTGTAGGACCGTAGAACAACCTATTTCACATATAAATCAAGCCTAAACCTAGAGAGAGAAAGTAAGTAGAGAGAGAGAGTGGATGGGAACTCTAGTGTGTGAAATAATGACCTTGTTATTACTAAGTGAATCACTAAGAGAACCAACCTCAAAATGAGGCCTTACATGTGTATTTATACTTGTAGTCTAGGGCTTCACATATCTTTGACCATATTACATAACTAGCCCTTAGACTTTATACAAGCATGAATAATACACATAAACTTAATAAACTAGCATCTTACTAACTATTACATGAATATATTTAACTAACTATTTGACTCAATAATGATCGTCACTTTTAATCTTAACATCTTGTATCTTGGATGATCTTTGATGCATCTTTGAAATCATCATCCAGTGTATATCTTCCAAGTCATCATTTGGAATGACGTCTCCATGTGATGTTGTGAGTTATGGACCGGCATGCTCACACTTTTCTGGATCATGATTTTCAGCATCAGAGTTGCGGAAGCATTGTTGAAGCCCTTTCAAATATCATGATTTCTTTGATTATGAATGTGAAGTGTGAGCATGGGTTGATGGATGGGCATCTTTTCCGAAGTCTTTCCAGAATACTTTCCTGAACTTCCACCAACTCGACAAGTGGAATTCCAGATTGAATTAGTACCAGGTGTTTCACCAGTAGCTCAAGCACCTTACCGATTAGCCCCTTCGAAAATGCAAGAGTTGTCCAACTAATTGCAAGAACTAACAGATAAAGGTTTTATTCGACCACGTTCATCACCGTGGAGAGCCCCAATATTATTTGTGAAGAGGAAAGACGGATCTTTTCGAATATGTATAGACTATCGTGAGCTGAACAAATTAAAAGTAAAGAATCGTTATCCACTTACGAGGATCGACGATTAGTTTGATCAGCTACAAGGTTCAAGTGCTTATTCCAAGATTGATCTATGATCAGGCTATCCACTTACGAAGACAGCATTTAGAACTCGTTATGGGCATTATGAGTTCCAAGTGATGCCGTTAGGTTTAACTACTGCACCGGCAGTATTCATGGACCTTATGAATCAGGTGTGCAAGCCATATTTGGACAAGTTCATGATCGTGTTCATCGAAGACATTCTTATCTACTCGAAGGACAAAGAAGAACAAGCCGTATTTGGACAAGCCGGCTTGAAGGCACACAAATATTTTGAAGACTATGCATCATTATCATTCGATAAAACTTTTAAACGAGTATGTTGTACTACTTACGTAATGTGGAACTTGTTGGGACCTCTTTTGTAAACTATGATATTTTATAGTAGTCAAATGATAATTTATTTCAAAACGTCTCATTTAGAGTCATTTTCGGTAACTTGTACTGTGAACTATGAAGTAATACGCCAGAGACACTATCTTCCGATGCGATATTTTGGGGGTGTTAAAGTACCTGAGCTATTGTAAAAATGACCAATCAATCAAACAAACAATTATCACCTAGAACAAAGAACCAAAGAATCAACAATGCAACAATCAACTATCAACCGAACAAGTGTTGACTGGTAACCAAACAAATAGTACCAACGATCGATAAGAAAATACGTGCCGACTGGTAAACAACATACAACGAAAAACAATATACGTAAAAGTCGATTTGAATTGCCTCCGATGATCGACTGAGATTAGAAAGAGGCGATGGAACAGTATGCAGATAAACAAAGTGATTCGTGAACCAAAGCACGAACAACAAATAGCCGTGAGGATTTGTGAACCTAACCTCAAATCACCAATATAAATACCGACTTGTTAACCAAAGAAAATTCACCAAAAATTAACCGGACGTGTTTTTCGGGTTTTGGAATGGATTTTCGGAACGACGGATTCTGTTTTATGGTTTAGGGATCGATGGTAAGGCTGATACCATGTAAATGTGTAAATGTCGATATCTCATTAATCATGGAATCGGGGTACATAAATAGAGATACATGAACTAATATAGAAGTCGGGCTTTAGCCCAATTCAAAATATAACCCAACTACACAAAATAACGACTAACAATAAACCCTAAACTTGTTAAAAAGAAAATAATACACAATAATCCAAATTGAAAACAAAATCGAAACATGATCGGCAGCCTTCGACTTTGAATGCAAAACCACTATATTTTTCTAGCGATAAAGTGGATGCCTTTGAAACTTAGACCCAACTGGTTTTCCAACCAAAAGACCCAACTTTTACCAAGAGTCATGAATTTTCCCGCCAACCACTTTTAACCGAAAATAACTAACTTTTGGTTGGGTTAGTATAACAAACTTGATCTCTTTCCAATAGGACATACACAAAAACTTGTTATGTATTGCTTAGTTCTCTGGTATCTTATAAACAAGCTGCAATTCTCTAAATTATTCCATTGAAGATTTCGTGATACGCGAGAAGTGTAATATCAAAATACTTCAATCTAAAAGTAATCTATACACAATTCTGAAAAAAATGTATACATATTGTTTGATTCTAACCACTCACATACATACCCAAACTCCAACAACATCAGTATAGTTGTCTTAGATGTATGATTTCCCGCTTGTAAGACCATAAATTTACAGGTGTAGATGACATGGTATGACTTGATTTTATTGCATATTTAATTAGTGTTGTTAGTGAGATATTTAGTGAAGCTTTTAGATTTGTATAAAATAGACGTGTGGGCTGGGCAATACCGATTATCGTGTGCAACCCAAATAATAGATTCGTTTTATTCAACTTGTCCGAAAAGCTCATGTTCTCCCCTGGTTACCACTTACCCACCTTGTATAATTGTATCAATTTGGCACGTACAATCTACAAAATGATCTGTTTCTAGTGCCGTGTTAAGTCAGGTCCCCTTTTTGGGGTTTCTTATCACACGTTTTTATTGTGTAATGGTAGATTTCACGTGCTCGTGGGTCATATTCTGGGTCCCTTTTTGGGATTTAATTTCTTTCTTATCATAGAGAAGAGAGAGACATATGATGGTAGATTTCACCTGCTCCTGGGTCCACTTTTTGGGGTTTCTTTGTCTGATTTTGAGAATTACTGGAGGATATGCAGGCGGCCACCATCCATGAGAAGACATCTCTCTCTTCCTTTTAATTTATTGAATGATATTAACCTTCTTCTTTTAAATCCACCCTCCGTCAATCAAGTAATACTACTATACTATACTATACTAGACTAGACTATGCTCCCTCCTAGACTATTATATGTATGACTATTTTTGTCTACAAATGACTGCTGTTTATTTGTTTCAAATGATGGACGATGGATCATGAATGACTGCTGTTTCTTTGTTTGCGTATGTGAGAGAGAGTAATGTGTGTGTTTGTAAAGTCAAGTCGTCAAGTGTCACACACTCACATACATAAATCTGAGTCGTCCATCTATTGGTTGGTTGGGCCCACTTCAATATGACATTTGTCATTTCAGCTTTCCCATATAAAACTTGCACATAGGTTGTATATCGACTATTCAAAACTTTGCTTCCGCTATATATTTTTTTAAAGGTGGAAATGATTCGCGCTCGAGAGTAAGGCTGAGATGCTCGTTACCTAGATTCCTCGCAAGCATTACCGTTCCCATTATACCACTCTGTAGTCTTGTTCTCCAATTGTAAGTCATGCGATTTAGTGAATATACGGGATACTACATAACATAAATATACTAATTTACGTATGCCATGTGACCAATTTCTAATTGAGCCCTTTTATTCTAGATTTCTACTACACTATGCTACTTTGTTGCTTGCTGTAAAACATAACATCTAACGGTATACTATTGCTATGTGATTTCTAATCACATAACTAGGCAAGGTCTCAAGTTCGAGTCTTTTCTAGGGCGATAAGGGTTTCCTCTCGCGTGTGTAAAGGGAAGGATGTTATTGCCTTCTGGGCTGGACCCAACCTGATTGTGTGGGCTCGCTAAGCCTTCTGGCCTAGGAGCCATGTAGCCACAAATTGATGTTCAAAAAAAAATCTACTATTGTTACCAGAGCCGGATGCAAGTGTAAGGTACGGGGTGGTGCCCTGCATGGCTAGCCCAAAAGATGAAATTTTAGTGTTAATTTTTAGCTTTTTTCGAAAGCGCCCACAATCAAAACTCAAATTGCGCCCAACTCACATAATAAAACCCAACATTTAACACTCTAAAACCTTCTAAATCATTCATCTCAAAGTGACAATACTCATTTTCATCATTTCGATCCTAGTTTTTTCTTCCGAATTTTGTTGCTATTGTGAAAAAATTTTTCCCCCACAACTTATTTTCCTGTTTCCGCCAGTGATTGTTATGACATCTATTTGTCGTTCTATCGCTATGTGATTTCTAATCACATTTCTACTATTATTACGACGTTACTAACTGAAATAACATTTATACATACTTTAATAGAACATTTTAGCTTAAATAAATAACAAAATTAGGATTTTAATGGTAATTATTACATTTATTTGATGTATTATTTCTAAAGTACGTTGAAGAATCTTTGGAAACAAATGAGGAAATCATTGAAGATAAATTTGAACAACACGAATTTTTTTTATAATCTCAAGCCTTTTAATGAGTCGCTTGAAGCAGCACAAAACAAAATATATGTGACATATTAAATTGAAAACACTACAATATTTCAATAATATAGATGAAAAAAAAATAAAAAAATCAAATTTGTGCGGAGTATAACGTTTGAAATGTGGTCCAAGCCAATAATTTAGTCGTCCCACTCACACACTCGTTTGAAATGTGGCTGCTAGACGTGGGCCCCACTATGCTAGACAATCTTTGAAATGCAATGGTCGGCTCATAGCAGCAACAACATGTCGACGGATAAACTTTTACTCGAGTTTTTTTAGTAGTCCGTTGTATATCCAAAAGGAAATTAACAAAACAAGTACTTTCAAATATATTTAACTAATAAACCCATGATAAATCACGGGCAAGTGATAACAAAGGTTATATGTAAAAAAATAAACTTTAAACAAATTGAATAATAGTAGAGCTTTTTATAATTGTTTCTTTCTGTCCTCAATTTGATTGAAGAAACAACCATTACAATATGTAATAGCTTATTTTATCAGGTTGTTCGTTTTGTTATGAGTGTGATTATAAATACACTTTAATCAAGTGCTTAAATAGATCCAAAACAATCTTGAACTCAAAAAATTCAATGACGGTATTCAAAGAAAATTCTTACATCATTTTTGCAAACACTGCGTTAAGGTTCAACAGAAATATACAAATTCTCTTAACAACTCGTTAATATATAACACGATTGCTGCAACTCTCTCTAAATAGTTTTAATATGCTGGTTCAAAAATCATACATTCAATCTCTTTCGACCAAAACAACGTGTTCCTTTCAACTAACCCATTTCCTACTGAGCCAATTTGAATAAATTGGTAATTGACTCGTTAATAAATTGGTGGGTCAAATTGCCACCAATACTCGAAATCTTAAGCTATAAAAACTAATGCTTTAAAAACCGGGAATCTAGTGTACCTAGTCGAGTCACCGGTTCAACTACGAGATTACCTGTAACATGTATAAGTAAACACTAAACACATATAAAATATGAAAAATATAATACCAACCACATAATAAGTTTACCAAACATATAATCCAATGCAAAACACACACGATCAAACGCGAATACGAGTTTCATACTTCAAAACAACATTATGAATAAAAATATTAAATAGTTCGAACATCGAATAACAGTTATTATTTTTTTTGAAAAGAAAATTTTATTAGAAACCAACTTGGGCATCGAACAACAATTATTTCAATCACCAAACATATCACAATTAATACAAATCAGGGCAACATAATCACTTTTATTTTTTACAATACCAACAAAGAATATAAATACATTACGATCAATCTAATTTAGGTTGCCATTAAATATAGTTTGTGTTATTTACAAAGCCTCGTAACTTAATTGAATTTCAAAAACTGAGCAACGATTCAATTTCATATAGAGGGACAAATGGTGAAGTCTATTTGTAATCCATTGTGATAAAAATAATCAAAGGCAATGGATTTTTATCAAACAATTAAAAACCCAAATCCCACAATTAGTGTAATGAGCCTTTCACGATTGTGAGAATACGTTAGTTGAAACTTTTGGTTAATGTCCTAAATAGATTGAGGTTCTCATTTAAAAACAAAATGAATAAAGAATGAGTTACCCTAAGAGGAGGATTTTGCAAAATGAAAATTCTTTCTCAATTCGTTTTTTGTGATATCGGGTGTAAAACCAAAGAGTATATCTTCCAAGTGAAGATTGCAAATAAAGAATTGACATTAGGCTTACAATAATACCAAATAATGATTTTCTACTCCTTAATTTAAGGATATCACATTAATTAAAATTTAAAACATTCCGTAATAAAAAGGTTGGAAAACGGAATTTGATTTAGCATTAGTCAAACAAAATTTAAATGAGGGTTAAATTGGTAAAACTGCTATGCCACATGGATTTAATGACGTGGCATTAATGACGTCGAAAGAGTGCCAACGTGGCTTAAATGACATGACAAGTTTTCAAAAAATCATTTCATCCTGATTGCTTTGTAAATACACTTCACCATAATCTTTCAAGTTACTGTTTCTAATTTTATAGTTACATCAAACTGTGTGCAAACACTAACGTATGTGATAACAATACATTGAATGTTGTTTACCATTGATAACATCAAATAGTCCTGATATTTTTAGCGTCAATTTCCCCCATTATGATGAGAAATTATGATTAATTACCTTCATTTATGCTTTTATTTCTTTATATTTCATTTCAGGACATAAGGAGAGCAAGTGAATGGTTTTGATGAATATTTGAAGATTATTCCGCTTAAAAGTTGATTCAACTCACAATGACATCATGTAATAAATTGGTTATTGTAACAAACAAATAACAATAAGTATGATTTGAATATAGCAAGAAATTTAGAGAGAGAAAGTGAGTTGGGAGGCTTTCCTAGAGAGAGAAAGTGAAGAGAAAACTAGAAAGATTAGATTAGAAGAATGAAAGCTCCAACCTTTCCCACACTAGGGAAGGGGTATTTATACTTAAACCTAAAATGCCCCTACACGGGCTGTGGAGTGAGCTGACAGTGGGTAAAGACCCGACCCAACTCCACAAGAATTACGTTAACTAACCATATACAAATAAATATTAATTTAGACTACGAGCTACTAAATGCTAAACCATACTCGGGGTGACTGAGTCTTTCATGTGAATATTTATATTCCTAATAATGTCCCCCTAAGGGAGTTCACCTCGGAAATTAAACATTTAATTCTAGCATTCTATTACATGTATGTAAATTGCTAGCTCGTAGTCTCTGATTCATCATAGTCATTAATCTTTGTGCATTCAGCAGTGGGCTTTAGATGACATTTCTTGTGTAGGACCGTAGAACAACCTATTTCACATATGAATCAAGCCTAAACCTAGAGAGAGAAAGTAAGTAGAGATAGAGAGTGGATGGGAACTCTAGTGTGTGAAATAATGACCTTGTTATTACTAAGTGAATCACTAAGAGAACCAACTTCAAAATGAGACCTTACATGTGTATTTATACTTGTAGTTTAGGGCTTCACATATCTTTGACCATATTACATAACTAGCCCTTAGACTTTATACAAGCATGAATAATACACATAAACTTAATAAACTAGCATCTTACTAACTATTACATGAATATATTTAACTAACTATTTGACTCAATAATGATCATCACTTTTAATCCTAACAATCTCCCCCTAAGGGACGATCATTGAGATCTCACTTTGATTTCATAAATGATCAACACTTCTAATTCTAACAATCTCCCCCTAAGGGTGATCATTGAGATCTCTCTTTTGTGACCTTGATCTTTAATCTTTGAAGCTTGTTCTCTTTGAACTTTGAGTCTGGTTGTGTAATAGTTTTGCTAGTTCCTTTGTTCCAATCATGCTTTGTGATCTTTCTTGCCATTGATCAACATCTTTACTATGTTGTCTTTACGTCTTTTCCAACATGCTCATACTTTGTTTGACTTTGAATCTTTGTGAAGTTCTCTTCTCTTTGACTTTAATCTTTGTTTCTTTAGTTAGAAGATTCCTTGACTTTGACTTAGAAACATTCTGAACTTTGCTTTGCTTTGATCTTTGAAGAGAGCTTTGCAGGGTATGAGCATGTGGATCTTTGAGTGATGGTAATGGTCTTTCTCCAAGGAACATTCATGAGTACCTGCATAAGACAGTTAGCAATAAAGTATCCGGTACTTACAGGTTCGGAATTAGAGATCGTCAACAGCATAGTGTGAAGACTCCTTCTAACCCTTACCAAGGCTGTTCCTGAATCAGATACCCCTGAAAGGGCTTACTAGATCCACCGAAGTACATCAATGATTCAGGTGAGTTGCTGGAGATCACCCCACAACTGTAGACCGTTTGAGACAAAGTAACCATCATGATAGATAAGGCAAGATCCGTAGATCTCATAAAGACTCTTACAACTTTTGTCCTTTTTGGCGAACACAAGTGTATTCATAGGAAAGTGTATCCTAAGAGATCTTTTAATGAATCTCATGGCTCTAGACTCGATAAGTGCATAATTTGGTTTTCCTATGCGGAGATTAGGGAGGGGTCTCCTGCTTCAATATCAACCATCTCTAAGAGATAAGTCGATAGATTACACCGGTTCCCCGTGAGAATGAAACAAGCTCTTTTGAGAGAACTTGAGTGGCTAGAAGGTTAAGTGCAGTGCGTCACTGGGTCCATGACGTCTTGTCTTCAATACCGGTGTCACCTTAGTAACAACCAGTAGCATATGAATTGAACCCGGTGTCTGCCCTAAGGTTGAACATATGGAGGGCTATTTCTTTTCACCCTTTTTCATAACTTTTCTTTTTAATTCTTCAACCCCTTCTTTCTCCTTTCTCATTTTCTCCTTTTTTTTTTCAATCATACCTAAGGACTTCTAATTCTAATCTATTGGAATTGTCCTTGGGTAGATCCCTCCGGCTCTGGCGGATCATAGGACGGTTTTTCCTAACCTTAATCACCTTATAACTCCATGACTATCCTATAATTTCCATGAAACCATTTATGAAAATCTCTCAAAGTGTTTATGATTATGAAACATATTTTGTTAACACTTCGAGAGTTTTGCATTTCATTTGAAGGACTCCCCCTTCACATGTGCTCATGTATATTTTAGGAAATTTGCGCTTGCGGGAGGAGTTGGCACTTTTGAATTGATCTACTTACAATGAACACAACCGATTCGAGACACGCTTACATCAATAGTTAGACTAGCTTGAAGTTATTACCCGGCCTGGTCAAGTCCACAGAAAGTTTCTCGAAATGGTACATTTCTACTAAGACAAATCCTTTTCGAGACACGCTTACGTGGCTAGTTAAAGAGTTCCATTGTCAGCTTTTAGGTGACAACTAGCTCTAGTAACTAACTTGATGTTATTACCCGTCGAGGATAAGTCTTTTCGATTACTAACTTTTGTTGTTTCGTCAATTCTTGGGTCATTTCTGAGTCGAGCTCTTTTGAGATTCAAGACGATCACATTTTAATCACGTCTTCTCCCCCTCAAAAATAGCATATCCATGGTATTTTTGATACCAATTGATTAAAACCTTTTCTTTTTGGATAGCTTATGGGAGAAACGGATGTTTGTAATTCCGTATAAGTTTCCTTTAAGCATGATCTTTTTGGAACAACTTTATATTACTTCCCCTAAAAAATAGAACATTTTGATTAAATTAAACTTTTAAGGATTTGAGGGAGTAATATCTTGAGCTACATCATGAAAAGTTTTGAAAACCTTTTGAAACATTTTTTCAAAATTTTACTCAGAAAATTAAGAAGACTTTGATAAGCTTTTTGGTGAGAAGTCTTCTTATCTTTTAGGATTGTCACACAGAAATGTACAACAGGGTCCTTTCTTTGAAAATCGCGGGTTATACACTGTTATGTGTGCATAAGCCATAATGTTTTTAGGATAAGTGCTCGGAAAATATTTAAAACCTTTGTTTAAACTTAAGCACTTTCCTTTCTTTGAAGAACGAGTCTTTAGCTGAAATACTAAGAAGTCATTATGTTGAAGTCCGAGTCCTTTGCTGAAGTACCAAGGAGTCATCGTTTAAGCCCGGGTTTCGTACTGAAGTATACGAAAGCCATTATGTTTTTAGATTAGACAACAACTTTTGGAACCCATTTAAGCACGGCGCCAATTGGGTTACCATATTTTGAAATCCATTTGTAAGTTGTGTCAATCCGAGACAAAGAAGTTGAATTCCAACGAGGACTGAAAACTGGTGTTTCATTTTGAAATAAAGCTCGTGGAATCAACGGTGATTTAAAACTCTTTTGCTTTTGAAAGTTGTTTGAGAAACTCGGTGTCTCTCTTGGAGTTTTAAAACTTGTTGAAGAAGTTTTCCATCCATTGTTGAAACTCGGTGTTTCATTTCGAAAATTCGTTTTTGAGATGAATGGAAACCTTCCAGAATTAGGATTTTTCAAAGCATAGCCATTCGTTTGTTGTAGCGGAAGCATTTCAGAGTACGAATATTTCAAATGTTTTGAACGGCTTTGCTTTGGTTTCCACACTGGCTTTACCGGAGTAAAACGAGAGTATGGAGTTTAAAAATCTTGATTCTTTTCTTTATGAGCACTTGCATTTGAAACCTTTTGAGGAGTAAATGTTTCAGAAAGATTTGATCTCTTTGAAAACTTCCTTCACTTTTGCAAAGAATAGGTGGTAAATTGAGAAACCCTTTTTGAAAATGGTTTTGAAGATTCACCCGTGTAAAGCTTTTCTGAAACACTTACTTGTGGTTTAGACTAGTTTGAAACTTGAGATTTTCCTTTTGACCGGTTAAGAACATCAAACTTTGCTTTTAAGGCATTGTATGACGTTCTCAAATCATTGTATTCTTTTTGAAGAGAAAGATGATCTGATGATGCCAGTTTTTCTTGCAAAGAAGCATTTTGATTTTCAAGATGTGCAAAATATTTTTCATATTTGTCTGTTTCGATTGAAAAATCATTTTTGGCATCAGCAAAATCCTTGGTTTGTTGTGCAATCGTTTTTTCCAATTCAACAATTTTCTTTTGAAGCACAGACTTCTCTTTTTCAAAAAGATGATTTGGTGTGATCTGAGAGTCAGATTTGTTTAAAGTTTGATTTTGAACTCTTGACCGCTTGATTGAATCAAGCAAGTTTTTGTAAGTCTGTTTCAAATGCTCATTTTCTTTTTGTAATGATGCCACAGCATTTTCCAATTCAAGATTTTTTGTATCAAATTTGTCAAAATCAAACTTGATATTGGTATCATCACATTTTTCTTCAAAAATCTTTTCTTTTTCTTTAAGCACTGATGTCAAAGAGTTTTCAGAAGACATTTTCTCATTCTTCTCTTGCAGTTTAAGTTGGAAAGAGATACTTTGTGCTTCGAGTATTGCAAGATGTTTATCAAAGTGAGCAGTTCTTTTTGACAATTCTGCTTTGACATCAGTTGCTTCTTGTGAAAGCTCGGTGATTTTCTTTTTGAGACAAAGATTTTCAGATTTCAAAGAAGATGTTTGTTCAAAATTCTCATTCACTTTCTCATGACAAACAGATTTTGATTTGAAAGACTCTATTTGATTTGTGAAAAATTCCTTTTGAATGTCAAGTATTAAGCATTTTTCATCAAATTCGTCTTCAAGAGAATGAACGTACTTTAAATCTTCTCTCATTTCAGTGACAAGATGTTTTTCAAAGTATTCAAAACTTAAGTTGAGATTTTTCACATGAGGTTCAATCTCATCTTTCAAAATCTTTTGGACTTCAATCTTAAGGCGTACATCTGATGAAAGAGGATTAGAGAAAATGCAGTTATCGATGTTTACTTGCTTAAACCAAATGACCTTTAACGTATGCTCAATGTGATGTTTAAGATTACAAAATTGTTTCCTTGCTTTATTTTGCCATAACGTAGCATCATAAGTAGCAAGTTGAGCTTCTTTGAAAAATCTTTTCACATTTGTGTCTGATGCGTGGGAATCGCAACAGGCTTTACCTCTCGAGGGTTCTCGAGAAGCTTACAACCCCCACCAGGCAGTGTACCTGATCGTTGTAGTATAGTATAGTGACAAGTACCGGGGGATTGATCGTTCAGCTTAGGAATAGTGTCGCTAGGATTAGAAAACCTAATTACTAGTTCTAAAGGTGATGGATGATTATTTTTGTGTTTTTATATTTTTATGAAAGCAAGTAAAATCTCGGGTTTGAAAGAGTGGGCGGAATTAGTTGCTATTCAACTAACCCAAAACTAAGATGTAATCAAAATAAAATACTAAAAATGAAATTAAACTAATTATTACAAAGGTTGTGAGCAGTAATTGGAGAAAATGTGTTTACTTAGACTTCACTACTCCCTAGATATCTTTTACACGTTAATTACTTGTTATAATTGCATGGATGACGGATTGTATTCCTTAATACCATTCATGGGGTGGCATACATAACTCCCCAATTCTATGAGCTCTTATCTCCTCGTACACCATGACCCAGCACAACTATAGGGATTGTAAACAGTGGCCCATGCATTAAATACAACCAATAAAGACCTAGTACGCCTTGGTTCATGTTTCTTAAGACGTTCAAGCATGTTACCATTTGGAGATCTGCCAGTTTTCTTAAGCCTAACATATAAAATCATTCATCCAAGACAAGAATAAACAAGTAATCAACACATAATCAATATCTAGGTTTCATTAGATCTAAGCAAACACAAAAGAGATCTAGCCTAGCATGATAGAATTGAGACAAGAACAAGATATAGACAACCAACACATAGACATATTGATTGAATTAGAAGAACACTTATCTCAATTACAATGCAAGGTATCAAGGGTTTGGAACCCTTGAAAAACCTGTAAAAGTTCCACCAAATTCGTCTTTAGGGTTTCTCCACAACTTCTCCCCTTTAATGTAAAAAACTAGAAAACTATATATAGGAAAATCGAGGTGACGGCGTCAAGAGCAATGGTGTGACGCCGTCATCTCGCCGCCAAATACTTCCTCGGACGGCCTTGATCTACTTCTGACGGCCAGTGTGACGCCGTCATCAACCACGGTATTTTATTCTTGGGACTTTGTCGCCGTCAAGAGCAACTCTTGACGCCTTCATGCACTGTTCCCAGCATAGAAATTTGAGACTTTGCCGTTTTCTACACTTTTATGCTCCAAAAACGTCCGAAATGGCTTCTTTTCCCGAATTCACTCTCCAAGTGCCTAAAATCACAAAAGGAACGATTTAGGGCAATATTTGATCAAATAAATTCGGATTCGGGCTTAAATGACCCCCTAAAAACGGATCATTTTTCGCCTCATCATATACCCTTACACTTGCGATTTGCTTGTCCTCAAGCAAATGAGCTTTTATTCTACTCAAAAGACAAGTTAGGGGTCATTTAACACTAATATAAAAGTAATTACAACAAATAATCGTTCCACTAAAGACCAATAGACAAGCACAGAGGTCATACACTAGCACCTCACAAATAGTGTTTAGATACTCACATCTCTCGGGTGTAATAAAGTAATATAACATTATGGAAATGGAAGATATCTCTCACTACCTGTCATAGCAAAATAGATTACCATAGGCTTGGGAAAGGATCAAACCTCCACCACATGGCGTAAGCACCTAGGATAAACTATCAAAGAGGTCTTTTAAAGGGTTGTAACGTTAGGTATAGGGATATGAATTACACGGTTTTGTTGGATAAAGGAAGTTTTACTGGTGGCGAGTTAACAATCTTAGTTAATTACATGTACAAGATGGCGTTGCTAAGCCAAGACTAGACTCGACTTAAGCTAACAAATGAAAAATAACTAAAAACATAAAATGAACATAGAATGAAAAGGGATGGTAGTCCGTATGTTTTTTCTCTTTTTCTTTTCTATATATATATATATATATTTTTTTTTGATTTTTTTTGATTTTTTTTTTTTTTTTTTTTTTTTTTTTTTTTGCATACACTCTTACCCTACCATCCAAAATAATACATCATAGGGGTATGAACATTCCCCTTACACTTGAATCTTTACATACTTTACATTCAACTATTCTAATGACTCGAATTAAGAAAATTAAAACACTTGGAGCACTTTTAAGATTAACGTACATATGGGGGTAATAATATTATGTTCTTCCTCATTACTCCATAAAATAAGTACTTTACCCATGAGTCCCAATCGTCCCAAAACAATATGTATAAGGATATGACTCGACTTAGCAACCATGTAATCAATTAGAAAGTTAACTTAGGGTTTAACAAATAACAATAATGCACTAAAAATGAGCGCATACACGGAAGGCTAAGGCGATTTGGGTGTACATTTAAGTGGGGTGTAACAAATTCTTCCTTTAAGTAAAATGCTTAAAGTTAGAAACGAAAAGATAGGCTCGGAGGGGTGTACTAGGGGTTTCGTGTACTAAAAATGAGTACAACGCTAAGGGTGTGGGAAAAATTAGTTGACTTAACTAGTCAAGTAATATGACTTAAATGGTCAAGTAATTATAATACTGGTTTAACACAAGGGTGATCCTAATGCCTCTTATCATGTAGTAAATCCTACCACACGAATGTAGTCTTACTAGCGGTCTCGGGATGCATCACTAACGCAAGTTCTAGAATCTAAATGCTACCGGTACACTCATAAGCACTAATAATGAATGCTTTTCCTATCAAATCTAAAGGCGAACCTCACATATTTGGGTGGAAAATTTTCTGAATATACGGTTATGTGCTAGTCATACAATCTCCTATCCATGAGACGCTTGCTATGGCTAAAGTTTCACTCCTAAATGTTGTAAAAAATTTTAAATTTGGCGCTAAAATTGCACTAACAAGTATTTCTCATAGTTTTAGTACACATCTACTATTAAACAAAACAAACTCAAGCGAAAGTGCATATGTAAGGTATCATCTTTTTACCCTCCCCTTACACTTAAGATGAACATTGTCCCCAATGTTCAAGTAAAGAATGTAAAAGTGAAAAAGTAAAGAGAATGAAATCAAATACTCCCCTGATTCGCTCGGTATGGATTATAGGTTGGCCAGCTTAAATCTTCCTCCAAGAAAATGAACAATCAAAGCTTCCCTTCCAGAATATAAATCATCTCCTTGTCGATCATAACCTGTAAATCATGACAAAAAATAGACAAGACAACCTCGCGTAAAATCGGCGGCATCCTATATAAGTTACTAAATCCTAGAAAACAAAGTAAGATATAATGCTTGTGGAATGAAGTTTGCAGATCTCCTGGAGATTATAAAACTTAATAATTCACAAAAACCATAAGACTCCGTTAGAAAAACAAAACCGATAAAATTTCCAGATTTTAAATCCTGACGCCGTCAAGAGTAATCCTCTGACGCCGTCAGAATGGACCTGCAGAAATTCTTATGTTAAGTTTCCGGAAAATTTCTGGAAAAACTTGGTCCTACTTCCTGGAAAATCCTGCAAAACTTCATTATGACTCAATACAAGCATTTGACTCTAACAAATACGAATATACATGCTCATTTAATATTGTGGAGAATCATGATCGGGTTGTTTCTTAAAAACATATTTGGGGTTTCCCCTTACACTTATCTTTTGCAAAAATACTTTTAGGTTGGAGTTAAGACTAGGCCAAACAACATAGTAAAGTATTTCCACCTTTTAATTGAGAAACATGATCAACCAACAATAAAAATAAAACATGCATACGGAAGCAAATAACAAACAAACAAATAAAATCACACAAAACATGGGTTGCCTCCCAAGAAGCGCTTTTCTTTATTTACGAGTCTTGTAGCTAGACTCAAGGTCATGGGTTAACGTGTATCGCTTATGCTCACATAACCAAGTGTGAGCCATCTAATAGTCGCCTCATCTATCTTATACTCGTCTCCTAACTCTAAGCATCCGCGATAGTATCTTTTATTCTTTTCATGAGTATACTTAAGTCCTCTTTTCTTGTCATTCTCACTTAACATCTCTATAGGCGGATACCTACTACACTTTTCCATGGAGAAATCCTTGAACCTAGGGTGTGTGCGGGGCATTTGATAGACAAATTCTTCATCCCCATCCGAGAATGTAATTAACCCTTCTATGAGTTTTTCATCGAGGTTGGTCAACCGTTTGAAAGGTCTTCCAAACACAACTTGGGTCAATTTATCATCAATAAATTCTCCTAAATTCTCCATAACCATGAATTCATCAAGATAAACCAAACTTCCTACAAACACATACAATGGTATTGCCCTAGCCACAATATTTTCCCCTTTGTATTCTAACTCATCTACCATGATTTTATTATATTCATTGCGCGAGATTATGTTCATTGGGAGAGATGAGTTAAGATAGGCGTTAAAGCTCTTAAATCCAATCTTACAAGGGAATTGCATGTTAAATGAACTATCACACTCAATCCTTGTTCTAGGGTCAACATACCTAAGAGGGTTTATTTCCTCTTCCATTCTATCCTCATTAATCACGTCACCATCATCAAGATCCTCATCGGAGTCTGAATAGTAAAAAGGACTAGCCCTACGGTCATCATCATGATCAGACTCTTCTAGCTCAGAATTATTGTCAAAGTGGTGGTTGGGTGAGAGGTTAGGTGGGTTCTCGTTTTCTGCTAAAGGACGTGGGGCGGGCATTTGGAAGATCCTACGACGAAAAACACGAATAACAGGAATCAAACGATCAATGTTATTGTTATCCATCGAAATAGGTTACGAACAAAGACACAAAGAAATAAGATAGACTAAAGAGAACCTACGAATAAAAAATAAAATCTTACTAGAAAGGAATCTAGCAAGTAGACCTAATAAAAAAAAATTCTAACCTAGACAATAACTATTCCCCAGGCTGCGGCGCCAAAAACTTGATGCGTGGGAATCGCAACAGGCTTTACCTCTCGAGGGATCTCGAGAAGCTTACAACCCCCACCAGGCAGTGTACCTGATCGTTGTAGTATAGTATAGTGACAAGTACCGGGGGATTGATCGTTCAGCTTAGGAATAGTGTCGCTAGGATTAGAAAACCTAATTACTAGTTCTAAAGGTGAGGGATGATTATTTTTGTGTTTTTATATTTTTATGAAAGCAAGTAAAATCTCGGGTTTGAAAGAGTGGGCGGAATTAGTTGCTATTCAACTAACCCAAAACTAAGATGTAATCAAAATAAAATACTAAAAATGAAATTAGACTAATTATTACAAAGGTTGTGAGCAGTAATTGGAGAAAATGTATTTACTTAGACTTCACTACTCCCTAGATATCTTTTACACGTTAATTACTTGTTATAATTGCATGGATGACGGATTGTATTCCTTAATACCATTCATGGGGTGGCATACATAACTCCCCAATTCTATGAGCTCTTATCTCCTCCTACACCATGACCCAGCACAACTATAGAGATTGTAAACAGTGGCTCATGCATTAAATACAACCAATAAAGACCTAGTACGCCTCGGTTCATGTTTCTTAAGACGTTCAAGCATGTTACCATTTGGAGATCTGCCAGTTTTCTTAAGCCTAACATATAAAATCATTCATCCAAGACAAGAATAAACAAGTAATCAACACATAATCAATATCTAGGTTTCATTAGATCTTAGCAAACACAAAAGAGATCTAGCCTAGCATGATAGAATTGAGACAAGAACAAGATATAGACAACCAACACATAGACATATTGATTAAATTAGAAAAACACTTATCTCAATTACAATGCAAGGTATCAAGGGTTTGGAACCCTTGAAAAACCTGTAAAAGTTCCACCAAATTCGTCTTTAGGGTTTCTCCACAACTTATCCCCTTTAATGTAAAAAACTAGAAAACTATATATAGGAAAATCGAGGTGACGGCGTCAAGAGCAATGGTGTGATGCCGTCATCTCGCCGCCAAATACTTCCTCGGACGGCCTTGATCTACTTCTGACGGCCTGTGTGACGCCGTCATCAACCACGGTATTTTATTCTTGGGACTTTGACGCCGTCAAGAGCAACTCTTGACGCCTTCATGCACTGTTCCCAGCATAGAAATTTGAGACTTTGCCGTTTTCTTCACTTTTATGCTCCAAAAACGTCCGAAATGGCTTCTTTTCCAGAATTCACTCTCCAAGTACCTAAAATCACAAAAGGAACGATTTAGGGCAATATTTGATCAAATAAATTCGGATTCGGGCTTAAATGACCCCCTAAAAACGGATCATTTTTCGCCTCATCAGTGTCTTTTCTTTTGAAAGGTTCTTTTGGTATATCAGTCAATTGTAGACCACCATACACAAAGCCGTGGTACGAGAGAGGGTTTTTTGTTTGTTTTACTTTCAAACATTTTTCCTCTTCAGATTTTAAAATATCTTGAGACTCAAACAAAAGATCATCTGACAATTCTTTTCCCATATCATCAGCGTTGTACAAAATAGGTGTCAACTTTTTCACTTTGTTTAAAAAACACGGTTTTCCATTTTCCAACTGAGCACTATTTTCAAAACCAATTCCAGATGTTTGTTTCTCAACCTCCTCATCTTTAGTAGGCAGCATGTTGATTGTCTGAGAAGTCTGTCCCAATTTTCGAAGTTTGTTTTCAAGACGTTTGTTCGTTTCAAAAACTCTTTGTTTTCATTCTCAAGTTTTGTGTTTACAATCTCAAAATTTGATGTGGTTTTATGAAGCTTTGAATTTTCACTTTTTAAATCATTGTTCTCTTTTAAAAGCGCTTGAACCTTTCTGTTGTTAACAACCATTTGAGTATCCAGATTTTGAATGCAACATTTTTCACGAAGAACAGCTTCTCTATAACCAACTTCAAGTTCTTCATTTCTTTTTAAAAGTGGTTTTACAGACTCTCCATACATTTCAAACTTTTGAGCTTGAGATTTAAGGTTTGAGTTTTCAAATTCAAGTTCAGCTTTTCTTTTTGTTACATTTTGAAAACCTTTTTCCATTTCTTTAAATCTCTCAAGCTCTTTTGTCAATAAGACATTCGTTTGCTTAGCTTTGCGATTGTCCTCTTTGCACTTTTCAAGTTCATGTTTGAAAATATTGATTAATGAAGCAAATAAGGCACGATCTTGTTCATAAGAAGATCCATCCTGGGCAGGCTCACCTCTATTAGGATCCATATCTGGAGTATCAAAAGTGATATTACTATCATTTTGTTCCACCACATAAGTGTCACTAATAGACTCAGGATGCGCAGGATGTGTCTGATCATGAGCAAACACATTATCAAAGATATTACCATTATCATGAGCATGTGAATGTTGTACCGTAGCCAATATCTCTGTGTATGATGAAGGTCTGATATGATCATCTTCGGTGTCCCAAACAGCTTCTTTCCTTTGTATACCATCAGTATCTAAATCATAGCTAGGACTGCTGCTTTCAACCTGCTGTTCTGAAGATGAATCACTTCCCGTGAAAACCAAACTATCATCTGATGCATCACCCTCATTGACCGTTTCCTCTTCTGTTTGAAAATCTTTCTTTGTCTCTTTCTCAATCACCTCTGTTTCCTTTAACTGCATCTCTCTTTCAATTAGCTCTCTTTCTTTTTCCTGTTTCTGCTTCTCAATCTCATTAAACTCAGCTTCCTCAGCATCAAGTGTCTTTTCGAGTTCATCCATTTGATTTATGCATCGAGTTCTGAAGGTCGTATAGCTTACCCAAAATTTTTGGTAAAATGCATCGATAAACTCTGACTGTCCCATTATCCAAGGGTTAAAGATACTCTGAAATTGAGTCTGGATCACTTTAAGAGCATCCTTGCAGTTACTCATATCAGGTTCTTCTTCATTAAGTAGCTTTTGAAGTTGATTCAGGCTTTGTTTGAGTTTGTCTTTGAAATTGTGATATTGGACTCGGATGAAGTATTCAAATGCCTGATCGAACCTTGTGTTATAGCCATCAGGATTGACGAACTTCTCTACATATGACTTGAACACTGTAAACACTTTCTTTGAATCTCTCTCTTGGATTTGCACTTTCATTTCCATTGTGTAATGATGTGTGATAAAGTTGATCTTAGGATATTTTAAGATAACAAAGGTTGTTGTAGAAGATTAGATGTTTTTGGCGATTTTTGAAAAACGTTCTCGGTTGAATTTTTGTGATTTCAAATTTTCCCTCCAAAAATTGAATACGAAAATTTTCTTTCTCAAAATTTGAAAATTACAAAGAAATACAATTCTAAGGTTACCAGAAAAATTTGAGTTTTGAAAATTTTTACGCCAAAATGTGCCGAAAAAATTTGAATTTTGGCCTAAAAATTTGAATTTCGGGTCAAAATTTTCAACGTTATACCAAAATTTAAATCTCGCGTAAAAATTGAACGTTTAGTCTCGTGTAAAAAATAAATTTTACTCAAATTTTCCCGCCAATTTTTTTTTTTTTTTTTTTTTTTTTTTTTTTTTTTTTTTTTTGCTAACTCGATAGGATTCTGATTGTCTAACTCGGTAGGATTATCAATTCAAACTCAGTATGACAGAAAATGTTCAAACTCGGTAAGTCTTGTTTTAAGTCTAACTCGATAACTTTTAACTCGATAAGTATAGACTCCCAAACTCGATAAGTATTGACTCCCAAACTCGATAAAAAATCCTAACTCGATAAGTTTTCAAACTCGGAAAGAGTGTAACTCGATGGAAATTAAGTTTCTAACTCGGTAAGTCTGAAAAATTTGGGCAGAGTTTCCCCTAACTCGATAAACGATAAACCTAACTCGATAAACGATTAGGGAAGACAGACTAACTCGCCAACTTTTGTCCAAACTCGATAAGTCAAGAAAGCACCTAACTCGATAGACCAGAAAAATCCTAACTCGATAGAACTTGAAGCTTAACTCGATAGAACTTGAAATCTAACTCGATAGAAATGTGAACCTAACTCGATAGAACTGAGAATTCACCCCTAACTCTCTAAGAATTCAATCCTAACTCGATAGAAATGTGAACCTAACTCGATAACAACTTTCAAACTCGCAAGAAACTTGACCAAATCCAAACTCGATAGAACCCTAAAACCTAACTCGATAGACACCAAAATCCTAACTCGAAAAAAAAATTTTCTAACTCGAAAAATATGGCGATGAACAGTAACCTAAATCTTAAAAATCACTTTTATATCAACTTTTTTCAACCAAATCAAACCTTAAACAACCTATATTATCCCTAGGCGATTGATACCACTTGTAGGACCGTAGAACAACCTATTTCACATATGAATCAAGCCTAAACCTAGAGAGAGAAAGTAAGTAGAGAGAGAGAGTGGATGGGAACTCTAGTGCGTGACATAATGACCTTGTTATTACTAAGTGAATCACTAAGAGAACCAACCTCAAAATGAGGCCTTACATGTGTATTTATACTTGTAGTCTAAGGCTTCACATATCTTTGACCATATTACATAACTAGCCCTTAGACTTTATACAAGCATGAATAATACACATAAACTTAATAAACTAGCATCTTACTAACTATTACATGAATATATTTAACTAACTATTTGACTCAATAATGATCGTCACTTTTAATCTTAACATCTTGTATCTTGGATGATCTTTGATGCATCTTTGAAATCATCATCCAGTGTATATCTTCCAAGTTATCATTTGCAATGACGTCTCCATGTGATGTTGTGAGTTATGGACCGGCATGCTCACACTTTTCTGGATCATGATTTTCAGCATCAGAGTTGCGGAAGCATTGTTGAAGCCCTTTCAAATATCATGATTTCTTTGATTATGAATGTGAAGTGTGAGCATGGGTTGATGGATGGGCATCTTTTCCGAAGTCTTTCCAGAATACTTTCCTGAACTTCCACCAACTCGACAAGTGGAATTCCAGATTGAATTAGTACCAGGTGTTTCACCAGTAGCTTAAGCACCTTACCGATTAGCCCCTTCGAAAATGCAAGAGTTGTCCAACTAATTGCAAGAACTAACGGATAAAGGTTTTATTCGACCACGTTCATCACCGTGGAGAGCCCCAATATTATTTGTGAAGAGGAAAGACGGATCTTTTCGAATATGTATAGACTATCGTGAGCTGAACAAATTAAAAGTAAAGAATCGTTATCCACTTACGAGGATCGACGATTAGTTTGATCAGCTACAAGGTTCAAGTGCTTATTCCAAGATTGATCTATGATCAGGCTATCCACTTACGAAGACGGCATTTAGAACTCGTTATGGGCATTATAAGTTCCAAGTGATGCCGTTAGGTTTAACTACTGCACCGGCAGTATTCATGGACCTTATGAATCAGGTGTGCAAGCCATATTTGGACAAGTTCATGATCGTGTTCATCGAAGACATTCTTATCTACTCGAAGGACAAAGAAGAACAAGCCGTATTTGGACAAGCCGGCTTGAAGGCACACAAATATTTTGAAGACTATGCATCATTATCATTCGATAAAACTTTTAAACGAGTATGTTGTACTACTTACGTAATGTGGAACTTGTTCGGACCTCTTTTGTAAACTATGATATTTTATAGTAGTCAAATGATAATTTATTTCAAAACGTCTCATTTAGAGTCATTTTCGGTAACTTGTACTGTGAACTATGAAGTAATACGCCAGAGACACTATCTTCCGATGCGATATTTTGGGGGTGTTAAAGTACCTGAGCTATTGTGAAAATGACCAATCAATCAAACAAATAATTATCACCTAGAACAAAGAACCAAAGAATCAACAATGCAACAATCAACTATCAACCGAACAAGTGTTGACTGGTAACCAAACAAATAGTACCAACGATCGATAAGAAAATACGTGCCGACTGGTAAACAACATACAACGAAAAACAATATACGTAAAAGTCGATTTGAATTGCCTCCGATGATCGACTGAGATTAGAAAGAGGCGATGGAACAGTATGCAGATAAACAAAGTGATTCGTGAACCAAAGCACGAACAACAAATAGCCGTGAGGATTTGTGAACCTAACCTCAAATCACCAATATAAATACCGACTTGTTAACCAAAGAAAAAATCACCAAAAATTAACCGGACGTGTTTTTCGGGTTTTGGAATGGATTTTCGGAACGACGGATTCTGTTTTATGGTTTAGGGATCGATGGTAAGGCTGATACCATGTAAATGTGTAAATGTCGATATCTCATTAATCATGGAATCGGGGTACATAAATAGAGATACATGAACTAATATAGAAGTCGGGCTTTAGCCCAATTCAAAATATAACCCAACTACACAAAATAACGACTAACAATAAACCCTAAACTTGTTAAAAAGAAAATAATACACAATAATCCAAATTGAAAACAAAATCGAAACATGATCGGCAGCCTTCGACTTTGAATGCAAAACCACTATATTTTTCTAGCGATAAAGTGGATGCCTTTGAAACTTAGACCCAACTGGTTTTCCAACCAAAAGACCCAACTTTTACCAAGAGTCATGAATTTTCCCGCCAAACACTTTTAACCGAAAATAACTAACTTTTGGTTGGGTTAGTATAACAAACTTGATCTCTTTCCAATAGGACATACACAAAAACTTGTTATGTATTGCTTAGTTCTCTCGTATCTTATAAACAAGCTGCAATTCTCTAAATTATTCAATTGAAGATTTCGTGATACCCGAGAAGTGTAATATCAAAATACTTCAATCTAAAAGTAATCTATACACAATTCTGAAAAAAATATATACATATTGTTTGATTCTAACCACTCACATACATACCCAAACTCCAACAACATCAGTATAGTTGTCTTAGATGTATGATTTCCCGCTTGTAAGACCATAAATTTACAGGTGTAGATGACATGGTATGACTTGATTTTATTGCATATTTAATTAGTGTTGTTAGTGAGATATTTAGTGAAGCTTTTAGATTTGCATAAAATAGACGTGTGGGCTGGGCAATACCGATTATCGTGTGCAACCCAAATAATAGATTCGTTTTATTCAACTTGTCCGAAAAGCTCATGTTCTCCCCTGGTTACCACTTACCCACCTTGTATAATTGTATCAATTTGGCACGTACAATCTACAAAATGATCTGTTTCTAGTGCCGTGTTAAGTCAGGTCCCCTTTTTGGGGTTTCTTATCACACGTTTTTATTGTGTAATGGTAGATTTCACGTGCTCGTGGGTCATATTCTGGGTCCCTTTTTGGGATTTAATTTCTTTCTTATCATAGAGAAGAGAGAGACATATGATGGTAGATTTCACCTGCTCCTGGGTCCACTTTTTGGGGTTTCTTTGTCTGATTTTGAGAATTACTGGAGGATATGCAGGCGGCCACCATCCATGAGAAGACATCTCTCTCTTCCTTTTAATTTATTGAATGATATTAACCTTCTTCTTTTAAATCCACCCTCCGTCAATCAAGTAATACTACTATACTATACTATACTAGACTAGACTATGCTCCCTCCTAGACTATTATATGTATGACTATTTTTGTCTACAAATGACTGCTGTTTATTTGTTTCAAATGATGGATGATGGATCATGAATGACTGCTGTTTCTTTGTTTGCGTATGTGAGAGAGAGTAATGTGTGTGTTTGTAAAGTCAAGTCGTCAAGTGTCACACACTCACATACATAAATCTGAGTCGTCCATCTATTGGTTGGTTGGGCCCACTTCAATATGACATTTGTCATTTCAGCTTTCCCATATAAAACTTGCACATAGGTTGTATATCGACTATTCAAAACTTTGCTTCCGCTATATATTTTTTTAAAGGTGGAAATGATTCGCGCTCGAGAGTAAGGCTGAGATGCTCGTTACCTAGATTCCTCGCAAGCATTACCGTTCCCATTATACCACTCTGTAGTCTTGTTCTCCAATTGTAAGTCATGCGATTTAGTGAATATACGGGATACTACATAACATAAATATACTAATTTACGTATGCCATGTGACCAATTTCTAATTGAGCCCTTTTATTCTAGATTTCTACTACACTATGCTACTTTGTTGCTTGCTGTAAAACATAACATCTAACGGTATACTATTGCTATGTGATTTCTAATCACATAACTAGGCAAGGTCTCAAGTTCGAGTCTTTTCTAGGGCGATAAGGGTTTCCTCTCGCGTGTGTAAAGGGAAGGATGTTATTGCCTTCTGGGCTGGACCCAACCTGATTGTGTGGGCTCGCTAAGCCTTCTGGCCTAGGAGCCATGTAGCCACAAATTGATGTTCAAAAAAAAATCTACTATTGTTACCAGAGCCGGATGCAAGTGTAAGGTACGGGGTGGTGCCCTGCATGGCTAGCCCAAAAGATGAAATTTTAGTGTTAATTTTTAGCTTTTTTCGAAAGCGCCCACATTCAAAACTCAAATTGCGCCCAACTCACATAATAAAACCCAACATTTAACACTCTAAAACCTTCTAAATCATTCATCTCAAAGTGACAATACTCATTTTCATCATTTCGATCCTAGTTTTTTCTTCCGAATTTTGTTGCTATTGTGAAAAAAATTTTCCCCCACAACTTATTTTCCTGTTTCCGCCAGTGATTGTTATGACATCTATTTGTCGTTCTATCGCTATGTGATTTCTAATCACATTTCTACTATTATTACGACGTTACTAACTGAAATAACATTTATACATACTTTAATAGAACATTTTAACTTAAATAAATAACAAAATTAGGATTTTAATGGTAATTATTACGTTTATTTGATGTATTATTTCTAAAGTACGTTGAAGAATCTTCGGAAACAAATGAGGAAATCATTGAAGATAAATTTGAACAACACGAATTTTTTTTATAATCTCAAGCCTTTTAATGAGTCGCTTGAAGCAGCACAAAGCAAAATATATGTGACATATTAAATTGAAAACACTACAATATTTCAATAATATAGATGAAGAAAAAATAAAAAAATCAAATTTGTGTGGAGTATAACGTTTGAAATGTGGTTCAAGCCAATAATTTAGTTGTCCCACTCACACACTCGTTTGAAATGTGGCTGCTAGACGTGGGCCCCACTCTGCTAGACAATGTTTGAAATGCAATGGTCAGCTCATAGCAGCAACAACATGTCGACGGATCAACTTTTACTCGAGTTTTTTTAGTAGTCCGTTGTATATCCAAAAGGAAATTAACAAAACAAGTACTTTCAAATATATTTAACTAATAAACCCATGATAAATCACGGGCAACTGATAACACAGGTTATATGTAAAAAAATAAACTTTAAACAAATTGAATAATAGTAGAGCTTTTTATAATTGTTTCTTTCTGTCCTCAATTTGAATGAAGAAACAACCATTACAATATGTAATAGCTTATTTTATCAGGTTGTTCGTTTTGTTATGAGTGTTGATTATAAATACACTTCAATCAAGTGCTTAAATAGATCCAAAACAATCTTGAACTCAAAAAATTCAATGACGGTATTCAAAGAAAATTCTTATATCATTTTTGCAAACACTGCGTTAAGGTTCAACAGAAATATACAAATTCTTTTAACAACTCGTTAATATATAACACGATTGCTGCAACTCTCTCTAAATAGTTTTAATATGCTGGTTCAAAAATCATACATTCAATCTCTTTCGACCAAAACAACGTGTTCCTTTCATCTAACCCATTTCCTACTGAGCCAATTTGAATAAATTGGTAATTGACTCGTTAATAAATTGGTGGGTCAAATTGCCACCAATACTCGAAATCTTAAGCTATGAAAACTAATGCTTTAAAAACCGGGAATCTAGTGTACCTAGTCGAGTCACCGGTTCAACTACGAGATTACCTGTAACATGTATAAGTAAACACTAAACACATATAAAATATGAAAAATATAATACCAACCACATAATAAGTTTACCAAACATATAATCCAATGCAAAACACACACGATCAAACGCGAATACGAGTTTCATACTTCAAAACAACATTATGAATAAAAATATTAAATAGTTCGAACATCGAATAACAGTTATTATTTTTTTTGAAAAGAAAATTTTATTAGAAACCAACTTGGGCATCGAACAACAATTATTTCAATCACCAAACATATCACAATTAATACAAATCAGGGAAACATAATCACTTTTATTTTTTACAATACCAACAAAGAATATAAATACATTACGATCAATCTAAGTTAGGTTGCCATTAAATATAGTTTGTGTTATTTACAAAGCCTCGTAACTTAATTGAATTTCAAAAACTCAGCAACGATTCAATTTCATATAGAGGGACAAATGGTGAAGTCTATTTGTAATCCACTGTGACAAAAATAATCAAAGGCAATGGATTTTTATCAAACAATTAAAACCCAAATCCCACAATTAGTGTAATGAGCCTATCACGATTGTGAGAATACGTTAGTTGAAACTTTTGGTTAATGTCCTAAATAGATTGAGGTTCTCATTTAAAAACAAAATGAATAAAGAATGAGTTACCGTAAGAGGAGGATTTTGCAAAATGAAAATTCTTTCTCAATTCGTTTTTTGTGATATCGGGTGTAAAACCAAAGAGTATATCTTCCAAGTGAAGATTGCAAATAAAGAATTGGCATTAGGCTTAAAATAATACCAAATAATGATTTTCTACTCCTTAATTTAAGGATATCACATTAATTAAAATTTAAAACATTCCGTATTAAAAAGGTTGGAAAACGGAATTTGATTTAGCATTAGTCAAACAAAATTTAAATGAGGGTTAAATTGGTAAAACTGCTATGCCACATGGATTTAATGACGTGGCATTAATGACGTTGAAAGAGTGCCAACGTGGCTTAAATGACATGGCAAGTTTTCAAAAAAACATTTCATCCTGATTGCTTTGTAAATACACTTCACCATAATCTTTCAAGTTACTGTTTCTAATTTTATAGTTACATCAAACTGTGTGCAAACACTAACGTATGTGATAACAATACATTGAATGTTGTTTACCATTGATAACATCAAATAGTCCTGATATTTTTAGCGTCAATTTCCCCCATTATGTTGAGAAATTATGATTAATTACCTTCATTTATGCTCTTATTTCTTTATATCTCATTTCAGGACATAAGGAGAGCAAGTGAACGGTTTTGATGAATATTTGAAGATTATTCCGCTTAAAAGTTGATTCAACTCACAATGACATCATGTAATAAATTGGTTATTGTAACAAACAAATAACAATAAGTATGATTTGAATATAGCAAGAAATTTAGAGAGAGAAAGTGAGTTGGGAGGCTTTCCAAGAGAGAGAAAGTGAAGAGAAAACTAGAAAGATTAGATTAGAAGAATGAAAGCTCCAACCCTTCCCACACTAGGGAAGGGGTATTTATACTTAAACCTAAAATGCCCCTACACGGGCTGTGGAGTGAGCTGACAGTGGATAAAGACCCGACCCAACTCCACAAGAATTACGTTAACTAACCACGTACAAATAAATATTAATTTAGACTACGAGCTACTATATGTTAAACCATACTCGGGGTGACCGAGTCTTTCATGTGAATATTATATTCCTAATAATGTCCCCCTAAGGGAGGTCACCCCGGAAATTAAACATTGAATTCTAGCATTCTATTACATGTATGTAAATTGCTAGCTCGTAGTCTCTGATTCATCATAGTCATTAATCTTTGTGCATTCAGCAGTGGGCTTTAGATGACATTTCTTGTATCTTGGATGATCTTTGATGCATCTTTGAAATCATCATCCAGTGTATATCTTCCAAGTCATCATTTGCAATGACGTCTCCATGTGATGTTGTGAGTTATGGACCGACATGCTCACACTTTTCTGGATCATGATTTTCAGCATCAGAGTTGCGGAAGCATTGTTGAAGCCCTTTCAAATATCATGATTTCTTTGATTATGAATGTGAAGTGTGAGCATGGGTTGATGGATGGGCATCTTTTCAGCAAACGACTACAACCGCCATCGGCATGATTTCAGCAATCAACTGCAACCGCGAGGGATTACTGCAAGCAAACAGTTAGCAACAAATCATCCGACACTTATAGGTTCAGACTTCGAGATTGTTAACAGCATAGTGTGAAAACTCTCTCTAATTCTTACCAAGTCCGTTCCTGAACCAGATACCCTCGAGATGGCTTACAAGATCTACCGAAGTACATCAACGTTTCAGGTGAGTCACTGGAGTTCATCCCACGACTGTAGACCGTTTGAAACTGCCGCAACCACTAAGCGTAATTCACAAGGAATTACCGAAATGACTTGCATTCAGGGCTGTTTGATGTTGACCCTGGCAGGGGTATCCATTCAATCACTGAGAATTACATTAGTGTATTCCCTCATAAATGTTCTGGCAGATTGCTAAAATCTGCGTAGGACTCATAAGTTTACAACTGGTGTCCTTAATGTCGAACACCAGTGAAAAAATAACATGTGTTCCTATGAGATCTTTTAAAGTATCTGGCGGCTCTAGACTCGATAAGTGCAATTTTTGGTAATCAAAGACTGGAGCGGTGTCTCCTGTTTCAATATCAACATGGCTCTTAATGAGCGGTTGATAGATTACATAGGGTTCCCCGTGAGAATGAAACAAGTCCTTTTAAGAGAACTTGAGTGTCTAGAAGGTTTAGTACAGTGCGTCACTGGGTCCATGACGTCTTGTCTTCAATACCGGTGTTACCGTAGTAACGACCAGTAGCATATGAATTGAACCCGGTTTCTTCCCTAAGGTTGAATATTTGGAGGGCTATTTCTTTTCACCCTTTCTTATTACATTTCTTTTTTAATTCTTCAACCCTTTCAGCGCTTACCGAGATTTCACCACTAGTACTTTGTTGGGTTTGTTCCAGTACTAGCTCCATCTCAGTCGGCACTGTAAAAGATCGTTTAAGCCCAATCTAGGATTATAGAAACAATGATTTTTTGCACAGCGGAATGATGATAATAACTACGGCATAGAGACTCTCTCTACCTACGCCGTAGCCACCATTTACACTGAAGATTGATGTCAACGCTCACCAAGTACCTACAGCGTAGTCTGCCATAAAGGCTACGGCGTAGCTGTGACTACGAGACTTCTATGGTCGTAGTTATCATTAAAGCTACGCCGTAGATCTTCATTCCAACAATTAGAGAATTTCGGGAAGTTTTGAGGAAGTTACGGCGTAGTTCCTACATTTAACTACGTCGTAGATCGATGTACGAGAGATCTACGGGCGTAGTATACAAATCAACTACGGCGTAGTGATAATTTACAAAGGCTACGGCATAGCTTGACCTAATAGCTACGCCGTAGCAAAGTTGATACTATAAATACAGGCCCTAGTTCCGAATTTGATATATCACTTTCACCCACACAGAAGTCAGGAAGGAATTAGGGAGCAAGGAGGATGAAGTTCTACTAGCATACAAGTCATTACAAAGGGAGAATTCACACTAAAATCATAAGTTTTATCATTTATACACTTTGTATTGAATTCATATTTTCATTATTTATGTTAAACATTGATTTTTCTATATTTATGAGTATGAGTGGCTAAACACCTTTGGTGTTGGCCTTATTATGAAATTGTTATTATTATGATTTAGTTTTCTCGAATTATTATCATTTTATTTGTATATTTTCTTAGCATGTCTTAGGACACCTTTGTTTAGGTAGTATTGAGGTTTGGTAGTTCCATTGAGGCTAGGAGAATTAACCATAGGACCCATAGCGGATAAGGGTGTGTTTTGGTGATAGGAATTGACCATAGGACTATCACCATTCATGTGGAAATTTCAAAGAACGACCAGCTACCAAACCGATTTGCTTAAGAAATTAGGGGGGTCTAAGTTCCAACCGGCCGAATCCCGTTAGACTATTCTAAGTTAGTAGAGGCGCTTAAAGACTCTTGCACCTTTTATTTTCCAGCGAACTCTTGTCATCATTAAGTTACAGGAATAGGGCAATGTGTAAGATAGGATTAGACGATTTGACCATCTGAGTCTATCGACTTGAATCTCCAGATGAAACGATAGGATGCATTAATTAGAAAACTTGTCATGATAATAACAAGAGTAGTAATTAGGTTGACACATCTCTCCCAACTGATTTCCCTTCGCTTATTTATTTTCTTTATTGTTTTGTTTATTTTGTTTCATTAGTTTAATTAATCAAATAAAAAAAAACCCCTTTAAAACTAGTGACACTAGACTTAGATATAATCCGCACGCATAGCTCTTGGGATGACCTCGGCTTTACCGTTAGCTATACCATACACGATCGGGTACACTGCCCGATAGTTCATTAAGTAGACCTTAGGTAGACGAGCAACTTATAAAAATAAAACCTGCTCGGTAAATCCTGCATCATCAGTACTAGTACTTTTTCCTGAGCTTAGATGTATTTTTTGAATGTTTATCCCGAATTTTGAGATTTAGTCAACTTACAACTATTTCATTATCAATTGGTAAACAATTTTGTTATTAACTTATAAACTAATATGTCACCACATTATGAACCAATTTACTACCCTCATATAAATTACTCTACTACTACCTTATAAACTACTAACCTAATTCACTACAATCTTATAAACTATTTTGGCTAGTTCCAAATAAACCATTTTGTTATCATCTTATATAATCTTATAAACCATTTTCTACTAAACCGTTTTGATATAATCCTATAAATTGTCTTACTACTATATAAAATATCTTGAGTACTATTTTACAAACAATATGGTTATATCTATTTAATGCTGAGAACTATAAAATAACTAAACCAAACATTACATTATTGGTCCTCAATTATACATAGCCTGATCACCTATGTTTAATTCAGGAGGAATCATGTTATGCTAGGAGTAGTTATCTATAAATCCTATTAAAACAACTTTTCACTTATATCCCTAAAAAGCAAAATTTGGTGTGCGTATAAAAGTTCCTATAATAGGCGTATGTATTAGTGGGCACATAAACTAAGTAGACTCTCATCACAACCATATCATCAGCCTTATCCTATATCACATCCTAAACTGGAGAATCAGACTTCATTACACCGATCATTTTAGACATTAATACCGTAATCCAAAAGTGTACCTTAAACTTTCTAAATCATCCATTCAATATTGACCTTATGCCCATTGAACTTGGAGGTTTCGATGTCATAATTGGTATGGAATGGCTATCTCATCACAATGCAAAAATTATATGTGGTGAGAAGGTTCTGTGTTCCTATCGATGGTGAAACATTGCTTATCCGAGGTGATCGAAGTGGAACCCGTTTAAAACATTATTTCCTGTACTAAAACTCAGAAGTACATCTAGAGAGGATGCCATGTTTTCCTAGCACACATAACGGAGAAAAAGTCGAAGGAGAAGTGACTTGAAGATGTGCCAACTGTTTTTTATTTTTCCGAAGTCTTTCCCGAATACTTTCCTGAACTTCCACCAACTCGACAAGTGGAATTCCAGATTGAATTAGTACCAGGTGTTTCACCAGTAGCTCAAGCACCTTACCGATTAGCCCCTTCGAAAATGCAAGAGTTGTCCAACTAATTGCAAGAACTAACGGATAAAGGTTTTATTCGACCACGTTCATCACCGTGGAGAGCCCCAGTATTATTTGTGAAGAGGAAAGAAGGATCTTTTCGAATATGTATAGACTATCGTGAGCTGAACAAATTAAAAGTAAAGAATCGTTATCCACTTACGAGGATCGACGATTAGTTTGATCAGCTACAAGGTTCAAGTGCTTATTCCAAGATTGATCTATGATCAGGCTATCCACTTACGAAGACGGCATTTAGAACTCGTTATGGGCATTATGAGTTCCAAGTGATGCCGTTAGGTTTAACTACTACACCGGCAGTATTCATGGACCTTATGAATCAGGTGTGCAAGCCATATTTGGACAAGTTCATGATCGTGTTCATCGAAGACATTCTTATCTACTCGAAGGACAAAGAAGAACAAGCCGTATTTGGACAAGCCGGCATGAAGGCACACAAATATTTTGAAGACTATGCATCATTATCATTCGATAAAACTTTTAAACGAGTATGTTGTACTACTTACGTAATGTGGAACTTGTTGGGACCTCTTTTGTAAACTATGATATTTTATAGTAGTCAAATGATAATTTATTTCAAAACGTCTCATTTAGAGTCATTTTCGGTAACTTGTACTGTGAACTATGAAGTAATACGCCAGAGACACTATCTTCCGATGCGATATTTTGGGGGTGTTAAAGTACCTGAGCTATTGTAAAAATGACCAATCAATCAAACAAACAATTATCACCTAGAACAAAGAACCAAAGAATCAACAATGCAACAATCAACTATCAACCGAACAAGTGTTGACTGGTAACCAAACAAATAGTACCAACGATCGATAAGAAAATACGTGCCGACTGGTAAACAACATACAACGAAAAACAATATACGTAAAAGTCGATTTGAATTGCCTCCGATGATCGACTGAGATTAGAAAGAGGCGATGGAACAGTATGCAGATAAACAAAGTGATTCGTGAACCAAAGCACGAACAACAAATAGCCGTGAGGATTTGTGAACCTAACCTCAAATCACCAATATAAATACCGACTTGTTAACCAAAGAAAAAATCACCAAAAATAAACCGGACGTGTTTTTCGGGTTTTGGAATGGATTTTCGGAACGACGGATTCTGTTTTATGGTTTAGGGATCGATGGTAAGGCTGATACCATGTAAATGTGTAAATGTCGATATCTCATTAATCATGGAATCGGGGTACATAAATAGAGATACATGGACTAATATAGAAGTCGGGCTTTAGCCCAATTCAAAATATAACCCAACTACACAAAATAACGACTAACAATAAACCCTAAACTTGTTAAAAAGAAAATAATACACAATAATCCAAATTGAAAACAAAATCGAAACATGATCGGCAGCCTTCGACTTTGAATGCAAAACCACTATATTTTTCTAGCGATAAAGTGGATGCCTTTGAAACTCAGACCCAACTGGTTTTCCAACCAAAAGACCCAACTTTTACCAAGAGTCATGAATTTTCCCGCCAACCACTTTTAACCGAAAATAACTAACTTTTGGTTGGGTTAGTATAACAAACTTGATCTCTTTCCAATAGGACATACACAAAAACTTGTTATGTATTGCTTAGTTCTCTCGTATCTTATAAACAAGCTGCAATTCTCTAAATTATTCAATTGAAGATTTCGTGATACCCGAGGAGTGTAAGATCAAAATACTTCAATTTAAAAGTAATCTATACACAATTCTGAAAAAAATATATACATATTGTTTGATTCTAACCACTCACATACATACCCAAACTCCAACAACATCAGTATAGTTGTCTTAGATGTATGATTTCCCGCTTGTAAGACCATAAATTTACAGGTGTAGATGACATGGTATGACTTGATTTTATTGCATATTTAATTAGTGTTGTTAGTGAGATATTTAGTGAAGCTTTTAGATTTGCATAAAATAGACGTGTGGGCTGGGCAATACCGATTATCGTGTGCAACCCAAATAATAGATTCGTTTTATTCAACTTGTCCGAAAAGCTCATGTTCTCCCCTGGTTACCACTTACCCACCTTGTATAATTGTATCAATTTGGCACGTACAATCTACAAAATGATCTGTTTCTAGTGCCGTGTTAAGTCAGGTCCCCTTTTTGGGGTTTCTTATCACACGTTTTTATTGTGTAATGGTAGATTTCACGTGCTTGTGGGTCATATTCTGGGTCCCTTTTTGGGATTTAATTTCTTTCTTATCATAGAGAAGAGAGAGACATATGATGGTAGATTTCACCTGCTCCTGGGTCCACTTTTTGGGGTTTCTTTGTCTGATTTTGAGAATTACTGGAGGATATGCAGGCGGCCACCATCCATGAGAAGACATCTCTCTCTTCCTTTTAATTTATTGAATGATATTAACCTTCTTCTTTTAAATCCACCCTCCGTCAATCAAGTAATACTACTATACTATACTATACTAGACTAGACTATGCTCCCTCCTAGACTATTATATGTATGACTATTTTTATCTACAAATGACTGCTGTTTATTTGTTTCAAACGATGGATGATGGATCATGAATGACTGCTGTTTCTTTGTTTGCGTATGTGAGAGAGAGTAATGTGTGTGTTTGTAAAGTCAAGTCGTCAAGTGTCACACACTCACATACATAAATCTGAGTCGTCCATCTATTGGTTGGTTGGGCCCACTTCAATATGACATTTGTCATTTCAGCTTTCCCATATAAAACTTGCACATAGGTTGTATATCGACTATTCAAAACTTTGCTTCCGCTATATATTTTTTTAAAGGTGGAAATGATTCGCGCTCGAGAGTAAGGCTGAGATGCACGTTACCTAGATTCCTCACAAGCATTACCGTTCCCATTATACCACTCTGTAGTCTTGTTCTCCAATTGTAAGTCATGCGATTTAGTGAATATACGGGATACTACATAACATAAATATACTAATTTACGTATGCCATGTGACCAATTTCTAATTGAGCCCTTTTATTCTAGATTTCTACTACACTATGCTACTTTGTTGCTTGCTGTAAAACATAACATCTAACGGTATACTATTGCTATGTGATTTCTAATCACATAACTAGGCAAGGTCTCAAGTTCGAGTTTTTTTTAGGGCGATAAGGGTTTCCTCTCGCGTGTGTAAAGGGAAGGATGTTATTGCCTTCTGGGCTGGACCCAACCTGATTGTGTGAGCTCGCTAAGCCTTCTGGGCTAGGAGCCTTGTAGCCACAAATTGATGTTCAAAAAAAAATCTACTATTGTTACCAGAGCCGCAAGTGTAAGGTACGGGGTGGTGCCCTGCATGGCTAGCCCAAAAGATGAAATTTTAGTGTTAATTTTTAGCTTTTTTCGAAAGCGCCCACATTCAAAACTCAAATTGCGCCCAACTCACATAATAAAACCCAACATTTAACACTCTAAAACCTTCTAAATCATTCATCTCAAAGTAACAATACTCATTTTTATCATTTCGATCCTAGTTTTTTCTTCCGAATTTTGTTGTTATTGTGAAAATTGTTTTCCCCCCACAACTTATTTTCCTGTTTCCGCCAGTGATTGTTATGACATCTATTTGTCGTTCTATCGCTATGTAATTTCTAATCACATTTCTACTATTATTACGATGTCTAACCATCGTACTAACTGAAATAACATTTATACATACTTTAATAGAACATTTTAGCTTAAATAAATAACAAAATTAGGATTTTAATGGTAATTATTACGTTTATTTGATGTATTATTTCTAAAGTACGTTGAAGAATCTTCGGAAACAAATGAGGAAATCATTGAAAATAAATTTGAACAACACGAATTTTTTTTATAATCTCAAGCCTTTTAATGAGTCGCTTGAAGCAGCACAAAGCAAAATATATGTGACATATTAAATTGAAAACACTACAGTATTTCAATAATATAGATGAAAAAAAAAATAAAAAAAATCAAATTTGTGCGGAGTATAACGTTTGAAATGTGGTCCAAGCCAATAATTTAGTCGTCCCACTCACACACTCGTTTGAAATGTGGCTGCTAGACGTGGGCCCCACTCTGCTAGACAATGTTTGAAATGCAATGGTCGGCTCATAGCAGCAACAACATGTCGACGGATCAACTTTTACTCGAGTTTTTTTAGTAGTCCGCTGTATATCCAAAAGGAAATTAACAAAACAAGTACTTTCAAATATATTTAACTAATAAACCCATGATAAATCACGGGCAGCTGATAACACATGTTATATGAAAAAAAATAAACTTTAAACAAATTGAATAATAGTAGAGCTTTTTATAATTGTTTCTTTCTGTCCTCAATTTGATAGAAGAAACAACCATTACAATATGTAATAGCTTATTTTATCAGGTTGTTCGTTTTGTTATGAGTGTTGATTATAAATACACTTCAATCAAGTGCTTAAATAGATCCAAAACAATCTTGAACTCAAAAAATTCAATGACGGTATTCAAAGAAAATTCTTACATCATTTTTGCAAACACTGCGTTAAAGTTCAACAGAAATATACAAATTCTCTTAACAACTCGTTAATATATAACACGATTGCTACAACTCTCTCTAAATTGTTTTAATATGCTGATTCAAAAATCATACATTCAATCTCTTTCGACCAAAACAACGTGTTCCTTTCATCTAACCCATTTCCTACTTAGCCAATTTGAATAAATTGGTAATTGACTCGTTAATAAATTGGTGGGTCAAATTGCCACCAATACTCGAAATCTTAAGCTATGAAAACTAATGCTTTAAAAACCGGGAATCTAGTGTACCTAGTCGAGTCACCGGTTCAACTACGAGATTACCTGTAACATGTATAAGTAAACACTAAACACATATAAAATATGAAAAATATAATACCAACCACATAATAAGTTTACCAAACATATAATCCAATGCAAAACACACACGATCAAACGCGAATACGAGTTTCATACTTCAAAACAACATTATGAATAAAAATATTAAATAGTTCGAACATCGAATAACAATTATTATTTTTTTTGAAAAGAAAATTTTATTAGAACCCAACTTGGGCATCGAACAACAATTATTTCAATCACCAAACATATCACAATTAATACAAATCAGGGCAACATAATCACTTTTATTTTTTACAATACCAACAAAGAATATAAATACATTACGATCAATCTAAGTTAGGTTGCCATTAAATATAGTTTGTGTTATTTACAAAGCCTCGTAACTTAATTGAATTTCAAAAACTGAGCAACGATTCAATTTCATATAGAGGGACAAATGGTGAAGTCTATTTGTAATCCACTGTGATAAAAATAATCAAAGACAATGGATTTTTATCAAACAATTAAAACCCAAATCCCACAATTAGTGTAATGAGCCAATTGTGAGAATACGTTAGTTGAAACTTTTGGTTAATGTCCTAAATAGATTGAGGTTCTCATTTAAAAACAAAATGAATAAAGAATGAGTTACCGTAAGAGGAGGATTTTGCAAAATGAAAATTCTTTCTCAATTCGTTTTTTGTGATTTCGGGTGTAACCAAAGAGTATATCTTCCAAGTGAAGATTGGAAATAAAGAATTGACATTAGGCTTACAATAATACCAAACAATGATTTTCTACTCCTTAATTTAAGGATATCACATTAATTAAAATTTAAAACATTCCGTAATAAAAAGGTTGGAGAACAGAATTTGATTTAGCATTAGTCAAACAAAATTTAAATGAGAGTTAAATTGGTAAAACTGCTATGCCACATGGATTTAATGACGTGGCATTAATGACGTTGAAAGAGTGCCAACGTGGCTTAAATGACATGGCAAGTTTTCAAAAAAATATTTCATCCTGATTGCTTTGTAAATACACTTCACCATAATCTTTCAAGTTACTGTTTCTAATTTTATAGTTACATCAAACTGTGTGCAAACACTAACGTATGTGATAACAATACATTGAATGTTGTTTACCATTGATAACATCAAATAGTCCTGATATTTTTAGCGTCAATTTCCCCCATTATGATGAGAAATTATGATTAATTACCTTCATTTATGCTCTTATTTCTTTATATTTCATTTTAGGACATAAGGAGAGCAAGTGAACGGTTTTGATGAATATTTGAAGATTATTTCGCTTAAAAGTTGATTCAACTCACAATGACATCATGTAATAAATTGGTTATTGTAACAAACAAATAACAATAAGTATGATTTGAATATAGCAAGAAATTTAGAGAGAGAAAGTGAGTTGGGAGGCTTTTCTAGAGAGAGAAAGTGAAGAGAAAACTAGAAAGATTAGATTAGAAGAATGAAAGCTCCAACCCTTCCCACACTAGGGAAGGGGTATTTATACTTAAACCTAAAATGCCCCTACACGGGCTGTGGAATGAGCTGACAGTGGGTAAAGACCCGACCCAACTCCACAAGAATTACGTTAACTAACCACGTACAAATAAATATTAATTTAGACTACGAGCTACTAAATGCTAAACCATACTCGAGGTGACCGAGTCTTTCATGTGAATATTTATATTCCTAATAATGTCCTCCTAAGGGAGGTCACCCCGGAAATTAAACATTGAATTCTAGCATTCTATTACATGTATGTAAATTGCTAGCTCGTAGTCTCTGATTCATCATAGTCATTAATCTTTGTGCATTCAGCAGTGGGCTTTAGATGACATTTCTTGTATCTTGGATGATCTTTGATGCATCTTTGAAATCATCATCTAGTGTATATCTTCCAAGTCATCATTTGCAATGACGTCTCCATGTGATTTTGTGAGTTATGGACCGGCATGCTCACACTTTTCTGGATCATGATTTTCAGCATCAGAGTTGCGGAAGCATTGTTGAAGCCCTTTCAAATATAATGATTTCTTTGATTATGAATGTGAAGTGTGAGCATGGGTTGATGGATGGGCATCTTTTCAGCAAACGACTACAACCGCCATCGGCATGATTTCAGCAATCAACTGCAACCGCGAGGGATTACTACAAGCAAAAAGTTAGCAACAAATCATCCGACACTTATAGGTACAGACTACAACCACTAAGCGTAATTCACAAGGAATTACCGAAATGACTTGCATTCAGGGCTGTTTGATGTTGACCCTGGCAGGGGTATCCATTCAATCACTGAGAATTACATTAGTATATTCCCTCATAAATGTTCTGGCAGATTGCTAAGATCTGCGTAGGACTCATAAGTTTACAACTAGTGTCCTTAATGTCGAACACCAGTGAAAAAATAACATGTGTTCCTATGAGATCTTTTAAAGTATCTGGCGGCTTTAGACTCGATAAGTGCAATTTTTGGTAATCGAAGACTGGAGCGGTGTCTCCTGTTTCAATATCAACATGGCTCTTAATGAGCGGTTGATAGATTACACAGGGTTCCCCGTGAGAATGAAACAAGTCCTTTTAAGAGAACTTGAGTGTCTAGAAGGTTTAGTACAGTGCGTCACTGGGTCCATGACGTCTTGTCTTCAATACCGGTGTTACCGTAGTAACGACCAGTAGCATATGAATTGAACCCGGTTTCTTCCCTAAGGTTGAATATTTGGAGGGCTATTTCTTTTCACCCTTTCTCATTACATTTCTTTTTAATTCTTCAACCCTTTCAGCGCTTACCGAGATTTCACCACTACTACTTTGTTGGGTTTGTTCCAGTACTAGCTCCATCTCAGTCGGCACTGTAAAAGATCGTTTAAGCCCAATCTAGGATTATAGAAACAATGATTTTTTGCACATCGGAATGATGATAATAACTACGGCATAGAGACTCTCTCTACCTACGCCGTAGCCACCATTTACACTGAAGATTGATGTCAACGCTCACCAAGTACCTACAGCGTAGTCTGCCATAAAGGCTACGGCGTAGTTGTGACTATGAGACTTCTATGGTCGTAGTTATCATTAAAGCTACGCCGTAGATCTTCATTCCAACACTTAGAGAATTTCGTGAAGTTTTGAGGAAGTTACGACGTAGTTCCTACATTTAACTACGTCGTAGATCGATGTACGAGAGATCTACGGGCGTAGTATACAAATCAACTACGGCGTAGTGATAATTTACAAAGGCTACGACATAGCTTGACCTAATAGCTACGCCGTAGCAAAGTTGATACTATAAATACAGGCCCTAGTTCCGAATTTGATATATCACTTTCACCCACACAGAAGTCAGGAAGGAATTAGGGAGCAAGGAGGATGAAGTTCTACTAGCATACAAGTCATTACAAAGGGAGAATTCTGATGCGTGGGAATCGCAACAGGTTTTACCTCTCGAGGGTTCTCAAGAAGCTTACAACCCCCACCAGGCAGTGTACCTGATCGTTGTAGTATAGTATAGTGACAAGTACCGGGGGATTGATCGTTCAGCTTAGGAATAGTGTCGCTAGGATTAGAAAGCCTGATTACTAGTTCTAAAGATGAGGGATGATTATTTTTGTATTTTTATATTTTTTAGAAAGCAATTAAAATCTCGGGTTTTGGAAGAGTGGGCGGAATTAGTTGCTATTCAACTAACCCAAAACTAAGATGCAATCAAAATAAAATACTAAAAATGAAATTAAACTAATTATTACAAAGGTTGTGAGCAGTAGTTGGAGAAATTGTGTTTAATTAGACTTCACTACTCCCTAGATATCTTTTACACGTTAATTACTTGTTATAATTGCATGGATGACGGATTGTATTCCTTAATACCATTCATGGGGTGGCATACATAACTCCCCAATTCTATGAGCTCTTATCTCCTCCTACACCATGACCCAGCACAACTATAGGGATTGTAAACAGTGGCTCATGCATTAAATACAACCAATAAAGACCTAGTACGCCTCGGTTAATGTTTCTTAAGACGTTCAAGCATGTTACCATTTGGAGATCTGCTAGTTTTCTTAAGCCTAACATATAAAATCATTCATCCAAGACAAGAATAAACAAGTAATCAACACATAATCAATATCTAGGTTTCATTAGATCTAAGCAAACACAAAAGAGATCTAGCCTAGCATAATTGAATTGAGACAAGAACAAGATATAGACAAGCAACACATAGACATATTGATTGAATTAGAAGAACACTTATCTCAATTACAATTCAAGGTATCAAGGGTTTGGAACCCTTAAAAAACCTGTAAAAGTTCCACCAAATTCGTCTTTAGGGTTTCACCAAAACTTCTCTCCTTTTAATGAAAAAACTAGAAAACTATATATAGGAAAACCGAGGTGACGGCGTCAAGAGCAATGGTGTGACGCCGTCATCCAGCCGCCAAATACTTCCTCGGACGGCCTTGATCTACTTATGACGGCCTATGTGACGCCGTCATCAACCACGGTATTTTATTCTTGGGACTTTGACGCCGTCATGCAAACTTTTGACGCCTTCATGAACTACGGATTTTTATTCTTGATGTTTGACGCCGTCAGGAGTTTAGTCTTGACGCCATCATGCACTGTTCTCAGCATGGAAAATAGAGACTTTGCCGTTTTCTTCATTTTTATGCTCCAAAAACGTCCAAAATAGCTTCTTTTCCAGAATTCACTCTCCAAGTACCTAAAATCACAAAAGGAACGATTTAGGACAATATTTGATCAAATAAAGTCGGATTCGGGCTTAAATGACCCCCTAAAAACGGATCATTTTTCGCCTCATCAAATACCCTTACATTTGAGATTTGCTTGTCCTCAAGCAAATGCGCTTTTATTCTACTCAAAAGACAAGTTAGGGGTCATTTAACACTAATATAAAAGTAATTACAACAATTAATCGTTCCACTAAAGACCAATAGATAAGCACGGAGGTCATACACAAGCACCTCACAAATAGTGTTTAGATACTCACATCTCTCGGGTGTAATAAAGTAATATAACATTATGGAAATCGAAGATATCTCTCACTACCTGTCATTGCAAAATAGATTACCATAGGCTTGGGAAAGGATCAAACCTCCACCACATGGCGTAAGCACCTAGGATAAACTATCAAAGAGGTCTTTTTAAAGGGTTGTAACGTTAGGTATAGGGATATGAATTACACGGTTTTGTTGGATAAAGGAAGTTTTACTGGTGGTGAGTTAACAATCTTGGTTAATTACATGTACAAGATGGCGTTGCTAAGCCAAGACTAGACTCGACTTAAGCTAATAAATGAGAAATAATAAAAACATAAAATGAACGTAGAAGTACAAGGATATGACTCGACTTAGCAACCATGTAATCAATTAGAAAGTTAACTTAGGGTTTAACAAATAACAATAATGCACTAAAAATGAGCGCATACACGGAAGGCTAAGGCGATTTGGGTGTACATTTAAGTGGGGTGTAACAAATTCTTCCTTTAAGTAAAATGCTTAAAGTTAGAAACGAAAAGATAGGCTCGGAGGGGTGTACTAGGGGTTTCGTGTACTAAAAATGAGTACAACGCTAAGGGTGTGGGAAAAATTAGTTGACTTAACTAGTCAAGTAATATGACTTAAATGGTCAAGTAATTATAATACGGGTTTAACACAAAGGTGATCCTAATGCCTCTTATCATGTAGTAAATCCTACCACACGAATGTAGTCTCACTAGCGGTCTCGGGATGCATCACTAACGCAAGTTCTAGAATCTAAATGCTACCGGTACACTCATAAGCACTAATAATGAATGCTTTTCCTATCAAATCTAAAGGCGAACCTCACATATTTGGGTGAAAAATTTTCTGAATATACGGTTATGTGCTAGTCATACAATCTCCTATCCATGAGACGCTTGCTATGGCTAAAGTTTCACTCCTAAATGTTGTAAAAAATTTTAAATTTGGCGCTAAAATTGCACTAACAAGTATTTCTCATAGTTTTATTACACATATACCATTAAACAAAACAAACTCAAGCGAAAGTGCATATGTAAGGTATCATCTTATTACCATCCCCTTACATTTAAGATGAACATTGTCCCCAATGTTCAAGTAAAGAATGTAAAAGTGAAAAAGTAAAGAGAATGAAATCAAATACTCCCCTAATTCGCTCGGTATGGATTATAGGTTGGCCAGGTTAAATCTTCCTCCAAGAAAACGAACCATCAAAGCTTCTCTTCCAGAATATAAATCATCTCCTTGTCATAAATAACCTATAAATCCTGAGAAAATAGACAAGACAACCTCGCGTAAAATCGGCGGCATCCTATATAAGTTACTAAATCCTAGAAAACAAAGTAAGATATAATGCTTGTGGAATGAAGTTTGCAGATTTCCTGGAGATTATAAAACTTAATAATTCACAAAAACTATAAGACTCCGTTAGAAAAACAAAACGGTAAAATTTCCAGAATTTAACTCCTGACGCCGTCAAGAGTAAAACTCTGACGCCGTCAGAATGGACCTGCAGAAATTCTTATGTTAAGTTTCCGGAAAATTTCTGGAAAAACTTGGTCCTACTTCCTGGAAAATCCTGCAAAACTTCATTATGACTCAATACAAGCATTTGACTCTAACCAATACGAATATACATGTCCATTTAATATTGTGGAGAATCATGATCGGTTTGTTTCTTAAAAACATATTTGGGGTTTCCCTTTACACTTATCTTTTGCAAAAATACTTTTAGGTTGGAGTTAAGACTAGGCCAAACAACATAGTAAACTATTTCCACATTTTAATTGAGAAACATGATTAACCAACAATAAAAATAAAACATGCATACGGAAGCAAATAACAATCAAACAAATAAAATCACACAAAACATGGGTTGCCTCCCAAGAAGCGCTTTTCTTTATTTACGAGTCTTGTAGCTAGACTCAAAGTCATGGGTTACTACGTGATCTCATCATCAAACGTCACATCCTCCTCACTAATCATTTCATTGTTATTTTCTTGGTAGTGTTTTATGCGTTGTATGTTAACCGTGAATTCCCTACCTTCATCGTCAATTAACACTACCGCTCCGAATTTAGAAGAATTCTTTACCGTGAACGGCCCATACCATCTAGACTTAAGTGTTCCCGAAAATAATCTCAACCGAGAATTGTACAATAGGACCTTGTCTCCTTTTGAAAATTCTTTGGGTTTCTTAATTCTTTGATCATGCCATCTTTTAGCTCTTTCTTTATATGTGATGGAGGATTCGTAGGCTTCTAGTCTAAGCTCATCAAGCTCATGTAATTGCAAAAACCTATTATTCCCAGCAGTTGTGTAATCTAAGTTGCATGCCTTAAGCGCCCAATAAGCCTTGTGTTCTAATTCAACCGGTAAGTGACACGCCTTACCATACACCATGCGGAATGGGGTCGTTCCAATAGGTGTTTTGTAAGCAGTTCGGAATGCCCATAAGGCTTCGTCGAGTTTGAATGACCAGTCCTTTCTGTTTTGACTAACCGATTTTTCAAGTATTCTTTTAATAGCTCTATTGGTGTTTTCGACTTGGCCATTGGTCTGTGGATGATAAGCAGTGGAGAATCGATGGGGTACTCCATACCTCTTCATGACCTTTTCCATTTGTGCATTGCAAAAATGTGTCCCCCTATCACTAATGAGAGCTTTCGGAATCCCGAATCTTGCGAAAAGCTTTTTCAGGAAATGAATGACTACTCTTGCATCATTGGTCCTAAGGGCTTGTGCCTCAACCCATTTGGAAACATAGTCAATGGCGACTAAGATGTACTCGTTTCCCCCTGAGGATGGAAAGGGTCCCATGAAGTCAATCCCCCAAACATCGAATACCTCACAAACTTGTATAAAGTTCTGAGGTGCCTCATCCCTATGTGATATATTTCCTGCTCGTTGACATGCATCGCACGCCTGCACCATTTCTTTTACATCACGAAAAATTGTGGGCCAATAGAATCCTGCATCGAGAATCTTTCGGGCGGTAACGTTTATCCCATGATGCCCTCCAGAGGGACCAGAGTGACATTCTCTCATAATCTTTACTACCTCATTCTCCGAGACACAACGCCTTATAATGTGGTCAGGACACCTTCAGAATAAAAAGGGTTCATCCCAGAAGTAGTATTTTAGCTGGGAAAAGAACCTCTTCCTCTCGTACTTAGTCAGGTGTTCAGGAACAAGTCTACATCTACTTGCGAAGTAATTGGCAAAGTCGGCGTACCATGGTTCCGAATCAATCATTGACATCAGTTGTTCGTCAGGAAACGAATCCCTGATTTCACTTCTATCGTGCTTATCCAAGGGGTTTTCAAGACGAGATAGATGATCTGCGGCTAGATTCTCTGCCCCACTCTTATCGCGAATCTCAACATCGAATTCTTGTAACAACAAGATCCATCGAATTAGTCGTGACTTTGCATCCTGCTTCGCAAATAGATATCGAAGAGCTGAGTGATCAGTGAAGACGACTATCTTTGAAAGGACAAGATATTGCCGGAATTTGTCAAATGCAAACACTACGGCTAATAATTCTTTTTTGGTGGTGGAGTAGTTCTCTTGAGCGGGATTCATGGTTTTGCTAGCGTAGTAAATAGGTTGGAAAAGCTTGTCACACCGTTGACCTAATACAGCCCCGACAGCGAAGTCGTTAGCGTCGCACATGATTTCAAACGGTAACTTCCAGTTGGGTGTAATCATGATTGGAGCTTGAGTGAGTTCCCTTTTTAAGAGATCGAAAGCATCTTTGCATTCTTGGGAAAAATCGAACGGAGCATCCTTCACAAGCAATTGAGTCATTGGCCGGGCAATTTTGGAGAAGTCCTTGATGAATCTCCGATAAAATCCGGCGTGCCCCAAAAAGCTGCGTATTGCCTTAACAGTCGTGGGGTATGGTAACTTAGATACAGCTTCAACTTTAGCTTGGTCTACCACTATCCCGTTCCCTGAGATCTTATGCCCCAACACAATCCCTTCCTTTACCATGAAATGACACTTTTCCCAGTTTAACACCAAGTTGGTTTCCTCACAACGTTTAAGCATCTTTTCTAAATTAGCAAGACAGCGGTCGAAGGAGTTTCCGAAGACTGAAAAGTCATCCATGAATACTTCCATGCTGTCTTCCATGAGTTCGTGAAAGATTGCGGTCATGCAACGTTGGAAAGTGGCGGGGGCATTACATAGCCCAAAAGGCATCCTTTTGTAGGCAAATGTTCCATAGGGGCATGTAAATGTGGTATTTTCTTGGTCCTCGGGTGCTATGGGGATTTGAAAATATCCAGAGAATCCATCCAAGAAGCAATAGTACTCGTGTCCAGATAATCTCTCTAACATCTGATCAATGAATGGTAAGGGAAAGTGATCTTTCCTCGTGGCATCATTGAGCTTTCGAAAGTCGATGCATACCCGCCATCCAGTGACAGTTCTCTGGGGCACCATCTCACCCTTGTCATTCTTTACTACAGTCATTCCACCCTTTTTAGGTACCACCTGCACAGGGCTGACCCATGGGCTATCCGAGATCGAGTAAATCAGTCCTGCATCCAAAAGTTTGATAACTTCTTTCTTTACTACTTCCTTAATGTTAGGGTTCACTCGCCTCTAGGGTTGCACAGTAGGTTTATAATCTTCCTCCATAAGAATCTTATGTGTGCAAAAAGTTGAGTCAATCCCCTTAATGTCGGCCACACTCCATGCGAGCACCCCCTTGTATTTTTTCAGGACCTCTAAGAGTTTAACTTTTTGTTCTTGTTCCAAGGAAGAGTTTATGATTACAGGGAGTTGGTCCTCCCACTGAAGGAAGGCATACTCCAAATGGTTAGGAAGCTCTTTAAGATCAACGTTAGGAGGTTCGATAATAGAAGGTTTGAGCTTGTTTTCGGGCTTTCGGAGCTCGAGATGCTCCGTTGCCTCTTGTCTGGGGTAGAAGGAGACTGAATTAACATCCTCCGTCTTTTCCACCTCTAGCAAAGGCAGAAAACTCTCATCCCGTAGCCAGCCTTCATCGATTTGTTCATCGATGCAACTATCAATGACATCTGTGAGTTCATCTACTTCCCTGATAAAGTAGAGCCGGTTGGCTGCTTCGAGGGAGAGGTCCATAGAATCCTTAATGTCGAAGGTTGTGCTATCGTCTCCCACTCGTAAGGTCAATTTGCCATCGTAAACATCGATGGCTGCACGAGCGGTGGCAAGAAATGGTCTTCCTAAGATGATAGGTACCAAGTCATCCTCCTCCATATCCAGGATTACGAAGTCGAACGGGAATTTGAATTTCCCAACTTTGACTAGCACGTTCTCGCATATCCCTACGGGGTACTTGACTGATCTATCGGCTAGTTGGATGTTCATACGGGTAGACTTCAATCCAGAATATCCTAGTTTACGGAACATAGAGTGAGGCATGAGATTGATACTCGCTCCCAAATCGGCAAGAGCATTCTTGATTGATAGAGGTCCTATGGAGCAAGGCAAGGTGAAGCTGCCCGGATCGTCAACTTTCTTTGGTAGCCCTCGATGGGTTACCACTGAGCATTCTTCCCCCAGGGTCACAAGACCCTCGAGTTTCTTTCTGTTAGCGAGCAGCTTTTTGAAGTATGTGCTATACTTTGGCATGTGATAGCAAGCATCAAGGAGAGGTATGGTGACAACTGAGTCTTTTAGGTATGACAAGAACCTCTTGTTATCATTCTCAGTTCTCTGGTTCCTTAACCGGGATGGGAATGGAATTCTCACAGGTGGGTTAGGAAGGGACGATGGGGAAGGGGTCGTCACGGGCGGTTGGTCTAGGGTACTAATGCCGACATCCTGCTCCTCCTCCTCAGGTTTGTCTGGATCGAGGGTGATGGGGGATGAGTTTGGGTAAGGAGGGTCCTTGGTTGTCGTTCCAGCTCGTGTGGTTATCGCGAGCATGGGGTCTTTTTTTCTTTCTAATGGCGTTTGGAGGTGATCTAGGGCTGAGTTAAGCTTGTTGAAAAATTCTCCAATACCCTCCTGCTACTCGTCGAAAAGCTCATTAAGGCCTTTCATCTGCAAGTCTTTTTCTTGAGTGAAGTGACCAAGGTCATCTTCGAAATTGCTCCTGATTTTGAATTCAGGGCCTTCCTCCCCTTCTCTTTTCTTTACCAGATTTCCCCAAAGGGTGTAATCGTCATTTTGGTAGAAAGGCAAAAGGGAGGGATCAACATAAATGTCCCCTCCTGACAAGCACGCATGCTCAGTTGTGGCTACTCCTCCGCATTCCTCTACCTCATGCGGGCCTCCACAGTAATCGCAGATCAAGTAAGGATTCGACAACAGTTTAGGTAATTGCGATCCAGCTAGATAATCCATTCTTTTGTGAATTTTGCTCAACCGATCCGAGGTGATCTCAGAAATGCTGACAGTCGACTCAGGTTCATCCCAAGTGTCATCCTGGTCTTGAGCATATTCTTCAATCCTATCCCATCCTTCCTCGGCACTAAGATTGGCCAATCTTCCTTTCCTCGATTGGTTAAGTCCGTTCCGGTCATTAGAGGAGATATTTTCGTAAAAGATTTGGACCAAGAGCCAAAGTTCAATGCCATGATGTGGAACTTGTCTTATTAAATCTTTGAATCTAGTCCACGATTTATGGAAGGGTTCATCCTTCTCCTTCTGGAAACGGAGGATCCTATCTCTAAGTGCTGAGGTTCTTCCAGGTGGAAAGAACTTCTCATAGAACTTGGATATGAGTTGCTCCCATGTGAAGATAGATTCAGAAGGGAGTTTGTCATACCATTCTTGGGCTATTTCATATAAGGTGAAAGGAAAGAATCGCAATCGGGATGTGTCTCTAGTAGCCCCATCCGTATGGAGGGTGTCTACTATTTTTAGGAAGTCCTTGATGTGTTGGATTGGATTTTCCTCATCAAGTCCGCTGAATTTACACACACTTTTGACAAGCCAGACATCGGGTGCATGTAGGACCTCACTGGTGTGTTCGTTCGGGTAGACAATGGCATTAGAAAAGCCACGAAGAGTTGGGGAAGAGTAGTCCTTGAGACGCTTAGGAGGAGGTATTATAGGGGTACTCATCTCGTTGTGGGAGCTAGGGGTTGTGATGTGATTTTCTGAATTTTCCTCAGAAAGAGGTGCATCAAAGTCGATAGCAATGCTGGATGGTTCAGGATTTGAGTGAGTTTGTCTTAACCTACACATTTCTCTTTCGGGTTCTGCATAAGGCAAGACAAGGTCTTTAGTGGTACTACGACTCCTAGTGATCCTAAGGTTGGAGAATTCGTTGGTTGCCATGATGGCGGAAGGTGAAGAATTACGAACAAAGGCACGAAGAAATAAGATAGACTACAGAAAACCTAAAAATAAAAATAAAATCTTACTAGAAAGGAATCTAGCAAGTAGACCTAATAAAAAGAAATCCTAACCTAGACAATAACTATTCCCCGGCAACGGCGCCAAAAACTTGATGCGTGGGAATCGCAACAGGTTTTACCTCTCGAGGGATCTCAAGAAGCTTACAACCCCCACCAGGCAGTGTACCTGATCGTTGTAGTATAGTATAGTGACAAGTACCGGGGGATTGATCGTTCAGCTTAGGAATAGTGTCGCTAGGATTAGAAAGCCTGATTACTAGTTCTAAAGATGAGGGATGATTATTTTTGTGTTTTTATATTTTTTAGAAAGCAATTAAAATCTCGGGTTTTGGAAGAGTGGGCAGAATTAGTTGCTATTCAACTAACCCAAAACTAAGATGCAATCAAAATAAAATACTAAAAATGAAATTAAACTAATTATTACAAAGGTTGTGAGCAGTAGTTGGAGAAATTGTGTTTACTTAGACTTCACTACTCCCTAGATATCTTTTACACGTTAATTACTTGTTATAATTGCATGGATGACGGATTGTATTCCTTAATACCATTCATGGGGTGGCATACATAACTCCCCAATTCTATGAGCTCTTATCTCCTCCTACACCATGACCCAGCACAACTATAGGGATTGTAAACAGTGGCTCATGCATTAAATACAACCAATAAAGACCTACTACGCCTCGGTTCATGTTTCTTAAGACGTTCAAGCATGTTACCATTTGGAGATCTGCCAGTTTTCTTAAGCCTAACATATAAAATCATTCATCCAAGACAAGAATAAACAAGTAATCAACACATAATCAATATCTAGGTTTCATTAGATCTAAGCAAACACAAAAGAGATCTAGCCTAGCATAATTGAATTGAGACAAGAACAAGATATAGACAACCAACACATAGACATATTGATTGAATTAGAAGAACACTTATCTCAATTACAATGCAAGGTATCAAGGGTTTGGAACCCTTGAAAAACCTGTAAAAGTTCCACCAAATTCATCTTTAGGGTTTCACCAAAACTTCTCTCCTTTTAATGAAAAAACTAGAAAACTATATATAGGAAAACCGAGGTGACGGCGTCAAGAGCAATGGTGTGACGCCGTCATCCAGCCGCCAAATACTTCCTCGGACGGCCTTGATCTACTTATGACGGCCTATGTGACGCCGTCATCAACCACGGTATTTTATTCTTGGGACTTTGACGCCGTCATGCAAACTTTTGACGCCTTCATGAACTACGGATTTTTATTCTTGATGTTTGACGCCGTCAGGAGTTTAGTCTTGACGCCGTCATGCACTGTTCTCAGCATGGAAAATAGAGACTTTGCCGTTTTCTTCATTTTTATGCTCTAAAAACGTCCAAAATAGCTTCTTTTCCAGAATTCACTCTCCAAGTACCTAAAATCACAAAAGGAACGATTTAGGGCAATATTTGATCAAATAAAGTCGGATTCGGGCTTAAATGACCCCCTAAAAATGGATCATTTTTCGCCTCATCAAATTCACACTAAAATCATAAGTTTTATCATTTATACTCTTTGTATTGAATTCATATTTTCATTATTTATGTTAAACATTGATTTTTCTATATTTATGAGTATGAGTGGCTAAACACCTTTGGTGTTGGCCTTATTATGAAATTGTTATTATTATGATTTAGTTTTCTCGCATTATTATCATTTTATTTGTATATTTTCTTAGCATGTCTTAGGACACCTTTGTTTAGGTAGTATTGAGGTTTGGTAGTTCCATTGAGGCTAGGAGAATTAACCATAGGACCCATAGCGGATAAGGGTGTGTTTTGGTGATAGGAATTGACCATAGGACTATCACCATTCATGTGGAAATTTCAAAGAACGACCAGCTACCAAACCGATTTGCTTAAGAAATTAGGGGGGGTCTAAGTTCCAACCGGCCGAATCCTGTTAGACTATTCTAAGTTAGTAGAGGCGCTTAAAGACTCTTGCACCTTTTATTTTCCAGCGAACTCTTGTCATCATTAAGTTACAGGAATAGGGCAATGTGTAAGATAGGATTAGACGATTTGACAATCTGAGTCTATCGACTTGAATCCCCAGATGAAACGATAGGTTGCATTAATTAGAAAACTTGTCATGATAATAACAAGAGTAGTAATTAGGTTGACACATATCTCCCAACTGATTTCCCTTCGCTTATTTATTTTCTTTATTGTTTTGTTTATTTTGTTTCATTAGTTTAATTAATCAAATAAAAAAAAACCCTTTAAAACTAGTGACACTAGACTTAGATATAATCCGCACGCATAGCTCTTGGGATGACCTCGGCTTTACCGTTAGCTATACCATACACGACCGGGTACACTGACCGATAGTTCATTAAGTAGACCTTAGGTAGACGAGCAACTTATAAAAATAAAACCTGGTCGGTAAATCCTGCATCATCAGTACTAGTACTTTTTCCTGAGCTTAGATGTATTTTTTGAATGTTTATCCCGAATTTTGAAATTTAGTCAACTTACAACTATTTCATTATCAATTGGTAAACAGTTTTGTTATTAACTTATAAACTAATATGTCACCACATTATGAACCAATTTACTACCCTCATATAAATTACTTTACTACTACCTAATAAACTGTAACACCCCCAATTCATGATGCAGCGGAATTCAACTTGGGTGTTACTCGACGGCACAACAGTCATAATAATAGAAAACGATCTCTAAACGAATCGTATTAAAAAGAGTTGTCATTCATATTTATTCAAATATATCAGAGTTTACATAGTAAGGTCCCAAAAGGTTCCATTGTTTCAAAATACATTAATATAAAGTCTTTGATGTTTTTATCGAATGACATAATAGTTTATAGCCTTCTTCCTTCGGTACGTGCCCTTCCGCTCCATTCTTGATTATCATGGACCTGAAATACATGCTTAAGAGGTCAACACAAAGGTTGAGTGAAATTCATAGAGTTTGTTTAACGGTTGAACACAATATGTTGGTAGTAAGAGTTAATTAGACTCATACTCATGTTAGAAAACAAAACAGTTATTATTATATACTATGCTCATGCAACCAATACGTTAACGGGTACCAATATCAATCGGCGGTTATGTTGCCCCGGTAAGTACTTTGCCGTCATACTTAATGTTTTCAAATATAGTGCATTCGTTTGAACTAATCTGCTCAAACAAATGGGATTCGTCAATCCCAATAGGCCTATTCACAATACTCGCGCTCACTAATACTAGTGATTAAATGGTTCATGATGGGGCCTAGGATTGGCAAGGTAGGTACTTAGTAATAATAAAACAATCAGGCAGCATACAGTTTCAAAGCATTGTGTTCGGTTTAAAAGTAGCATGTATTCCCCCCAAGGGTTTGTAAAACATTGAAGTAATGTAAAGCGGGGCTATGAACTCACCTTAAGTAAGATAGCAAGTAATGAAGGTGATGGTTGGATCGTGTAGGTTTCTACGAGCAACCTATAATAGAATGTTGCGACTTAGGATCGAAGTGAAGAATATGAATAAGTGCGTATATAAATATCTTGCATTTAGTCCATGATGTGGTATGATGTATATTTGTAAGTCTTTGAAAGAAAAGATTTATGAACATGTATGTTTTGTATATCGTTTACTACCGTTCGGGCCGACATAATTCAGAAGTCATGTTAGTAAGCGTTCGAGGAGCCAGGACACTTTAATTCGTAAATCCACAACTTATCTCGACGGCTTACATAATGAACTCCTCACATGAGGCTCCCTACTATTGTAGTAGTTGATAAAATATATAGATATAAGTTTTGATCCGAAAAGTTATATGTCCGATTTTTGAATAAACTTAGGAAAGTTTATTAGTACATGAAGATTGTTATTAGGGTATGTTTCAATAGTCTTGTATGACCATTTTTCTTTGTAATATCTCATGGTTCCTTTTTAAGTGAAGTAGATCCAAATTGCTTGTTCAATATATCGCCAATTCCTTGTTTCATGTTTACGCCTATGTAAGTTGGTATGGTCATTTCGTCATGGCCTAGCCATGCCCTTTGGTCCTTGTTCCAAGGTCATGAGACTCAACCTTGGCTCTAGCCATGGTGGTGGTCTTGATTATAGGTCATAAGACCTCTTGTTCCTTTTAAAGTATAACCAATATATAGTGACTTATATATATGTAAATAGCTGTTAAAAAACTGAGAAATATCTCACTCAGAAAGCGTTTTCGAGGCTCGAGCCTCTTTGTTCCTGAATGAAAACGTGATTCCGGACAACTTTCGTGTTTTAACTTTTTCATGAATCGGACCAGAAAGGCCTCTTTTTGCGTGTTTTAGGTTCTGTCACAGAAGCTTTTTAGGCAGTTTTGCCGGAAAGTTTTGGTAACTTCAAATCGCCATAACTTTTGACTCGTATACTCTTTTTAGGTGGTTCAAATTGCTACGGTTTCCTTGTTAGGTCCTCTACTACAATATGTAATAATCCAATATCATATTTTTACCATTTTGATCAGGTTTTACCAAGAAATTCACTAGTTTACTTGTTTTAGTAACTTATTTTAACAATCCATTATAACAACATCTTTTACTCATTTTTATACATCATGGATAATAATACAAGACATAATATAGCAAGAATAATATGTAAATGATATGAACATGATTAATAAACAAGAAGCATGTTAGGTTTAGGCTTACAACTTTTGGCTTTCAAAGATGAAAGGAAAATAGCAAGTAAGGAAAAGGACTTTGATAGACTTGCTTCAACCCTTTTTCACTTCATGCAATCTTTCTACCCTTGGTATTCTTGAAAGAGATGTAATGAAAGTTGAGGTGAATTGAGTGGATTTAAACTCAAGAGAAATCACCAAGTATATTAGGGTTTGGAAGTGTTTTGGTAACCTAAGATCACACTAGGGTTTCTATCTTGAACTATCACTTGAACCTTGCTAGAACTTTGAAGGAAATAAAGCTATGGAGAGAGTGTTGTGGTGTGAGGTATGGACGGCAACAACAAGGGGGGGGGGGCTTTTATAGTCTCATGAGGAGGTTAGTTTACTTACGATATTTTTGGCCAAAATAACACATGTAACCATCCAAGATCACATGTTACAAGATCAAGCCACACAAGGGTGTGACTCCCCCCCTAATGGCGGTTCACAAGAGCTAGGGGGGTGAGTTGGCTTGGCTTGGATATTATCCTAAGATATTTGCTAGTTTTGACTCCGGGAAATGCCAACCGTAAATGATTAGGCCTCAAAACGTAAAACTGGGTGTCGTAAAATTATGAAACTTGAAAGTATTGATAAACATATCCATATGTTCCATAATAAAATATAAAATGGGTGATAAGTTCCATTTGGGTGGTAAAACCCTGCTAAAACGGGAAACACGGGTCTAAAACGCGTAATACGTAAAATGTACGAATATTGCGTAAAATTGAGAAAAGTAAAATGTTACTTTTCTAATATGATATAAATGATTTAAAATGATTTATAATGTCTAGACTGGGCTCAGTCTAGTGTCGGTTGGTATTAAATGTCTTTTAGACATCAAACCGTAAGCCTAAAAAGCAAGGAATGACTTATAAAATCAAGGAATGATTTTTAGTCAATGGAGGAGGGAAAAATATGTTGACTTATTTTAATAAGTTGAAAGCTCAAATCATCTTAGAAACGCGGTGCAGGTATAGGCTAAGATTACGGCTGAGTAAAAACGCTTAAAACTGAAAATTCCAGTTTTTCACGGCCGAAGTTTATTTTGGTCATGATTTTTCTCAGTCATGATTTATTCTCAAATAAATCATGAGTGTGTCAAACATTTTTCTGATGTGGGGTCACCTGACGGGGTCAAATTTCGTTGTGCGTAGAATTTCTGATTGCCGTTTTACCCTAAAACGTGTAATTTCGTGTAATTTCTTAATAACAATCACGAAAATGATCTGATGAATGTCAAACATTTAATTTGCCATGGAAATGATTTATCACTCGAGAATATGAAATAAAAATCAACTTTCGGGAAAATTTCAGAAAGAAATGAATAGTAAAAATGAATAGTAAATTTTCCGGGAATAGTAATTAACCTGAAATTGCGAATTGTTACAGTCTCCACCCCATATGAGAGCTCCGTCCCAGAGATCAATTTGCATTAGGAGTAGAAGCTTCGTTGGTAAAAAGATGTGGGTATTTCTTACGTATCTGGTCCTCTCGTTCCCATGTGTATTCAGGACCACGTCGTGAGTTCCAACGAACTTTGACAATTGGAATACGGCTTTGCTTGAGTTGTTTGACCTCTCGGTCCATGATTTCTACGGGTTCCTCAATAAATTGAAGATCGTCATTGAGTTGAATTTCATCGAGTGGAATCACGAGTGATTCATCCGACAAGCATTTCTTTAGGTTAGATACATGGAAAATGGGGTGTACACTACTGAGTTCTGATGGAAGCTCAAGTCTGTACGCCACAGGGCCAACCCTGGCTAGGATTTTGAATGGTCCAATGTATCTTGGGTTTAGTTTTCCTCGTTTACCGAATCGTATCAAGCCTTTCCAAGGCGATACCTTTAGCATAACCCTATCTCCGACTTGGAATTCTAGGGGTCTGCGTCGTGTGTCGGCATAACTTTTCTGTCGATCTCTTGCGGTTTGTAGTCGACTTCTGATTTGTACAATCTTTTCCGTTGTTTCTCGTATGAGTTCTGGTCCAGTGAGTTGAACTTCTCCCACTTCAGCCCAACAAGCAGGTGAACGACACTTTCGACCGTAAAGTGCTTCAAATGGAGCTGCTTTAATACTTGTATGATAGCTGTTGTTGTAGGAAAATTTGACTAATGGTAAATGAGTATCCCATCCTTTTCCAAAGTCTATTATACAAGCTCGAAGCATGTCTTCAAGTGTTTGAATTGTTCGTTCACTCTGACCATCGGTCTGAGGATGGTACGCTGTACTCATGTCTAGATTTGTTCCAAAGGCGTCTTGGAGTGATTGCCAGAAATTGGAAGTAAATCTACCATCTCTGTCAGATATGATGGATATCGGTGCACCATGTCTTGAGACTATTTCTTTGACGTACAGTCGGGTTAGTTGTTCCATTTTGTAAGTCTATTTGATTGGTATAAAGTGTGCGGATTTTGTGAGACGATCAACTATGACCCAGATGGAGTCATAACCGCTTGATGTCTGATGCGTGGGAATCGCACCTTGCTTTACCTCTCGAGGGATCTCGAGAAGCTTACAACCCCCACCAGGCAGTGTACCTGATCGTTGTAGTATAGTATAGTGACAAGTACCGGGGGATTGATCGTTCAGCTTAGGAATAGTGTCGCTAGGATTAGAAAACCTAATTAATAGTTCTAGAGGTGAAAGATGATTATTTTTGTATTTTTATATTTTTTATGAAAGCAAGTAAAATCTCGGGTTTTGAAGGAGTGGGCGGAATTAGTTGCTAATCAACTAACCCAAAGCTAAGATGCAATCAAAATAAAATACTAAAAATGAAAATAAACTAATTTATACTAAGGTTGTGAGCAGTGGTTGGAGAAATTGTGTTTACTTAGACTTCATTACTCCCTAGATATCTTTTACATGTTAATTACTTGTTACACTTGTATGAATGACGGATTGTATTCCTTAATACCATTCGTGGGGTGGCATACATAACTCCCCAACTCTATGAGCTCTTATCTCCTCCTACACCATGACCCAGCACAACTATAGGGATTGTAAACAGTGGCTCATGCATTAAATACAACCAATAAAGACCTAGTACGCCTCGGTTCATGTTTCTTAAGACGTTCAAGCATGTTACCATTTGGAGATCTGCCAGTTTTCTTAAGCCTAACATATAATATCATTCATTCAAAACAAGAATAGACAAGTAATCAACACATAATCAACATCTAGGTTTCATTAGATCTAAGCAAACACAAGAGAGATCTAGCCTAGCATAGTAGAATTGAGACAAGAACAAGAGATAAACAACCAACACATAGACATATTGATTGAATTGAAAGTACACTTATCTCAATTACAATGCAAGGTCTCAAGGGTTTGGAACCCTTGAAAAACCTGTAAAAGAGGCACCAAAATCGTCTTTAGGGTTTCACCAAAACTTCTCCTCTTTTAATGAAAAAACTAGAAAACTATATATAGGAAAAATAGTCAGACGGCGTCAAGAGTAACTTCTGACGCCGTCACCTCGCCGCCATATACTTCCTCGGACGGCCTTGATCCACTTATGACGGCCTATGTGACGCCGTCACCACCTACGGTATTTTATTCTTGCCACTTTGACGCCGTCATGAAGCCTTCTGACGCCGTCACCACCTACGGTGTTTAATTCTTCATGTCTGACGCCGTCAAGATGGTGGTCTTGACGCCGTCACCTTGTATCTTCAACATGGAAATTTGGTACTTAGCCGTTTTCTTCACTTTTATGCTCCAAAAACGTCCAAAATGGCTTCTTTTCCAGAATTCACTCTCCAAACACCTAAAATCACAAAAGGAACGATTTAGGGCAATATTTGATCAAATAAAGTCGGATTGGGGCTTAAATGACCCCCTAAAAACGGATCATTTTTCGCCTCATCATATACCCTTACACTTGAGATTTGCTTGTCCTCAAGCAAATGAGCTTTTATTCTACTCAAAAGACAAGTTAGGGGTCATTTAACACTAATATAAAAGTAATTACAACAAATAATCGTTCCACTAAAGACCAATAGACAAGCACGGAGGTCATATACAAGCACCTCACAAATAGTGTTTAGATACTCACATCTCTCGGGTGTAATAAAGTAATATAACATTATGGAAATGGAAGATATCTCTCACTACCTGTCATAGCAAAATAGAGTACCATAGGCTTGGGAAAGGATCAAACCTCCACCACATGGCGTAAGCACCTAGGATAAACTATCAAAGAGGTCTTTTAAAAGGGTTATAACGTTAGGTGTAGGGATATGAATTACACGGTTTTGTTGGATAAAGGAAGTTTTACTGGTGGCGAGTTAACAATCTTGGTTAATTACATGTACAAGATGGCGTTGCTAAGCCAAGACTAGACTCGACTTAAGCTAATAAATGAAAAATAACAAAAACATAAAATGAACATAGAATGAAAACGGGATGGTAGTCCGTATGGTTTTTCTCTTTTTTTTTTTTTTTTTTTTTTTTTTTTTTTTTTTTTTTTTCTAACTTTTTTCGTTTTTTTTTTTTTTTTTTTTTTTTTTTTTTTTTTTTTTTTTTTTGCATACACTCTTACCCTACCATCCAAAATAATACATCATAGGGAATGGGAATTCCCCTTACACTTGAATCTTTACATACTTTACATTCGACTAATCTAATGACTCGAATCAAGAAAATCAAAACACTTGGAGCACTTTTAAGATTAACGTACATATGGGGGTAATAATATGATGTTCTTCCCCATTACTCCATAAAATAAGTACTTACCCATGAGTCCCAATCGTCCCAAAATAATATGTACAAGGATATGACTCGACTTAGCAACCATGTAATCAATTAGAAAGTTAACTTAGGGTTTAACAAATAACAATAATGCACTAAAAATGAGCGCATACACGGAAGGCTAAGGCGATTTGGGTGTACATTTAAGTGGGGTGTAACAAATTCTTCCTTTAAGTAAGATGCTTAAAGTTAGAAATGAAAAGATAGGCTCGGAGGGGTGTACTAGGGGTATCGTGTACTAAAAATGAGTACAACGCTAAGGGTGTGGGAAAAATTAGTTGACTTAACTAGCCAAGTAATATGACTTAAATGGTCAAGTAATTATAATACGGGTTTAACACAAGGGTGATCCTAATGCCTCTTATCATGTAGTAAATCCTACCACACGAATGTAGTCTCACTAGCGGTCTCGGGATGCATCACTAACGCAAGTTCTAGAATCTAAATGCTACCGGTACACTCATAAGCACTAATAATGAATGCTTTTCCTATCAAATCTAAAGGCGAGCCTCACATTTTTGGGTGGAAAATTTTTCTGAATGTACGGTTATGTGCTAGTCATACAACCTCCTATCCATGAGACGCTTGCTATGGCTAAAGTTTCACTCCTAAATGTTGTAAAAAATTTTAAATTTGGCGCTAAAATTACACTAACAAGTATTTCGCATAGTTTTATTACGCATCTACTATCGAACAAAACAAACTCAAGCGAAAGTGCATATGTAAGGTATCATCTTTTTACCCTCCCCTTACACTTAAGATGAACATTGTCCCCAATGTTCAAGTAAAGAATGTAAAAGTGCAAAAGTAAAAAGAATGAAATCAAATACTCCCCTGATTCGCTCGGTATGGATTATAGGTTGGCCAGGTTAAATCTTCTTCCAAGAAAACGAACAATCAAAGCTTCCCTTCCAGAATATAAATCATCTTCTTGTCACAAATAACCTGTAAATCCTGACAAAAGTAGACAAGGCAACCTCGCGTAAAATCGGCGGCATCCTATATAAGTTATTAAATCCTAGAAAACAAAGTAAGATATAATGCTTGTGGAATGAAGTTTGCAGATTTCCTGGAGATTATAAAACTTAATAATTCACAAAAACTATAAGACTCCGTTAGAAAAACAAAACCGGTAAAATTTCCAGATTTTAACTCCTGACGCCGTCAAGAGCAATACCCTGACGCCGTCAGAATGGACCTGCAGAAATTCTTATGTTAAGTTTCCGGAAAATTTCTGAAAAAACTTTGTCCTACTTCCTGGAAAATCCTACAAAACTTTATTATGACTCAATACAAGCATTTGACTCTAACAAATACGAATATACATGTTCATTAAATATTGTGGAGAATCATGATCGGTTTGTTTCTTAAAAACATATTTGGGGTTTCCCCTTACACTTATTTTTTGCAAAGATACCTTTAGGTTGAAGTTAAGACTAGGCCAAACAACATAATAAAGTATTTCCACATTTTGTTAGAGAAACATGATCAACCAACAATAAAAACAAAGCATGCATACGGAAGCAAATAACAAACAAACAAATAAAATGAAAATCACACAAAGCATGGGTTGCCTCCCAAGAAGCGCTTTTCTTTATTTACGAGTCTTGTAGCTAGACTCAAAGTCATGGGGTACTACGTGATCTCATCATCAAACATCACATCCTCCTCATTAATCATTTCATTGTTATTTTCTTGGTAATGTTTTACACGTTGTATGTTAACCGTGAATTCCCTACCCTCATCATCAACTAACACTACTGCTCCAAATTTAGAGGAATTCTTTACCGTGAACGGCCCATACCATCTAGACTTAAGTTTTCCCGGAAATAATCTCAACCGAGAATTGTATAATAGGACCTTGTCTCCTTCTGAAAATTCTTTGGGTTTCTTAATTCTTTGATCATGCCATCTTTTAGCTCTCTCTTTATATGTGATGGAGGATTCATAGGCTTCTAATCTAAGCTCATCAAGCTCGTGTAATTGCAAAAACCTACTGTTCCCCGCAGTTGTGTAATCTAAGTTGCATGCCTTAAGCGCCCAATAAACCTTGTGTTCTAATTCTACCGGTAAGTGACATGCCTTACCATACACCATGCGGAACGGGGTCGTTCCAATAGGTGTTTTGTAGGCAGTTCGGAATGCCCATAAGGCTTCGTCAAGTTTGAATGACCAGTCCTTTCTGTTTTGACTAACCGTTTTTTCAAGTATTCTTTTAATAGCCCTATTGGTGTTTTCGACTTGGCCATTGGTCTGTGGGTGATAGGCGGTGGAGAATCGCTGGGGTACTCCATACCTCTTCATGACCTTTTCCATTTGTGCGTTGCAAAAATGTGTCCCCCTATCACTGATGAGAGCCTTCGGAATCCCGAATCTTGCGAAAAGCTTTTTCAGGAAATGAATGACTACTCTAGCATCATTAGTCCTAAGGGCTTGTGCTTCAACCCATTTCGAAACATAGTCAATGGCGACTAAGATGTACTCGTTTCCCCCTGAGGATGGAAAGGGTCCCATAAAGTCAATCCCCCAAACATCGAATACCTCACAAACTTGTATAAAGTTCTGAGGTGCCTCATCCCTATGTGATATATTTCTAGCCCGTTGACATGCATCACACGCTTGTACCATATCTTTTACATCACGGAAAATTGTGGGCCAATAGAATCCTGCATCGAGAATCTTTCGAGCAGTAACATTTTTCCCATGATGCCCTCCAGAGGGACCGGAGTGACATTCCCTCATGATTTTTACTGCCTCATTCTCCGAAACACAATGCCTTATAATGTGGTCAGGACACCTTCGGAATAAAAATGGTTCATCCCAGAAGTAATATTTCAGCTGGGAAAAGAACCTCTTCCTTTCGTATTTAGTCAGGTATTCAGGAACAAGTCTACATCTACTTGCGAAGTAATTGGCGAAGTCGGCGTACAATGGTTCCGAATCAAGGATAGACATCAGTTGTTCGTCGGGAAACGAATCCTTAATTTCACTTCTATCGTGTTTATCCAAGGGGTTTTCAAGACGAGATAGATGATCGGCGGCTAGATTCTCTGCCCCCCTTTTATCGCGAATCTTAACATCAAATTCTTGTAGCAACAAGATCCACCGAATTAGTCATGGTTTGGCGTCCTGTTTCGCAAACAAATATCTAAGAGCTGAGTGGTCAGTGAAGACGACTGTCTTTGAAAGGACAAGATATTATCGGAATTTGTCGAATGCAAACACTACGGCTAATAATTCTTTTTCTGTGGTGGAGTAGTTCTCTTGGGCGGGATTCATGGTTTTGCTAGCGTAGTAAATAGGTTGGAAAAGCTTGTCACGTCGCTGACCTAATACAGCCCCGACAGCGAAGTCGCTAGCGTCACACATTATTTCAAATGGTAACTCCCAGTTGGGTGTGATCATGATTGGAGCATGAGTGAGTTCCCTTTTTAGGAGGTCGAAAGCATCTTTGCATTCTTAGGAAAAATCGAATGGAGCATCCTTCACAAGCAATTGAGTCATTGGCCGGGCAATTTTGGAGAAGTCTTTGATGAATCTCCGATAAAATCCGGCGTGCCCCAAAAAGCTGCGTATTGCCCTAACAGTTGTGGGGTATGGTAACTTAGATATAGCTTCAACCTTAGCTTGGTCCACCTCTATCCCGTTCCCTGAAATCTTATGCCCCAACACAATCCCTTCCTTTACCATGAAATGACACTTTTCCCAGTTCAACACCAAGTTGGTTTCCTCGCAACGTTTAAGCATCTTTTCTAAATTAGCAAGACAGCGGTCGAAGGAGTTTCCGAAGACTGAAAAGTCATCCATGAACACTTCCATGCTGTCTTCCATGAGTTCGTGAAAGATTGCGGTCATGCAATGTTGGAAAGTGGCGGGGGCATTACATAGCCCAAAAGGCATCCTTTTGTAGGCAAATGTCCCATAGGGGCAAGTAAACGTGGTCTTTTCTTGGTCCTCAGGTGCTATGGGGATTTGAAAATATCCAGAGAATCCATCTAAGAAGCAATAGTACTCGTGTCCAGATAATCTTTCTAACATCTGATCAATGAATGGTAAGGGAAAGTGATCTTTCCTCGTGGCATCATTGAGCTTTCGATAGTCAATGCATACCCGCCATCCAGTGACAGTTCTCTGGGGCACCATCTCACCCTTGTCATTTTTTACTACAGTCATTCCACCCTTTTTAGGTACAACCTGCACAGGACTGACCCATGGGCTATCCGAGATCGGGTAAATCAGTCCTGCATCCAAAAGTTTGATAACTTCTTTCTTCACTACTTCCTTAATGTTAGGGTTCACTCGCCTCTGGGGTTGCACAGTGGGTTTATAATCTTCCTCCATAAGAATCTTATGCGTGCAAAAAGTTGAGTCAATCCCCTTAATGTCGGCCACACTCCATGCGAGTACTCCTTTGTATTTCTTCAGGACCTCTAAGAGTTTAACTTTTTGTTCCTTTTCCAAGGAAGAGTTTATGATTACCGGGAGTTGGTTTTCTCCCTGAAGAAAGGCATACTCCAAATGATTAGGGAGCTCTTTAAGATCAACGTCAGGGGGCTCGATAATAGAAGGTTTGAGCTTGTTCTCGGGCTTTCGGAGCTCGAGATGCTCCGTTGCCTCTTGTCTGGGGTAGAAAGAGACTGCATTAACCTCCTCCGTCTTTTCCACCTCTAGCAAAGGCAGAAAACTCTCGTCCCGTAGCCAGCCTTCATCGATTTGTTCATCGATGCAATCATCAATGACATCTGTGAGCTCATCTACTTCCCCGATAAAGTAGAGCCGGTTGGATGCTTCGAGGGAGAGGTCCATAGAATCCTTAATGTCGAAGGTTGTGCTATCGTCTCCTACTCGTAAGGTCAATTTGCCATCGTAGACATCGATGACTGCACGAGCGGTAGCAAGAAATGGTCTACCTAAAATGATAGGTACCACATCGTCCTCCTCCATATCCAGGATTACGAAGTCGACAGGGAATTTGAATTTCCCAACCTTGACTAGCACGTTCTCACATATCCCTTCGGGGTACTTGACTGATCTATCGGCTAGTTGGATGTTCATACGGGTAGGCTTCAATCCGGAATATCCTAGTTTACGGAACATAGAGAGAGGCATGAGATTGATACTTGCTCCCAAATCGGCAAGAGCATTCTTGATTGATAGAGGTCCTATAGAGCACGGCAAGGTGAAGCTGCCCGGATCGTCTATCTTCTTTGGTAGCCCTTTATGGGTCACCACTGAGCATTCTTCCCCTAGGGTTACAAGACCCTCGAGCTTCTTCCTGTTAGCGAGTAGCTTTTTGAAGTATGTGCTATACTTTGCATGTGATAGCAAGCATCCAGGAGAGGTATGGTGACAACTGAGTCTTTTAGGTATGACAAGAACCTCTTGTTATCATTCTCAGTTTTCTGGTTCCTTAGTCGAGATGGGTATGGAATTCTCACAGGTGGGTTAGGAAGGGCTGATGGGGAGGGAGTTGTTACGGGTGGTTGGTCCGGGGTGCCAATGCCGACATCCTGCCCCTCCTCCCCAGGTTTGTCTGAATCGAGCGTGACGGGGGACGAATTTGGGTAAGGAGGGTCCTTGGTTGTCGTTCCGGCCCGTGTGGTTATCGCGTGCATGGGATCTTTTCTTCTTTCTGACGGTGGTTGAAGGTTATCTAGGGCTGAGTTAAGCTTGCTGAAAAATTCTCCGACATCCTCCTGATGTTTGTCGAAAAGCTCATTAAGCCCTTTCATTTGCAAGTCTTTTTCTTGAGTGAAGTGACCAAGGTCATCTTCGAAATTGCTCCTGATCTTGAATTCAGGGCCTCCCTCCCCTTCTTTTTTTCTCACCAGATTTCCCCAAAGGGTATAATCATCATTTTGGTAGAAAGGCAAAAGGGAGGGGTCAGCATAAATGTCTCCTCCTGACAAGCACGCATGTTCAGTTGTGGCTGCTCCTCCGCATTCCTCCACCTCATGCGGACCCCCACAGTAATCGCAGATCAAGTAAGGATTTGACAGTATTTTAGGTGGTTGCGATCCAGCTAGGCAATCCATTCTTTTGTGAACTTTGCTTAATCGATCCGAGGTGGTTTCAGAAATGCCAATAGTCAACTCAGGTTCATCCCAAGTGTCATCCTGGTCTTGGGCATATTCTTCAATCCTGTCTCATCCTTCCTCGGCACTAAGATTGGCCAACCTTCCTTTCCTAGATTGGTTGATTCCGTTCCGGTCATTAGAGGAAATATTTTCATAAAAGATTTGGACCAAGAGCCAAAGTTCAATGCCATGATGTGGTCCACGCTTTATGGAAGGGTTCATCCTTCCCCTTTCGGAAATGAAGGATCCTATCCCTAAATGCTGAGGTTTTTCCAGGTGGAAAGAACTTCTCATAGAACTTGGATATGAGTTGCTCCCATGTGAAAATAGATTCGGAAGGGAGTTTGTCATACCATTCTTGGGCTTTTTCGTATAAGGTGAAAGGGAAGAATCGCAGTCGGGATGTGTTTCTAGTAGCCCGACCCGTATGGATGGTGTCCACTATTTTTAGGAAGTCCTTGATGTGTTGGATTGGATTTTCCTCATCAAGTCCGTGGAACTTACACACACTTTTGACAAGCCAAATATCATTTGCATGCAAGACCTCGTTGGTATGTTCGTTTGGATAAACAATGGCATTGGAAAACCCATGAGGAGTTGGGGAAGAGTAATCCTTGAGACGCTTAGGAGGAGGTGTTGCGGGAGTATTCGTCTCGTTGTGGGAGCTCGGGGTTGTGATGTGATTTTCTAAATTTTCTTCAGAGAGAGGTGCATCAAAGTCAATAGCAATGTTGGATGGTTCAGGTGTTGAGTGAGTTCGTCTTAACCTACACATTTCTCTTTCGGGTTCTGCATAAGGCAAGACGAGGTCTTTAATGGTGCTACGACTCCTAGTGATCCTAAGGTTGGAGAATTCGTTGGTTGCCATGATGGTGAATGGTGAAGAGTTACAAACAAAGGCACGAAGAAATAAGATAGACTAAAGAAGACCTAAAAATAAAAATAAAAATCTTACTAGAAAGGAATCTAGCAAGTAGACCTAATAAAAAGAAATCCTAACCTAGACAATAACTATTCCCCGGCAGCGGCGCCAAAAACTTGATGCGTGGGAATCGCACCTTGCTTTACCTCTCGAGGGATCTCGAGAAGCTTACAACCCCCACCAGGCAGTGTACCTGATCGTTGTAGTATAGTATAGTGACAAGTACCGGGGGATTGACCGTTCAGCTTAGGAATAGTGTCGCTAGGATTAGAAAACCTAATTAATAGTTCTAGAGGTGAAAGATGATTATTTTTGTATTTTTATATTTTTTATGAAAGCAAGTGAAATCTCGGGTTTTGAAGGAGTGGGCGGAATTAGTTGCTAATCAACTAACCCAAAGCTAAGATGCAATCAAAATAAAATACTAAAAATGAAAATAAACTAATTTATACTAAGGTTGTGAGCAGTGGTTGGAGAAATTGTGTTTACTTAGACTTCATTACTCCCTAGATATCTTTTACATGTTAATTACTTGTTACACTTGTATGAATGACGGATTGTATTCCTTAATACCATTCGTGGGGTGGCATACATAACTCCCCAACTCTATGAGCTCTTATCTCCTCCTACACCATGACCCAGCACAACTATAGGGATTGTAAACAGTGGCTCATGCATTAAATACAACCAATAAAGACCTAGTACGCCTCGGTTCATGTTTCTTAAGACGTTCAAGCATGTTACCATTTGGAGATCTGCCAGTTTTCTTAAGCCTAACATATAATATCATTCATTCAAAACAAGAATAGACAAGTAATCAACACATAATCAACATCTAGGTTTCATTAGATCTAAGCAAACACAAGAGAGATCTAGCCTAGCATAGTAGAATTGAGACAAGAACAAGAGATAAACAACCAACACATAGACATATTGATTGAATTGAAAGTACACTTATCTCAATTACAATGCAAGGTCTCAAGGGTTTGGAACCCTTGAAAAACCTGTAAAAGAGGCACCAAAATCGTCTTTAGGGTTTCACCAAAACTTCTCCTCTTTTAATGAAAAAACTAGAAAACTATATATAGGAAAAATAGTCTGACGGCGTCAAGAGTAACTTCTGACGCCGTCACCTCGCCGCCATATACTTCCTCGGACGGCCTTGATCCACTTATGACGGCCTATGTGACGCCGTCACCACCTACGGTATTTTATTCTTGCCACTTTGACGCCGTCATGAAGCCTTCTGACGCCGTCACCACCTACGGTGTTTAATTCTTCATGTCTGACGCCGTCCAGATGGTGGTCTTGACGCCGTCACCTTGTATCTTCAGCATGGAAATTTGGTACTTAGCCGTTTTCTTCACTTTTATGCTCCAAAAACATCCAAAATGGCTTCTTTTCCAGAATTCACTCTCCAAACACCTAAAATCACAAAAGGAACGATTTAGGGCAATATTTGATCAAATAAAGTCGGATTCGGGCTTAAATGACCCCCTAAAAATGGATCATTTTTTGCCTCATCAATGTCTTTGGGAGTTTGGTAATGAAGTCCATAGTAATTCTTTCCCATTTCCACATAGGAATCTCTGGTTGTTGCAATGGACCGGATGGTTTTTGATGTTCGGCTTTTACTTTAGAGCAGGTAAGACATTTGCTAACGTATGTTGCAATGTCGGCTTTCATGTTCGGCCACCAATAAAGTAACTTAAGATCATGATACATCTTATCAGATCCTGGATGTATGGAGTATTTAGACTTGTGTGATTCATGCACGATCAAGTCTCGTAGGCAACCAAAAAGTGGTAACCAACTTCGACCTTGGAAGCATAAAGTTCCATCTGAACGGGTTTCGAATTTCTTCTGTATCATGCCATCCAACTTTTCCTTTTGGACGTCTTCTTGTTTCACCGCCTCAGCTTGAGCGTGAAGGATTTGAGTAGGAATGTTTGAATTTATGGTTAAAACTAAGGCTCGGACTCGTAGTGGTTTAACCCGTTCCTTTCGGCTCAAGGCGTCGGCTACTACGTTTGCCTTTCCTGGGTGGTAACGAATGTCGCAGTCATAATCACTTAGTAATTCCAACCAACGACGTTGTCTCATGTTTAGTTCTTTTTGGTTCAAAATGTGTTGTAGACTTTTATGATCGGTGTACACAGTACATCTAGTACCGTATAGATAGTGCCTCCAGATTTTTAGTGCAAAGACCACAGCTCCTAACTCTAAGTCATGAGTGGTGTAATTTTCTTCATGAACCTTAAGTTGTCTTGAAGCATAAGCCATGACCTTATCACGTTGCATCAACACGGCACCTAAACCTTGGTACGATGCATCACAATAGACTACAAAATCTTTGATCCCATCTGGCAATGCTAGGATATGAGCACTACAAAGTTTCTGTTTGAGGGTTTGGAAAGCATTTTCTTCGTCTTCATCCCACACGTATTTCTTGTTTTTCTGAGTTAGCTTGGTCAAAGATTTTGCTATTGAAGAAAATCCTTCAATAAACCTTCGATAATACTCGGCTATACCCAGAAATTGACGAATTTCTGTAGGTGTGGTAGGTGTTGGCCAATTTTTGATAGCTTCAATTTTAGCGGGATCGACATGTAAACCGGTCTTGTCAATCACATGCCCAAGGAATTGTACGGATTGAATCCAAAATTCGCATTTGGAAAACTTTGCATACAATTTCTCTTCCTTGAGTAGTCCTAAAATTGTTCTCAGGTGTTCTTTGTGTTCCTCTTCGTTTTTGGAATATATGAGAATGTCGTCTATGAATACGATCACGAATTTGTCCAAATATGGCTTACACACACGATTCATGAGATCCATGAATACTGCCGGTGCATTAGTTAACCCAAAGGGCATCACTTGGAATTCATGGTGACCATATCGTGTCCTAAAGGCTGTTTTTGGAATGTCTTCATCACGAACTCTAACTTGATGGTAACCTGAACGTAGGTCAATTTTTGAGTAATAGGTTGAACCTTGTAATTGATCGAATAAATCATCAATTCTTGGTAGTGGGTAACGGTTCTTTATGGTTAATTTGTTTAGCTCACGATAGTCAATACACATTCGTAATGACCCATCTTTCTTTTTTTCACGAACAAAACTGGAGCTCCCCAAGGTGAGGAACTGGGTCGAATAAATCCCTTGTCCGAAAGTTCTTGTAATTGATTTGATAGCTCTTGCATCTCTGAAGGTGCTAGCCGGTATGGTGCTCGGGAAACTGGTGCCGCTCCTGGTATTAAATCAATTCTGAACTCTATTTGACGATTTGGTGGTAGTCCGGGTAAATCTTCTGGAAAGACTTCAGGAAACTCACGGGCAATAGGAACATCTTCGAGACATTTTTCATCGGTTTTCTTTTCTGTTACGTGGGCTAAGAAAGCATAACATCCTTTCTCAATGTACTTCATGGTTTTGATACATGAGATGATGTTTATTCGAGTTCCACTTTGATCACCACGAATGATCAAAGTTTCATTGTCACATGGAATGTGCACAACTCTTTCACCACAAATGATGTTAGCTTGATGTTTAGACAACCAATCCATGCCAATAACAACATCAAAACTTCCGAGTTCGATTGGCATACGATTGATGTTAAAGGGGTGGTCTAAGAGATTAAGGGTACAGTTTGGGATTACGGTATTGGTATTTACTAAGTCACCGGTAGCTAGCTCAATACTATAACTAGTGGTTAAAGTGATTGATGGAATATCAAGTAAAGGCGCAATTCTAGTAGATATAAAGCTCATATCAGCACCAGAATCGAATAAGACTTTAACAGGAATATTATTGAGTAAGAACGTACCGGTAACCACGTTCGGATCCTGGTGTGGTTCTCCATTTCCCATGACATAGGTTCTACCACGAGCACCTCCGCCTTGGGGTCCTTGGTTTTGAGGACAGTTGTTCTTGTAGTGTCCCCTTTCTCCACACCCAAAACATGTACCTATGGGCTGTGTGTTAGCCCCAGTAGCTATACCCTTGCCTCTACAATCCTTGGCAAGATGTCTGGGCTTTTGGCACTTGTTGCATTTGGCTGGGCAGGGACCTTCATGATGGTAGTTGCACTTGGTACATTGTGGTAGAGTACCAACATATTTACCACCGGCTGGTGCAGCAACATAAGCCGTCGCGGCTTCCTGTCTTTTGTTCTGCTGATTGTGATGGTTGTTGTTTCGGGTTTGGTTGTTGTTGTTGTTGTTGTTGTTACTCCCACGGTTACCATCCCATGGTCGCTTGTTGTTGTTGTTGTTGTTGTTGTTACGGTAGTTGGAATTGTTGGGATTATTGGTATTGCTGGCGTTGTTGGTGTTGTTGGTATTGTTGGGTTGTTTTGCTTTCGGGTTTCCGTCATACATACCACTTGATCCATGAGGCTGCGGGACATCCGCATAGCTTCATCAAGTTCCTTGGGATTTGCCGAAGTCACATTCCCCTGTATGCTTGATGGAAGTCCCCAGATATACCTTTCCAACAATTTTTCCTTTGTGGAAACCATTGTTGGACAAAGTATCCTCAATTCCTGGAATCGACGGTTGTAGGTCATGATGTCATTTCCCTTAACCGTATGATCCCAGAATTCAACCTCCAACTTTTGCATCTCACTGCGAGGACAGTATTCCTTGATCATCATTTGTTTCAAATTAGCCCAAGTAATTTTGTAGGCATTCTCAATGCCCATGGGTTGAGCAATTGAGTTCCACCAGGACAACGCCTAATTCAACAGAGTACTCGTGGCATACTGAACTTTATCCCCCTCGGTACATTTACTAACCAAGAACACCGACTCCGCCTTTTCAAACCAGCGGGTCAGACCTACAGCTCCTTCAGTACCCTTGAATTTGATGGGTTCACATTTCAAGTAGGAAATGAACGAGCAACCCTTTGGTACTGTAGCAACATTGGTCACCGGAGGGGTAGTTGAGTTTGGTCCTCCAAGGTTAAGACTGGCAATTCTGGCCGCTTCTGCAGCTATAGCAGCTTCCGCAGCAGTGGCGGCTTCAGCGGCTGCTGCAGCATCAGCGGCTGCTGCAGCATCAGCAGCACCAGCAGCTGTGGCGGTTTCGGCAGCTGCTGCAGCTACGGCTGCTCGTTCCGTGATAAGTGCTGCATTGACACTATCCTTTACCAGTTTGCGGATGGCAGCTTGCGTCATTGTTGGTGGGGTCTTTTTATTTGGCGCCATGATTCTATTGTTCAAAAGATATATTGTAATTAGAGAGTTGTGAAATGAGTACAATTTGATAAGAATGATAGGGTAATAATGTTGAAACTTAAAATATAACACATGATAGTATATAAAACAAGAGTTTTATTCATATAACGTTGATTGCTTTACAAAATCGAACTTATTACAAGTTCATTCAAAACTTACTAACTGATACTTTCAGTTAGTAATTACAACGTTGTACAAAAGCTAACTAGTACTATAACACTAGTCTAACGTCGGTTGGGAGGTTGTTGTGGTCCGGTCGGATTATTATTTCCGCGTGTTGCTAACACATCTACACTTTCATTTGGACGGTATTCTTTGATATCCTTTTGGTATATCCTTTGTTGTATGGCACTCATTTGAGTTTGCATCCCACACAAATCATTCTTAAGTTGATACCTGTCAAAGTTTGCAACATCTAACCGGATTTCTGCGGTATTTAGGCGGTTAAGTAGTTTGTGAATTTGAACCGCATCTTGTTCTTGGGCCCTCTCAACCAAAGTGAGTCTATCCTTGACGTTATCCAAGCCAGTCAAAGGATTTAAGACTACTTCCCCAACATGAGTCGAGTCACTCTTCACATAGCTCATGTCAAGCTTAAACCAATATAGGTCGTCTCGAGCATTCATGGCATCCATTCTGGCAGAATTTACCTTGGATATATAGTCGTTCATTTGACTTGCCATACTTTGAACTTTGAGTTGGGTTAGGTTGAGAGCTTGTTTCAAAGAGTAGATTTCGTATTGAGCTGAGTTCACGAACATATGTGTAGATGTAGATGTTCCGCCGGTTTGGTAAGTAGATTTCGGAACTTGAGCTGGAGTGGTACGGTTAGATTCGGATGAAATTGGTGAAACAGGTGGTGGAGATGTTAATGGTGATAGATGTGGCACCACTATTTGTTCCTCCGCTTCCTCAATGTCATCGATGCCTTCGATGTCAACATCCATTTCAGGATCCTCTTCGTAATCATCGATGTTTATGTCCATATCCATTTCAGGATCTTCGTCTGAATCTATTTCATTGTCTAGATCCTCATAAGGTTCTTCCTCATCGTCGTAATCAATTGCTTCAAAGTAAGGATCATTAGGTCCGGGAAGAGTAAATATTCAGGCATAGCAGGAAGATGATCGGGAGAAGGAGGTGCGGACATGATGTCTACAATTAGGATTTTGATGTCAAAATAAATCAAATGTTTATGGAAAATGCTCAAACTAAGGAAATGTGCATATGACAATATACAAATATGTTCATGTAGCATAACATGTGTAATAAGTCCATAATCTTCTGGAGGATGGAAGGCACGAAGAGCGGAAGGCTATAAAAACGTTTTTGCTTGTTATTGTAGTTATAGTTTAGGTCTCACTTAGACCCGTTTCTCTATAACCATGGCTCTGGTACCAATCTGTAACACCCCCAATTCATGATGCAGCGGAATTCAACTTGGGTGTTACTCGACGGCACAACAGTCATAATAATAGAAAACGATCTCTAAACGAATCGTATTAAAAAGAGTTGTCATTCATATTTATTCAAATATATCAGAGTTTACATAGTAAGGTCCCAAAAGGTTCCATTGTTTCAAAATACATCAATATAAAGTCTTTGATGTTTTTATCGAATGACATAATAGTTTATAGCCTTCTTCCTTCGGTACGTGCCCTTCCGCTCCATTCTTGATTATCATGGACCTGAAATACATGCTTAAGAGGTCAACACAAAGGTTGAGTGAAATTCATAGAGTTTGTTTAACGGTTGAACACAATATGTTGGTAGTAAGAGTTAATTAGACTCATACTCATGTTAGAAAACAAAACAGTTATTATTATATACTAAGCTCATGCAACCAATACGTTAACGGGTACCAATATCAATCGGCGGTTATGTTGCCCCGGTAAGTACTTTGCCGTCATACTTAATGTTTTCAAATATAGTGCATTCGTTTGAACTAATCTGCTCAAACAAATGGGATTCGTCAATCCCAATAGGCCTATTCACAATACTCGCGCTCACTAATACTAGTGATTAAATGGTTCATGATGGGGCCTAGGATTGGCAAGGTAGGTACTTAGTAATAATAAAACAATCAGGCAGCATACAGTTTCAAAGCATTGTGTTCGGTTTAAAAGTAGCATGTATTCCCCCCAAGGGTTTGTAAAACATTGAAGTAATGTAAAGCGGGGCTATGAACTCACCTTAAGTAAGATAGCAAGTAATGAAGGTGATGGTTGGATCGTGTAGGTTTCTACGAGCAACCTATAATAGAATGTTGCGACTTAGGATCGAAGTGAAGAATATGAATAAGTGCCTATATAAATATCTTGCATTTAGTCCATGATGTGGTATGATGTATATTTGTAAGTCTTTGAAAGAAAAGATTTATGAACATGTATGTTTTGTATATCGTTTACTACCGTTCGGGCCGACATAATTCAGAAGTCATGTTAGTAAGCGTTCGAGGAGCCAGGACACTTTAATTCGTAAATCCACAACTTATCTCGACGGCTTACATAATGAACTCCTCACATGAGGCTCCCTACTATTGTAGTAGTTGATAAAATATATAGATATAAGTTTTGATCCGAAAAGTTACATGTCCGATTTTTGAATAAACTTAGGAAAGTTTATTAGTACATGAAGATTGTTATTAGGGTATGTTTCAAGAGTCTTGTATGACCATTTTTCTTTGTAATATCTCATGGTTCCTTTTTAAGTGAAGTAGATCCAAATTGCTTGTTCAATATATCGCCAATTCCTTGTTTCATGTTTACGCCTATGTAAGTTGGTATGGTCATTTCGTCATGGCCTAGCCATGCCCTTTGGTCCTTGTTCCAAGGTCATGAGACTCAACCTTGGCTCTAGCCATGGTGGTGGTCTTGATTATAGGTCATAAGACCTCTTGTTCCTTTTAAAGTATAACCAATATATAGTGACTTATATATATGTAAATAGCTGTTAAGAAACTGAGAAATATCTCACTCAGAAAGCGTTTTCAAGGCTCGAGCCTCTTTAATCCTGAATGAAAACGTGATTCCGGACAACTTTCGTGTTTTAACTTTTTCATGAATCGGACCAGAAAGGCCTCCTTTTGCGTGTTTTAGGTTCTGTCACAGAAGCTTTTTAGGCAGTTTTGCCGGAAAGTTTTGGTAACTTCAAATCGCCATAACTTTTGACTCGTATACTCTTTTTAGGTGGTTCAAATTGCTACGGTTTCCTTGTTAGGTCCTCTACTACATTATGTAATAATCCAATATCATATTTTTACCATTTTGATCAGGTTTTACCAAGAAATTCACTAGTTTACTTGTTTTAGTAACTTATTTTAACAATCCATTATAACAACATCTTTTACTCATTTTTATACATCATGGACAATAATACAAGACATAATATAGCAAGAATAACATGTAAATGATATGAACATGATTAAAAAACAAGAAGCATGTTAGGTTTAGGCTTACAACTTTTGGCTTTCAAAGATGAAAGGAAAATAGCAAGTAAGGAAAAGGACTTTGATAGACTTGCTTCAACCCTTTTTCACTTCATGAAATCTTTCTACCCTTGGTATTCTTGAAAGAGATGTAATGAAAGTTGAGGTGAATTGAGTGGATTTAAACTCAAGAGAAATCACCAAGTATATTAGGGTTTGGAAGTGTTTTGGTAACCTAAGATCACACTAGGGTTTCTATCTTGAACTATCACTTGAACCTTGCTAGAACTTTGAAAGAAATAAAGCTATGGAGAGAGTGTTGTGGTGTGAGGTATGGACGGCAACAACAAGGGGTGGGGGGGGGGGGGGCTTTTATAGTCTCATGAGGAGGTTAGTTTACTTAGGATATTTTTGGCCAAAATAACACATGTAACCATCCAAGATCACATGTTACAAGATCAAACCACACAAGGGTGTGACTCCCCCCCTAATGGCGGTTCACAAGAGCTAGGGGGTGAGTTGGCTTGGCTTGGATATTATCCTAAGATATTTGCTAGTTTTGACTCCGGGAAATGCCAACCGTAAATGATTAGGCCTCAAAACGTAAAACCGGGTGTCGTAAAATTATGAAACTTGAAAGTATTGATAAACATGTCCATATGTTCCATAATAAAATAAAAAATGGGTGATAAGTTCCATTTGGGTGGTAAAACCCTGCTAAAACTGGAAACACGGGTCTAAAACGCGTAATACGTAAAATGTACGAATATTGCGTAAAATTGAGAAAAGTAAAATGTTACTTTTCTAATATGATATAAATGATTTAAAATGATTTATAATGTCTAGACTGGGCTCAGTCTAGTGTCGGTTGGTATTAAATGTCTTTTAGACATCAAACCGTAAGCCTAAAAATCAAGGAATGACTTATAAGATCAAGGAATGATTTTTAGTCAATGGAGGAGGGAAAAATATGTTGACTTATTTTAATAAGTTGAAAGCTCAAATCATCTTAGAAACGCGGTGCAGGTATAGGCTAAGGTTACGGCTGAGTAAAAACGCTTAAAACTGAAAATTCCAGTTTTTCACGGCCGAAGTTTATTTTGGTCATGATTTTTCTCAGTCATGATTTATTCTCAAATAAATCATGAGTGTGTCAAACATTTTTCTGATGTGGGGTCACCTGACGGGGTCAAATTTCGTTGTGCGTAGAATTTCTGATTGCCGTTTTACCCTAAAACGTGTAATTCCGTGTAATTCCTTAATATCTTTCACGAAAATGATCTGACGAATGTCAAACATTTAATTTGCCATGGAAATGATTTATCACTCGAGAATATGAAATAAAAATCAACTTTCGGGAAAATTTCAGAAAGAAATGAATAGTAAAAATGAATAGTAACATGAATAGTAAAAGTGAATAGTAAATTTTCCGGGAATAGTAATTAACCTGAAATTGCGAATTGTTACATAAACTACTAACCTAATTCACAACAATCTTATAAACTATTTTGGCTAGTTACAAATAAACCATTTTGTTATCATCTTATATAATCTTATAAACCATTTTCTACTAAACCATTTTGATATAATCCTATAAATTGTCTTACTACTATATAAAATATCTTGAGTACTATTTTACAAACAATATGGTTATATCTATTTAATGCTGAGAACTATAAAATAACCAAACCAAACGTTACATTATTGGTCCTCAATTATACATAGCCTGATCACCTATGTTTAATTCAGGAGGAATCATGTTATGCTAGGAGTAGTTATCTATAAATCCTATTAAAAACAACTTTTCACTTATATCCCTAAAAAGCTAAATTTGGTGTGCGTATAAAAGTTCCTATAATAGGCGTATGTATTAGTAGGTACATAAACTAAGTAGACTCTCATCACAACCATATCATCAGCCTTATCCTATATCACATCCTAAACTGGAGAATCAGACTTCATTACACCGATCATTTTAGACATTAATATCGTAATCCAAAAGCTTACCTTAAACTTTCTAAATCATCCATTCAATATTGACCTTATGCCCATTGAACTTGGAGGTTTCGATGTCATAATTGGTATGGAATGGCTATCTCATCACAATGCAAAAATTATATGTGGTGAGAAGGTTGTGTGTTCCTATCGATGGTGAAACATTGCTTATCCGAGGTGATCGAAGTGGAACCCGTTTAAAACATTATTTCCTGTACTAAAACTCAGAAGTACATCTAGAGAGGATGTCATGTTTTCCTAGCACACATAACGGAGAAAAAGTCGAAGGAGAAGTGACTTGAAGATGTGCCAACTGTTTTTGATTTTTCCGAAGTCTTTCCCGAATACTTTCATGAACTTCCACCAACTCGACAAGTGGAAATCCAGATTGAATTAGTACCAGGTGTTTCACCAGTAGCTCAAGCACCTTACCGATTAGCCCCTTCGAAAATGCAAGAGTTGTCCAACTAATTGCAAGAACTAATGGATAAAGGTTTTATTCGACCACGTTCATCACCGTGGAGAGCCCCAATATTATTTGTGAAGAGGAAAGACGGATCTTTTCGAATATGTATAGACTATCGTGAGCTGAACAAATTAAAAGTAAAGAATCGTTATCCACTTACGAGGATCGACGATTAGTTTGATCAGCTACAAGGTTCAAGTGCTTATTCCAAGATTGATCTATGATCAGGCTATCCACTTACGAAGACGGCATTTAGAACTCGTTATGGGCATTATGAGTTCCAAGTGATGCCGTTAGGTTTAACTACTGCACCGGCAGTATTCATGGACCTTATGAATTAGGTGTGCAAGCCATATTTGGACAAGTTCATGATCGTGTTCATCGAAGACATTCTTATCTACTCGAAGGACAAAGAAGAACAAGCCGTATTTGGACAAGCCGGCTTGAAGGCACACAAATATTTTGTAGACTATGCATCATTATCATTCGATAAAACTTTTAAACGAGTATGTTGTACTACTTACGTAATGTGGAACTTGTTGGGACCTCTTTTGTAAACTATGATATTTTATAGTAGTCAAATGATAATTTATTTCAAAACGTCTCATTTAGAGTCATTTTCGGTAACTTGTACTGTTAAAGTACCTGAGCTATTGTAAAAATGACCAATCAATCAAACAAACAATTGTCACCTAGAACAAAGAACCAAAGAATCAACAATGCAACAATCAACTATCAACCGAACAAGTGTTGACTGGTAACCAAACAAATAGTACCAACGATCGATAAGAAAATACGTGCCGACTGGTAATCAACATACAACGAAAAACAATATACGTAAAAGTCGATTTGAATTGCCTCCGATGATCGACTGAGATTAGAAAGAGGCGATGGAACAGTATGCAGATAAACAAAGTGATTCGTGAACCAAAGCACGAACAACAAATAGCCGTGAGGATTTGTGAACCTAACCTCAAATCACCAATATAAATACCGACTTGTTAACCAAAGAAAAAATCACCAAAAATTAACCGGACGTGTTTTTCGGGTTTTGGAATGGATTTTCGGAACGACGGATTCTGTTTTATGGTTTAGGGATCGATGGTAAGGCTGATACCATGTAAATGTGTAAATGTCGATATCTCATTAATCATGGAATCGGGGTACATAAATAGAGATACATGGACTAATATAGAAGTCGGGCTTTAGCCCAATTCAAAATATAACCCAACTACACAAAATAACGACTAACAATAAACCCTAAACTTGTTAAAAAGAAAATAATACACAATAATCCAAATTGAAAACAAAATCGAAACACGATCGGCAGCCTTCGACTTTGAATGCAAAACCACTATATTTTTCTAGCGATAAAGTGGATGCCTTTGAAACTTAGACCCAATTGGTTTTCCAACCAAAAGACCCAACTTTTACCAGGAGTCATGAATTTTCCCGCCAACCACTTTTAACCGAAAATAACTAACTTTTGGTTGGGTTAGTATAACAAACTTGATCTCTTTCCAATAGGACATACACAAAAACTTGTTATGTATTGCTTAGTTCTCTCGTATCTTATAAACAAGCTGCAATTCTCTAAATTATTCAATTGAAGATTTCATGATACCCGAGGAGTGTAAGATCAAAATACTTCAATCTAAAAGTAATCTATACACAATTCTGAAAAAAAATATATACATATTGTTTGATTCTAACCACTCACATACATACCCAAACTCCAACAACATGAGTATAGTTGTCTTAGATGTATGATTTCCCGCTTGTAAGACCATAAATTTACAGGTGTAGATGACATGGTATGACTTGATTTTATTGCATATTTAATTAGTGTTGTTAGTGAGATATTTAGTGAAGCTTTTAGATTTGCATAAAATAGACGTGTGGGCTGGGCAATACCGATTATCGTGTGCAACCCAAATAATAGATTCGTTTTATTCAACTTGTCCGAAAAGCTCATGTTCTCCCCTGGTTACCACTTACCCACCTTGTATAATTGTATCAATTTGGCACGTACAATCTACAAAATGATCTGTTTCTAGTGCCGTGTTAAGTCAGGTCCCCTTTTTGGGGTTTCTTATCACACGTTTTTATTGTGTAATGGTAGATTTCACGTGCTCGTGGGTCATATTCTGGGTCCCTTTTTGGGATTTAATTTCTTTCTTATCATAGAGAAGAGAGACATATGATGGTAGATTTCACCTGCTCCTGGGTCCACTTTTTGGGGTTTCTTTGTCTGATTTTGAGAATTACTGGAGGATATGCAGGCGGCCACCATCCATGAGAAGACATCTCTCTCTTCCTTTTAATTTATTGAATGATATTAACCTTCTTCTTTTAAATCCACCCTCCGTCAATCAAGTAATACTACTATACTATACTATACTAGACTAGACTATGCTCCCTCCTAGACTATTATATGTATGACTATTTTTGTCTACAAATGACTGCTGTTTATTTGTTTCAAACGATGGATGATGGATCATGAATGACTGCTGTTTCTTTGTTTGCGTATGTGAGAGAGAGTAATGTGTGTGTTTGTAAAGTCAAGTCGTCAAGTGTCACACACTCACATACATAAATCTGAGTCGTCCATCTATTGGTTGGTTGGGCCCACTTCAATATGACATTTGTCATTTCAGCTTTCCCATATAAAACTTGCACATAGGTTGTATATCGACTATTCAAAACTTTGCTTCCGCTATATATTTTTTTAAAGGTGGAAATGATTCGCGCTCGAGAGTAAGGCTGAGATGCACGTTACCTAGATTCCTCACAAGCATTACCGTTCCCATTATACCACTCTGTAGTCTTGTTCTCCAATTGTAAGTCATGCGATTTAGTGAATATACGGGATACTACATAACATAAATATACTAATTTACGTATGCCATGTGACCAATTTCTAATTGAGCCCTTTTATTCTAGATTTCTACTACACTATGCTACTTTGTTGCTTGCTGTAAAACATAACATCTAACGGTATACTATTGCTATGTGATTTCTAATCACATAACTAGGCAAGGTCTCAAGTTCGAGTCTTTTCTAGGGCGATAAGGGTTTCCTCTCGCGTGTGTAAAGGGAAGGATGTTATTGCCTTCTGGGCTGGACCCAACCTGATTGTGTGGGCTCGCTAAGCCTTCTGGGCTAGGAGCCATGTAGCCACAAATTGATGTTCAAAAAAAAATCTACTATTGTTACCAGAGCCGGATGCAAGTGTAAGGTACGGGGTGGTGCCGTGCATGGCTAGCCCAAAAGATGAAATTTTAGTGTTAATTTTTAACTTTTTTCGAAAGCGCCCACATTCAAAACTCAAATTGCGCCCAACTCACATAATAAAACCCAACATTTAACACTCTAAAACCTTCTAAATCATTCATCTCAAAGTGACAATACTCATTTTCATCATTTCGATCCTAGTTTTTTCTTCCGAATTTTGTTGCTATTTTGAAAAAATTTTTCCCCCCACAACCTATTTTCCTGTTTCCGCCAGTGATTGTTATGACATCTATTTGTCGTTCTATCGCTATGTGATTTCTAATCACATTTCTACTATTATTACGACGTTACTAACTTGAATAACATTTATACATACTTTAATAGAACATTTTAGCTTAAATAAATAACAAAATTAGGATTTTAATGGTAATTATTACGTTTATTTGATGTATTATTTCTAAAGTACGTTGAAGAATCTTCGGAAACAAATGAGGAAATCATTGAAGATAAATTTGAACAACACGAATTTTTTTTATAATCTCAAGCCTTTTAATGAGTCGCTTGAGGCAGCACAAAGCAAAATATATGTGACATATTAAATTGAAAACACTACAATATTTCAATCATATAGATGAAAAAAAAAATAAAAAAATCAAATTTGTGCGGAGTATAACGTTTGAAATGTGGTCCAAGCCAATAATTTAGTCGTCCCACTCACACACTCGTTTGAAATGTGGCTGCTAGACGTGGGCCCCACTCTGCTAGACAATGTTTGAAATGCAATGGTCGGCTCATAGCAGCAACAACATGTCGACGGATCAATTTTTACTCGAGTTTTTTTAGTAGTCCGTTGTATATCCAAAAGGAAATTAACAAAACAAGTACTTTCAAATATATTTAACTAATAAACCCATGATAAATCACGGGCAGCTGATAACATAGGTTATATGTAAAAAAATAAACTTTAAACAAATTGAATAATAGTTGAGCTTTTTATAATTGTTTCTTTCTGTCCTCAATTTGATTGAAGAAACAACCATTAGAATATGTAATAGCTTATTTTATCAGGTTGTTCGTTTTGTTATGAGTGTTGATTATAAATACACTTCAATCAAGTGCTTAAATAGATCCAAAACAATCTTGAACTCAAAAAATTCAATGACGGTATTCAAAGAAAATTCTTACATCATTTTTGCAAACACTGCGTTAAAGTTCAACAGAAATATACAAATTCTCTTAACAACTCGTTAATATATAACACGATTGCTGCAACTCTCTCTAAATAGTTTTAATATGCTGGTTCAAAAATCATACATTCAATCTCTTTCGACCAAAACAACGTGTTCCTTTCATCTAACCCATTTCCTACTTAGCCAATTTGAATAAATTGGTAATTGACTCGTTAATAAATTGGTGGGTCAAATTGCCACCAATACTCGAAATCTTAAGCTATAAAAACTAATGCTTTAAAAACCGGGAATCTAGTGTACCTAGTCGAGTCACCGGTTCAACTACGAGATTACCTGTAACATGTATAAGTAAACACTAAACACATATAAAATATGAAAAATATAATACCAACCACATAATAAGTTTACCAAACATATAATCCAATGCAAAACACACACGATCAAACGCGAATACGAGTTTCATACTTCAAAACAACATTATGAATAAAAATATTAAATAGTTCGAACATCGAATAACAATTATTTTTTTTTTTGAAAAGAAAATTTTATTAGAACCCAACTTGGGCATCGAACAACAATTATTTCAATCACCAAACATATCACAATTAATACAAATCAGGGCAACATAATCACTTTTATTTTTTACAATACCAACAAAGAATATAAATACATTACGATCAATCTAAGTTAGGTTGCCATTAAATATAGTTTGTGTTATTTACAAAGCCTCGTAACTTAATTGAATTTCAAAAACTGAGCAACGATTCAATTTCATATAGAGGGACAAATGGTGAAGTCTATTTGTAATCCACTGTGATAAAAATAATCAAAGGCAATGGATTTTTATCAAACAATTAAAACACAAATCCCACAATTAGTGTAATGAGCCGATTGTGAGAATACGTTAGTTGAAACTTTTGGTTAATGTCCTAAATAGATTGAGGTTCTCATTTAAAAACAAAATGAATAAAGAATGAGTTACCGTAAGAGGAGGGTTTTGCAAAATGAAAATTCTTTCTCAATTCGTTTTTTGTGATTTCGGGTGTAAAACCAAAGAGTATATCTTCCAAGTGAAGATTGCAAATAAAGAATTGACATTAGGCTTACAATAATACCAAATAATGATTTTCTACTCCTTAATTTAAGGATATCACATTAATTAAAATTTAAAACATTCCGTAATAAAAAGGTTGGAAAACGGAATTTGATTTAGCATTAGTCAAACAAAATTTAAAGGAGGGTTAAATTGGTAAAACTGCTATGCCACATGGATTTAATGGCGTGGCATTAATGACCTTGAAAGAGTGCTAACGTGGCTTAAATGACATGGAAAGTTTTCAAAAAAAACATTTCATCCTGATTGCTTTGTAAATACACTTCACCATAATCTTTCAAGTTACTGTTTCTAATTTTATAGTTACATCAAACTGTGTGCAAACACTAACATACGTGATAACAATACATTGAATGTTGTTTACCATTGATAAATCAAATAGTCCTGATATTTTTAGCGTCAATTTCCCCCATTATGATGAGAAATTATGATTAATTACCTTCATTTACGCTCTTATTTCTTTATATTTCATTTCAGGACATAAGGAGAGCAAGTGAACGGTTTTGATGAATATTTGAAGATTATTCCGCTTAAAAGTTGATTCAACTCACAATGACATCGTGTAATAAATTGGTTATTGTAACAAACAAATAACAATAAGTATGATTTGAATATAGCAAGAAATTTAGAGAGAGAAAGTGAGTTGGGAGGCTTTCCTAGAGAGAGAAAGTGAAGAGAAAACTAGAAAGATTAGATTAGAAGAATGAAAGCTCCAACCCTTCCCACACTAGGGAAGGGGTATTTATACTTAAACCTAAAATGCCCCTACACGGGCTGTGGAGTGAGCTGCCAGTGGGTAAAGACCCGACCCAACTCCACAAGAATTACGTTAACTAACCACGTACAAATAAATATTAATTTAGACTACGAGCTACTAAATGTTAAACCATACTCGGGGTGACCGAGTCTTTCATGTGAATATTTATATTCCTAATAATGTCCCCTAAGGGAGGTCACCCCGGAAATTAAACATTGAATTCTAGCATTCTATTACATGTATGTAAATTGCTAGCTCGTAGTCTCTGATTCATCATAGTCATTAATCTTTGTGCATTCAGCAGTGGGCTTTAGATGACATTTCTTGTATCTTGGATGATCTTTGATGCATCTTTGAAATCATCATCCATTGTATATCTTCCAAGTCATCATTTGCAATGACGTCTCCATGTGATGTTGTGAGTTATGGACCGGCATGCTCACACTTTTCTAGATCATGATTTTCAGCATCAGAGTTGCGGAAGCATTGTTGAAGCCCTTTCAAATATCATGATCTCTTTGATTATGAATGTGAAGTGTGAGCATGGGTTGATGGATAGGCATCTTTTCAACAAACGACTACAACCGCCATCGGCATGATTTCAGCAATCAACTGCAACCGCGAGGGATTACTGCAAGCAAACAGTTAGCAACAAATCATCCGACACTTATAGGTTTAGACTTCGAGATTGTTAACACCATAGTGTGAAAACTCTCTTTAATTCTTACCAAGGCCGTTCCTGAACCAGATACCCTCGAGATGGCTTACAAGATCTACCGAAGTACATCAACGTTTCAGGTGAGTCACTGGAGTTCATCCCACGACTGTAGACCGTTTGAAACTGCCGCAACCACTAAGCGTAATTCACAAGGAATTACCGAAATGACTTGCATTCAGGGCTGTTTGATATTGACCCTGGCAGGGGTATCCATTCAATCGCTGAGAATTACATTAGTATATTCCCTCATAAATGTTCTGGCAGATTGCTAAGATCTACGTAGGACTCATAAGTTTACAACTGGTGTCCTTAATGTCGAACACCAGTGAAAAAATAACATGTGTTCCTATGAGATCTTTTAAAGTATCTGGCGGCTCTAGACTCGATAAGTGCAATTTTTGGTAATCGAAGACTGGAGCGGTGTCTCCTGTTTCAATATCAACATGGCTCTTAATGAGCGGTTGATAGATTACACAGGGTTCCCCGTGAGAATGAAACAAGTCCTTTTAAGAGAACTTGAGTATCTAGAAGGTTTAGTACAGTGCGTCACTGGGTCCATGACGTCTTGTCTTCAATACCGGTGTTACCGTAGTAACGACCAGTAGCATATGAATTGAACCCGATTTCTTCCCTAAGGTTGAATATTTGGAGGGCTATTTCTTTTCACCCTTTCTCATTACATTTCTTTTTAATTCTTCAACCCTTTCAGCGCTTACCGAGATTTCACCACTAGTACTTTGTTGGGTTTGTTCCAGTACTAGCTCCATCTCAGTCGGCACTGTAAAAGATCGTTTAAGCCCAATCTAGGATTATAGAAACAATGATTTTTTGCACAGCGGAATGATGATAATAACAATCAAAGTTTCACAAGGTTTTTCTAATAAGAATGATCCTCTATGGATCTCTATTACAGAATATTAAAAGTGTTTCCAGAAGTGTGTATAAAACATAAGCCTGTGTTCCTTTTATAAGCATAAGGAACCTTAATAGACAATAAATATAAAATCAAATCATATCACTACCTATTATGAATTTCTAAAAATACTAATAGCATTAATGACTCTTTGTCATTTCAATAATTCCCTATAGGCACTTTTCCCTTATTCTCACTTTTCTCCTTTTTCATCGTTCCTAAGGACTTCTAATCTAACTAGAGGAGAGTCCCTGGGAAGATCCCTCCAGTTTTGGCTGGATCATGGGAGCGTGTACCTAATCTTACCATCCTTATAACTTCATTACAGATAAATAAAATGGTCGGTCTTTGGTATTCATCCATGATTGCCATGATTACCATGCTCCCCCTTTTACATGTGCTCGTATGGTTTAGAAATTTGCACATGTTGGGTGGAGTTGCACTTTTTAAATTGATCCACTTTCAGTATACATGACCGATTCGAGACACGCTTACATCACTAGTTAGACTAGCTTGAAGTTATTACCCGGCCTCGTCACATCCATTGAAAGTTTGTCGAATTGGTACACTCTACTTAGACAAGTCCTGATGAACAAGACCTTTCGAGTGCAGACATTTGAGATTCGTCAATTCATGGGTTAAATCTGAGTAGAGCTCATACAAGATGCCATATCGATGTAGTTATCACCAACCATTTGCTCCCCCTCAATATGTGCATTGATATACAAAAGAGTTTAGCACATATAGGAGAGGTTACTATTAAGTCCAAACATCACATTTTATCAGATTGCATATTTTAATCACATTCTCTCCCCCGATCACAAAATATCAAATCTTTTAAGACTTTGGGATCCCAATAGATTTAAATGAATTTAGAAACATGGGAGAAAATGTGGTCAGGTTTAACGCGTGCTGATAATGGAACGTATTGATGCTCCCCCTTAAACCAAGAGGGAGAGTGTTTGATCACTACTGAAAGTGCACAAAATAATAGAAGGTGTCAGAAATTTTTGAACAACTACTCTCCTCCTCAATTAATGACCCGTATTCTATTTAAAGAGCGGTAGTCATTGAATTGAGCATTAAGTAATTGAGAAAATTTAAGTACAATTACCACCTTGTGAACCATAAAATCTCTCCTAAAGAATCAAAGATGAAGAGACTTTGCGATGGAAAGAAGACTTCTCTTCTTATGCAATAAATAATGCACTGAAACGTATATTATTTCGAGGAAACATGGATATAAAGTAATCCATGCCCGGGTGAACATCACCCAGTGAGAGGAACAACTGTCTTTTTGGCGATGTGCCTTCCCCATAATGAAGAGCGGGTTGCAGTCTGAAGTAACTACAAGTCGATATGACATATAATTATTTAGATTAACTTCTGCTCGAGCTTCATTTACAGACCCGTGTCATTATTGAATGACATTTCTAGGGCCGTAAATGTTTTCGATAAACAGAAGACATGCCTAATGAAGAACTATTTTTGGTATTTTGTGTTTTTATGATTTTTATGGGTTTTTGTAGGTTTTATATTTTTCTATTTACAATTTTGTATAATCTATGTAAAAAATATGTTATTTAATTCAAGAGGATGTTGACATGAATACCGAAATGAGTATACGTTCTGTACGTTGAAGTCAGTAGCCAACATCTCTTAAACTTTCACCACCAAAGCATTCGAGGCTCATGAATAATCGTCTGAACTTGTACATTCTCAATGTGATGCTTTGGTAGCTTCCCCCCAAACCGACAATCATCTTCTTGAGACCACTTCCCTTAAATAGTTGAAGTGGTGTAAACCGTCTCATTGTATGAAGCTCAAAAAACCGAAGAAAATGAAAACACCAAAGAAAAGAGTTGAAACACTGATCATCTCTGCGGTTATCAACACCAGAATAAATGATTAAGCCCGATCTCGTGAACCTGTTGTGCGTCCCCGATGTACACATTTCTCTGCGGTTTTGGAGCAGTTGTCTATTCGGGAGAATAATATATCAACATCTTCATTTCACAAAATGCATTCCAGTTACAAATCAGCCCATAATGTACACATGTACCCAACAAAACTCGAAACGATGACACCAAAGTAACAGGTTGAAGCATTGATCATCTCTACGGTTATCAACACCAGAATATATGATTAAGCCCGATCACATGAACCTGTTGTGTGTCCCTGATGTACACATATCTCTCCCTTGATGGTTGCGATCTTATCGGAATCAACATAACATTGTGTACATGAAGCATTAACCCGAAGCACTTTACCATAAATCATATCAGCTCATAAGAAGATGTTGATAAGCAATATCATCTCACACTCCAAATATTATTCTCAAATTTATTCCCACTGAAAGCTGAAGTAATACATACCACAAGTATCAAGAGACCACTTCCCCCAAAGTAGTTGGAATAATACACCAAAAGCCACGAGTTAAAACACTGAGTTTCTCTGCGGTTATGACATTTGTCTTCCCGAAATAACTTGAATTTAGAAGAAGTATAAAGTTCATCACGTGTAATCATTATGCGTTTAGATGTATGCCTCCTTCCCCCTTGCTGGTTCTGATACCTTAGAATCAGCAACACATTTTTAAGCACATATCCTTGAAATCTTGTGAAAAGAACAAAATTGGCTCAAAGGTATCCTATGAGAATCAACTGCTCCAGAAACTCTCTTTGACTATCATTACCAACCCATATGTAGGCAATTTTAAGTAACCATTGATGAATCAAACCCGATATACCAAACTTGAAGCTGAAGTAAAAAATTCCCCGTTCTAGTGACGTAAGCTTGCACTAATGTTGGAAGAGCGGTGTAGAGAGTTTTTGCTCTAAGAAAATCTCTGAGTACTCAATACTCAATCAAAGTATAAGACATTAACACCTCTTGCGAATATCTACAATGTCATCTGCGTGTGACACTGAGTACTACAACATAACTCCTTAAAGTGATAGTTAACCAGGTCTACAACCATCCACCTGTAACACCCGTTCCCCGGATACAAATAGACCCCACCCTAGATGGAATTAAGTAAGGTCAAACGTGATTGGCAAGTCAACAAATATTATGTGGAAGTCAAACCTGATAGTCAAAGAATGTATAATATGGTTTAGAAAGTATTATGTGTCATAAGTAAAAGGTTAAATAACTTGAGGGACCTAAGTTGACAGAATCCCAAAATAGTACTAGAACCAACTTGTTCTAGAACTAGAACCACTTGTTCTAGCCTGTAGGGACTAATCTTGCCAATTCCTCAAACTAGCAATAGAACCAACTTGTTCTAGTACTAAGAATGAATTGTGGTAGTGCCAAAGGGACTAAAGTTGTCATTGAGGTAAATGAGTTATGAGTAGGATGTGGCCAAAATAGAAGGATGAAACCTAAGGGACTAATTATGTCAATTGGACAAAGACGCTACCAAACTAGTTTATCTTGAATATCTAGACTTTTACACACCATTCAAGAGTGTGTGAGCGAGGCTGGTTTTTAGAGAGAAAAAGGAGGGAAGAAGATAGCTTGGAGGATGAAGGGAATGAAGAGTTTGAGTATTTCTTGTCGAGGGTTAAGCTAAACTATGATCATCCCAAGTAAGTAATCTCCCTATCTTGATGTTAATAAGGCTAAAGTTATAATTGAAGTGGGTTTTCATCATATGATCAAGGTATGATCATATGATGATATAGAAAGAAGGATGTGTAAGTTTATGATGGGTTATATAAACCCTTTTTGATAATGTTGATTAATGTATCAATAGGTTTTGATGATGATGGATGATGATGATGAAAGGTAGTGATGATGATGTTATGAATAGACTTAGCTTGGACTCAAGGTAAGTAAACCGGTTATAAGATAATGTTATAATGATTTTATGCATTATGTGTTTTGCTATGTTAAGGTTAATGAATATCGTGTATTGTGAATTATGTGAAAGTGAGTATAAGGCTAATTGATGTGTTAGTCAAGGATGGATTAGGAAAGAAATGTTGAGGCTTAAGTGTTTAAGGTATGTGATAAGGATTTGATGATGTAATGGATTAATGGTTATGAATGTGTAATGCGTGAATGATTTATGATGTTATGTAATGCCTGTTTTACTTACTAAGCATTCGTGCTTACGGTTTAATGTTTCAATGTTTTGTAGGCTATGGTATTAATGTGATGGCTTGGATAAGGATTAAGATTGGATATGCGTAATGTAGAAGGAATTGGTAAGAAAATAGGAGCTAGGTAGAATACCGAGCTCAAGTCAGTGTTGACACCCCCGTGAGTCATTTAATGTTTTGTAATGGTTAAACAAGTGTCAAAACGTGTGTCTGAATTGGTGGTCATTTGGTATGCTAAAGTGTGTTTTAAGTGTTTATGGTAAAAGTAAAGGGGCGTTTGGATTAAGTGTAAAAATACCCATTTTGGGTTGTTAATGGGTCAATTGATAACGGAATGAGTTTAATATGTTATAATAATGTTGTTGGATAAGTTTGGTAGGTAAATGAAGTGGTAAAGATGGTTTGTTATGTAAATGGGTTAAAAATACATACACGGGTTATGCAGAAAAAGGGGCGTTTGGATTAAGTGTAAAAATACCCATTTTGGGTTGTTAACGGGTCATGTGTCTATGGAACGAGTTTAATATGTTATAGTAATGATTTTGGTTAAGTTTGGTAGGAAAATGATGGGTTAAAGGTTGATTATGGTGTAAACGGGTCAAAACTGGTTTTGGTGCAAAACCTGTCATTTTGGAAAGTACTTTCCCGAGGGTCAAAAGATAAATGTTTTTGGATGGAAATGAGCCCATGTATATAATCAGTAAATCTGGAAATTTTCATGGTCTAACGGATTTTAGTCAATGGTCAAAGGATAAATGAAATTTACATTAAAGTCGAGTCGTTTCCGCGCAAAAGTTTTAATTTTTGGTCAAACTGGGCACGGGGTGTAACAACTTGGTATCAGAGCTTCAGTTTAAGTGAATTAGGTTTCCATGTTAGGTTTCCTAGTCTTAAACCACTCATAGAAGCGTTGCGCGTAAGAGTTAGTAATGCGGAAGGTAAATGTTAAGCTAGAAGAAGGAATGTGTGATATGCCATATGAACTTAAGTTAGTAAGTATGATGAATGTGTTTTATGTGTTAAAGTGTATGTGAGGTAAGTCCGTGGAGGACTTGAAGTGTTTATATGATTTTGTTAGCCGTGCACCCTGGTTGGTGCCGGTGATTATATTGTGATTATACGAATGTATGTTAGAGTAATGGTAATGGAATATGTGTCGAAATGATAAGTGGTATTAGAGATGGGCTAGCAAGTGAATTAAGTAATGACACTTTAAGTGCGGATCGTAATGATATGATGCGAACTAAGGTATAACGTGAAAAGACAAGATGAAACTAACGTACTAATGATTAAGTGTTTAATGACTTGAAGTTTAAATAATGAGGTTAGGGAATGATGGCATGAAATGTCACCAACATATAGTCTCATTATATTTAGTGACTAAAGACTAACGTTAAAGTGGTAAAGAGACGGGGTAACGGTAAGGTAAGGTACTTGAGGTTTAAGTGTAAACGTGAAGTAGTGATAAAGTGTGTTGGGATGTAAAGGATGGAATTAAACGAGAAAGTTTGAATGCTAAAAGTTAAATGCGATAGGTTAAGAATGTAAATGAGAATGAGATAAGTGTGTATTAGGATTGAGTATGTACAATGTGTAATAATGATAATGATGTTACGTAAAAGACGAGAAAGAATGGTAGTTGGTTGAATGCATAAGTAAGCAAAGAGATGGGTTAAGGAATAAGGATGAGAATGTGGTAAGTTAAGCGTGTGAGTAATAACGTGATGAGGTATTTGAAAACTAAAATATGATAAGAATGTGTAAATGACTTAAAATGTGTAAGAAGAACAAATGATGCTAATGAATGAATGAAAATTAACCTGTGCAAGGTTTAAAGGTTGAAAGAGTCGGGTAGACTAAAGGGTTAAGTAAGAATTTGAAAATGATTAACGCGGATTAAGAATGTAGTATGGTAAACACATTGAAAATGTGTAATTATAATAAGCAGGTTCATATGCTCTATGCGCTTGCTTTCACTAAAATAAATGAATGAGATAATGTGTGCGTTACGATGTTATGACTTGGATCCATGATAAAAATGTAAAAGGTTAAAGATGGCATCCTTCGGGATGGCCGAGTTAATGATGATGAATGATGGTATCCTTCGGGATGACCGAGCTAATGAATGTTAAAGAATCCTTTGGGATGTGTAAAAGATCCTTCGAGATAAAAAGTATTGCCTTCATCGGCAAGGGGTTGCCTATATCCTTGGCATATAAAATACCCCCAAAGTGAAAGTGGTAATGGTATGGATCCAATTCTAAAAAGTTAAAAAGTAATGTAAGGAATGAAAAGAAAGAAGGGATTTAAAAGCTAAAATGTGTAACGAATTGGTACGAGTGTTATGTCAGAAGTGTATAAGTAGGATGGTTTATGGTTTCTTTATTTAAATGTATTGGGACGCCTTTTCATTTGAATAAAGAAGTTATGAATTGCCGAACCATGAGTTTATATTTCTTGATTTACATCGTTTGGGACGCCTCTCCATGTAAATGAAGAAGTATGAATGAGTGGGCTTATGTGTTCCCGACATGACATGAGTTGGGTGAAGGGTAGAAACGGAAGTATAGGAATGACTAGAATTCGTAAGGAACTAAGATAGGTGGATAGAGTAAGAACTAGGTTTTGACCTTAAGAAAGAGTCATTGTGAGAAGCCAAAGGTTTAAGTGTTTAAGTGTAAGTTGAAACGATTAATGTTTTGAATGATATGTTTGTTTACAATGTGATTTGAAGGTAAGGTGAAGAAATGAATGGTAACAAATGCTAATATGGGTTAACGATCCTATAAAGGTACGGAAAAAGAAGTAAAGGTAAACGAAGCGTATAGTAAAATGTTAATGGGATAGTGAAAAGGTTACGGTAAAAGTAGGAAGTTAGTAAATGTTTGACTTATGTAAAGTTTAGATGGTGTGATTTCCTCAAGTGACCTATAGTCCTTGACGGAAAAACTTGGAATAAAGCGGGTGAGAACATGGTGTAATAGCTAGAGGTTTGGTTTAAAGGAATAAATGGTAATATGAAATATGCCTCGTATGATATAATAATGTAGGTAAGAAATGTGATGAGAATAAGAGAGTAATGAGATGGAACAAGGGTATAAGTTGTGCTAAGATGTGCTTTGTGTTGCAAGATGACTTAGATCATGGCAACGAAATGTTTAAGGAAAGACTTTATATTGTAAGTAGTAAGAATGAAAGTGAATGGAGTTAAGTGTTAGTTAGTAATGGACGAGAGATTTTGGGGACGAAATCTAAAATAAGGGGGATGGAATTGTAACACCCGTTCCTCGGAATCAAATAGGCCCCACCCTAGATGGAATTGAGTAAGGTCTAACATGATTGTACGTGGAAGTCAAACTCGATAGTCAAAGAATGTGTAATATGGTTTAGAAAGTATTATGTGTCATAAGTAAAAGAGAAAATAACTTGAGGGACCTAAGTTGATAGAATCCCAAAATAGTACTAGAACCAACTTGTTCTAGTACTAGAACCATCTTGCCAATTCCTCAAACTAGCACTAGAACCAACTTGTTCTAGTACTAAGAATGAATTGTGGTAGTGCCAAAGGGACTAAAGTTGCCATTGAGGTAAATGAGTTATGAGTAGGATGTGGCCAAAATAGAAGGAAGGAAAGCTAAGGGACTAATTATGTCAATTGGACAAAGATGCTACCTAACTAGTTTATCTAGGGATATCTAGACTTTTCCACACCATTCAAGAGTGTGTGAGTGAGGCCGGTTTTTAGAGAGAAAAAGGAGGGAAGAATATATCTTGGAGGATGAAGGGAATGAAGAGTTTAAGTATTTCTTGTCAAGGGTTAAGCTTAGCTATGATCATCCCAAGTAAGTAATCTCCCTATCATGATGTTAATAAGGTTAAAGTTATGATTGAAGTGGGTTTTCATCATATGATCAAGGTATGATCATATGATGATATAGAAAGAAGGATGGGTAAGTTTATGATGGGTTATATAAACCCTTTTTGATAATGTTGATTAATGTATCAATAGGTTTTGATGATGATGGATGCTGATGATGAAAGGTAGTGATGATGATGATGATGATGTTATGGATAAACTTAGCTTGGACTCAAGGTAAGTAAACCGGTTATAAGATAATATTTTTATGATTTTATGCATTATGTGTTTTGCTATGTTAAGGTTAATGAATATCTTGTATTGTGAGGTATGTGAAAGTGAGTGTAAGGCTAATTGATTTGTTAGTCAAGGATGGATTAGGAAAGAAATGTTGAGGCTTAAGTGTTTAAGGTATGTGATAAGGATTTGATGATGTAATGGATTAATGGTTATGAATGTGTAATACGTGAATGATTTATGTTGTTATGTTATGCCCGTTTTACTTACTAAGCGTTCGTGCTTACGGTTTAATGTTTCAATATTTTGTAGGCTATGGTATTAATGTGATGGCTTGGATAAGGATTAAGATTGGATATGCGTTATGTAGAAGGAATTGGTAAGAAAATAGGTGCTAGGTAGAATACCAAGCTCAAGTCAATGTTGACACCCCCGTGAGTCATTTAATATTTTTTAATTGTTAAACAAGTGTCAAAACGTGTGTCAGAATTGGTAAAATAAATTGGTGGTCATTTGGTATGCTAAAGTGTGTTTTAAGTGTTTATGTTAAAAGTTAAAGGGGCGTTTGGATTAAGTGTAAAAATACCTATTTTGGGTTGTTAATGGGTCAATTGACAACGTAATGAGTTTAATAAGTTATAATAATGTTGTTGGATAAGTTTGGTGGGTAAATGAAGTGGTAAAGATGGTTTGTTATGTAAATGGGTCAAAAATACATACACGAGTTATGCAGAAAAGGGACGTTTGGATTAAGTGTAAAAATACCCATTTTGGGTTGTTAACGGGTCATGTGTCGATGAAACGAGTTTAATATGTTATAGTAATGATTTTGGTTAAGTTTGGTGGGCAAATGATAGGTTAAAGGTTGATTATGGTGTAAACGGGTCAAAACTGGTTTTGGTGCAAAACCTGTCATTTTGTAAAGTACTTTCCCGAGGGTCAAAAGGTAAATGTTTTTGGATTGAAATGAGCCCATGTATATAATCAGTAAATCTGGAAAGTTTCATGGTTTAACGGATTTTAGTCAATGGTCAAAGGATAAATGAAATGTACATTTAAGTTGAGTCGTTTCCGCGCAAAAGTATTAATTTTTGGTCAAACCGGGTACGGGGTGTAACACTACCCCGAATCCTGGTAACTAGATAAACCAAGTCTTCAATTTAAATCTTAATCACGAGCAAGTTATCATTGAAAGTCATGCATCCAATCAACCTCGACTTCAAGATAAAATAAGATCACGCCTTTGTGAAAGTCAACTTCAATCTCAAATAATGGGTACCAAATAAACTCCTTGATCACTTGACATTCCATGTCCAAATTCTTAGCCGTTTTGATGTTTTAGCCGACATTTTCCTTTATGTTCTTGTGGTTGATTTACAGAGTGCACATTGGGAGGAACAAAAATCCGTGAAGAAGGAGATTCTTCAGAACCTGTTTCTGGGAAAGGAATACCAAAGAATGGATCATTATTCAAGTGTGCAACTTCAATATCATGAGAGTCATCATCAACACCTTGAGGAATAACTGGAGATTGGGTTTCTTGAGTAGTCTGAGTAATACTTCTAGATGGTGCATCTTGATCAATAGAGATTGTAGAAGGTAAACCAGTTGAGTCAGTAGGAACCGGAGCAAGAGCTTCAGGAACTAGATGATCAACATTCGTTAGAGGTTGGAAGTATTCATCAAACATAAATCCCAGTCATCCTTAGGAAATGGAACATTAGGTGTTGGAGGAGTTTCATATGTGGTTGCCATTTTTGATTGAACAAGTGAATACGAATACGATCAAATATAAGTAGATCCACTTGATGACTGAACGAACATGGAAAAAGCATGAAGCATGTTGTTGAGAATGGTCAAAAACAAGAAGATTTCTCTTCTTCCCAAGATAAAGCGCACTGAAACATACACCTTTCTTTTCTTTGAGGAACGGGGCCTAAAGTGTTTCTAGCAGACGCCATAATGTTGACAATGAGGACCGAGGCTTGAACTAATTTGTTCAAACGTCATAGTCGCTGAAGAGCGAGGCCTGAACTTTGAACAGACGTCATATAGCATTGAAGAACGAGGCTTGAACTGAAGTGTTCAAACATCATAATGTTGAAGAACGAGGCTTGAACTGATGTGTTCAAACGTCATTGTCGTTGAAGAACGAGGCTTGAACTGTTGTGTTCAAACGTCATTTGTTGATGTTCATTAAGGCTGTGTTTCTTGAACTCCTAATTTATGAGATATCAGTCTTTTCAACAACCAAACTTTGAGTCTTTCCTTGATAGGAGTGAACGAGGTACCTGCACTTAAGTAAAGACTACCTGCGTTGGCATTGAGGGTTTCTTTGCATTTATATGGGTTAGTGATTTCAACATTTAAACCATTCGGGGTTTCTCTATCAACCTTGGCTTTGCAACCAATGAACATTTTCCTTATAGGTATCCATCCAAGACCAGTACACTTAAAAGTTCTACCCGTCGGTATCCACCTAAGACAAGATCTAGGAGTGTTTGGTTACTCATGCACAGTGAAAGACTTGTTGAGAAAAAACCTTTGTCCTATGGCAATCTGTCCACCAGGTTTCTAAGTATAACTCTTTTATTCTACGGGATTGTTGTTGTTCCTAGTCTTAGGGGATTGAACCTTAGCATGAGCATTCACTTCCTTCAAGAATTTAGTGATACAATCATCATGATTAGCATTAAAAACACATTTCTGACAGGTTGAGCAAATAGATTGTTTGGATTCAGAAAGAGATCTAGAATTCTTAGAGTGATTTGCTATGGGAATCGCTTTAATCGATGTGCAACTACTCTTGGAAACTAGACAATTCCTATTTGTGTGTTGAGTGCTCATTGGTTTTGGTTTGCTACTACTGGCCGTGTTCTGCAATAAGCTAGAAGGCATCATATGAGGTCGTGAACCTAAGATTCCATCCTTTTGAAGTAGTGCCCTTTTCCTAGCCTTTTCAAGATCATAGTTCTAGTACAAGTCATTTATATCATAAGAGTTTTGAGTTTTAACGCTCGGTATAGACACTGTTTTCGAACTAATCATAGAAGAGTTAGGTGTAGGTTTAACAGAACCAGAGGAATTTTTCTTAGGCAAATAATGTGAAGTGACTGGTTTTTGTCAAAACTTGTTTCGCATCAACTTGGGAGGCAAACCGTGTTTTTGAAAATTTTGGTCGTTTAGATCTAACTGCATTCGGTTGTCTAACAACTGAATGGTCTCTACTTGATTGTAAAACTGGTTTCCCCAAGATTGATTGTTTTGCAAACTTAGTGTTCACACTGTTTCCTGTTAATTTTCTTACCTCATTTTTTAATGCAGCAGTTGTAAAACCCTTTTCTTGAATTTGAGATTTGAATTCATCATTTTTGACCATCAAAGACGTTATTTGTTCCAAAGTCTTATTACTAGTTTCTTTGATAGAGTCTCTTAGGTCTATGTGATGCCTTTTCAAAGTCTCATTTTCCTTAAGTAATCTAGCCACATAAAGTTCCAATTCGATGTTTCTTGATTTAATAACATCGATGTCATGTTTAGCTTTGACTATATTACTTTTCTCATTCAGGACAGAAATATGCTTTTTCAAATTGTTGATTGTTGAGTTTATGTCTTGAAGCTAAGCTTTCAAAGTGTTTATTCCAAAAAATTCACGGAACTCAGGAAATTTCGGGTTTTTACATGGTTTGTTAGATTGTAAACTTTCTTCCATATTTTGTATTGCAATTTCAAGAGAAATGCAATGTTTTTCAAGTTGCAAAAATCTGTTTGAAAGTTCATCATAGATTTTCTTTTCAACCATATCATTAGATTTGAAACACTTAGTTTCAGGCTCAGCCTTAGCCAAAGAACATTTGTCATAATCATGTTCAGCATCTTGATCAGTTTATTTTAAGTATATTTGCAGATACATTTTGTTGAACAGTTAGGGGTACGTCAGCACATGACACTTGTACATTTACCTGTCTGATATCTGCATCCGCATCTTTTGTAACAAGAGTCACTGAACTAATGTTTGTGTCAATCTTATCTGTCTCTGTACCTCTGCATTCAGTGACAATTGATCCTACATCTGATGCTTTACCTGACTCAATGTCACTATCTCTTGATTGCATCCTACTTTCATTCATCATGACATCATTCTTAAGTTCATGCTGTGTGTGTCAACTCGTAAATTCTGGTCATTTCTCGAACTTTTCAAATTTACTATTCATCGATTACTATTCATAGATTACTATTCATCATTTCACTATTCATCACTTTTGAAGTCGGTTTGAGACTTTGAGACGTTTTGCAGAAATTTTACTATTCACGAAACACTATTCACTCCCGGAGAAAATTTTGTCATTCATCATTCCAGTAAACCTAGTTTACAAGTGTCGAATTCGCGTAATCTTAAAGGTTTAGCTGCGTATTCAGAGAACACATCTGAGAAACATCACGTAGGCTTGAATTAGTCTGCATATCATCATTAACATCATCTGCATGCATTCATGCGTGAGTTTGCATTATTTCAGTATATGTACGGTTATCTATTTAATAAACGTTATCATATAAGCAATTATTTTGAATAATTGATCCGACAATCCTGACTATGGTTCAAATATATTTTTACACTCATTTCAGTAATATAAAAATTATATTATTAATTTACCCGACGTTTTGAATTTAGTTGATATACATATCGTTAAAAACTTATAATTACGACGATTTACGTAATTACGATTTTTATGCATAAACAATGTACCCGATACTAATAATTAAAATGCTCACCTAAATATCTAAATAATATCTAGATACTTTCACTATCCAATGAAATTACAATTATACCCTTTTGTTGAATTTACCAAACTACCCTTGGACTATATATAGAAATCACTAGCACGTACACTCATTTTTCAAGATTTCACAAAGATTATTCTCTCTTGGCACCTCACGGCAACATCAAGAACACCATGAAGATCCATCATTTTTTTTGGTTTAAACATAAACTTGGTCTATTATTACTTCTACTTAAGGTTTTGAAATAAAAACTTTGAAGTAATTAAGTTTAGTAACACCAACAACTCTTCAATCATCAATTAAGTGGCTAAACAATTTTCTTAATCTTACATATTCATTTATATTATATTTTTATGATTCTAGTATAAAAACATGCAAGTATGTATTGATCTATACCACTTTTCAAGTATTTTTAAGTTTTAATGAGATTAAACAAACCTATGATCATCCCTTTGTTATCCTATTAATTTTGTGAATACTAGGACCCCATGACACCCTAAGAAGGTGTATGGTAGGATTAGACTAGTTTTTTGGTGTATTGAAGTGGTTTAATAAAGATTAGAAACTAGAAAAGTGAATTTTAAACAAGTAGAAAAAGGTTCTGTCCCATTTTATAAAATCCAGAAAACTCAGGGGGCTGTGGTGAAATTTGGCCTTCATATTCAGAAAATACTTTCAAAAATGAAACCGTAGCCGCTGGAATCACTAAAAGAGCCCTTACGACGAGAAAGTTATGATTTTTCTAAGTTTGACGACGAATACTATATTTTCAGAAAATTACTTGCTGTCCCACGTTTTTCAAGGGCAAATCTGAGGCGTAAGCCATAATCTAGCCGACCCGACTTATCAAAAATATATTATTATGCTGTCCCACGATTCCAGGGATATAAAGAACGTAGAAAACGGGCTTATAACGAAAAAGATATACACGTTTGAAATCCGACGAAACATATATACTCTTGACAGCTTTTACATAATAAATACTAAGTGTTGAAAAACTATATTTTTCAAGTGACAACATTGGAAGCAATATCTCTTACCCGTCGAGGCGCGTATGATCAAAAGTTAAACAAGACGAAATCTAAATATTGTTACAAGGTTTTTAAAAACGCCGAGTTTGAACACTAACACTTAACGTACAATATTTCACAACTAGTTTTGTAAAGCTATTTGGACATATTTTTCTCAATTTAAGAAGAATGTTAAACTACGCCGAAAACATTATATTTACTAATAGAACATTAAACAAGAATCATGGAATACCGTTTCAACATACTTACGTGAAAAGTAGTTTATAACTTAACAAGACGTCAAAAAAATGTACTTTCCAACAATAAACGTTATTTTCAAAAACGACAAGTGGTATTGATAACGTACGTATATGCATATGTAGCATTGTTTCATTTCTTACATTAGAATCATATCATCCATAATAGGTTGAGGTTAGGGAATCGAGCCTATTTCTGTTCAGCCATTAGTAGTATCATATCTGTTGCATCAAGTGAGTTTTCATAGCCCCGTTTTCAATTGTTTATCCTGTTTGTAGAACCGTAGAGGGGGGTGAATACGGTTTCTTCGGCTTTTTAGATGTTTAAAAACTTTAAGCCAAAGATAACACCAAGTGGTTGTTCAATAATCCAATCAACCACAAACACAACCAAAGTATATAAAGCGAGTAAAGAAAGACACCACGATATATACTGGTTCGGGATGGGGGGTTATACCATCCGTACGTCCAGTTGCGAATCCACGACACGATACTATTCAACTAGTATAATCCTTTCGGTGGACTACAAACCGTTACAATTCACTCCACCGATATTCACCAATATCGATGCTCACAAAGAAGGAGTTACTCCCACGGTATTCCGCCCTCGGAAACCACCCTCAAGAATCTCGCGATTCGACTTAACCTATGGGTCACCAAGACCACTACCAAGACTTCCCACGGAAGTATCAAACCCCAACTAGATCCCCAATGATCTAGGCTTGGTCACAAAGACACAAAACTTCCCTTACAAACAATTGAATGAATATAAGTTTGTTTAATCAAGCCCTAACCTAACCTAGAGACTCTATTGTAGTAGAAAGGGTAAAGATAAGAAGACCCTCGACACAATCACAAGAGTGGATTAGGTTCTTGTGATTCTTCCCTTGCAAAGGATGAAAGAATGAAGAGAGAAAGAATAATGGCAAGGGGTGAGGAATACAAGAGGCAAGGGTGGTATTTATAGTCCAAAACCCAAACTTGGGAAAATTTTACCAAGGCCGGCGCGTCACCTACGCGTCAACGCGTAGGCAGCGCGCCAGGCGTCTGTAAACTTTTTCTCAAAAGTTTGAGTTTTGATCGTTTAAATACCAATCCTTGCTAAACCCCCAATTGTACTTCACACTAAACCTTAACATTAATCAATCTAAGGTTTACCAACTCAAATAGCCAATTTGAAAAATCATTTGTGAAGTGTTTATAAGAAAACCAAATACCAAAGGTAGAAGAGTAGAAAGGGTAATTTGGTAGGGGTAGAAATGGTATTCCTCACATGGCATAATAGAGAAGAGAGTATGCCACGGAATAATCCTCAAGGGAAGGGTTAAGGTGTAACTATGGTTAGGGGAAAGGTTTAGAGGTTTAACCATGGTTAGGTATAGAAGGGTTAAGTGTATAGAAGTAACCATGGTAAGGTTGAGAAGGGTTAAGTGTATAGAAGTAACCATGGTAAGGTTAAAGAGAGAAGTGTATTGAGAATGAACCATGGTTAGGTTAGAGGGTTTACACAAGGGAATGTTCCATCCTTGGTGAGGTTAAGAATTAACCATGGTTGAGTGTAGAGAGGTAACCATAGATGGGTTAAGAAGTATGTTGGTTAGATTAACCAAGGTTGGGTTAGGGTTGTATGTTGAGAACTAACCATGGTTGGAAGAGGTGAACCATGGTTGGGTTAAAGGAGATATTCCAAAGGATTGGATGGAGGGTTGAGATTGTTTTGGTTTGAAATAGAAGGTTAAGATGTGTTGTAAGAGATTAGATGGTTGAGATGGTTTTGGTTTGAAATGGATGGATGAGATCATAGTGTCCTTTTGCTTGGAGAGGAAGGGTGATCCAAGGGTTGAGATTGATTTGGGTTTGAAATGGAGGGTTGAGATTAAACACATGTGGTATAATAGAGAGGAGATTGGATGGGTGGTTGAGATGTGTTTAATTTGAATTGGATGGTTAAGATTGGAGATGTGTAAGGAATATAAGAGATGTGTAAGGGATGTGTAAGAGATGTGATGTTGTAAGGAAATGAAAGGTTGAGATGGATTGAATTTGAATTCAATGGCTAGGATTAAAAGTGTGTAAGAGACAAAGGTACACTTTTGTGTAAGTGGTGTAAGGGAATGTTGGAAAGGATATTTGGGAAGGATTGTGGGAGATTTGGTGGTTTTGGGTTTGATGGTTTTGAGGTAAGTGGTATTTTGTTTGAAGAAGATAATTAAGAAACTAATTAAGAGAAAATAATCTAATTGTCATTAACAAGAAAAGATTTAGACAATTAAGATTATAAGTTGAGAAAATCATAAGTTACTTATTAGTTCAAGTAACACAATGTCGAGAATCCATAATTTCATACCTCGTGACTTTTCATGACTCGACGTTCTCAACTAATACTTTGGTTCAAACAAGTTAAGTGCTTTGCCTTAATGTAAAGCATAACTCAAGTGGGAAAGGATGCGTTTACGCAAAGTGACCTTTGACTTCGTTTTACCAATAAGGGAGTAAACCCGTTACGTAATTAGAGAAGACGTAAGCACGGGATATGAGCATATGAATGCTTTCACATAATGTTACGTGAAATATATAAGCTCCCTATGTTTAGAAAATCCTTGGCTAGAGGCGATAGCTAGAAAACATGAGTTGGCGTTTTCCCGTAAATGGGCTTTAAAAGTTGGATCTCTCTAATCCCAAAACTCATTTCGAGTGTTCTAAATTAAGCACATAACATATTCATACCTGTATTGAAAGATCCACATTTGTCGGGTAAGGGGAAAGCCGACTTTCAAAATTTGCTCGGAACCATACGGACTCCTGACGCGTCACCCACGCGTTGACGCGCGGGCAGCGCGCCAGGAGCAGACATTGGCTCCGGCGATTTTGAGCTAACGTTTGTTATTTTATGTGTTTCGATGGTTTATTTGTCATCATTAAAATATAAAGAGATCTTGATCATGTTGCCTCAACAATCTCCCCCTTTTTGATGAGGACAAATAAAAACCGAAAGCAAATAAAATTACAAAACTTAGCGAAGACAAAGCACGCCTTTGGTGTAGCTTGCGTCTTGACCTTTGCCTTGTAATTTGGTGAAGCCTTTATCATTTCTTGAGTTGGTCTTCATGCCTCTTGCTTTCATTCTCCCCCTTTTGTCGAATCAAAAAGGTGGGACTTCCATTAAGAAATGGGAAAGTAGCTTGTTCCAATAGCACCCGAGCGTGCTCCCCCTTGAACATAGCTCCCCCTAGATCGTTGCTACCCCTTGTTTCAAGGCGGGGATCCATGGGTCAAGAGCCTCACCTTTGCGGTGGCCTAGCTACATAAAAATACCACAACATGCAACAACCAAGAAAACCTCACATGTGGAAGTCCAAGATGGGTTTACCATTTGGATACTTGCAACATGGGTTAGTTCATATCACAATATAGTATGTATAGGTCCAAGATGACCCCAATATCCAAATGTTGAGCACTAGAAGGATCAAGTTGAACTAAGCATGAATTTTTCATAAAGGCCATATTATACATTATTTCACATAGAAAAAGATAAAGCATACAACAAGTACACTCCCTAATACAAGCAAGACAAACATCCTAAAACACATTATGAAGGACATATAATGAGATCATCCTACCATAATTTATTCATACAACTATGTGACACGACCTAGGTTGTTATATTTTTAGACCAAAGTTTTACTTTATCACTCTTCTTCCTTATCTTGAGTCATCACCCTTGAGATGTCTTTAAGAACTGCGGTCATCACCAACATATCATTGTCGATGGATTTATGTAGCTCTCTAATCTCCTCACGAATAGAGAGAACATCCCGCTCAATCACACCAATGGTTGAGCAACATTCACACTTACGGGTGTGATCATTTTCTAGGGGTTTACCAAGCTTCCCTTCAATCTTGGTCCAAATATCATCTCCAACAAAGCAAAGTTTGAGGAAATCTTTCACAATTGGGATTTCCGCACTACCAATGCTATCCCAATCTATATCTTGCTCTTCCTCTCTTGTCATCATACGCCTACCATCATTGAAATGATATGATGACCCCACAAATTCATCTTCTATTTCCATGTTTAATTATGTTCTAGTGTAGTTTGATCTTTTACAAGATTTAATATCTAGACAACTTAGCAAGATTACTCATTTTATAGATGAGTTAAGTGAGTAGTTAGGAATCAAAGTACATGAAAATGGGTCAAGTAATTAATGATCAAAGTACATTAGATGCTTGATTAGATGTTCAACCCATCTAATCCATGTACCTATATTCAATAAGGAATGAGTGTTCTATATAGACTTAAGTGGAGGTTGGGAGAACTAGAATCTTATGCTAGTTACTTTCAATTCTTATGCGTGTAACTACAAGCAATTAAATGCTTAGGAGATGGCATTATTTAATTTAATTGTGAGCATGCACCATGTAGTTTATCACATAGGATGAACAAGTAGAATTAGATATAAAATCTTCAACACAAGTGTGAATTGTGTTTTGACATAGTCAAATTTATCTAGATGAATCAAGATAATTTGTGTCAAGTTTTTCTTGTTCAAACACATAGTATAGACATGTAGACTCGTTAATATTATCAAAACATTGTTTGAATAATGATTTGATGAATATTTTTCATCTTTGGAATTTGTAAATTCCTTTCATGCCTTCACATAACACCTAATCATATAAACATGTAGGCTCTAGTAGCATCCTTTTAACACATTTTATTTCCATATAAAGATTGTTCTCTTAAGATGCATGTATCACAAAAACATCAAAACCTATCCCAAAGCAATTTGGACTTTTTGAAAATTGTCATGCCAAAAACTTAGATTTGTTTGTTTTGTGATCTAAGTGTCCTTTTATTAAAGTCACCAATGACTTGTTGTATAGGATGACCCCTCGCTTCTCTCACATCCTTAGGATTGCCGTCATCCGAAACATTAACTTGTAATATTGGCGACCCCTCATGATTTTGAACTACATGTTCGTTGATCATGTCATCTTCTACCGAAGAAGATAGTTTGGGCTCGGGCATGCTCTCATCAAAGGTCACATTGAGAGATTCCTCAATCCTCATTGTTTCCTTGTTAAGCACTATGTATGCTTTACTCGTTTAAGAGTATCCTAAGAAAACACCTTCATACGACTTTGGGTCGAATTTGGTGAGGTACTCTTTGGTGTTAAGTATGAATACTTTACAACCAAACACTCTAAAATACTCTAGGGATGGTTTTCTATTCCTAAGTATTTCATAAGGTGTCTTATTAATCAACTTTCTTATATAAGCTCTATTAAAGATATAACATGCGGTATCTAGGGCACGACACCAAAACTTTTGTGGGATGGATTGCTCATCAAGCATTGTACGACTCATCTTTCTTAACTTACGATATGTTCTTTCAACAATCTCAAGCGATTGAGAGGTGAACGGGCCCGATAAGTTATAAGATATTCCATGTTGTTCACAAAAGCTTCCAAATTGCATTTTATCAAATTCACTACTATGATTTGTTTTAATTGAAACAATTGAACAATCAAGTAGGTTTTCAAGTTTCTTTCTCAAAATATTGAACTTATCTAATACACCTTCTTTGTTTTCTAAGAACAAGACCCATGTATAATTTGAATAGATTGGATGGTTGAGATGGTTTTGGTTTGAAATGGATGGATGAGATCATAGTGTCCTTTTGCTTGGAGAGGAAGGGTGATCCAAGGGTTGAGATTGATATGGGTTTGAAATGGAGGGTTGAGATTAAACACATGTGGTATAATAGAGAGGAGATTGGATCGGTGGTTGAGATGTGTTTAATTTGAATTGGATGGTTAAGATTGGAGATGTGTAAGGAATATAAGAGATGTGTAAGGGATGTGTAAGAGATGTGATGTTTTAAGGAAATGAAAGGTTGAGATGGATTGAATTTGAATTCAATGGCTAGGATTAAAAGTGTGTAAGAGACAAAGGTACACTTTTGTGTAAGTGGTGTAAGGGAATGTTGGAAAGGATATTTGGGAAGGATTGTGGGAGATTTGGTGGTTTTGGGTTTGATGGTTTTAAGGTAAGTGGTATTTTGTTTGAAGAAGATAATTAAGAAACTAATTAAGAGAAAATAATCTAATTGTCATTAACAAGAAAAGATTTAGACAATTAAGATCATAAGTTGAGAAAATCATAAGTTACTTATTAGTTCAAGTAACACAATGTCGAGAATCCATAATTTCATACCTCGTGACTTTTCACGACTCGACGTTCTCAACTAATACTTTGGTTCAAACAAGTTAAGTGCTTTGCCTTAATGTAAAGCATAACTCAAGTGGGAAAGGATGCGTTTACGCAAAGTGACGTTTGACTTCGTTTTACCAATAAGGGAGTAAACCCGTTACGTAATTAGAGAAGACGTAAGCACGGGATATGAGCATATGAATGCTTTCACATAATGTTACGTGAAATATATAAGCTCCCTATGTTTAGAAAATCCTTGGCTAGAGGCGATAGCTAGAAAACATGAGTTGGCGTTTTCCCGTAAATGGGCTTTAAAAGTTGGATCTCTCTAATCCCAAAACTCATTTCGAGTGTTCTAAATTAAGCACATAACATATTCATACCTGTATTGAAAGATCCACATTTGTCGGGTAAGAGGAAAGCCGACTTTCAAAATTTGCTCGGAACCATACGGACTCCTGACGCGTCACCCACGCGTTGACGCGCGGGCAGCGCGCCAGGAGCAGACATTGGCTCCGGCAATTTTGAGCTAACGTTGTTATTTTATGTGTTTCGATGGTTTATTTGTCATCATTAAAATATAAAGAGATCTTGATCATGTTGCCTCAACAATCTCCCCCTTTTTGATGAGGACAAATAAAAACCGAAAGCAAATAAAATTACAAAACTTAGCGAAGACAAAGCACACCTTTGGTGTAGCTTGCGTCTTGGCCTTTGCCTTGTAATTTGGTGAAGCCTTTATCATTTCTTGAGTTGGACTTCATGCCTCTTGCTTTCATTCTCCCCCTTTTGTCGAATCAAAAAGGTGGGACTTCCATTAAGAAATGGGAAAGTAGCTTGTTCCAATAGCACCCGAGCGTGCTCCCCCTTGAACATAGCTCCCCCTAGATCGTTGCTACCCCTTGTTTCAAGGCGGGGATCCATGTGTTAAGAGCCTCACCTTTGCGGTGGCCTAGCTACATAAAAAAACCACAACATGCAACAACCAAGAAAACCTCACATGTGGAAGTCCAAGATGGGTTTACCATTTGGATACTTGCAACATGGGTTAGTTCATATCACAATATAATATGTATAGGTCCAAGATGACCCCAATATCCAAATGTTGAGCACTAGAAGGATCAAGTTGAACTAAGCAGGAATTTTTCATAAAGGCCATATTATACATTATTTCACATAGAAAAAGATAAAGCATACAACAAGTACACTCCCTAATACAAGCAAGACAAACATCCTAAAACACATCATGAAGGACATATAATGAGATCATCCTACCATAATTTATTCATACAACTATGTGACACGACCTAGGTTGTTTTATTTTTAGACCAAAGTTTTACTTTATCACTCTTCTTCCTTATCTTGAGTCATCACCCTTGAGATGTCTTTAAGAACTGCGGTCATCACCAACATATCATTGTCGATGGATTTATGTAGCTCTCTAATCTCCTCACGAATAGAGAGAACATCCCGCTCAATCACACCAATGGTTGAGCAACATTCACACTTACGGGTGTGATCATTTTCTAGGGGTTTACCAAGCTTCCCTTCAATCTTGGTCCAAATATCATCTCCAACAAAGCAAAGTTTGAGGAAATACAATTGGGATTTCCGCACTACCAATGCTATCCCAATCTATATCTTGCTCTTCCTCTCTTGTCATCATACGCCTACCATCATTGAAATGATATGATGACCCCACAAGTTCATCTTCCATTTCCATGTTTAATAATGTTCTAGTGTAGTTTGATCTTTTACAAGATTTAATATCTAGACAACTTAGCAAGATTACTCATTTTATAGATGAGTTAAGTGAGTGGTTAGGAATCAAAGTACATGAAAATGGGTCAAGTAATTAATGATCAAAGTACATTAGATGCTTGATTAGATGTTCAACCCATCTAATCCATGTACCTATATTCAATAAGGAATGAGTGTTCTATATAGACTTAAGTGGAGGTTGGGAGAACTAGAATCTTATGCTAGTTACTTTCAATTCTTATGCATGTAAATACAAGCAATTAAATGCTTAGGAGATGGCATTATTTAATTTAATTGTGAGCATGCACCATGTAGTTTATCACATAGGATGAACAAGTAGAATTAGATATAAAATCTTCAACACAAGTGTGAATTGTGTTTTGACATAGTCAAATTTATCTAGATGAATCAAGATAATTTGTGTCAAGTTTTTCTTGTTCAAACACATAGTATAGACATGTAGACTCGTTAATATTATCAAAACATTGTTTGAATAATGATTTGATGAATATTTTTCATCTTTGGAATTTGTAAATTCCTTTCATGCCTTCACATAAGACCTAATCATATAAACATGTAGGCTCTAGTAGCATCCTTTTAACACATTTTATTTCCATATAAAGATTGTTCTCTTTAGATGCATGTATCACAAAAACATCAAAACCTATCCCAAAGCAATTTGGACTTTTTGAAAACTGTCATGCCAAAAACTTAGATTTGTTTGTTTTGTGATCTAAGTGTCCTTTTATTAAAGTCACCAATGACTTGTTGTATAGGATGACCCCTCGCTTCTCTCACATCCTTAGGATTGTCGTCATCCGAAACATTAACTTGTAATGTTGGCGACCCCTCATGATTTTGAACTACATGTTCGTTGATCATGTCATCTTCTACCGAAGAAGATAGTTTGGGCTCGGGCATGCTCTCATCAAAGGTCACATTGAGAGATTCCTCAATACTCATTGTTTCCTTATTAAGCACTATGTATGCTTTACTCGTTTAAGAGTATCCTAAGAAAACACCTTCATACGACTTTGGGTCGAATTTGGTGAGGTACTCTTTGGTGTTAAGTATGAACACTTTACAACCAAACACTCTAAAATACTCTAGGGATGGTTTTCTATTCCTAAGTATTTCATAAGGTGTCTTATTAATCAACTTTCTTATATAAGCTCTATTAAAGATATAGCATGCGGTATCTAGGGCATGACACCAAAACTTTTGTGGGATGGATTGCTCATCAAGCATTGTACGACTCATCTTTCTTAACTTACGATATGTTCTTTCAACAATCTCAAGCGATTGAGAGGTGAACGGGCCCGATAAGTTATAAGATATTCCATGTTGTTCACAAAAGCTTCCAAATTGCATTTTATCAAATTCACTACTATGATTTGTTTTAATTGAAACAATTGAACAATCAAGTAGGTTTTCAAGTTTCTTTCTCAAAATATTGAACTTATCTAATACACCTTCTTTGTTTTCTAAGAACAAGACCCATGTATAATTTGAATAGTCATCTACAACCATCAAAGTGTAGAAGTTTCCTCTGTAGCTTTGGATTAGAGATGGACCATACAAATCCAAGTGAACCAACTCTAAAACCCTATTAGTTGACACTTCATTATTATTTCTATAATTAGCTTGTCCTTGATTCCCTAGGCATATATCACAATAATGACTTCTAAAACTCAACTTTGGAAAATTCCGTACTAGCTCGTTGGAAGCTAGGTTTTGGATTAACCTCATATTGGCGTGACCTAACCTCCTATGCCAAAGCGTTGAGTTGTCCACCATGGATGTAAGACAAATGTGTTGCTTAGAATTATCTCCTAACTTGCATGTATACAAGTTGTTTCTCCTAATACCTTTGGCTAACACAATACCATTTTTACTAATAGTACAATCTACTTTAGTAAACTTAACCTCACAATCATCATCACTTAATTGACTTACGCTAATCAAATTAAAACTTAGACCCCTAACATGCTCAACATTGGATATTTCTATGGAGTCATGGAGGACATTACCTTTGCCAACAATTTTGCCGTTAAGTTTGCTTCCAAAAATGACTTGATTGCCGTTATACTCCATGTATGACGTGAACAATCTTCTATTCCCGGTCATGTGTTTAGTGCACCCACTATCCACTCGTCCGGTTGTAGATCACTTTTGAGACAAACCTACAACAAAGATATGACTCATACTTTTGGTACCCATTGTTTCTTGGGTCCATTATGGTTAGCATATGAGTTTCCCAAGTTGAACATTCTTGGGTCTTGAAGTAAGACACATAATTTCTCCATACCAAAACTAGAAAAAGCGGACCAAGGATCATTTTGAAAACGAATTTGATTTTGATGGCTTGGTCTATAGTAGTTATATCCTTGAGGTCTAAAGAAAGCTTGGTTTGGGTAGGAGTTGTCTCTCCTTTGATAGTTGTGGTATTGGTATTGAGATGACCTTTGATTATGATGATAAAAACTTCTTCTTTGATTATTTTGAGATGAAGATCTTTGATTATATAAGGTAGATGGTCTCATATTAGGTGTAGGTAATAATGGTCTATCATTAACTCGAGGTTGTTTATAACCAAGACCATTGTGAGAACTTGAGTTAAAACTTTGTCTTGGGTTTTCTCTTCTTGCAATGGGACCTTGATTACCTCGAGTACTTACAAAAGGAGCTTGAGGAGTAATTGGTTTAATGACATTGTTTGATGATTCACCAATTTTCCTCAGAGGGCTGGCGTGCTTCTGGCGCGTTGACGCATCAGCCTCAGAAAACTTTGGAGTTTCATTTTCTTTAGCTTTAACAAATGTTATCGGTTTTGTTAGGCTTATGGGAGTGGTTTTTCCAATATTTGAAAATCCAAGACCTCCTTTATCTTGGGACATTTTTTGATGACTTAAAATGTTATCCAAATCATTTGAACTCTTTTTATATTTTGAAAAACTTAAGGACTCTTTTTGGAGTATCAACACTTTTTCATTCAAAGAGTTAACCTCAAGTGTGGGTGCTTCACAATTTTTACAAGGTTCAAACACCTCTTTGCAATGTTTTAGTGTTTTTATTTTATTTTCAAGTTCACAAATCCTTTTATTAGATTTAGCATTTTCTAATTCAATTAGATGTTTTTCCTTAAGGATTCTCTCAAAGGTTTTTCTAAAATCATCATCAAGCTTGACTAGTTCCTCATTCTCCTTTTGCAAACTGTTGACATCTAAATTATTTGAAGAGGAATAGTTTAGAGGTACCTCAAGTTTTTCTTGAGCCATGAGACAAGTGGCTTCATTGGTTGGTTGTTCTTCATCCTTACTATCACTCCATGCCCCACCCACGAATGCCTTGTTCACCTTGGGCTTAGGACATTCATCGATGAAGTGACCATTTTCTCCGCAATTGTAGCATCCTTGGGTTTGCCTTGAGCTCTCACCAACCTTGTTGTCAAAACCTTGGTTTCTACCAAAGTTGTTTCTTCCACCACTAGCTCGGTTACCAAACCTATTACCACTCCTAAAGTTACCACCTCTTCTAAAGAATTTCCTAAAGTTTTTGGCCATGAGGTTGTACTCTTCGTCGTCCACCTCGTCATCTTCATCAATATCATCTAGGCCATCACATTCTTGACTTCTAGTGACCATAGCTTTGAGAGCCAAAGACTTTACTTTCTCCTTCTTGTCTTTGGTGCTAGCCTTGTCATTTTCGAGAATCATCTCATAGACTTTGAGATTGCCGATGAGATCATCAAGAGGGAGTTCCGCCAAATTCTTGGCTTCTTCTATGGCCATCACTTTCGGTCGCCACTTGATAGGAAGGGCTCGGAGGAACTTTCTCACATGATTCTTGTTATAAAAACTAGAATCAAGAGCCGTGAGACTTGTGATTATAGCATTGAATCGTGTGTAACCATTGTCAATGGTTTCATCGTCGGAGATTGAGAATTTCTCATATTGTTGTATGAGCAAGTCAATCTTGCAATCTTTCACTTGTGAGTTCCCTTGGTGGGTGATGATGAGTGAACGCCATATCTCCTTGGCGGTTTTGCAAACATGAACTCTCTCGAACTCCCTTCGAGGTAGAGCATTGTAAATCATCATCTTGGCTTCATCATTCTTGCCAAATTTTCTCCTTTCGTCATCTTTTAGATCCGCAAATGGCTTTTCCACCATCAACTTTGTTTCCGGATCTTCCATCATGAACACAAAATCTCCATTTTGAATGATCTCCCATAGATCAAGATCTTTTGACCTAACATAGGTCTCAAACCGGGTTTTCCAAAAACAAAACCCATTGGTTTCTAGCAAAGGTTGTCGATACACCCGAGTTAACACTGGGTAATTTCATATCTCAAAATTAAGAAACTCTAACCAACCTCATGCGAGAAGAGACAAAGAGAAGGTCAAATCAGAGCCTGCAAGCCCGACTTAACTTTGATCCAGAACACAAAATATCCCCATTGCGCTACCATAAGGAAGGGTGCGAGAGGCATACCAATGTCCACACTAGACTTGGTGGAGCATCTGATTCACAATACTCGAAGGAATACGAGGACAGTGAGAGGCGCACCAATGTTCACTCCAGACTTGGTAGCCGCAGGATGCAAGATAGACTTGGACGGCAACGCTCACCGAGCGAGAGCTCTTCAAGGCCTGGAAGCAGAAATATTCATGACAGATTGGGAAGATGAACTTCCCCAAGTGAAAGTCCCTCGAACTCAGACTCTGAGAAAAAACGGCGCAAACGCCGCAAAAGGGATGACTTTTCCTCAAGTGACTCCTCGGACAACGAGGACACAAAGACAGGACACTGGAAGTCCAGAGGAAGACGTCGAGAGGAGGAGGATGAAGACATATCTCTTCCCTGGCGTCGCCAAAAAGTTGATGCATTCACACGGCGCATCAGCGATTATTCTGACACAAGAAAAGGCGCATGCCCACTAAGATCAAAACATATGACGGAACGGGTGATCCTGATGATCACCTAAAAATTTTCGAATCCGCGACTACTATAGAAAATTGGCCACAACCTGTGTGGTGTCATATGTTCAACTCCACATTAGTGGGGAATGCGCGCACTTGGTTTAGCAAGCTTCCACGAAGGAGCATAGACGGGTTTGAAGAGTTGTGAAAAGCATTCCGCTTGAACTTCACTCAGAGAAAGAAGTGCGCTAAAAACCCTGTTGAACTGGCCAGAGTAAAACAGCGCCAAGGAGAAACAACTAGTGCTTACATGGAGCGCTTTAAGGATGAATGTATACACGTCAAAGCGTGTCCTGAAGTACTAAAAATCTCAGGGTTCATGAATGGGATCAATAACCCAGAACTAATCAGGAAATTAAATGATAAGGTTCCCCAAACCTTCGATGAACTAATGAAGCGCACAAGGTCCTTCATCCAAGGTGAAGCAGCTGCTGCGGATAGCAAAAAAGGCTACTCAAACTATAGGCAGCAAGAACAGCCTAGGAGACAATCCAACGATCAGAGTAGCAATCGAAGCAAGAATTATCGCAGCCAGGGAAGCGGACGAGACAATGACAAATAAACTCCTCTCTCGAAGACCCCAAGAGAGATATTCATGACAGAAGGTGCAAACTTCCCAAAACCCCCACCAATGCGCACCCCAGAAGATCGGCGCGTAGGTAATGGATACTGTGAATACCATGGACAAAAGGGCCATACCACTAACGAATGTGTCCAACTACGACAACTAATCGACAAGTTAGTAAAAGAAGGTAGAATGGATCACCTTGTTAAGAATATCATAGAGGGAAAGGATAAACAGAAGAATGGAATTAAGAAGGAGACACCTAAAGAAAAGGCTAACACCATCTACATGATACAGTCATGGCAACACAAAACAAAACAAAAAGTCAGCCAAAAATTTTCCTTTGAAAACGAAACCTCCTTCCCCACTCTCGCTGCAGACAACGCAGTAGCAGAACCACTCACCATTAATATACACACGGGGGGTCGCGATATCCACCGTTGTATGTGGATGGAGGAGCATCTGCAGATATCATGTACGAACATTGCTTTAACAGGCTGCGACCAGAGATGCGAAGTCAGCTAATTCCAGCTACGACGCCACTGATTGGCTTCACAGGAGGGAAGATATGGCCCATGGGGCAATTACGCCTACTTGTGGTCATTGGTAATGAGCAACACTCCACAGCAGCCTGGATGAACTTTATGATAATCAAATCTCCCTCGCCGTACAACGGCATCATTGGAAGACCTGGAATATCATCCATACGCGCTGTACCGTCTACAGCACATAGGATGCTCAAATTTCCAGTAGAAGGGGGCATTGTCACCCTCTACAATACCACTGTACCGTCTCCACAGAGGATGATAAGTCCGCCAGACTTGTCTTTTTCTTGTGTGCTTCTTGTGTGAGTGAAAACTGAGCTCAATCCAATTTGTGCTTCCTCTTGGATTATCACAGCCTTTGATTGAGCTTGGAGCCAAAATATAAGCAATCTGAGCCATTGATCAATTTGATGGTTTATGGATTGATGACATGGATGTAGCATCATCTTGTAGTGGCTTGGGATGCTGTGAATGGTGATGGAGACTGGGGGAGGGAAACCTGTTGGGTTTTGTGTTTGGCGCCAAGTAGAGTACTGGGCAACAGTACTTCAAAAAGGGAAGGAGGTTCAGGGGTGGTAAGGTGAACTGGGGTAGGGTTCAGCAAGGAATTGTGAACCCTTTTTTTTTTGTTTAGCTACAGGAGGGTTAGTTTGTGTTGGTTTTGGATTTTGGGCTTGAAGTATGGTGGGCTTAGGGTATTAGTGGGTTGAGTTAGATTAGTTAGGATTAGTAAAACTTAGTTATTAGTATTTGTAAAAATTAGTGATATTAGTGATTTTAGTAATTAGTTAGTAAAACTGATTTTATAAAAAATGTTTTTGTAGTTTTTTTTTTAAATAGTATTAATAATAATATAAAAATTAATAAAATAAAAAGTAAACTTAATAAAATTTTTAACAAAATAAAAATAAAAAGTTTTGACAAAAAAGGTTTTTGTGATTTTATTTCGGAAAATGGTTTGACGGTTTTGAAAATGATTTTGCGATTAAGTTTACGGGGTGAAAAGGGTATTTTTGGAATTTGGTGTCGGGTGAGGGGTAAAATGGTAATTTTGGGTTTGGTAAGGGTAAATTGGTAATTATGGGTTTTGGTTTGGTTTTTCAAGCTCATTCCCATGCCACATCCTGAGATTGACTTTTATGTTGACTTTTTAGCTTTTTCTTGATTTTTCTTCATTAAATGTGACGAGTCAATCCGGTAATGCTCCATTCAGCTCCGATTCCTATCCATGCTCCATTTTGCTCACTTTTGCCTTGTTTTCAATCCTTTTGTACCTGAAACACACAAAAACACATTCCAAGGATATTTGCAATATTATGTGGTCATTTTGAGTGTTTTTGGTCGTTTTTGTGGGTTAAACAAGGTAAAAGATATGTGTAATTAGACACATATCACACTTAATCTTTAACAAAGTTTCAAGCTTTAACCTTTTTAACCTAGATATAGTCTATTCGGAAATGAAGAACAATAAAGGTACGAGTAGAAGATTCACCAAATAAGCCTTAGATCTAGTTTAAAACCTAAAGAAACTTGTACTTCTAGCCTTAAAAACTATCAAAGAATAAGAAAGGTTCAAGCTTTATAGTTTTTAAACACTTTTATAACTTTTCGAATTTTTTATGATCTAAAAAAGGTACGAACTAAAAAAAATCTTAGATTTAGCCTAAAGATTGTTAATTTCTTGTTTGTCAAGTTTAGTAACACAAGTTTGTAATCAAAAGTGTGCTAAACACCAAGAAACAAACTCAAAAGAACAAGAAAAAAAAATAAAAAAAGTACGAGCTAAATACTAAATCTAGTCGAACCTAACAAACACCAAAACACCCCACTTGATCTTCTATCGAATGATACCACTTGTTAGGTTCCCATATTGTAAACACACAAGTATTAAGATGATAGAAATAAGATGAAGATGAGAGTTTGGATGATTTATAAGATATGAAAGAAATTGGCAAGAGTTTAGCTTGGATATCAAATAAACCAACAACTTAAATGTTTACATATGAGTAGTGTTTATAGGGAAGGATTAGGGCAACACTCCCTTCCTTCCATACTCTCCTAATGGATGGGCTTCTAAGGCCCATGGTCTCTAAACATGGGCAAAAGCCTAATAGCTAAACATAAACATAATACATAATAAACTAAGAAACCTATTACAGAGTATTAATGACCGAGACTTTACATAATTAATGAAATGTAATTCCAATAGTCTCTACGCCGCAGTTACTGCAATTCCAGCATACTTCAAATATCTTCATTAAAAACCTTCCAAATCCGCGTCTTTTTGTTCCAATGCTCATCTTTGTACTGAAAATGAAATATAAACAAATAAGAGTATATATCCTAGTAAAATGATACAAAAGATGAGCATAATAGGGGGAAATTAACAATTAAATATCAGAATTATTTGATGTTATCAACTAAGCTCTTTTAAGAGATACAACCCAAGAGGACCTTGGTACATTTTTCCGGTGAATCATAGGAAATTTCATTTTGTACATTATCAGGATCCGTCAATTCATTTGTACCTTTACTACCCTCATCACTTCGGGATGTATTACCTTCCTTGAGAGGTGAATCTTTGGGTGAGTTAAGCTCAGCATCAAACCTAGTCTGATCATCTAAGCCCCCCATGTTTTCTATTTGGCTGGGTTGTCCAACACCTGTTTCAAGTTCATGTGAACCATCCACATTAGTTGTTGCCTTGGATTGGGTCTTATTTATGTTATCACTATCCTGCTCTGCTTCTAAGCTAGTAGCAGTAGTGACAGCCCTCGCCAACATGTCATCTCCATCACCTATGACAGCCTCATCTGGTCCAACCATACTAGTACTAGCCTAAGGTAGCTTAGTACCCTTTTTGTTTTTCCTACGGTTATAGGTCTTTTGTGGTTGAGAGGAAGAAGCATCAAAAGTAGGTGTGTGATGGGTATCAGTGGGATTTCCTGAACCTTCACCCTGGTTTTGCACAAGATTTACCATATAAGGTAAAAGAGGTGTAATTGTGCCTGAAAAACCTTTACCCTCGTTCTTTAAATAGGAAAACATTTTAACTTGAAGTTCTGGTGTAGTAAAAGTTCCTTTGTGCACCTTTATATTTGACATATGTTTTTCCATGAATAATTGAATAAACCTTGGGTGAAGAAAATGATTCACATAGTCTATTCCTTTTGCCAAGCCCTCTAAAATCATTTTTGAAAAATTAAAAGGCTTTCCTTTGGATAGGTATATCATAGCAGATGCTATGGTAGTACTAAACTCATTCCAATCCTGTAGTTTTAGGACTTAAACAATGATTGAGGGTGTGAATTAAAATTTTCCATTGAGATGAGAAAAGCCCTTTTTGAAATTTTAAACTGTCATTTTTTTTCTCATATCCCAATTTCTTAAGTCCTTTAAAAATTTCAGTAGGTGTGAGACAGTCAAACTCTTCATCATTTACTAAGAGAATTGATTCTCTTATGAATGACTCAGTGATAACTATATCATGTCCATCTACCTTAGCCGTAATCTGTTTTCCCTCATTGTTAGTTTTGGCTTTAGCAGAACGCCAAAACTGTTTAATAAAGGAATTAAATATAGTAGGGTTCACAGTTAATGCATACCTAATGCAAGTACCATTCAAGAAATCGATCATCTCTGTGAAACCTTTAGTTCCCTCTATTTTCTCAGGAAACGTAACCATATTGTGATATTGGGAAAAAGTGCATTCCACTATTGTGAATTATGCTTTCGATTTGTGAAAAAGGATTTTGAAATTGATTGAAGAAAAGCGTGTTAGGGTTTTAATTTTGAATCAATTTTGAGCGCAACTCAATTATTGGATGCAATTAGGTTTTTAACCCTTCGGTAAAGAAGTTGCAATTTAGTCCATATACTTACAAACTGAGCAGTAGAACCCAGAAGTTGTCTACTCTGTCTCAGCAGCTGAATCTTTTGCCTAGCAGTAGAATGCTCTATCTCAGCAGCTAAATCTTTTGCCTAGCAGCAATAACTTTTATACCCAGCAGTAGAATGTCTGCTGAAGTTCTCAAACACCATTTTTTATCAATTCATCATTCCTCATAGACTTATCCTGCAAAATATTAGTCCAAAACCACAAAAAAAACACAAGAAATACAATGCCACAATCATCATAATCCAACGTTATACTTAGCAATTGTGAAAACAACTAACAGTAGAAAAACATCAACTCTAAATATAACTAGCAACACCATCAATATGACAAGCAGCAGAAACAACCTATAACTAATAACAACACAAATCCTGTACAAAACTTTACAAAAACACAAAGAGATAAGTTTTTCAAAGATTGATCATTCCTATACTAGCAATTAAAAATTGAAATCTACCCACATCAAAACTTTTTGTGAGCAAATCTGCAACATTATTGTCGTTTTGAATTTTAACAATTTGAATTAGCTTCTTTTCTTAACAATCTCTTATAAAATGATGTCTTATCTCAATATGTTTTGTTTTAGAATGAAAAATACGATTTTTAATAATGCACATTGTACTGTTATTATCAATATAAATTTTGGTGTGCATAAAATTGTACCCATAATCCAGCAATTGATATTGAATCCAAAGTACTTGTCCACAGCAACTTGAAGCAACAACATACTCAGCTTCAGTTGTAGAATTAGCCACCACAGTCTGTTTCTTGCACTGCCATGAAATCAACCTGCTTCCAAGAAATTGACAACCTCCAGTTGTAGACTTCCTATCCAAGCTTGCTCCAGCATAATCACTATCAGAGTATGCTACCAGATCAAAAGGTGAATCTTTTAAATACCAAAGACCCAATTTTGGTTGATGTCTCAAGTATCTAAAGATCCTCTTCATAGCATTGAGATGTGATTATTTAGGGGACACTTGATATCTGGCACAAGCACACACTGCAAACATAATGTCTGGCCTTGAAGCTGTCAGATACATCAATGAGCCAATCATTGATCTATACAAATGTATATCATCTTCCTCGCCATCTTCATCCTTGAGCAAAGGCTTGTTGGTCTCCATGATTGTAGTTGCAGGCTTTACATCAGCAAATCCAAACTTCTTTAAGATATTAGCTACATACTTATCTTGGCTAATAAATATACCATTCTCCTTCTGTCTGACTTGTAATCCCAAGAAGAATGTGAGTTCTCCCATTGAACTCATCTAAAATCGATCATGCATCAGCTTTTCAAACTCAATACATAATGCTTTCTTTGTAGAACCAAAGATGATGTCATCAACATAAACTTGAACTAGCAATATGTCATCTTTGTTCTTTTTGATAAACAAAGTCTTGTCAATCTTCCCTCTACTAAAACCATTATTGAGCAGATAGGTTGACAATGTGTCATGCCAAGCTCTAGGAGGTTGATGCAGTCCATAAAGTGCTTTGTCCACCTTGTATACTTTGTCAGGAAAATCAGGATCTTCAAATCCAGGTGGTTGCATGACATACACTTCTTCATCAATAGTGCCATACAGAAAAGCACTCTTCACATCCATTTGATACACAGAAAAGTATTTGTATGAAGCATAAGCGAAAAACAATCTAATAGCTTCAATTCTTGCAACAGGAGTAAAGACTTCATCATAATCAATACCTTCTTCTTGTGTGTATCCTTGTGCAACTAATCTTGCATTGTATCTGATCACAATACCTATTTCATCCATTTTGCATCTAAAAACCCATTTTGTACCAATTTCCCTCTTCCCATTAGGCAAATCTACCAAGGTCCACACTTCTTGTAGCTTGAATTGTAGAAGCTCCTCTTGAATTGATTCTACCTAACTTGGATCTTATAGAGCTTTATAATGAGTCTTTGGTTGTACTTGTGACAGAAAACATGCAAACATGCAATTTTGAAGATCTTTATGACTGCTTCTTTGCTTAATTGGCTTTGCAAAGAAACTTTTGTCAATAATATCTCTCAAGCCTTTTGTTGAACTTCTTATTTGAATAGATGATGATGGATCTCCAAGAAGTTGATCTTTAGGATGATGCTTGCATACTCTGGTAGTTGGAGTAGGACTGACAGAGATTGTGCTTTCCATGTTGTTTATGTCAGCATTTGCTCCAAAGATCTCATCATCAAGAGCTTCATTATCAGTATCCGGATGAATTTCTTCCAAAATAGGCATATTAGGATCATCTGGATAGTCAACATCAGCAAAAGATCTTCCATCTTTGTCAATAGGAGGAAATCTAGTTCTAGCAGTAGAATCACCAGACCTAGCAGTAGAAACTTTTGGCTTGGCAGTTGCAATATTTGGCTTAGCAGTAGAATCTGATTTACTACTGCTAGCTTTATTTCCTTATTTTACCACATTTGTTAACTTATCTATTTGAACATCATCAACAGTCATTGGTTCTTCATCAACCACTTTATCATCATCAGAAGGTTTATCACCATCTTTTGCATCATCTTTTGGTACTTCAAGAACTTCATCTTCTGAACTCTTGTTCTCCTTGTCTGTGGGTATGAGAGTTGGACTAAACTTCCACTTTTAAAATAAAACATATTTTGTTGCAGATTTAGTCTCTTTAGCTTGTGTACCTGCAGTTGAATTAGGTTTTGTACCTGCAGATTCATTTGTTTTTGTTCCTGCAACAATTGGGCGATAATTCATAGTCCTTGTTAGTGAAAGAATATCAAATACCCAGTCTGGTCCACTCCTTGCAATATTAGGTGTACTCTCACTAAACTTAACATGCAAGTTCTCTTCCACATGCCTTGTCCTATTGTTGAATACTTTAAAAGCTCTACTATTCAGTGAGTACCCAACAAAGTAACCTTCATCAGCCTTCTCATCAAACTTGCCTAGGTGATCAATGGTATTCAAGATAGTAACAGGACACCTAAATGGTTTAAAGAAATCTATCATAGGCTTCCTACCATGCAACAATTCATAAGGGGTCTTGTTATGAGGCTTAATAACCTTACTCCTATTTTGCACAAAGCAAGCAGTGCTAACTGCTTCAGCCCAAAAAGTAGTAGGCAATTTGGAATCAGACAACATTGATCTTGCAGCCTCAATTAGTGTTCTATTCCTTCTCTCAGCAACACCATTTTGTTGTGGAGTCCTAGCTACACTATATTGTCTCATAATACCTTTTTCCACACAAAACTGATTCATTACATGATTCTTAAACTCAGTTCCATTGTCACATCTTATCACTTTAACTTTTTGATTTACTAGGTTTTCTACTCTAGTTATGAAAACCTTAAGAATCTCAGCAGTTTCATCCTTAGTTGCTAGAAAGAACACCTATGTAAACCTACTAAAATGATCTGTGACAACTAGGCAATAAGTCTTATTATTCAAACTACTCGCATATGTTAGCCCAAACAAATCCATATGCAACATATATAAAGGCTGAGTAATATAGTTCACAGCTTTGGACTTACAAGAAGCTCTGTATTGTTTACCCTTTTGACAGGCAACACAGGTTTTAGAATTTTCAAAAACTTTTTCAGGTAAACCTCTTACAAGTTTTCCTTTAGCCAATTTATTTATAGTTTGAAATTTAAATGACCAAGTCTTCTATGCCAAAGTTTGGATTCATCATTAGTGGCCTTTGCAAACAGACAAGTTAAAGCTTTTTTGGGAACTATGTTCTTTATATCAACACTGTATATATTGTCTGTTCTAGGAATTCTAAGTTGCACAAATTTGTCATCAGGCAACTTAAAACTAGGAGATAAGACAAGATATTCAGTGTCAGTAAAAAGAACTAAGTTCTTTTTGTCACACATCTGTGAGACACTAAAGAGGTTGAACTTAAGTCCTTCTACAAAGTACACTTTTCCAAAATCCAAGTTCCCAGTTTTGATTGTACCTCTACCAATGATTCTTCCACCTTTAAGATAATTTCCAAAAGCAACATATCCACCATCAAAAGCTTCAAAATCTTCAAGGTTTGCTTTGGTCTCCTGTCATATGTCCAGAGTATCCACTATCAAAAATATATTTTTCTTTTAATTCATCCTGTAGATTTCCCTGCACATGAAAAATAGAAAAACCAGTTTCTCTTGGGGACCCAAGCCATTGCTGACTTGGATCTGCCTTGTGCACTGCTGTCTCTGGAAACAGAATTTAAATCATTAATTTTTGGTTTCCAGACCCAGCAAGCTGAGGCCTTTACAGCATAAAAATGGTTTCCAACAACAGTATCAGTTATTACTTTTGGTTTAGCAGTTGAAACCCTTTTTATATTAAAAGTAGAAATTGGTTTTGTACTAGCAGTTGAAACTGCTTTTGCACTAGCAGTAGGAACTGCCCTGTTTCATTGAAAAAGCCTTTTTGGTGGAGCAGTAGTAATGATTCTAGTAACACCAGATCTCATCAATACTGCCCTTGGAACCGTGTTTTTGTTAGCATAAGGGTAAGTATTTCTTAAAAAAAGTTGATGATTTACCCTTCTTGCATGATTCCAAACAGGTTTTTGGTAGTTAACACAATTTTCTTGAAGATGCTCAAAACTACCACAGTTATAACAAGCCTTTTTAACAAATTGAAAATCACTACCTAACTTATGAGAAATTAGGTTATTGAAATTTCTTTGATTTCCTCTAGGCCTGTTATTAAAACCTCTAACTTGTTCTCTAGGCTCCTCATTATATGCAACCATTCTTCTAGAGATAGCATAAATTAACACAGGTTTCACAAACTTAACTGGTTCAACACTAGGTGCTTTTGGTTGTTCTAAAACAGGTTTTACAAACTTAACTGGTTTTTGATAATTAAAACTAGGAACTAATGTTTTATTTGCAACCTTAGGAGGTGTTGAATCAACCTGATCATCATCACTGTCAGACTGTCAATCTTCAATAATTGATGCATCTGAATACTTCTTATCCTCTACCTTAGGTGCTTCATTACTAGCCTTACTAGTTTCACCTACAATTTTGACATCACCTAAGAATGACAATTCTTTTCCTGGGGTGCAAAGGCACTCTTAACTAGAGGAGGCACCTCATTATATCCTATACCACTACCTCTCCTCATTAGGTGATTCTCAATTGACTTATTAACCATCTCAGATGCAACGGTTGTTTTTCAACTCTAATTACATGTTTTTCCTTATTAGCTAGAGCTGCATCTCTTTCTTTTTCTATTTCTTCTAACTTTTTCTTATGAACATTAATTATAATGTTTCTAACAAAAACCTCATTATCAAGAATATTAATTTTATCCACATATTCTAGCTCACATTCTTTGAGGTATTTTAGTTGTCTTTCTACATTTTCAATTCCAACCTTATAACCTAAGTTTTCTAGTTTCAGACTTTCTACCTCTGATCTTAACTTTTCACTCCTAGCTTTGAGCTCTTCTACAGTGTCTAAGCATGATTTAAATGAACAAACAGTATCACTAGAATCACTGGATACCTCTGAGTCAGAACCAGATGATGAAGAAGCATAAGCCATAAGAGCAAAGTTATGCACTTTGGGTCCTTCTTCAGCCATAAAAGTATAATTGGGTCCTTCCTCCGCTTGATCACTCCAATCATATTCATCTAGACCATCACAAGATACCAAGGCTGTAGTCTTGCTCTCTTCAGCAGCCTTCTTAGAGCTTTTTGCATTCTTCTTATGAGCCCTACATTCCTTTGCAAAGTGGCCTTTCTTGTTACAGTTGTAACACTCAATTTTGGACTTGTCAAACCCAATGTTGGTTTGACCCTTGTAATTGATCTCTCTTCCTGTCTTCTTCAGAAACCTTCTGGCCCTCAAAGCTGATGCGTAGTTTTGCAACCTTGCAAAAGGTTTTACCTCTCAAGGGATCTTGAGAAGCTTGCAATCCCCACCAGGCAGTGTACCTAACCGATGTAGCATAGTGTAGTGGCAAGTACAGGGGGATTGATCGTTCTACTTCGGGAATAGTGTTCATTAGGATTGAAAACTACTCTAATTAGGTCTAAGGGTGAGGGAAGATTCTTTTTGTATTTTTATATTTTATGGAAAGCAAGTGAAAATCTCGGGTTTGAAGGAGTGGGCGGAATTAGTTGCTAGTCAACTAACCCAATTAAATACAAATGCAATAAAAATAAAATAACAAGAAAATAAAATGTTGTGAAACTTATACGGAGAAAAATGTGTTTACTTAGGTTTCATTACTCCCTAGCTATCTTTTATTGATTGATTAGTTTGTTACAATTGCGTGGATGATGGGTTGTATTCCTTAATACCAGTCATGGGGCTTTGTACGTCCTTCCCCAACTCTATAAGATCCTATCTCTTCCTATGATGGCACATTTAGTATCCTATCATGGCCTCATTAATATCCTCTTATGCATTAAACACAACCAATTAATCGTAGTACACATCTGATTCATGTTTCTTAAGACATCAATCAAGTTACCCATAGGAAGTTAGCCAGTTTTCTTAAGCCTAACATTGATATCACCCATCCAACACAATCAATATCAAACCATGAATCAATAATCAATAGCTAGGTTTCATTACATCTAAGCAAACACAAAGATAACCTAGCCTAGCATGTTAAATAAAAGACAAGCATAAAATAAAATCAAACAACACATAGACATATTGAATGATTTATTGATTACTTATCTTTAATGAAACATGGAAGAAACAAGGGTATGAAACCCTTGAAAGGTTTTGAAATTCGTACTAGGGTTTGTGTGTGAAAAGTTCCTCTCCAAAGTTGCACACAATGAATGAAAAATAGAAAAGTATATATAGATTTTACAACTTGACGGCGTCACCTTTTAGCATGTAACGCCGTCAACTCGCCGCCAATACACTTCTCGGATTGCCAAGATCATACTTGACGCCGTCTGGTTGTAACATACTCTGGGTCGTCTCTCTTTACTTCAACAAGTGACCACCTAGGCATCACAAAGGGTGACGTCCTCACTCTTTAAGATCCAAATTCTATTCTGGTGCGTCATGTGTAAACTTCATATCCACCTCTTTGTCAACTCTTGACGCCGTCACCTAGCAAGGTGTGATGCCGTCAGGTACTGTTTCCAACATAATTTGAGACTTTGTCGTTTTCTTCACTTTTATGCTTCAAAAACGTCCAAAATGCTTCCTTTTCCAGATTTCTTCTCCAAAGTACCTAAAATGACAAAACGAATGATTTGAGGCAATATTTGACCAAATAATCATGACTTAGGGCTTAAATGACCCCCTAAAAGCGTAACACTTTTTGCCTCATCAAATACCCTTACACTTGAGATTTGCTTGTCCTCAAGAAAATTCGCTTTTATTCCAGTCAAAATACAAGTTAGGGGTCATTTAACACTAATATAAAAGTAATTAAAACAAATAATCGTTCCCCTTCAATCAAAATAAGCACGGAAATTATACACTAGCACGTCACAAATAGTGTTTGGATACTCACATCTCTCGGGTGTTATAAACCTATATAACTAAATGGAAATGGATAAATATCACTCACTACCTGTCATAGCAAATAGATTACCATAGGCTTGGAAAAGGATCTAAAACCTCCTCCACTAGGCGTAAGCACCTAAGATAAACTATCAAAGAGGGCTTTTCAAGGGTTGTAACATGAGGTGTAGGGATATAATAAACACGGTTTTGTTGGATAAAGGCGATCTTTACTGGTGGCGAGTTAATCATCTTGGTTAATTACATGTACAATGTGGCGTTGCTAAGCCAAGACTCGACTCGACTTAAGCTAATAAAAAAAACTAACAAAAACATAAAATAAACATAAAAGGAAACGGGATGGTAGTCCGTATGTTTTTTCTTTTTTTTTTCTTTTTTTTTTTGCATACACTCTTGCCCTACCATAAAAAATAATACATCATAGGGGCCTCGGTTCTCCCCTTACACTTGAATTTTTACATACTTTACAAATAACAATTCTAATGACTCGAATTAAGATAATCGAAACACTTGGAGTACTTTAAAATATTTTAAACATATGGGGGTAATAATTGATGTTCTTCCCCATTACTCCATTACACTAGTACTTTACCCATGAGTCCCAATCGTCCCAAAACAATATATACAAGATATGACTCGACTTAGCTACCATGTAATCAATTAGATAATTAACTAAGGGTTTAAACGAATGTTGTCACAATAATGCACTAAAGATGAGTGCATACAAGGTAGGCTAAGCCGATTTAGGTGTACATTTGGGGGTGGTTTGTAAACAAATTCTTCCTTTAAGTAAGATGCTTAAAGTTAGAAACGAAAAGGGTAGGCTCTGAGGGTTGTACTAGGGGTATCGTGTACCAAAAATGGGTACATTGCAAGGGTGTGGGAGAATTACTTGACCAATGAAGTCAATGTAATTATATAAACACAGGTGTAAAACAAGGGTTATCCTAATGCCTCTTATCATGTAGTAAATCTAACTACACAAATGTAGTCTCACTTGTGGACTTGGGATGATCACTAACGTAAGTTCTAGAATCTAAGTACTACCGGTACACATGCAAGCATAAATGCTTTTCTTATCAAATCTAGGGGCGAACCTCACATATTTGAGGTGGAAATGTTTTCTTAGTGGTACGGTTTTGTGCTAGTCATACAACTCCTATCCATGAGACGCTCATTAAGACCAAAGTTTCACTCCTATATGTTGTAAAAAAATTTAAATTTGGCGCTAAAATTGCCCTAACAAGTATTTCTCCTAGTTTTATTACACACCTACCATTAAACAAACAAAAATCAAGTGTAATTGCATTCTCTAAGGTATCATCATTTACCCCCCCTTACACTTAAGCTGAACATTGTCCCCAATGTTCAAATAGAAAGATGTAAAATTAAAGAAGGCAAAAGAATGAAACAAATACTCCCCTGATTCGTTCGGTGTGGATAATGTGGTAACATGGTTAAATCTTCCTCCAAGAAAATGTAGAAACTTCAAGATTAAAGCAACGTTGAAAACTTGAGATTTGATGCCCAAAAACTTGACCATCCATGTACATCGTCTTGTCTAATATAACCTGTTAAACCTGAGAAAACAAACAAGAGAACCTGGCATAAAATCGGAAGTAAAATCTATATAGGGATATAATTCTTGTGGAATGAATGTTTGCAGATTCCTGGAGTTTATAAGTTTAAGATTTCATAAAACTTTTAAACTCCGGCAGAAAAACAAAACTTGCAAAATTTTCAGAAAATTAAAACCTGACGTCGTCAGGCTGTGAACCCTGACGCCGTCAGAAATGATCTGACAGATTTTTATGTTTAGTTTCCGGAAAATTTCTGGAAAAACCTATACCTTAATTCCTGGAATTCCTACAAAACTTCATTATGACTCGATACAAGCATTTTACTCGAACAAACACTAATATGTATGCTCATTTAATATTGTTATGATTCATGTTCAATCTTGTTCTTATAAACAAATTTGGATTTCCCTTACACTTATCTTTTGCAAAATACCTTTATATGTAGTTAAAACGAAGTTAAAAACAAAATAAAGAATTTTCACAATTTAATTTGAACCATGAACCATAAACAATAAAAATAAAACACATATATGGAAGCAAATAAAATCAAACAAATAAACAAACAAACAAATAAAGCTTGGGTTGCCTCCCAAGAAGCGCTTGTTTCTGTTCGAGTCATGAGCCTGACTCTACCCTTATTTAATAAAAATAAGGGAGGTTTTCCCTACACTTAGGATTATGTGCGGGTGAAAGTAGCAATACACACAATTTCGGTAGGAGTATGCCACGTGAGGAAAGAGTGGTGTATGAATTATATGCTCAAAGATGCGGGATCCTATCATCGTAACCTTACCTAATTCAATTGGGTTAGTGGGCTGATTAAGATTTTCTCCTAGAAAGGGGTCATTTTCTATCAATTTCGAGAGACTCCTAGTTGGGAATCCATCTTGACCTAATAAACCCAGTTTAAACCCATAATGTTTCTTGTGATCAATCATGAATGGGTGATGTAAACATGTAAGGTCATTTTTCACTCCTATATTGGCTTCCTCACTACAAGGCTTAAAGTCTGCTACCTTCAACGTAAAACTACCCAGACTATATGGTTTGATGGGTGGATCAGAACCTTTTTCAATTCCTAAATTTTCATCCAAGGATGGAAGATTAGGTAACGGTTTTGGTTGAGGCTCCGGTTCATCAAAACTAGGAAATTCCCTAAAACTAAGAGTAAGGTTGTGACTACAAGTATTCAAACCTATATCCTCTAGTTGTGTTTGGTTCAAAGGTTCTACCTCCATCGGGATTCCTAAAGTCTCTTCTACTTCTTCCGGGTAAGTCACTGGTGGAGTGTATACCTCAAGTGATGGTGGAAGTTGTGGGGTACTTTGTAGGTTTGTGTTATTTACCTCATCATTTCTCGTGTCAAGATCACCAATATCCTCATCATGTGTTTTAGTAGAATCTATCCTAAGCATTTCCCTACGTATCTCAAGTGCTTCTCTAGGCATCTCAACTTCAAAGTCCAAATCATAAAAATCCTCAATGATCTGACTACTATATTCAATTTGCCTAACGGATTCATCATGTGTTCCTTGAGACTCAAAGTCATTGATCATAAAACCTAAGTCTTTTTGCTCAATGTGCTCATGTTCGGCTAGATCCTCCATCACATCAAGATCACCTAAGTGTTCATCCTGTATTATGGTAGTGCCTAACCATGACATACACTTAGGTGGCTCAACTCTAACCATGTCAGAATCTTGGTTTGATTCTAAGTTCACGTTCTTAGACTAGGTCATCTTGCTCATACAAATCCACCAATTCGTTGTACTTATTGGCCATGGTTAGGGAGCTTTCCTCAAAATTCATCCAACGGGTCTCACTAAAAGGAATTGATCCTGATAATGATCATCCAATAGAAATCATACATGCATAGAATTCATCAAACCCATCTAACTTTACCCCCAACTCCTCTTGGATGTCACTAAGATTACGCAAAAATTCATCAGAATGATAGGAAGCAAATCTATTGGTGAAATATAATTGTTCCACTATTGTCAATGATCTAAATGGAATTTCATCCGCCATAGTGACAAATGAAAATGGTTTTACAAACAAAGGGCACAAAGAAAAAGATAGACTACAAGAAGGCTAATAAAAATAAAATAAAAATCTCACTAGATAGGAATCTAATGAGTAGACCTAATAAAAATAAAATTCAACCTAAACAATAACTATTCCCCAGTAGCGGCGCCAAAAACTTGATGCGTGGTTTTGCAACCTTGCAAAAGGTTTTACCTCTCAAGGGATCTTGAGAAGCTTGCAATGCCCACCAGGCAGTGTACCTGACCGATGTAGTATAGTGTAGTGGCAATTACCGGGCGATTGATCGTTCTACTTCGGGAATAGTGTTCGTTAGGATTGAAAACTACTCTAATTAGGTCTAAGGGTGAGGGACGATTCTTTTTGTATTTTTATATTTTATGGAAAGCGAGTAAAAATCTCGGGTTTGAAGGAGTTGGCGGAATTAGTTGCTAGTCAACTAACCCAATTAACTACAAATGCAATAAAAATAAAATAACAAGAAAATAAAATGTTTTGAAACTTATATGGAGAAAAACGTGTTTACTTAGGTTTCATTACTCCCTAGCTATCTTTTATTGATTGATTAGTTTGTCACAATTGCATGGATGACGGGTTGTATTCCTTAATACCAGTCGTGGGGCTGTGTACGTCCTTCCCCAGCTCTATAAGATCCTATCTCTTCCTATGATGACACGTTTAGTATCCTATCATAGCCTCATTAATATTCTCTTATGCATTAAACACAACCAATTAATCATAGTACACATCCGATTCATGTTTCTTAAGACATCAAGCAAGTTACCCATAGGAAGTTAGCCAGTTTTCTTAAACCTAACATTGATATCACCCATCCAAAACAATCAATATCAAACCATCAATCAAGAATCAATAGCTAGGTTTCATTACATTTAAGCAAACACAAAGATAACCTAGCCTAGCATGTTAAATAAAAGACAAGCATAAGATAAAATCAAACAACACATAGACATATTGAATGATTGATTGATTACTTATCTTTAATGAAACATGGAAGAAACAAGGGTATGAAACCCTTGAAAGGTTCTGAAATTCATACTAGGGTTTGTGTGTGAAAAGTTCCTCTCCAAAGTTGCACACAATGAATGAAAAATAGAAAAGTATATATAGATTTTACAACTTGACAGTGTCACCTTTTATCATGTGACGACGTCAACTCGTCGCCAATGCACTTCTCGGATTGCCAAGATCCATACTTGACGCTGTCTGGTTGTAACATACTCTAGGTCGTCTCTCTTTACTTCAACACGTGACTACCGAGGCATCACAAAGGGTAACGCCGTCACTCTTTAAGATCCGAATTCTATTCTGGCGCGTCATGTGTAAACTTCATATCCACCTCTTTGTCAACTCTTGACGCCGTCACCTAGCAAGGTGTGACGCCGTCAGGTACAGTTTCCAGCATAATTTGAGACTTTGTCTTTTTCTTCACTTTTATGCTCCAAAAACGCCAAAATGCTTCCTATTCCAGATTTCTTCTCCAAAGTACCTAAAATAACAAAAGGAACGATTTGAGGCAATATTTGACCAAATAATCACGACTTAGGGCTTAAATGACCCCCTAAAAGCGTAACACTTTTCGCCTCATCAATAGTCAGCATAGCCATCTGCCACTTCAAATCAATTTCCTCAAGATCATCAGGATCAAAATGCTCCGTATCCTGATTCAAAACTTGAGTATTAGTTGTAAGGTCAGCTAAGAATGTACAAATAGCAGCATCACTAATTGAGTCACTGTTTCTAGAACCAGCAGCAAAACCATTTGTGTTAGCAGTAGAAACTCCATATGCGGTAGTAGAAGGAGTTTCTTGTGAGCTTTCAAAACTTTTGCTGATGGAGGACACAAAAGTCAAGATTTGTGAAGCAGAAGATGAAGTAGATAAACCATTGACTTCAGATTCATAGACTTTTAAGTTGTTGTAAAGATTGTCCTGAGTCATCTTCTCAAAATGAGCTTTGTTTCTCCATACCACTGAGTGCATACTCCATTATGGTGCCAAACCTCTGAGAAACTTGAGATTGATGTCTTCTTGAGGTATTACATACTTCATGAGTTTGAGTTGACTTACAATCTTTTGAAGTCTATTGTAAGTCTTATCAATATTTTCTCCACTTTTGACTGTAAAGATCTCAAATTGTTGCTTCAACTGATTCTTCATTGACTTTTTAGTAGCATCATTGCCACCAAATCTCAGTTCAACAGCAGTCATTAGATCCTTGGCTGTTTCACTTTCATAAAAGTTCACTTGAGTGCATAGACTTTTAAGTTGTTGTAAAGATTGTCCAGAGTTATCTTCTCAAAATGAGCTTTGTTTCTCCATACCACTGAGTGCATACTCCATTATGGTGCCAAACCTCTAAGAAACTTGATATTGATGTCTTCTTGAGGTATTACATACTTATGAGTTTGAGTTGACTTACAATCTTTTGAAGTCTATTGTAAGTCTCATCAATACTTTCTCCACTTTTGACAGTAAAGATCTCAAATTGTTGCTTCAACTGATTCTTCATTGACTTTTTAGTAGCATCATTGCCACCAAATCTCAGTTCAACAGCAGTCATTAGATCCTTGGCTGTTTCACTTTCATAAAAGTCCAACTGAAACTCATGGGGTATTCCTATTATGAGAATACTGTGAGCCTTGACCTCTAGATTCCTTTGAGCCTTGTCTCCCTCAGAAGTAATGGGGATCTCTTTTCCATCATCAACAAACTTTGGAAATTGATCACCATTCAGAATGACATTCCACATATTGTAGTCAATCTTCCTAATGTATTGCATCATTCTCATCTTCCAGATCTCATACTCTCCAGGCTTGAGCATGGGCACCTTTGATGCAGTAACCATGTGTGTTTCATCTGACATGTTTTTGGTTGTTATTTGAATGGTTTTGAGTTAACACAAGTTCTTCTTGATCACAGCTTCTAGATCACAAGCTCTAATACCACTTGTTGATCCAGTTGAGCAGTTGATCTTGCTAGTTATCTTAGAATAAATCTAAAACAACAAGTATAGAAGCCGACTTGATTTAGAACAGATTTAAACACTACGCGGAATATAGTATTTAACTTAAGAAGAACAATGAAAATTCTCAATAAACACTTCAATATATTAATACAAATTCTTAACAGAATTAGGGTTTACAGAAAACCTGGAAGTGATTGACTAATACGTATTGACACACAAAACTCAAACCCTAGGACAAAGGAGTCCTGTACAAGATAACTATCTTCTAATCGTATAAGATATACACAATATCTTTTCTATAATTATCTAAACGCGTATATAAACTTATCACATAAGCAATAGAATAATACTCTAGCAGTTGTATCATTTGAACTAGCAGTAGTATCCCAGCAGTTGAATCTTCCAGTAGTAGAATCATATAACTAGCAGTTGTATCCAGTAAGCCTAGCAGTTGTATGACACTTAGAAGATTTTCCAATTTGTATCAGCAGCAGTTTTATCATACATAGCAGCAGCACTGATGACATCAAATAAGTACATATTATTAGCATCATTTATCCTATTTAATTGACTTGTTTTATATAATTTTATATCAGAAACGATACTGAATTCTTTACTTTAGTAATTCTCAGGTAAAAACAAGCAATTGGTGAAAGTTGATGATTTTAAACGCAAAATAGAGCAAAACGGATCAAAGTTGGAAAAGTCTGCTGAACTGAAGGAAGATGCGCCGCATCAATCTAGACAAATGCGCCGCACATAAAGACTCAGACGAATCTTAGACCATTGCTTGACTTTGAAGAATGCGCCGCATGTAATTCTATCATGCGCCGCATATTAAACCTTGGTCAACGAAGAAAAGCCAACTTGTTCTACTCCAAATACGCCGCATCTCATTTACAACATGCGGCGTATCAGCTAAAGACTTCACCAAATACTATCCAAGACGTTGAAAGGACATGCGCTGCATAGAGAAACAAGTTACGTCGCATCTGAAGATGGTACACGAATATTCCAGAATATAATAATCTTGGACCCCACGCGAAGTTAAGTACATGCGCCTCATCTATCACTAAGATGCGCCGCATCTATCCCTCAGATAGAAGTTGTAAATACCCCAAGATACAGCCGAATTTTGTGAGAAAAAAGGTGTAACAAAACCCTAAGGAGACGAATTTAGTCGAAAAAGCATCACAAGACACACACCAAACGAAGATCTTAGAGCCGTAAGAAGGTCCTGCATGTGTATAATTCATTAAGTAGTTTTGTTTTATTGTATTAGTAAGCTTTAATCCATCAGGATTGATGGGCTTGTGGCCACCATACTGCTCCCCTTAAAATTGCTTTCCAATCGATTAAAGTTTATATGATGTTGTTTTTGGTGATTTCTATATGTGCATTGATTACCTCTGTGTCTAGCTGAGTCTTGAGGCCACAATACTTCTTCCTCGCCTACTTAAGCTAATGTCTTTAGATAGGTAGGATAGGCATAAGTAATCATTAGGAGTTTACTCGCCTATAGTTAAGGATCTAACGAGACATATTAGATTACGATACACATCATATAAAACTAGCAATAAAACAAGTGACAAGCTACTTAAACCATAGGACAGGCCTTCTGTCTGCATCTATTATCTATCTGTGTACGTGATTGCTCTTCACTGATTTGTTCTCATTAGTTTTATTTTACTATTTCATACAAATCTGTGTTAGTCTCTCAGACTAAACCCCTATTTATTAGATTAGATTGTAAAACTAATTTAGATATTAAAATACTGATGAAATCAACTAGATATTACGTTCCATTCTTAGTGTTCGACACTCTGCTTACCACTATATACATATTGATTGGGTACACTGCTCGTTAAGTGTGTGTGTTAGTAATAAGTCGGCTAAATATAAATTTAAAACTTGATTAGGATTACTACATCTATGCTACATTGACATATCACACGCATCAAGTTTTTGGCGCCGTTGCCGGGGAATGAATTGTTAATATCTGTTTATTTGATTAGTATTTTAATTAGATTTTAACCTCTAATTTTGCTGTGTAAGTTTAGATTGCATTCATTGTACTATCTTGCACATTTGATTTTCTTGTTTGTTTGTTTTCTTTATTTTCTTTATTTTTGTTATTTTTATTTTTTATTTTTATTTTTTGCATAATTGCTATCTGCTGTAACTTGCTGATCTAAACGATGCGGTGCATCTGATTTATCAGATATGGCGCATTACATTTTTTATTTTTATACAGCGCTAATTTAATAATTCGAATTACGGCTCATCTATCCCCTAGTTACTACGTATTTTGTTTTTAATCAGAAAATTTTCAAAATCTTAACGAGATACGACGCATCTGTTTCGACAGTTGCGGCGCATCTATTTATTTATTAAAAACAATTTTTCAAATTTATTAAACTGAGATACCTCGCATCTGTTTTTACAAATACGACGCATCATTTTTCGGAATAAAAGTCTGATTTAATTTTTAACGTTATAAGATACGGCGCATCCTATTTTTAGGATACGACGCATCGTCTGCGAATATCAACAACTTTTATTTTTCGTATTCCGTTTTCGTTATATGTTTTCCGATATTATACTTCATAAAACCTATCCTACTGATGCTTTTGTGCTGGATTTCAGGAAGTGCATGACCCAGAGCTCTGTTAAAGAACTCACCAAACCTTTCGATGAACCTGAAAAAGCTTTTCATTCACTTAAAAGGCTTTTCAACACGAAAAGCTTTGATCTTTCGAGCCCAACTGAGCTGGACTACTTTTCTGATCAAGAACCATCTAAAGAAGAAGAATTAACAGAAACAATGACGGAACCAACTATGGAGGAGTACATGAACAAGACCTGAGCGGACTATAGTTCGGGAGTTGCTAAGCCGAAGTTTGATGATGAAACTAAGTTTGAGTTGAAGGGTCAATTTCTCATGGAGCTCAGAGAAAATGCTTTCAGTGGATCGGAGAATGAAGATGCCAATGGCCATGTGGAAAAGATCCTTGAAATTGCATATTTGTTTACTACTGAGAAACTAAAAATTGACCAAGTTATGCTTCGTGTTTTCCCTATCTCTCTTACAGGAGCTGCTAATAGGTGGCTAAAGAATGAATCGGCTGGTTCTGTTGACAAATGGGAAGACTTGAAGAGCAAATTCCTCAAGCGATATTGTGCACCTGCAAAAACTGCTAAAAAGATGGAGGCTATCAATAACTTCAAGCAAGAGCATGATGAAACTCTCTATCGTGCTTGGGAGCGATTCAAGGAACTATTATTGAAATGCCCTCAGCATTATCTAACCCCTATGCAGGAAATAATATTGTTTTATCAGGGATTGGATGTGCCCACTAGACAGCAGTTGGATTCTAAAGGAGTTGTACCTCAGACGAGTGCAGTTAATGCTAGGAAAGCTATTCAAGAAGCTGCTGATCATTCCCAAAAGTGGCACGATGGAACCTCTACTAGGTCTAAGAGCAACACTAATTTTGATGGTTTTCCTGCAATTCAAGCTCAATTGGATAAGCTTAGTTGAGAGATGAAAGATTTTATGCCGCCCAAGTTGGATGTGAAAAGTGCCAAGGCCCCCACTACACAAAAGATTGTCCATCAAAGAATGAAGAAACATTTAAGGAGGCCTACTGCACACAATTTGGACAACCATTCCAACCTTCAGTAAGATTTATGGAAGCTGTTCCAGGTTATTATCAAAGAAACAATGGAAATCCCTCGTACCAAGAAAGGAGGCAAACTTTGGACGACACTTTGAAACATATAATGGCTGATGCTGCTAAGAGACATGAAGAGAACACTGCTATGATCAAAGAAATCTGAGCTTCAACTAATGCTACCACAAGGAACCAAGGAGCTTCGATCAAAGCACTCGAGCAACAAATCAATCAGATGAGCAAGGTACTTCAAGAAAGGAGATATGGAGGTCTACCTAGCTCAACTGAAACAAATCCAAGAGATCATGTCAAAGCGATCATCACTACCAAAGAAGTTGTGCCTAACATACCTTTTTCTGAAAGATTGATGAATGATGCTGCTACAAAACCCAAGTACTTCTTTAACTCTTCAATCAGTTTAAGAAGATTGCTCAAAGAAAATACAATAATTGAAGAGGAGATCAAGGCTACAATGAAAGAAGAGTGCTCTGCAACCGATTACAACACCATGCCTCATAAAGAGAAAGACCCAGGAAGTTTTACTTTACCTTGCTCTATTAATGATATATATTTCAATAATGCCTTAGCTGACTTAGGAGCCAGTGTTAGTGTTATGCCATTTAAGACCTTTGCCTCTTTAGGTTTTGGAAAATTAGCTCCAACTAAGTTGCTTATTGAATTGGCAGATAAAACGGTAAAACGACCTGAGGGTGTAGCAGAAAATGTTCTAGTTAGGATCAAGAAGTTTTTGTTCCCCGTAGATTTTGTAATATTAGATATGTCCGAGGATATTAAGATTCCCTTAATCCTTGGAAGACCTTTCTTGTCTACTGCTCATGCTAAGATTGATGTGTTTAAAAGAAAAATCTCATTAAGAGTAGGGAATGACAAACTAGTCTATAAATGTGAAAATCCTGTTAAGAGCATAATTAAGAATGTTTACATGCTAGGATTAAGAGAACATATGGACCTCGACCTAGAAGCTAGGCTTATGGGTGAAACTTTAATCCAAAATATATCATCTAACCCAAATCATGAATATTTCAAGGAAACCATTGATCTTAATGAACCAGTTGAACTAAGGAACAATATTTTAGATGATTCTGAGGTTGAATGGTATGATTGTGAAGTTGTCAACAAACGTAGGAAAACTAAGGAAACTAATAATTATAATGAAGTGTTTGTTGAATTACCACCCCACCTTGAATATTTATGTCTACATAACAATGCGAATTTCCCATCCATTATTTTGTCATCTCTGCCAGAGAAGGACAGGACTTTGCTTGTGCAGATCTTAATAAGGAGTGGCGTGGAAATCAATGATGGGCAAACTGTGCTTGATATTACTGGATTAAGAGTCAAGGAGCACGATGCTTTTGACGCATACAATGATACAAAATAGGAGCTGAAAATGAGTCTAACTTGAAAACTCTGGAATAAAGAAAAGTGCTTACCGAGAGACAACCCGACTTTATCTTTTTATTTTATTTTTCTGTAGTCGAGTCTGTCAGTTCTGCAGAAGATGCGGCACATTTCCTAAAAAGGATGCGGCGTATCACCTCTGCATAATATATATGTTTTTACTTTTTTCTGCATTTTATTTTCTGAACTATAAACTTTCTGTCAGTTTATTTAATGCGGCGCATCCCTGGTTAAGGATGCGAAGCATCTTATCTTTCTGACTCGTACCAATTCCAGGCTCGATACGGCGCATCTTTCTCAATAAGATGCGGTGCATCGACTGACCTGATGATTTCCAAATTTTTTATTTTTATTTTGATTTTCACTAACCACTAATGAATTACTATATTAGCTATGACTTTTTTACTACAAGTGTTTAAGATAATGAGGGTATACATAGTTCTGTACTTTCTGTGGAGACGTCATTCATGGAGGGTTGAACACCTCTCATCCACAGAAATTTTTGCTCACAAACGAATAATGGAGAATCATACCAAGCAAATCTCAAGGGAGTTCTCTGTTCTAATTCTTTTTATCTCCTGTTTTTAATTTTATATTAAACAACGAGGGTGTTGTTTATCTTAAGTAGGGGGATGGAGAATTAGAACGTTACTTGTCCTAAAATTTCAAAAATATGCGTTAATATGTGCTTAATATATCGAAATTTAAATTTTTCTAGCATGTTTTTGTTAAATCTAAATTGCATGACCTGCACAAATAACCATTAACGCATATTGTGAGGATTAAGCCTATTTAGTTTCACCCATTTTACCCAAATTCCACAAAAATATGAGTGTGCCGGTGACTTGCAGTAAACTTTAGAACATGACTTGTATACTACTCGAGACCACAATAATAAGTATTATGGATATACTTGGAGTGACTTGTGTAACTAGGTAAATTTCTAGGATTACACCCAAATAGCCTATTAATGTTATGTGTTATTAACTAATACACTGGTTAGTTAACCCCCGTATAAACCCTTTTTTTACTCTCATTTTTAGAGTAAGATACCCCTAGAAAAACCCTCAGAGCCATTCCTTTCGTTTCTTACACCCATATTTGTTAATGTTTTGTTACACCTTAGCCTACCCTATAGATTAAAGTCCGTGGTTAGTTACTTTTGGTTTCATTGTGTATTTCCAGCGTTCGTGTGCGTAAATCATTATCTATGGTTAGGTCGGGAAATTGCACAATGCCATTGGAGTGAAAGTAAACATTATGTACATTTTTTATTTTTGTGTGTTTACTACTTTCACTATTATTCTTATATCTAAAGTACTGAAAAGTATGGAAAAATCATCCAGAGTTGTATTATGGTGGAATTGTGAAATTTTACACCAATTAGTAATTTATTAGTTTATAAAAAAAAGAAAAAAAAATTGAAAAATGAGAAAAGAAAAAGAAAAAGAGAAGTTGGAAATTTGTTAAACCAACAATGTAAAGTTATGTATTAGTAGAGATATCGTTACTATTGTTGTACTATATTTATGGATTGAAAGGGAGTTGGACGTTATGGGAACGCCAACTAAGGTTTCTTTATACTTTTATTAAGATATTATTGAGTCTGATTCATGTCTACATACTAAAGTGTGAGTTTCTGTGTTAAAGCGTGAGTTAGTCAAATGATTTGTGTCTTATTCATGGGATGGTAGGGAAGTAATTAACCACATTAGGATTTAATCTATCTGTTTTGTATTTTTTATTTTACAACAATTTATGTATTTCCCAGTTATCCATACCCTATATCATTTTTCATCCTAACCTTTGATTTATTGAGATTAGGGAGTTGAGCAGTCATGAGTATCGTGGTGGTCGTTACTATCATGTATTCTTGATTACGTCGCCCTTTTTGATATATTATTATTGGTGAAGATTACTTGGTCCTATCTTTAGCTTATTCGAGTTAAGAGTCGAGCAATCCCGAGTATCGTGGTGGTCGTTACTATCATGTATTCTTGATTATGTCGCCTTTTCTGGAATATGAGATCGATGGAGATTGAAAAGAATGATCAACCCTTAAGCCTTATTACCCTATTTACCGCTTTAGATGAGTCACTCCTTGGCTTTAGTGGTGGAGATGTGGATCCTTGCCAAGCATATGATAGAATACTCGTCATGACCGAGCGATTAAGCGAATTACTAAAATGTTACCACATAGATTAGTTGAGTGATTTGAGTGATTTCATTTTCCTACTTCGTGAGGTGTTTGGTTGTGCATAATCGATTGAAACAAAAGAGTGCTTAAATATATATAAAAAATTCCTGGACTTTGTTTAGGAATACATTTTCATATGTCTAATCTTTAGTTTACTTAGGGACAAGTAAAGTTCAAGTGGGGGGATATTTGATGACATCAAATAAGTACATATTATTAGCATCATTTATCCTATTTAATTGACTTGTTTTATATTATTTTATATGAGAATCAATACTGAATTCTTTACTTTAGTAATTCTCAGGTAAAAACAAGCAATTGGTAAAAATTGATGATTTTGGACGCAAAACGGATCAAAGTTGGAAAAATCTGCTGAACTGAAGGAAGATGCACTGCATCATTCTAGACAAATGCGTCGCACATAAAGACTCAGAAGAATCTTAGACCATTTCCTGACTTTGAAGAATGCGCCGTATGTAATTATATCATGCGCCGCATATTAAACCTTGGTCAACGAAGAAAAACTAACTTGTTCTACTCCAAATACGCCGCATCTCATTTACAACATACGATGTATCAGCTAAAGACATCACCAGATACTATCCAAGACGTTAAAAGGACATGCGCCGCATAGAGAAACAAGTTACGCCACATCTGAAGACGGTGTAAGAATATTCCAGAATATAATAATCTTGGACCCCACGCAAAGTTAAGTACATGCGCCGCATCTATCACTAAGATGCGCGGCATCTATCCCTCAGACAGAAGCTATAAATACCCCAAGATACAGCTGAATTTTGTGAGAAAAAAGGTGCAACAAAACCCTAAGTAGACGAATTCAGTCGAAAAAGCATCACAAGACACACACCAAACGAAGATCTTAGAGCCGTAAGAAGGTCCTGCATGTGTATACTTCATTAAGTAGTTTTGTTTTATTGTATTAGTAAGCTTTAATCCATCAGGATTGATGGGCTTGTGGCCACCATACTGATCCCCTTAAAATTTCTTTCCCATCGATTAAAGTTTATATGATGTTGTTTTTGGTGATTTCTATATGTGCATTGATTACCTCTGTGTCTAGCTGAGTCTTGAGGCCACAATACTTCTTCCTCGCTTGCTTAAGCTAATGTCTTTAGATAAGTAGGATAGGCATAAGTAATCATTAGGAGTTTACTTGCCTATAGTTAAGGATCCAACGAGACATATTAGATTACGATACACAACATATAAAACTAGCAATAAAACAAATGACAAGCTACTTAAACCATAGGACAGGCCTTCTATCTGCATCTATTATCTATCTGTGTACGTGATTGCTCTTCACTGATTTGTTCTCATTAGTTTTATTTTACTATTTAATACAAATCTGTGTTAGTCTCTCAGACTAAACCCCTTTTTATTAGATTACATTGTAAAACTAACTTAGATATTAAAATACTGATTAAATCAACTAGGTATTACGTTTCATTCTTAGTGTTCGACACTCTGCTTACCACTATATACATATTGATCGGGTACACTGCTTGTTAAGTGTGTGTGTGTTAGTAATAAGTCGGCTAAATATAAATTTAAAAATTGATTAGGATTACTACATCTATGCTACACTGACATATCGCGCGCATCAAGCACCTCAAAAAGCCAACATTGGCCACCATAGTTATAATTGCCTCCTTTCACATGTGTACATATTACCAGTCACACATATCTCAGCGATTGATACTACATAATTGGGTAGACATTCTATCATTCATTCCCAAGTGATGGACGGCAAACCAAGGGGAGGGGGCATTTATAGTGAGTTGAGGAGGTTAGTTACTTGACTTTTACAACGCTTACTTAGGAAGTTTTGACACATGTATGAAATCCTGTGCTAGATTGGCCTTGATCATGCCAAGTGCCCTTAGCAAGCTTCCTTGAGAAGCCTCATGAGGCTTTCATGAGAATCTTGATAAGTTTCTTGCATTATCTTGCTTTTACGAAGTCAGTTTTGGTCCCATTTATCACTAACTGTAAGTCGTTAAGTCACGAAACGTAAAACCGGGTATCGTAAAAATATGAAACTTGTAGAAATTATTAAACTTATCAATAAACTCATTTTTATCGCATAAAAATGAGTGATAAGTTTAATGGGTCGCGAAAACGCAAAATCAGAAAATGTAAAAATCCAAAACTTATGAAAATGTCGTAAGATGTGAAAAACATATATTTCTCTTGTTTGTAATGTTATATGGACATATCGGGATGTTTGAATGACGTTTAAACCTAAACGTAGATCTCAGACACGGTTTTGCGAAACTAGCAAAAATGACCCGACGGGTGTCAAACTTTTGGGTTATCATGAAAATAGGTTAACTTACGAGAATGTGAAATAAAAATTTCGGGAGTCAATAGTAAAAATGAATAGTACAAATTTGAGAATGGATAGAAATCCTAAAAATGTGAATTATTACAATAATACGCTCGACTCTATGTTGCTCTAGCACGATAGAAACTATTATTCAATGTTAAAATATTAATTGTGATTACTTGTAATTTCATATTTGTTTCAAGGCATGTTCAAGAACTCCAAACTGTGGAAAACTAGAAGGGGGGTTGAATAGTTTTACGTCAATTTATATTTATAAAAACTTTGTTTGATAAAAGCTTCGATTCTAGTTTATGTGAATTTCAACACCTGCACAACTCAAACAATATAATCTAGCTAACAAAACAATAATAACGTAAATATGAAAGTAATGAAAAGATAAAGATAGAGAGATCAAACCACAACACGCGATATTTATAGTGGTTCGGCTACGAAGCACCTCTTCGCCCTACTCCACTCCTCGAGTCACCTACTCGAGAGTTTTCTTCACTATGTCAACAAACTCCCTTTTGGCGGAGAAACCTTACACAACTTTCGCTTACACCGATTAACGACACTAATCTAGATGTCGAGTTCTAATGGTAGCTAGAACCAATCTCACACCACAACACACCTTCTTCACAACACTACTACTACACTACTTCTCACACCTTCACTACTTCTTCTTCACAACACAACAATACAATAATAACAAGCTACACAACTAATCTTCAATACTTCTTGGATTGAGATGAAAGGAGTATTCTTCTTCTTGCACTTTGAATGAGGGTGGATAGAATCACTTGGAAACAAGAAACTAATATGTTTATGATCAAAGTATTTAGGAAGATGATTTGAGGGAATTAGAACAGAAAGATTTAGTGCAAAAAGGTGAGGAAAAATTCCAGATTTGAGCCAGTATTTATAGGCAAAGATTCTGACAGAGGAGTGTGGCCGGTCCCCTTAATTGTGGTCGGCCCCCTTAAAATTAAGGGGGCCACCCAGCTGAAACGGCCAGAATCTTTGTCTTTTTCTGGGGAAAGTTTATTTGGAGAAATTTTAACTGAATTTGGTTAAAAATTTGAATCCATATTATTATTATGAAATAAACATTTTCTCTAATTACCAAAAATGTTTTTCTTAAATATATAAAATGTTTATACCATTTTATATAATTTGTAATTAGTAAATAAACCTTCCTTTGATCATAAAATGTATTAGGCACTTGTTTATTCATACCTTAAGTGAATTAGTTGGATATAATGATATTTTGTCACTAAATACTTATTTACGTAATGATTTTACGTTTAATGATTTTACATTTTGTGATCGTCAAAACATAGGGATATCGATAAATATTAATAACGTTTTTACGCATTATTTATATCAACAATCTCCCCCTTTCTGATGATTACAAAATCTAAAGTCATTAAATCAAAAATTATTATATATGCAAGTATTTAGTGAGTCTATATATCACTTCTCCCCTTTTTTGTGAACATCAAAAAGGTTGTCCCAAATTCGGATGAGCTCCCCCTTGATGTGTGCTCCCCCTCGTTTTAAGCTTACAAGACGAATCGAGAAATGGAATGCTTGCAAAAATATTTAGTGGTAAGCAACATATATATATAGCATGCAAGTGGAGAAACTAAACATAACCATAGCATTGATAAAGTTAAAGAGATACAACAAGCATTACATCAACAAACTTAACAAGTAGTGCAACTAACAAAAGCCTTAAAGGCTTACAATCATCACTAAAATAATAAACCAAAGCTCAAACATGAAAATCCTCCTAGAGCTTGCCATCCAAAATGTTTTGATACAATTTTATTTCCAAAAGACCAAGCATGTTTAATTGGGTGGAATGGATGGTGAACATGGAGATGGTGATGGTGGAGGAGTGTTTGTTGATGGTGGTGGAGATGTGGTGTTGGTAGTTTGTAGTTGATGCAACATGTTTTCCATGTGGGAAAACATGTAGTGGATCTCATCTCTAAGCCCGAACACAATTGTTCGGTTGTGGATGCAACACAAGCAAGTGTCACCATGAGCTTCAAGTAAGCTCCATGGGACGGGGTTGTAGGTTGGTGGATTGATGGGAGATGATGGGAAGTATGCATCAAGAGGTGTCAATGGTGACTATAAAAGAGTGATGTCAAGAGATGTGTTTTCAATGGTAGGTTGTGGTGGTGGAACTCTTGATGGAGGAGACAAGTGGTTGTTGATGTAGTCATTTATGGATGAAGTGGATGGTATTGAAGAAGTGGAGGTTCCATTTGTTGATGGTGTTTTGGAAGGTGCATTTGGTGCACTAAAAGATGAGCATTGAGGTGGTGGTGAAGGAGTGGTATTGTCTTTATTTGTGAGGTCAATAAAGAGTTGTTTAGGTGGGATGATAACTAGTTTTTGTTTCTTGGCTTTGTTGGAGGTGGTGGTTTTTGGTGATGACATGATGAAAGGATGAGGTTTGATGAAGGTTAAGGATGATGGAATGTGAATTAAACATGCCTGGGAATTATATAGTATGAAAACATGTTTAGAAATAGAATTAATTTGAAATTGCATTGTTAGATTCCAAAATCAGTTTAGTTTTAAAGGGAAATGATAGCTGGGACTACCAAAAGGAATCACAAGATACAAAAGAAAACAATTGAAATTACTGTATGGGTGGCCGGTCCCCTTAAATACAGGCCTGTCCCCTTAAATTTAAGGGGGCCGCCCCTTATGAATTAAGGGGGCCGCCCATCTGACGACCCAGAAATCAAAATTTTTTAAAATTTTTCTGGAAAAACGTTATATTCTGTTTTGTTTTTGCAGCAAGCTCTATTTGGACATTTCACATTTGTTTTGGTCTATAAGAAAGCATACATGTTATATATATATATATATATATATATATATATATATATATATATATATATATATATATATATATATATATACACACACACACACACATAAGCAAAGCATGCAATCAAATATATAGATTAAGTAATAAAACATGCAATCATAAGCATATATTAAACATAATAGAGCAAGTTATCAACCTAGTCAAGTATCCAAACAATCATCCAAGAGAAATACAAGTACTTCCGAATATAATTCGGACAAATAGCACATAAATATCCATGAACGAAAAACATGAAAATAAATAATGTTCAACAAACATAAGCAAATCTTCATCATTTTCTTTTCTTCCCGAAGATACCCTTCAACGTCTTCCCGATGGATTTGAAGCCACCTCTAACTTCTTCATCCAAACTCTTTTTTCGTCTAAGCATCTCGGTTGTTCTTTCATGAAGTACTTCTTCGGTTTGATCGCTAGGAGATGGGGTTGTATACTTGGGATAGTCGAGATCCTCTAGATTATCAATGAACTCGGAGAATGAAGGGGTACTAGCATCATAGATGTTTTCCTCCTCATCGTCATCGTCTTGTCGAGAAGATGAACCATGAAAGCTATGTCGACGAGACTTTCCCTTGTCACTTCGAGGTCGTCGAGCTTGTTTTAGAGCGAGAGGACGTAAGGTGGGATAGATGGACCCGTAGATGCTATTGTCAAGATCGGGGTAGTACTCGATAACATGACGATAGAGACGAGATAGAAACATTCCATATGGAAGATTTGCTTTGGGAGTTTTTCTAGCACACTCAATCCGTTTGATAAAGAAGTAGGCCAAATTGTATGACTTTTCAACAGCGATACAATACAACATGTGAGCAAGGCTCACCGGGAGATGGTCCCGGTGACCTCCGGTGCCGAATGCATTTTCACGAATGAGTTCTTCCCAACGCTTCATGTGGGGGCCTAATTCCTTGAGGAGAAGTTGGTATGGAGAGATTTGGACATTTTTGGATTTTATTTTTCGGGTTGTAGTGGCACTCTCTATACCAAGGACTTGATGAATTTTGTCGGGATGAGGGATGTCAGAGAGATAAGGACCAAAGGTTGGTCAAAAATGTTGTAGAGATTCGAGGTCCCACTCGTTTGAGAAAACGGCTTGACCTCTAAAAGGAATTTGGAGGATTTGACCGAATTGGTCGAGAGTTAAGGAGATAAATTCATTTTTGATCATAAAAGAGAGGGTGATGGCACCAAGATCATTGGTTTGAACCGTGACTTGGCTATAGAAATCAACTATGAAACGAGGAATGATGGGTTCATTGATATCAAAAAGGCAATTGAAGTTGATGCTTGTAAACAAGCGATCAATGTAGTCGGCTTAAGCAAAAGCTGGATCTACTACACGTCCCTCATGAACGTTTCTATCTTCAATTTGTTGATATATACGTCCAATGGAAGGAGATGTAGCAGGGAGTTGGGAGACGTTAGGAATGCAGATTTTAGTGAGAGAAAGATCTTCGGTAGTCACTTTGGGCATTTTCACCTAAACACATCAACAATACAAAAGACCAAAATAAATATAAAGAAGAATGAAAATATATATATATTGTAAAGACTTATGTTGGAACGTAAACATACTTCGACTCTAAGAAGATAATCCTAAGAAGTAGTTTACCATGTTCCTTATTTTTATTTTTAACTTGTGTTGGATATATTTTACGACGTTTATTAGATTGTCATGGGATAAACCAAACGCTCCTTTAAACATCTTAATATACCATGAAAATTTGTTAGATGTACATTAGGTTGTATAAATAGCTATTTTCAACAAGTTTCTTATGCATGTGATTTGTTTTAGAAAAGGATGGTTTATGTTTTGACTTAAAAATACCATTTTTGTACTAAACTAAACGCTCCCTTAACTAGACACTTATGCTACTAGTATGTCAATATATATATGAATTATATATCTTGACAAGTCCGAACAACTAGTTTTAGGTTTATAAACTAAACAACGTTTTGTAAAAATTACAACGACTTAATTTTGACATCATTTGGACATAATCCAAACACCCTCTTATCGTGTACAAAAATATTTTTACTTAGTCGAAAAATTGAATTTCATGTTTTACAAGTTATGAAAACATAATGTGATTAGTTTTAACAAGTTTTTGTAGCATTATTTAGCAATGTATTTACTAAAAATTTTGAAAAGGAGTGTATGAAATTTAAAAAAAAAACAAAATTCGACAAGATGGTTTATAATTATTAGTTTCTAGTGTTAATTGTACATTCTCATCCTAAGGGAAGCATTTAGTTATGGAAATCCTAGACCCAATTCAAAAGAAATTATGAATTTTGAAAAAAAATTATTAAAACATGCATAATCTTGAGTTTGACCAAATTAGACGTAATGTGTTATGAAAAACTTACAATATGTAATGATAATCGTGTTAGATGAATTTGCCCTTTGCGAATTAACCCGAATTGAGTGAATTAGAGGTTGGTTTTTGAGGTGTTGGGTTTCGAGAATCGTCACAGAAGCAGCAGTGGAAGTGGGAGTTGAGAAAGTGGAGTGTTTGGCAAAAGGAACAAGAGGAAAATCGAATTTGGACTATCAGATGGCCGGCCCCCTTAAACATTAAGGGGGCCGCCCATCATTTGGCTGCCAGTCCCCTTAAACATTAAGGGGGCCGCCCTCCAAAACTTGATTTTTTGAGATTTTGGTTTCTGGAAAGAACAAGAGAATATTTATATATATATTAGATTTATATTTAATCAAAAATACGTTAGAGAGTATTCGCACGAAAGGAGTTACTTGACACTTTTAATTGACATTTCGTCAATTGAAATTTCTTGATCATTTCGGATGTAATTTATCAAGTTGTCAAGTGGACGAGAGAGTTGTGGAAGGTTTATAAGTATATATATATATATATATATATATATATATATATATATATATATATATATATATATATATATATATATATATATATATATATAGTTTGGGTTTATAAGACGAGAATATAGGAGGGAGACGTATGCAACGGAAGACGGGAGTTTGTTTCATCCATAGGTTTTTCGACTCATTTCTCTACATCAACATGAGTGTCGTTGAACTTTGAAGTTCAAGAAGGCAAATGGGGGGAAAGAAAAAGTTCGTAAACAAACAATTTCTAGTTCTAGAAAATCAACAAATGAGTTTTCTAGGTTGTAAAATCCTAGATATAGCTAAGTATATATGTGTATATATATATATATAGATATAGTGTAAATAGATAAGAATATATATGTATATATATAAAATCTAGAGGAAACTATAAGCCAAGCAAAATCACATAAAAACTAGAAACTAAACTAAGCATGCATTTCTTGACAAGGAAATAAAAGAAAATGTGTACCTTTTTGTCTTCAACAAGCAAATCTTCAAAGTCTTCAAGAGATTTCAAGATCAAGTGAAAGCGGATAGAAAACCAAGCTTGCCAAGGTGTGACGGTTTCATCTTGTTGTCCCCATTGTCTCATGTGACCAAAGTTGTTTGGTCCAAAGACGTTATGCATTTGACTTGGGTGCATGTATGGTGGAATCATTCCCCAAGGATTGAAGTTCCACATTTGATGATTATTGTGAAAGTTTCATCTATTTTGGTTTACTTTTGGTTGAGAAGTTTTAAACCTAAGATGAGGACTATTTGGTTTTCTAGGTGGCGGAGTTTTAGATCTTAATTTTGGCTTAAGGGGTTCTACTTCGGGTTTTAATGATGATTTACGAAAACTTTCAATTTCTTCATCATTTGCAATATGTACTAATCTATCTTTCAAAAGTATATATTTTGGTTTTATCTCTAAAGGTTTTAGTTCACTAGTTTCACCTTCAAACTTTACATTTTTAGATTTACTAGTTGATGCTTCGATTGAGTCATATCCTAAACCGGTTTTATCTGTGGCAATTCTTTGAGAACTAATTATTTTACTAAGTGATTGACTACTATTTTCAAATTTCTCAAATCTAATAATTTCTTCCTTAAGTTGTTTATTCTCATTTTTAACAACTAGACATTCTTTACATTCTATACTACTTTCTTTTCCTTTTTCTAGTTTTTGTAGCTTCATTTTTAATTCAAGTATTTCATCATTTAATTTATTGTTAGTATGTTATAGTAGTTTATTTTTAGCTATGACTTTTTGTCCTAGTTTGCATAATCTACTATATTCGTTATCTAAATCATTTTCTTCTAATGATAAGTTATCATCACTATAATATTCGGTTTCGGAACGTACCTCATCGAAAGATCTCGCCATAAGACACTTTTCTTCTTTTGTTGTATCTTTTTCATCATTGTCACTATCACTCCATGCTCTTCCTACGAAGGCTTTGTGGTTTTGACTTCTTGAAAATTTCGGACATTCTCCAATGAAGTGGTTTGGATCTCCGCACTTGAAGCACTTTCTTTCATTTTTGCTAGTCTTGGCGTCCTTGTTTCTTTGGAACGTTTTTCTTTCGTCAAACGGTTGTTTAACGTATCTTCCTCTTCTTTTGAAGAACTTCTTGAAGTCTCTTACGGCCATGGCATACTCTTCATCTTCACTTTCGGAGGTTGAGCATTCTTCGCCATGGCATACTCTTCATCTTCACTTTCGGAGATTGACCCAGAGAGGGATATTCTTCTCCTTGAGAAATTGTTAAACGAAGATTCCTCTCCTCTTCCCGTTCTACCACAACAACTTCATAATCAGGAAATCAAATATGTTGAGGAAACTGATGATTTTCCTGAGGTCGAGCTTAAGGACTTGCCGCCTCATCTTGAATACGCATTTCTTGAGGGTGATGATAAATTGCCCGTCATAATTGCTAAGGATTTAAGTGATGAGGAAAAGGCTGCTCTAATAAAGGTTTTGAAGTCACATAAACAAGCAATTGCTTGGCGTCTCTCCGACATAAAGGGCATTGACCCTGAATTCTGTACACATAAGATTTTAATGGAGGACGACTTCAAACCGGCAGTCCAACAACAAAGAAGGGTGAATCCAAAAATTCATGAGGTAATCAAACAAGAAGTTTTAAAACTCCTTGATGCCGGATTGATTTACCCTATCTCGGACAGTCCTTGGGTGAGCCCAATTCACTGCGTTCTAAAAAAGGGTGGCATTACTGTTGTCACAAATGAGGAAAATGAGTTGATTCCAACTCGTTTGGTTACGGGGTGGCGTGTCTGTATTGATTATCGCAAGTTAAATGACGCCACCCGTAAGGATCATTTTCCTCTACCCTTTATGGATCAGATGCTCGAGAGATTAGCGGGGAATGAGTACTATTGCTTCCTCGATGGTTTCTCGGGTTACTTTCAGATTCCCATTGATCCGCAAGATCAAGAAAAGACCACGTTCACGTGCCCCTATGGAACTTTTGCGTATAAACGTATGCCATTTGGCTTATGTAATGCTCCGGACACGTTTCAACGATGTATGATGGCCATATTTTCCGACATGATCGGGAAAACTATGGAGGTCTTTATGGACGATTTTTCGGTCATTGGGGATTCGTTCCAAACATGTCTCTCCCATTTAGACAACATGCTTAAACGTTGTGAAGACACAAGGTTATGTCTAAATTGGGAGAAAAGTCACTTTATGGTCAAAGAGGGCATTGTCCTCGGCCATAAAATTTCAAAGAGCGGGATTGAGGTCGACAAAGCCAAAGTTGATGTCATAGCAAAATTACCTCATCCCACTACCGTCAAAGGTGTTAGGAGCTTTTTGGGTCATGCCGGTTTTTACCGTAGGTTCATTCAAGATTTTTCTAAAATCGGCCGGCCTATGACCCATCTCCTCGAGAAGGATGCTCCTTTTATCTTCTCTCCCGAGTGCATCGAAGCCTTTGAAACATTAAAGAAAAGGCTTACCGAGGCACCGATTCTTGTTGCCCCCGATTGGGACTTGCCCTTTGAGCTCATGTGTGATGCGAGTGACTATGCTATTGGGGCAGTCTTGGGGCAACGTAAAACAAAACACTTTCAGCCTATACACTATGCGAGCAAAACAATGACCGAGGCTCAAAGTCATTACACCACCACTGAAAAAGAATTATTAGCTGTGGTGTATGCCTTTGAGAAATTTCGGCCATACTTGATCCTGACAAAAAGCATAGTGTATACGGATCACTCGGCTTTGAAGTACCTTTTTGCAAAACAAGATGCAAAGCCGAGACTTCTACATTGGGTTCTCCTCCTACAGGAATTTGATATCATAATTCGTGATAAAAAAGGAGCTGAGAACCTAGCTGCTGATCATCTCTCCCGTCTTGAAAACCCCCACCAAGATGCTTTCGAGAAAAAGGAAATAAATGAAACATTTCCTCTCGAAACCCTCAATGCGGTTTCATTTCGTGGAGACTCGATTACCCCTTGGTTTGCCGACTTTGCAAACTATCTTGCGGGTAACTTCATTGTGAAAGGGATGTCGTCCCAACAAAAAAATAAATTTTTCAAAGATGTCAAACATTACTTTTGGGACGACCCCTACTTGTTCAAGATATGCGCGGATCAAGTCATCCGGCGGTGTGTTTATGGCTAAGAAGCCTCTGAGATTCTAAAGGCTTGCCATGCTGGTCCCACGGGGGGCCACCACAATCCAAATTACACCGCCAAAAAGGTGTTTGATTCCGGGTTCTACTGGCCCACAATCTATAAGGATGCCCAGGAATTAGTCAAATCCTGTGACGCTTGTCAACGTCACGGGAATATTTCACAAAAGAATGAAATGCCTCAAAATGCAATCCAAGTTTGTGAAATCTTTGATATCTGGGGCATCGACTTTATGGGGCCATTTCCATCCTCTCATGGAAACAAATACATACTCGTGGCAGTTGACTATTTGTCAAAATGGGTTGAAGCAAAAGCTTTACCCACTAATGATGCCCGAGTAGTCGTGAAATTTTTGAAAGCTCTTTTTGCTCGATTTGGAACTCCACGTGCTATAATTAGCGATCGTGGTACGCATTTTTGCAATGACAAATTCGACAAAGTCATGCAAAAGTATGGTGTAACTCACCGTCTTTCTACTGCGTACCACCCTCAAACAAGTGGACAAGTAGAAGTTTCCAATCGAGGCATTAAGAGAATATTGGAAAGAACTGTAGGTGAGAATCGTGCATCGTGGTCGGATAAGTTATGTAACAATTCGCAATTTCAGGTTAATTTCTATTTTCGGAAAATTTTACTATTCATGTTACTATTCATTTCTACTATTCATTTCTTTTTGAAATTTTCCCGAAAGTTGATTTTTATTTCATATTCTCGAGTGATAAATCATTTCCATGGCAAAATAAATGTTTGACATTCGTCAGATCATTTTCGTGAAAGTTATTAAGGAATTACACGTAACTATACGTTTTAGGGTAAAACGTCAATCAGAAATTCTACGCACAACGAAATTTGATCCCGTCAGGTGACCCCACATCAGAAAAATGTTAAGCACGCTCATGATTTATTTGAGAATAAATCATGACTGAGAAAAATATGACCAGAATAAACCTCGGCCGTGAAAAACTGGAATTTTCAGTTTTACGCGTTTTTACTCAACTGTAACCCTAGCTTTTACCTGCACCGCATTTCTAAGACGATTTGAGCTTTCAACTTATTAAAATAAGTCAACATATTTTTCCCTCCTCCATTGACTAAAAATCATTCTTTGATTTTATAAATCATTTCGTGATTTTTAGGCTTCCGGTTTGATGTCTAAAAGACATTTAACACCAACCGACACCAGACTGAGCCCAGTCTAGACATTATAAATCATTTTAAATCATTTCTAGCATATTAGAAAAGTAACATTTTACTTTTCTCAGTTTTACGCAATATTCGTACATTTTACGTATTACGCGTTTTAGACCCGTGTTTCCAGCTTTTAGCAGGTTTTACCACCCAAATGGAACTTATCACCCATTTTATATTTTATTATGGGACTTATGAACATTTCTAACAATACTTTAAAGTTTCATAATTTTACGACACCCGGTTTTACGTTTTGAGGCCTAATCATTTACGGTTGGCATTTCCCGGAGTCAAAATGCATCAAATATCTAGATATCATCCAAGCCAAGCCACCTCACCCCCCCTTATCCCATTTGAACCGCCAATGGGGGGGGGGGGTAGTCACACCCTTGGTGGCTTGATCTCATGGCTTGTTGGTCTAGGATGCTTACATGTGGTTTTTGGCAAAATATCTTATGAAAACTAACCTCCTCATTGAGCTATAAAAGCCCCTCTCCCCCTCCTTCCTTGGCCGGCCATCCCAACACACAAAACACTCCACACTTAGCTTATTTCTTCTAATTTGTTGCAAGGTTCAAGTGAAGTTCAAGTATAGAAACCCTAGTTAGCTTATTTTCACCAAAAATCTTCCAAACCCTAACATACTTGGTGTTTTCTCTTGAGTTTAAATCTACTCAATACACCTCAACATTTATCATCTATCTTTCAAGAATACTAAGAGTAGAAAGGTTGCTTGAAGTGAAAAGGGTTGAAGCTTGTCTATCAAAGTCCATTTCCTTACTAGTTACTCCTTTCTTTAATTAGAAAGCCTAAAGTTGTAAGCCTAAACCTAACATGCTTCTTGTTTATTTATCATGTTCATCTCATTTATATGTTATTCTTGCTATATTATGTGTTGTAATTATGTCCATGATGAATCATGATGAGTAAAAGATGTTGTTGTAATGACTTATTGAAACAAGTTACTAAAACAAGCAAACTAGTGAATATCTTGGTATAACCTGATCAAAATGGTAAAAATTTTATATTGGATTATTACATATTACAGTAGAGGACTTAACAAGAAAACCATAGCAATTTGAACCACCTAAAAAGAGTAAACGAGTCAAAAGTTATGGCGATTTGAAGTTACCAAAGATTTCCGGCAAAACTGCCTAAATGTTTCTGTGATTTCTGTGACAGAACCTAAAACACGCAAAAAGAGGCCTTTCTGGTCCGATTCATGAAAAAGTTAAAACACGAAAGTTGTCCGGAATCACGTTTTCATTCAGGAACAAAGAGGCTCAAGCCTTGAAAACGCCTTCTGAGTGAGATATTTCTCAGTTTTCTTAACAGCTATTTACATATTTTAAGTTACTAAGTTATTGTCATACTTTCAAAGGAATAAAAGGTATTATGACCTATAACCAAGACCACCACCATGGCTAGAACCAAGGTAGTGTCTCATGACCATGGAACAAGGACCAAAGGTCATGGATAGGCCATGACAAAATGACCATAACAAGTTACATAGGCGTAAGCATGAAATAACGAATTTGGCGATAACATGAACAAGCAATATGAATCTACTTCACTTAAAAGGAAACCATGAGATTTTACCAAGACAAATGGCCATACAAAACTTATGAATCATACCCTAATAACAATCTTCATGTACAATAAACTTTCCTAAGTTTATCCAAATATCGGACATGTAACTTTTTCGGATCAAAACTTATATCTATATACTTCATCAACTACTACAATAGTAGGGAGCTTCATGTGAGGAGTTCATTATGTAAGCCGTCGAGATGAGTTGTGGATTTACGAGTTAAAGTGTCCTGGCTCCTCGAACGCTTACTAACATGACTTCTGAAATATGTTAGCCCGAACGGTAGTAAACGACATACCAAAACATACATGTTCATAAATCTTTCTTTCAAAGACTTACAAATATACATCATACCTCATCATGGACTAAATGCAAGATATAAATATAGGCACTCCGTTGTATTCTTTACACAAATCCTAAGTCGCAACATTCTATTATAGGTTGCTCGTAGAAACCTACACGATCAAACCATCACCTTCATTACTTGCTATCGCACTTAAGGTGAGTTCATAGCCCCACATTACATTACTTTAATGTTTTACAAACCCTTGGGGGGAATACATGCTATTTATAAACCGAACACAATGCTTTGAAACTGTATGCTGCCTGATTGTTTTATTATTACTAAGTACCTTCCTTGCCAATCCTAGGCCCCATCATGAACCATTTAATCACTTGTATTAGTGAGCGCGAGTATTGTGAATAGGCCTATTGGGATTGACGAATCCCATTTGTTTGAGCAGATTAGTTCAAACAAATGCACTATATTTGAACATTAAGTATGACGGCAAAGTACTTACCGGGGCAACATAACCGCCGATTGATATTGGTACCCGTTAACGTATTGGTTGCATGAGCTTAGTACATAATAATAACTGTTTTGTTTTCTAACATGAGTATGAGTCTAATTAACTCTTACTACCAACATATTGTGTTCAACATTTAAACAAACTCTATGAATATCACTCAACCTTTGTGTTGACCTCTTAAGCATGTATTTCAGGTCCATGATAATCAAGAATGGAGCGGGAAGGGCACGTACCGAAGGAAGAAGGCTATAATTAATTATGTCATTCAATAAAAACATCATAGACTTTATATTGATGTGTTTTGAAACAATGGAACATTTTGGGACCTTACTATGTAACTCTGATATATTTGAATAAATATGAATGACAACTCTTTTTATTACGATTCATTTAGAGATCGTTTTCTATTATTATGACTGTTGTGCCGTCGAGTAACACCCAAGTTGAATTCCGCTGCATCTTGAATTGGGGGTGTTACAGATTGGTACCAGAGCCATGGTTATAGAGAAACGGGTCTAAGTGAGACCTAAACTATAACTACAATAACAAGCAAAAACATTTTTATAGCCTTCCGCTCTTCGTGCCTTCCATCCTCCAGAAGATCATGGACTTATTACACATGTTATGCTACATGAACATACTTGTATATTGTTATATGCACATTGACATAGTTTGAGCATTTTTCCATAAGCATTTGACTTATTTTTGACATCATAATACAAATTGTAGACATCATGTCCGCACCTCCATCTCCTGATCATCTTCCTGCTATGCCTGAGTATTTACCAATTCTTCCCGGACCCGATGATCCTTATTTTGAACCAATTGACTACGACGACGAGGAAGAACCTTATGAGGATCTAGATGTAGATTCGGACGAAGATCCTGAAATGGATATGAACATAAACATCGATGATTACGAAGAGGATCCTGAAATGGATGTTGACATCGAAGGCATCAATGAGGAAGCGGAGGAATTATTAGTGGTGCCACATTTATCACCATTAACCTCCCCACCTCTTGTTTCACCAATTTCATCCGAATCTAACCGTACCACTCCAGCTCAAGTTCCGAATTCTACTCACCAAACCGGCGAAACATCTACACCTACACATATGTTCGTGAACTCAGCTCAATACGAAATCTACTCTTTGAAACAAGCTCTCAACCTAACCCAACTCAAGGTTAAATGTATGGCAAGTCAAATGCACGAATGTATGTCCAAGGTAAATTCTGCTAGAATGGATGCCATGAATGCTCGAGACGAACTATATTGGTTTAAGCTTGACATGAGCTACGTGAAGCGTGACTCGACACATGTTGGGGAAGAAGTCTTAAATCCTTTGACTGGCTTGGATAATGTCAAGGATAGACTCACTTTGGTTGAGAGGGCCCAAGAACAAGATGCGGTACAAATTCATAAACTACTTCACCACCTAAATACCGCCGAAATCCATTTAGATGTTGCAAACTTTGATAGGTATCAACTTATGAATGATTTGTGTGGAATGCAAACTCAAATGAGTTCCATACAACAGAGGCTATACCAAAAGAATGTCAAAGAATACCGTCCAAATGAAAGTGTAGACGTGTTAGCAACACGCGGAAGTAATAATCCAACCGGACTACAACAACCTCCCAACCGACGTTAGACTAGTGTTATAGTACTAGTTATCTTTAGTACAACGTTGTAATTACTAACTGAAAGTATCAGTTAGTAAGTTTTGAATGAACTTGTAATAAGTTCGATTTTGTAAACAACGTTATATAAATAAAACTCTTGTTTTATATACTATCATGTGTTATGTGTTTAAAGTTCCAACATTTATTGTCCTATCATTCTTACCAAAATTGTGCTCATCTCACAACTCTCTAATTACAACATATCTTTTGAACAATAGAATCATGGCGCCAAAGAAAAAGACCCCACCAACGATGACGCAGGCTGCCATCCGCAAACTGGTAAAGGACAGTATCAATGCAGCACTTGTTGCAGAACGTGCAGCCGTAGCTGCAGCATCTGCCGAAGCCACCACAGCTGCTGGTGCTGCTGATGCTGCAGCAGCCGCCGATGCTGCAGCAGCTGCTGATGCTGCAGCAGCTGATGAAGCCGCCATTGCTGCGGAAGCTGCAAGAATTGCTAGTCTTAACCTTGGAGGACCTACCCCTCCGGTGACCAATGTTACTACAGCACCAAAGGGTTGCTCGTTTATTTCCTACCTGAGATGTGAACCCATTAAATTCAATGGTACTGAAGGGGCTGTGGGTTTGACCCGTTGGTTCGAAAAGGCGGAGTCGGTGTTCTTGGTTAGTAAATGTATTGAGGCGGATAAAGTTCAGTATGCCACAAGTACTTTGTTGAATGAGGCGTTGTCCTGGTGGAACTCAATTGCTCAACCCATGGGCATTGAGAATGCCTACAAAATTACTTGGGCTAATTTGAAACAAATGATGATCAAGGAATACTGTCCTCGGAGTGAGATACAAAAGTTGGAAGTTGAGTTCTGGGATCATAAGGTTAAGGGAAATGATATCATGACCTACAACCGTAGATTCCAGGAACTGAGGATACTTTGTCCAACAATGGTTTCCACAAAGGAAAAATTGTTGGAAAGATATATCTGGGGACTTCCCTCAAGCATACAGGGGAATGTGACTTCGGCAAGTCCGAAGGAACTTGATGAGGCTATACGGATGTCCCGTAGCCTCATGGATCAAGTGGTACGTATGTTGGAAACCCGCAAACAAAACAACCTCAACACCAACAACAACACCAACAATGCCAACAACAGCAATGCCAACAACCCCAACAACTCCAACTACCGTAACAACAACAACAACAAGAACAACAACAACAAACGACCACATGATGGTAACCATGGGAACAACAACAACAACAACAACAACAACCAAACCCGAAACAACAACCACCACAATCAACAGAACAAGAGACAGGAAGCCGCGACGGCCTATGTTGCTGCACCAGCTGGTGGTAGGTACGTGGGTAATCAACCACAATGTACCAAGTGCAATTACCATAACGAGGGTCCTTGCCCGGCCAAATGCCACAAGTGCCAAAAGCCCGGACATCTTGCCAAAGATTGTAGGGGCAAGGGTATAGCTACTGGGGCTAACACACAGCCCATAGTTACCTGTTTCGGGTGTGGTGAAAGGGGACACTATAAGAACAACTGTCCTCAAAACCAAGGACCCCAAGGCGGAGGTGCTCGTGCTAGAGCCTATGTCATAGGAAAGGAAGAACCACACCAGGACCCGAACGTGTTTACCGGTGCGTTCTTACTCAATAATATTCCTGTTAAAGTATTATTCGATTCTGGTGCTGATATGAGCTTTATATCTACTAGAATTGCGCCTTTACTTGATATTCCATCAATTACTTTAACCACTAGTTATAATGTTGAGCTAGCTACCGGTGACTTAGTAAAAACCAATACCGTAATCCCAAACTGTACCCTTACTCTCTTAGACCACCCTTTTGACATCAATCTTATGCCAATTGAACTCGGAAGTTTTGATGTAGTTATTGGCATGGATTGGTTGTCTAAACATCAAGCTAATATTATTTGTGGTGAAAGAGTTGTGCACATTCCATGTGACAATGAAACTTTGATCATTCGTGGTGATCAAAGTGGAACCCGAATAAACATCATCTCATGTATCAAAACCATAAAGTACATTGAGAAAGGATGTTATGCTTTCTTAGCCCACGTAACAGAAAAGAAAACCGATGAAAAACGTCTCGAAGATGTTCCTATTGCCCGTGAGTTTCCTGAAGTCTTCCCAGAAGACTTACCCGGACTACCACCAAATCGTCAAATAGAGTTCAGAATTGATTTAATACCAGGAGCAGCGCCAGTTGCCCGCGCACCTTACCGGCTAGCACCTTCAGAGATGCAAGAGCTAGCAAATCAATTACAAGAACTTGCGGACAAGGGATTTATTCGACCCAGTTCCTCACCTTGGGGAGCTCCAGTTTTGTTCGTGAAGAAGAAAGATGGGTCACTACGAATGTGTATTGACTATCGTGAGCTAAACAAATTAACCATAAAGAACCGATACCCACTACCAAGAATTGATGACTTATTCGATCAATTGCAAGGCTCAACCTTTTACTCAAAAATTGACCTACGATCAGGTTACCACCAAGTTAGAGTTCGTGATGAAGACATTCCAAAAACAGCCTTTAGGACACGATATGGTCACCATGAATTCCAAGTGATGCCCTTTGGGTTAACAAATGCACCGGCAGTATTCATGGATCTCATGAATCGTGTTTGTAAACCATATTTGGACAAATTCGTGATCGTATTCATAGACGACATTCTCATATATTCCAAAAACGAAGAGGAACACAAAGAACACCTAAGAACAATTTTAGGACTACTCAAGGAAGAGAAACTATACGCAAAGTTTTCCAAATGTGAATTTTGGATTCAATCGGTACAATTCCTTGGGCATGTGATTGACAAGACCGGTTTACATGTCGATCCCGCTAAAATTGAAGCTATCAAAAATTGGCCAACACCTACCACACCCACAGAAATTCGCCAATTTCTGGGTTTAGCCGGGTATTACCGAAGGTTTATTGAAGGATTTTCCTCAATAGCAAAGTCTTTGACTAAGCTAACTCAGAAAGACAAGAAATACGTATGGAATGAAAACGAAGAAAATGCTTTCCAAACCCTCAAACAAAAACTTTGTAGTGCTCCTATCCTAGCATTGCCCGATGGGATCGAAGATTTTGTAGTCTATTGTGATGCGTCGCACCAAGGGTTAGGTGCCGTGTTGATGCAACGCGATAAGGTCATGGCTTATGCATCAAGGCAACTCAAGGTTCATGAGGAAAATTACACCACTCATGACTTAGAGTTAGGAGCTGTGGTCTTTGCACTAAAAATCTGGAGGCACTATCTATACGGTACTAGATGTACTGTATACACCGATCATAAAAGCCTACAACACATTTTGGACCAAAAAGAACTAAACATGAGACAACGTCGTTGGTTGGAGTTACTGAGTGATTATGACTGCGACATCCGTTACCACCCAGGAAAAGCCAACGTAGTAGCCGACGCCCTAAGCCGAAAGGAACGGATTAAACCACTACGAGTCCGAGCCTTAGTTTTAACCATAAATTCCAACTTTCCTACTCAAATCCTTCACGCTCAAGCTGAGGCGGTGAAACAAGAAGACATCCAAAAGGAGAAGTTGGATGGCATGATACAGAAGAAATTCGAAACCCGTTCAGATGGAACTCTATGCTTCCAAGGTCGAAGTTGGTTACCACTTTATGGTGGCCTACGAGACTTGATCATGCATGAATCACATAAATCTAAATACTCCATACATCCAGGATCTGATAAGATGTATCATGATCTTAAGTTACTATATTGGTGGCCGAACATGAAGGCCGACATTGCAACATATGTTAGCAAATGTCTTACCTGCTCCAAAGTAAAAGCCGAACATCAAAAACCATCCGGTCCATTGCAACAACCAGAGATTCCTACTTGGAAATGGGAAAGAATTACTATGGACTTCATTACCAAGCTCCCAAAAACATCAAGCGGTTATGACTCCATTTGGGTCATAGTTGATCGCCTTACAAAATCCGCACACTTTATACCAATCAAAGAGACTTACAAAATGGAACAACTAACCCGACTATACGTCAAAGAAATAGTCTCAAGACATGGCGCACCAATATCCATCATATCCGACAGAGATGGTAGATTTACTTCCAATTTCTGGCAGTCACTCTAAGTCGCCTTTGGAACAAATCTAGACATGAGTACAGCGTACCACCCTCAGACCGATGGTCAGAGTGAACGAACCATCCAAACACTTGAAGACATGCTTCGAGCATGTATAATAGACTTTGGAAAAGGATGGGATACTCACCTACCATTAGTCGAATTTTCCTACAACAACAGCTATCATACAAGCATTCAAGCAGCTCCATTTGAAGCACTTTATGGTCGAAAGTGTCGTTCACCTGCTTGTTGGGCTGAAGTGGGAGAAGTTCAACTCACTGGACCAGAACTCATCCGTGAAACAACGGATAAGATTGTACAAATCAAAAGTCGATTACAAGCCGCAAGAGATCGACAGAAAAGTTATGCCGACACACGACGCAGACCCCTAGAATTCCAAGTCGGAGATAGGGTTATGCTAAAAGTATCACCTTGGAAAGGGTTGATACGATTCGGTAAACGAGGAAAACTAAACCCAAGATACATCGGACCATTCAAAATCCTAGCCAGGGTTGGTCCTGTGGCGTACAGACTTGAGCTTCCATCGGAACTAAGTAGTGTACACCCCACTTTCCATGTATCCAACCTAAAGAAATGTTTGTCGGATGAATCACTCGTGATTCCACTCGATGAAATTCAACTCAATGACAATCTTCAATTTATTGAGGAACCCGTAGAAATCATGGACCGTGAGGTCAAACAACTCAAACAAAGCCGTATACCAATTATCAAAGTTCGTTGGAACTCACGACGTGGTCCTGAATACACATGGGAACGAGAAGACCAGATACGTAAGAAATACCCACATCTTTTTACCAACAAAGCTTCTACCTCCAACATAAATTGATCTCCGGGACGGAGCTCTCATATGGGGTGGAGACTGTAACAATTCGCAATTTCAGGTTAATTTCTATTTTCGGAAAATTTTACTATTCATTTCTACTATTCATTTCTTTTTGAAATTTTCCCGAAAGTTGATTTTTATTTCATATTCTCGAGTGATAAATCATTTCCATGGCAAAATAAATGTTTGACATTCGTCAGATCATTTTCGTGAAAGTTATTAAGGAATTACACGTAACTATACGTTTTAGGGTAAAACGTCAATCAGAAATTCTACGCACAACGAAATTTGATCCCGTCAGGTGACCCCACATCCGAAAAATGTTAAGCACGCTCATGATTTATTTGAGAATAAATCATGACTGAGAAAAATATGACCAGAATAAACCTCGGCCGTGAAAAACTGGAATTTTCAGTTTTACGCGTTTTTACTCAACTGTAACCCTAGCTTTTACCTGCACCGCATTTCTAAGACGATTTGAGCTTTCAACTTATTAAAATAAGTCAACATATTTTTCCCTCCTCCATTGACTAAAAATCATTCTTTGATTTTATAAATCATTTCGTGATTTTTAGGCTTCCGGTTTGATGTCTAAAAGACATTTAACACCAACCGACACCAGACTGAGCCCAGTCTAGACATTATAAATCATTTTAAATCATTTCTAGCATATTAGAAAAGTAACATTTTACTTTTCTCAGTTTTACGCAATATTCGTACATTTTACGTATTACGCGTTTTAGACCCGTGTTTCCAGCTTTTAGCAGGTTTTACCACCCAAATGGAACTTATCACCCATTTTATATTTTATTATGGGACTTATGAACATTTCTAACAATACTTTAAAGTTTCATAATTTTACGACACCCGGTTTTACGTTTTGAGGCCTAATCATTTACGGTTGGCATTTCCCGGAGTCAAAATGCATCAAATATCTAGATATCATCCAAGCCAAGCCACCTCACCCCCCCTTATCCCATTTGAACCGCCAATGGGGGGGGTAGTCACACCCTTGGTGGTTTGATCTCATGGCTTGTTGGTCTAGGATGCTTACATGTGGTTTTTGGCAAAATATCTTATGAAAACTAACCTCCTCATTGAGCTATAAAAGCCCCTCTCCCCCTCCTTCCTTGGCCGGCCATCCCAACACACAAAACACTCCACACTTAGCTTATTTCTTCTAATTTGTTGCAAGGTTCAAGTGAAGTTCAAGTATAGAAACCCTAGTTAGCTTATTTTCACCAAAAATCTTCCAAACCCTAACATACTTGGTGTTTTCTCTTGAGTTTAAATCTACTCAATACACCTCAACCTTTATCATCTATCTTTCAAGAATACTAAGAGTAGAAAGGTTGCTTGAAGTGAAAAAGGTTGAAGCTTGTCTATCAAAGTCCATTTCCTTACTAGTTACTCCTTTCTTTAATTAGAAAGCCTAAAGTTGTAAGCCTAAACCTAACATGCTTCTTGTTTATTTATCATGTTCATCTCATTTATATGTTATTCTTGCTATATTATGTGTTGTAATTATGTCCATGATGAATCATGATGAGTAAAAGATGTTGTTGTAATGACTTATTGAAACAAGTTACTAAAACAAGCAAACTAGTGAATATCTTGGTATAACCTGATCAAAATGGTAAAAATTTTATATTGGATTATTACATATTACAGTAGAGGACTTAACAAGAAAACCATAGCAATTTGAACCACCTAAAAAGAGTAAACGAGTCAAAAGTTATGGCGATTTGAAGTTACCAAAGATTTCCGGCAAAACTGCCTAAATGTTTCTGTGATTTCTGTGACAGAACCTAAAACACGCAAAAAGAGGCCTTTCTGGTCCGATTCATGAAAAAGTTAAAACACGAAAGTTGTCCGGAATCACGTTTTCATTCAGGAACAAAGAGGCTCAAGCCTTGAAAACGCCTTCTGAGTGAGATATTTCTCAGTTTTCTTAACAGCTATTTACATATTTTAAGTTACTAAGTTATTGTCATACTTTCAAAGGAATAAAAGGTATTATGACCTATAACCAAGACCACCACCATGGCTAGAACCAAGGTAGTGTCTCATGACCATGGAACAAGGACCAAAGGTCATGGCTAGGCCATGACAAAATGACCATAACAAGTTACATAGGCGTAAGCATGAAATAACGAATTTGGCGATAACATGAACAAGCAATATGAATCTACTTCACTTAAAAGGAAACCATGAGATTTTACCAAGACAAATGGCCATACAAAACTTATGAATCATACCCTAATAACAATCTTCATGTACAATAAACTTTCCTAAGTTTATCCAAATATCGGACATGTAACTTTTTCGGATCAAAACTTATATCTATATACTTCATCAACTACTACAATAGTAGGGAGCTTCATGTGAGGAGTTCATTATGTAAGCCGTCGAGATGAGTTGTGGATTTACGAGTTAAAGTGTCCTGGCTCCTCGAACGCTTACTAACATGACTTCTGAAATATGTTAGCCCGAACGGTAGTAAACGATATACCAAAACATACATGTTCATAAATCTTTCTTTCAAAGACTTACAAATATACATCATACCTCATCATGGACTAAATGCAAGATATAAATATAGGCACTCCGTTGTATTCTTTACACAAATCCTAAGTCGCAACATTCTATTATAGGTTGCTCGTAGAAACCTACACGATCAAACCATCACCTTCATTACTTGCTATCGCACTTAAGGTGAGTTCATAGCCCCACATTACATTACTTTAATGTTTTACAAACCCTTGGGGGGAATACATGCTATTTATAAACCGAACACAATGCTTTGAAACTGTATGCTGCCTGATTGTTTTATTATTACTAAGTACCTTCCTTGCCAATCCTAGGCCCCATCATGAACCATTTAATCACTTGTATTAGTGAGCGCGAGTATTGTGAATAGGCCTATTGGGATTGACGAATCCCATTTGTTTGAGCAGATTAGTTCAAACGAATGCACTATATTTGAACATTAAGTATGACGGCAAAGTACTTACCGGGGCAACATAACCGCCGATTGATATTGGTACCCGTTAACGTATTGGTTGCATGAGCTTAGTACATAATAATAACTGTTTTGTTTTCTAACATGAGTATGAGTCTAATTAACTCTTACTACCAACATATTGTGTTCAACATTTAAACAAACTCTATGAATATCACTCAACCTTTGTGTTGACCTCTTAAGCATATATTTCAGGTCCATGATAATCAAGAATGGAGCGGGAAGGGCACGTACCGAAGGAAGAAGGCTATAATTAATTATGTCATTCAATAAAAACATCATAGACTTTATATTGATGTGTTTTGAAACAATGGAACATTTTGGGACCTTACTATGTAACTCTGATATATTTGAATAAATATGAATGACAACTCTTTTTATTACGATTCATTTAGAGATCGTTTTCTATTATTATGACTGTTGTGCCGTCGAGTAACACCCAAGTTGAATTCCGCTGCATCTTGAATTGGGGGTGTTACAAGTTAGATGATGCACTTTGGGCTTTCCGTACGGCGTATAAAACACCCATTGGGTGCACGCCATACAAGCTTGTATACGGGAAAGCGTGCCATCTACCGATCGAGCTTGAGCATAAAGCCTATTGGGCCCTCAAGCATGCCAATTTTGACCTAAAAACGGCGGGTGATCACAGGAAAGTTCAACTGAATGAATTAAATGAACTTCGTGATCAAGCTTACGAGAACTCTTTGATCTATAAGGAAAAGACAAAGAAGATTCATGACTCAAAAATCAAGAACCGCGTTTTCAACGTTGGTGACCGAGTCCTTCTTTTCAATTCTAGACTCAAGATCTTCTCGGGAAAGCTTAAAACCCGATGGACTGGTCCATTCACTATCGCAAAAGTTTACCCTTATGGCACCGTCGAATTATCTCAAAATGACGGTCCTAATTTCAAAGTGAATGGACATCGGCTGAAACACTACTTTGGAGAGGACATACCATCCATGGTTGTCCCGGATCTCCAAACATTCCCCAAGGACAATTAAATTCGGGGATCGAGTCAAGCTAGCGACTCGATGAACAAAAATTAGCAACATATATGGGTTTTCACCCGTATCTCTGATTTCTTTCTACTTTCTACCACCCTAGTGTGGGGGAATGGCCAACCCCCCGCTATTTGAAAAATGTATATATGTATATAAAGTTTCATCTCAAAAAAAAAAAAAAAAAAAAAAAAAAAAAAAAAAAAAAAAAAAAAGTGTGTGATTGTATGTACAGATTAATAAAGTGAAAAATACAAAACGATCTTCCCACAGTTAGTTTTTAATATTATCTTTTTACGTTCAAGGATTCGGCATAATAGCCGGGACTTTGAATATTGAGGACAATATTCAATTCTAAGTGTGGGGGAGGGGAAAATTCTAGCGAATTTTAACACATTATATCCTAGAATCCCCGTTTTTGGCCTAAAATTTCAAAATTTTTTCTCTTTATTTCAAAATTTTTGTGGTAATCAGTCCGCCTTGTCTAAACGACAAAAGGGATTGGCTAATCCAGGATCAAACGGCTCTTGGTAAAGATATCTCAAATCCGTTGACGGCTGGCAATTTGCCCAAAATTGTATGGTTCCTCAACTCCCCGAAAACAAATGAGTTGACTAGCCCGCAAGATTATGGCTTGTGGTAAAGGCCGTAGAAAAACCATAATTGGTAATCAGCTCACCAAGATGTTGACTATTCCATCAAGAGCTGGCTAGTCCAGGAGCAAACGGCTCCTGGTAAAGACAAATCAAATCCGTTGAAAGCTGGTGGTTTGCTCAAAATCACACGGTTATCAGGTGTGCCATAGTTCTTACACCTGGCTACTCCAGAAGTGATGGCTTTTGGTAAAGAGTTTAAAATCCATCAAGTTTTCCAAAAATATTGCTAGGGACTAGCAATAGTTTAGTGTGGGGGATTGATGAGTGCTCAAACACTCATCATTTTTGTCGTATTTAAACTGCCAAAACATCCGAAAACGCTCAAAAATGCATCAAAATACTTAAAATATCCCAGGGATTGTATTATATACGTTTCTAATGCAAAATGAGCAAAAACAATAAAAAACGAGCAAAGTTTACACAATTGGCAGTTTTAGTCCCCCGACTTTCAAAAATGTACAAAACTAGTCCCTACGCATTTGCTTTGAAAGAAAAGTCAACCTAAGGCGTTTAAAAGTCAAAAGTCATTAAATTTAATCCTTAGGTGACAATTTTGGAAAAATTACACTTTTGGTCCTTGCAGTTTGGGAAATTGACAAAATCAGTCCCTGGGAATTTTAAAAGTGAAAAATAACGTTTGTGGTCCTTGGATTATTGAAACTTGGCAATATTGGTCCCTTGTGTTAAATTTGGAAATTTGGCAGAACTCACCCCTAAACTTTCAGTAAATGACATTTTTGGTCCTTGTGATAATTAAACAAACCAAATGGACCAAGTGTTATTTTTTATCCAAATCCCACCCCAATCCAAAACTTAAAACATGATCCAAACAATACACAGCCCACCAATTAGCCCAACCCACCCCATTTTATTAATAAACCAAGGACGGGGTCAAAACAATAGTCAACTCCATCTCCACCCCTTTTTGCCGCCATCACCAACACCCAGCCTCCCATTGCCTCTGCAACCCCCAACAATATTGTCCCCTACCTTTTCCCCCCTCCTCTCCTACTAACCACCCTATCCCACTCACCTTGCACAAGTCAACTCCAAAATTGTACAGCCATTTGTCCCCCACTCCCATATAATTCCAAGACTGAGCAATGGACAAGATGATAGAAGCAGAAAATCAATGATTGGATGTTTCCAATGGTACACAGACAAGCAGGGAACACACCAAAAGCAAGAGACAATGAGCACAAAAGTGGAAAAAGAAGAAAACAGAAGGCCCTGGTTCCATGTTATCTGTAATATCTTTTTTTAGTATAAAGAGGAATGAATTGTAAGCCTGGAAGGCATGTCAAAAACTTTATGTAGTTCTTAGTTTTTAGTTAATGTAATGTTGTAATGTTTTCTCAAGTTTTAATATAAAAAGTCAGTTTCATCTCACAACCTTGTTTTTCATTTTTCAGTTCATCTTAATTCAAGTCTTATAATTAATTTGCTTTCTATAAATCTTTTTATAAGTTAACATCACTTCTGCAAACATAAAAGAAACTATAAAATAGGTGAGATAGGATCAAAGGATCACATATATCACCCTTGCTAGACAATGTGGAGAGCTTATGGAAGTTGCCAGTAGTGGAATGGCAAGAAGGACTTTACTAGCTTGTCTTAAGACAAGCTAGAGCTTGTTGCTGATTCAAGAGCACCTAGTTAAGCTAGGCTCAAGGTTTTTCAATCCTAGTCTAATTTTATGAAGTTAGTATAATTTAGCATATTGTGTCATAGTTGTAGTTTAATATTTATTTTAGCTTAATTATGTTAATCTGAGCTTGTCTTAATCCATTGCTAAGTTTTACAGTCTTTCTATGTGAATTGCCTCATAAAAGTTGTAACTCAGTTATTTAGGGGTGTTTGGATCTTCTAGTTCAACTGAGGTCTTGTGGTGTTTTGTGGATTAACTTAGCTTAAACATCATTCTCAGAATAGATATAGGGTAGTTCAAACATAAAACTTGGTTAGTTTTAGTGAAAGTCAAAATTTCACTCAATTCCTCATAACAGTCTATCTGTTATGAGATTTGCTAATCCAAATTGTTAGATCAGCTTAGAACAAGTTTGGGTAGGTTAGATAAGTCTCAACTAGGACTTAGGTAACTTGGATAAGCAGTGCATATCTTTTAAAATTCATCAAAGTCAACTCTGGTGTAAAAGATAAAAAGTCAAAATGGTTTAGTTTATAAAAATCCCATTTCTTGGGAGATTTTTCTTGATTTTTGTAGATTGAATTGGAATCTGAAATTTGTTGTGCTTAAAATAGGTCACCTAATCTACAAGAACCAGTAATCATTTTATTTTTAGGAATTTGTGTGGAGTATTTGTAAGCCATTGTTTGGACCTGCAGGGGAAGGTATCCCCCTGAACCCAGTTACTTGTTTCATCACCCAAACTTCCCTGGTCATCACAGCTCTCATTAGTGGGACCCACTAGGTGTTTTTAGGTTCCACTAGTAGATGACCTAACTGACTTGATGGACCATTACTTAGTTTGCTAATTTCAACTTATTTCCTAAGCTTATTTTGCCTTCTAAGTTCCACCATTCTCACTGTTTGGGTGTTTGCAACTCAGTTAACTGAGTTTGCTTGTTTCATTTGATTGTTCTGAGTACTCAAGGCTTAATTAGCATACTAAGATTAGTTTATTGCCACCCATTAGTGATTGTGTTTGTTTAGGAATAGCTAAATCTCTGGTCTTGTGCTTATTATTGCAATTGCTTATCTCTGCACTCATTGAAGCTCAGTTCATCTGCCCAACTTCCCAAGGACACCATAAGCTCACACCTTGAGCTAATTCCTTGACCTTGGACTTTTTGACCAGCTCACCAGCTTAGCTTGTAGGTTCAAAACCTTTTTCAGGCTCTTAAGCTTCTTTAATAAGCTCAATTAGGCTGCTAGTGACCTTCAAACTCCACATTGACCACTCAGTCATACTGAGTGAATCAGTGTTGGGTCCCAAGTTTCCCAAGCTTTTATTTGACTCAACTGTTGGATTCAACCTTTGTATCTTGGCATTTTGGAAAGCCCATTGGGTGGACTAATAAGCTCAAGGCTTATTTCAGACCTTTGATCAGTCTTGTGGGCCCCACCTTAGGCTTAAAGTGACCCCTTGGACCTGTTTGAGAATCAGTGTGGTGCTTAAGTGCTTATTTGTTGTTATAAGCTGTTTCATTGTGCTTATCTGAATTAAATTGATCACTTCAAGTTTATATTCCACTATCTTGGTTTGATTGTTAATTTGAAAGTCCCATATCAGCTTATTCAAGATCTTTCAAGCTTAATCAAGCTTAAAGCTCACTGTTGAGCTTATTTGTGTCCACAGAGCTTATTTTTAACTTTTATAAAAAGTCTCTTTACAAAAGTTGGTTAAAATTAGTTGTAATATAGTTTGGTAAAAGAAAATTCAGAAAAAGACAAAAAAATTAGAAGTGATAGCTTCTATTTAAGCTATCTTGGCTTAGTTTCTGCTTATTTATAAGCAAAATCTATTTTTAAATTTTTCTTAGGGTCCTGTAATCATATTAGATTTTTAGGAATTTTTTCAGATTTTTCTGTAATCATTTAGTATTTTTTATAATTTAGTTTAATTTAAATTAATTAATTAAATAGTTTTTAATTAGTAATAATTAATTTAAAGTTAGGAAAAATAGTTTTTCTGTTTTAAAATTAGTTTTATATTATTTTAGATTTTTCTAAATTTTATTTTCGTTTTTCTAGTTAATTTTTATAATTATTAGTAATTTAGGATAATTTAGTTAATTAAAAAGTAATTATTAATTAGTAATTAATTAATAGTAATTAATTAAATAGTGTAAAAATTATTTTTCTTTTTCTAAAAATTTTCTTAAGTTATTAGGATTGTAAAAATATAAATTTCACGTTCGTAGGACTTTGTTTACTCCCGTTTCACTTTTTTATTTGCGCGTTCGCGTTTATTTGTAATTAAAACGCGCGTTTTTAGGTTAAATTGCGTTTTGAAATCATCTGATCATCAGTAATTATTAGTTAAGTGTTTCTAAATCATTTTCCATCATTATCTTGTAGTGTAACCATAATAATTAAATTCCTGACCTTTCTGATCAATCACCCGATCCTTTAAAACGTTCACAAATACAATTGCACGCCTCGTCGGGACTTAACGACCCGGGGATTCCCTAATCTCCTTGGTTAGTTGGTTTTTGACGTTTGACTTGGTTGACCATTACCTGGTGAACTTAGTTGACCGTTTAGAACCAATCAATTTTTGGCGCCGCTGCCGGGGAGGCTGCTGCGTATCTGCACACGTTCTTTAAGATTAGTGATTTCTCACACATCACTGTACAAATACCACCAACTTTTTGTAAATCTTAATCATAAAACAAAAACGTCATTAACACTTTTCCTAAAGTGTTAACAACGCCAAAAAAAAATAAAAAACAAACAAAACAGATCGTTACGTTTTCTATATCGGTTTTCTTTTAAGGTGATTCTTAAAGAAATACGATTTTGGTAAACGAAACGATACCAAAAAAATATTGTCCAAAAGTTTTTTCGCCCATTCACAAAAACCCAAAAACATTCGTCTTTTCTTGTGAATAATTCTACATAAAAATAAACCGTCGCAAACCAAGACAGAACACCTACTAACTGGGGGTGTGAACATAATAAGTTCCCAAACGAAAGATTAAAACTTGCCTTTGTATCCATGTAGGTGGTGTACCTTTCTTAAAGAAGCCACTTACTTGCGATTATCGGTTTAAGTTCACTGTGGTTTTGCCTCGACTTTGTTTTGATTGATTTTTGGTTACTAGTGCATGCGCACCCGCTCTTCTAGGTCTACTAGCCCATTACGTGAGCTTGTACGAAAACCTAGAAGACCTCGTAGACGTTCCGCACCAACAGTCGGATCTGAGATTCGTACTGTTTCCACTCCAGCTGTCACCATGGCGGAAGACCGCCCTATGTGTGAGCTTCTCCAAGCACCCATCGAGGGTTACGGAGACGCTATTGTTGTCCCAGCCATCGTGGCTGATAGTTTTGAGCTCAAAACCGGGTTACTTAATCTTGTAACCTCAAGTCAGTTTTACGGTTTTGAGAGGGACGATCCTCATGCTCATATTCGATGGTTCAATAAAATCACATCGACCATCAAGTACAAGAATGTCCCATGTGAAGCAATTAAGCTTCTTCTCTTCCCATTCTCCCTCGAGGGTCAAGCCCGGATTTGGCTTGAGAAACAACCCCCTCGATCTATTGAGACATGGGAAGATCTGGTAAAAAAGTTTGTGAATGAATTCTTCCCACCTTCTAAGACCACGAGTCTTAAAAACGAGATCACCAAGTTCACTCAGAAATATGATGAATCATTTGGTGAAGCGTGGGACCGTTTCAAAGAATTACTTCGCAAGTGTCCACATCATGGTTTCTCCGAGTTGATGCAACTCGATACTTTCTACAATGGCGTGAGCCAAGTTGATCAGGATTCTCTCAATGCCTCCGTGGGAGGTAACTTTTTGAGTAGAACCACCAAAGAAGCCTTAGCAATCATCGAGAACAAGTCTAAGGTCCGCTCTACACGAAGCAAGCCGGTTGTTTCACAAATTAGTGCGAGTCCTTCCACTTCATCTCCTTCGAGTCAGTCTAGCACCGATGCTAAGATTGACAAGCTTACTGAGGCTATTCAAGCTTTGGTTCTCGCCCAGACTAAGAAAGTCTCATTTCCACAACATCCTCCACCTGCTGAGGTTAAGAAAGTGGAAGTCTGTGTAACTTGTGGTGGGCCGCATGCCTACTACAATTGCACAGCTACTGATGGTTCTCCGTTTGAAGCTCATGCTATAGTCGGGTCATCTAATCAAGGAGGCAATCAATATCGCCCTCCTATGGACCCGAACTACCGTCCTAATCATTATCCTGGACCTCCTGGTTTTCATCAAAACCAAAATGTCCAAAACCGTGGCCAGAATCAAAACAGAGGAAACCAAGGTTTTCAAAACCAAGGTAACTTCAATCAAGGTCATGGTTTTCAGAATCAAAACCAAGGTTTCCAAAATCAAGGTTTCCAACAAAATCAAGGAAACTTTAATAGAAACCAAGGTCAGGGTAATTTCAATCCCGGGTATTTTCATGGAAACAACAACCCTAATCAGGGTAATTTTCAAAATCAAGGCCCCAATCAAAACAATCGCGCTCAAAATTTTAACAACCAAAATCAAGCCATTATTCCTACTTGGCCTTCATCCGACGAGTTGTTAAAACAATTCATGAAGTCCCAAGAAGAAATGAACAAGTTGTTGGTCAGCCAGATTTCTGAAATTAAGAAGTCTTTAAATGAACGACCCTCGGGCTCAGGAACACTTCCGAGCAATACGATCGCTAACCCGAGGGGCGATGCTAAGGCGATCACAACTAGAAGTGGTGCTTCTTATGATGAACCCGCGATTCCTACTACCTCTTCTTCCTCTCCTCCAAAGGTAGTGAATCGTGAACCTGAGGTGACAAAGGACAAGGTGCAAATTCCTAGCCCACGAAGTACCGCACACGTCCAACCTCAGGTCATTCCAGAAACCAGATGCAATCCTGGAGTTGTTTTTGAACCACCTGAAACTCCAGTGGACAACCCCAAATCCAAAACTTCTATCCCCTATCCATCGCGTCTCAATGAACAAAAGCTCCGCGAAAAAGCTAGTCACCAAATGGATAAATTTTTCCAAATCTTTCAAGATTTGCACTTTGACATTAGCTTCGCGGATGCTATTCTCTTGATGCCCAAGTTTGCATCAACAATCAAAAATCTGTTAAGTAATAAGGAAAAACTCTTTGAGATGGCTAGAACTCCCTTGAATGAGAATTGCTCAGCAGTTCTCTTGAAAAAGCTTCCTGAAAAGCTTGGAGACCCCGGAAAGTTTCTCATTCCTTGTATTTTTCCGGGTATGGTTGTCACACCCCCAATTTACCTGACTTGCAGCGGAATGGAATACCTGGGGGTGTCTGTCATAGCACCACAGTTACAGTTACATTGAACGACCTAAAGTGTCGTTTGGAAAATACTGCATTTGATCATTGAAATAATCCAGAGTTTACAAAATGAGGTCCCCAAAATGTGTTGCAAGTTTATGAAAACAAATCATACTAGATCAAACGTTTACATAAGTGCATGAAATAATGATGAGACGCGTCGACTCCGCGACTCCATGAAGGTCCAAATGCATGTCACATGAGCTACCTTAATAACCTGAAATACATTGCTAAAACGTCAACACGAATGTTGGTGAATTCCATAGGTTTGTAAAATGTAATGATGTACGGCCACCACAAGTAAAAGTGCAAGATAAAAATCTCATGAAAATTGTACAATAGCCTTAAGCTCATGACACCGAAGCTATGACTGATGAAACTCTATGCCCCTCCTGAATGTTCTGCCGAAACATTCAAATGTAAAAGACATGACATGCATCCGCTTACTGTTGGTAATCACTACCACGGATGGAGGCGTCACCCTCGATAGATCTATCCACTCACTCTCGCTTAACGGTAAATTAACGGTTCATGATGTTACAGGGGACTTATCACATGGCAAGGTAACTTAAGCTATGTACATGTGTTTGAATAGTTGGGCTCGTACTAAAATGATTGATGCAATGTATTCCCCCCGTGGGATTTGAAAACAATCAAAAATGTTGAATTGAAAACGGGGCTATGAAAACTCACCTTAACTGATGAAACTGTGATGAAATGAAATGAACACCAATGAACAATTAGCTGCCGCAACCCAATATGATGGTACCATGAACATGTAATGAGCTGAAAAACAAGGCGCGCACACTAGCCGCAACCTAATATGAATGATGAACGATCTACTTTAGATCATGAAATGATGTTATGAATGTCCATGCACATGTTTCCTATACCACTCTACTCTTTGAAAAACACTTGTTGTTATCAAAAGTATATATTCCAAGACTTAGGAAAATATGGCTATTAGAAAAATAAACAAGTTGTAATATATATACTTATATATATATCGTATGTACCAATGTTTGTGTTGAAATCCTCGGTTTGAAATCCTTGAAATAACGCCTTGTAGTAATGAAAATATACTTGTAATCACTAATACATCATTAGTTATGAAATTGGGTACTTGGTTAATATTTCTAGAAAATCTAGAATTTAGTACGTAGAAGTATTATTTCTATTAGTGACAAAATGGTCTCGCAAAACTAGTCGTGAAGTAGTGAATATTAGGAGTTAGGAAAGAAGCTCAGTAGTTTTGAGAAGATTTTCACCATATCTAAAAAGTCACAGAAGTGAAGTTTGTCCATACAGGTCTCGATCATAAAGATAATTAGCCGTCAAGTGAGGTGTTTGGGCTGTTTTGGCAGATTCTGGGCAGTTTTCGGGAAAGTTTGCAAGTCCATAAGTTGTTCGTTATAAATCCTTTTGACAAACGGCTGGATGTTTTGAAAACTAGGCTGGGTGAACTAACTTTTTGTCATTGATGTAAATTTTCGAGAAATGAGTTTATCAATGAGTAAATTGGCTCTCAACATGATGTCTTACAAAAACTGTTTTTCTATACTTGGTAATATTTTGCTAAAAAGCTGATGGAAATAAATAGAGTTTCGCCGATTTTGAAACGTGTATATCTTGGTCGTTACAAGCTTGTTTTCTACGTTCTTTATATCCCCGAAATCGTGGGACAACATACTAATATATTTTTGATAAGTCGGGATGGCTAGATCAAGTTTTACACCTCAGATTGCCCATTGAAAATCGTGGGACAGCATGTACAATTTTCAGAAAATAGTTTTCGTCGTTAAACTTGCAAAAATCATATCTCCTTCGTTATAAACTCGTTTTAATCCGTTCTTTCGCCTACGGATTCGTTTTTGAAAGTATTTTCTAAAAATTTTTCCAAAGTTTACTTTGTATTTACTGATTTTCCTGGATTTACAAAAATGGGACAGCATGTATATATACTTTGTTAGAAATCCATTTTTCATGTCCAAAACTAGTTTCTACTTCAACCAAATCTCTTGTAAACTTCACAAAACTATACTAATCCTACCATACACCTTCTTAGGGTGCCATGGGCTCCTAACCAAGTTATTATAGCAAGGGAATTCATAAATAAAAAGTTAGGGTTTGTATGTTCCATTTTTGACAAAATAAATGGTGGTATAGCTAGTTGTACATGGTTTTTAGCATGGAACTCATGCAATACAAGTAAATATAATATGATTCGTGTAAAAATAAAGTTGATAACTTACTTGATAAAATGAGATGATTAGATGACTAGAAACCTTGGATTACTTGTGTTTTTGATGCAATATTCTTGATTAGAACCACAAAATGAATAACTTTGGTGCTTTAAACTTTTGAAAACCTTCACTTGTTCTTGATTTGGTGGTGAGGTCGTGGTTTTCATGATGGAGAAGAAGAGGAATGAGCTTTTTGATTCTAAAAATTTAGTATGATTATGTTTAAGAGGTTTTTGGTAGATATTTATCTAATTCCAATGGCATACTTGTAATTATATGGTCAATGTGAAGACTAATGAGGGGGGGCTGCACATGTTAGTTAAATGTGTGTGGGAAGCTTGGTAATCTAGTTCACGGAGTCGGTTTTGGTTCCGTTAATCGCAAAACGTAAAGTTTTAAACCGCGAAACGTAAATTCGGGCATCGTAAAAATATGAAACTTGAAAGAATGACTAAACTTGTCAAAATACAACATAATAAAATAAAAATGAATGGTAAGTTCCATCGGGTTGCTTGAACGTTGTTAAAACTGGAAACGCGGGTTAAAAACGCGTAATTCGCGTAAAACGCTGAACTGAAAAACGTAAAATTCCAAAATACTGGGTAAATGAATGTAATAACTTTTATGATGATATAATAGATATAAAAATATGTCGGGACCATTGTGGGAATATTTAGATATATTCGTCGTGTATAAACCGGGTGTTAACGTTTATTTATAAATAATTATAAGGAAAACGTTAAATGTATCAAATATATAAATTTGAAAATCCTAAGAGTGGTATAACATGTAAATGACCTACTGATGATATGCAGACTATCTCCAGTCCGTATGAAATGTCTTTACTGATAATGCATGAATTCGCACCTGAACCAATACGGTTACGCGAATTTGAATACCCGTAAACTAAATTTACGATGAAATGTGTAATGCACGTGAATGATGAAATCTTTTCCCGCAATGAATAGTGTTCCATGAATAGTAAAATTTCTGAATGCTTCTCGGAATGTCAAACTGACACCAAAAATGATGAATACTAAACTGATGAATAGTGTTTTGATGAATAGTGTTTGATGAATAGTGTTTTTCCAAAGTTCGGGAAATGACCTGAAATGACTTGAAATGGTGAGTTGTGACAATGGTTGAATGCTTCGCCTTGGCCGATCTTGGTGCTAGCATTAACCTGATGCCATATTCTGTGTGGAAGAAATTATCTCTTCCCGAACTCACTCCCACGTGCATGACTTTAGAGCTTGCCGATCGATCGATTTCTCGTCCTCTTGGCATAGCCGAGGATGTATTCGTTAAAGTGGGAAAGTTCCATTTTCCAGCGGATTTTGTGATTGTTGACTTTGATGCCGATTCAAGGGTCCCTCTCATTCTTGGAAGGGGATTCCTTAGAACTGGGCGTGCTCTTATCGATGTATTTGAGCAAGAGATCACATTGCGTGTTGGAACTGAAGCAATCACCTTTAACCTTGATCAAACATCAAGGTACTCCTCCAATTATGACTCTGAATCGGTAAACCGAATAGATGTCATCGATGTTGCGGCTGAGGAGTACGCTCAAGAGGTTTTAGGTTTCGTTGATGATTCTACGAGTGAAAATTTCACTCCGTCTTCTTATCCCATCATTGCTAATTCTGCTCCTTCCCTCACTCCGTTTGAGGGAAGTGACTTCATCTTAGAAGAGATTGAGTCCTTTCTTAAAAGTGATTCGATTCCCGATGGAATCGATAACCAAGAGATTGACCCAGAGAGGGATATTCTTCTCCTTGAGAAATTGTTAAACGAAGATCCCTCTCCTCTTCCCGTTCTACCACAACAACTTCATAATCAGGAAATCAAATATGTTGAGGAAACTGATGATTTTCCTGAGGTCGAGCTTAAGGACTTGCCGCCTCATCTTGAATACGCATTTCTTGAGGGTGATGATAAATTGCCCGTCATAATTGCTAAGGATTTAAGTGATGAGGAAAAGGCTGCTCTAATAAAGGTTTTGAAGTCACATAAACAAGCAATTGCTTGGCGTCTCTCCGACATAAAGGGCATTGACCCTGAATTCTGTACACATAAGATTTTAATGGAGGACGACTTCAAACCGGCAGTCCAACAACAAAGAAGGGTGAATCCAAAAATTCATGAGGTAATCAAACAAGAAGTTTTAAAACTCCTTGATGCCGGATTGATTTACCCTATCTCGGACAGTCCTTGGGTGAGCCCAATTCACTGCGTTCCAAAAAAGGGTGGCATTACTGTTGTCACAAATGAGGAAAATGAGTTGATTCCAACTCGTTTGGTTACGGGGTGGCGTGTCTGTATTGATTATCGCAAGTTAAATGACGCCACCCGTAAGGATCATTTTCCTCTACCCTTTATGGATCAGATGCTCGAGAGATTAGCGGGGAATGAGTACTATTGCTTCCTCGATGGTTTCTCGGGTTACTTTCAGATTCCCATTGATCCGCAAGATCAAGAAAAGACCACGTTCACGTGCCCCTATGGAACTTTTGCGTATAAACGTATGCCATTTGGCTTATGTAATGCTCCGGGCACGTTTCAACGATGTATGATGGCCATATTTTCCGACATGATCGGGAAAACTATGGAGGTCTTTATGGACGATTTTTCGGTCATTGGGGATTCGTTCCAAACATGTCTCTCCCATTTAGACAACATGCTTAAACGTTGTGAAGACACAAGGTTATGTCTAAATTGGGAGAAAAGTCACTTTATGGTCAAAGAGGGCATTGTCCTCGGCCATAAAATTTCAAAGAGCGGGATTGAGGTCGACAAAGCCAAAGTTGATGTCATAGCAAAATTACCTCATCCCACTACCGTCAAAGGTGTTAGGAGCTTTTTGGGTCATGCCGGTTTTTACCGTAGGTTCATTCAAGATTTTTCTAAAATCGGCCGGCCTATGACCCATCTCCTCGAGAAGGATGCTCCTTTTATCTTCTCTCCCGAGTGCATCGAAGCCTTTGAAACATTAAAGAAAAGGCTTACCGAGGCACCGATTCTTGTTGCCCCCGATTGGGACTTGCCCTTTGAGCTCATGTGTGATGCGAGTGACTATGCTATTGGGGCAGTCTTGGGGCAACGTAAAACAAAACACTTTCAGCCTATACACTATGCGAGCAAAACAATGACCGAGGCTCAAAGTCATTACACCACCACTGAAAAAGAATTATTAGCTGTGGTGTATGCCTTTGAGAAATTTCGGCCATACTTGATCCTGACAAAAAGCATAGTGTATACGGATCACTCGGCTTTGAAGTACCTTTTTGCAAAACAAGATGCAAAGCCGAGACTTCTACGTTGGGTTCTCCTCCTACAGGAATTTGATATCATAATTCGTGATAAAAAAGGAGCTGAGAACCTAGCTGCTGATCATCTCTCCCGTCTTGAAAACCCCCACCAAGATGCTTTCGAGAAAAAGGAAATAAATGAAACATTTCCTCTCGAAACCCTCAATGCGGTTTCATTTCGTGGAGACTTGATTACCCCTTGGTTTGCCGACTTTGCAAACTATCTTGCGGGTAACTTCATTGTGAAAGGGATGTCGTCCCAACAAAAAAATAAATTTTTCAAAGATTTCAAACATTACTTTTGGGACGACCCCTACTTGTTCAAGATATGCGCGGATCAAGTCATCCGGCGGTGTGTTTATGGCCAAGAAGCCTCTGAGATTCTAAAGGCTTGCCATGCTGGTCCCACGGGGGGGCACCACAATCCAAATTACACCGCCAAAAAGGTGTTTGATTCCGGGTTCTACTGGCCCACAATCTATAAGGATGCCCAGGAATTAGTCAAATCCTGTGACGCTTGTCAACGTCACGGGAATATTTCACAAAAGAATGAAATGCCTCAAAATGCAATCCAAGTTTGTGAAATCTTTGATATCTGGGGCATCGACTTTATGGGGCCATTTCCATCCTCTCATGGAAACAAATACATACTCGTGGCAGTTGACTATTTGTCAAAATGGGTTGAAGCAAAAGCTTTACCCACTAATGATGCCCGAGTAGTCGTGAAATTTTTGAAAGCTCTTTTTGCTCGATTTGGAACTCCACGTGCTATAATTAGCGATCGTGGTACGCATTTTTGCAATGACAAATTCGACAAAGTCATGCAAAAGTATGGTGTAACTCACCGTCTTTCTACTGCGTACCACCCTCAAACAAGTGGACAAGTAGAAGTTTCCAATCGAGGCATTAAGAGAATATTGGAAAGAACTGTAGGTGAGAATCGTGCATCGTGGTCGGATAAGTTAGATGATGCACTTTGGGCTTTCCGTACGGCGTATAAAACACCCATTGGGTGCACGCCATACAAGCTTGTGTACGGGAAAGCGTGCCATCTACCGATCGAGCTTGAGCATAAAGCCTATTGGGCCCTCAAGCATGCCAATTTTGACCTAAAAACGGCGGGTGATCACAGGAAAGTTCAACTGAATGAATTAAATGAACTTCGTGATCAAGCTTACGAGAACTCTTTGATCTATAAGGAAAAGACAAAGAAGATTCATGACTCAAAAATCAAGAACCGCGTTTTCAACGTTGGTGACCGAGTCCTTCTTTTCAATTCTAGACTCAAGATCTTCTCGGGAAAGCTTAAAACCCGATGGACTGGTCCATTCACTATCGCAAAAGTTTACCCTTATGGCACCGTCGAATTATCTCAAAATGACGGTCCTAATTTCAAAGTGAATGGACATCGGCTGAAACACTACTTTGGAGAGGACATACCATCCATGGTTGTCCCGGATCTCCAAACATTCCCCAAGGACAATTAAATTCGGGGATCGAGTCAAGCTAGCGACTCGATGAACAAAAATTAGCAACATATATGGGTTTTCACCCGTATCTCTGATTTCTTTCTACTTTCTACCACCCTAGTGTGGGGGAATGGCCAACCCCCCGCTATTTGAAAAATGTATATATGTATATAAAGTTTCATCTCAAAAAAAAAAAAAAAAAAAAAAAAAAAAAAAAAAAAGTGTGTGATTGTATGTACAGATTAATAAAGTGAAAAATACAAAACGATCTTCCCACAGTTAGTTTTTAATATTATCTTTTTACGTTCAAGGATTCGGCATAATAGCCGGGACTTTGAATATTGAGGACAATATTCAATTCTAAGTGTGGGGGAGGGGAAAATTCTAGCGAATTTTAACACATTATATCCTAGAATCCCCGTTTTTGGCCTAAAATTTCAAAATTTTTTCTCTTTATTTCAAAATTTTTGTGGTAATCAGTCCGCCTTGTCTAAACGACAAAAGGGATTGGCTAATCCAGGATCAAACAGCTCTTGGTAAAGATATCTCAAATCCGTTGACGGCTGGCAATTTGCCCAAAATTGTATGGTTCCTCAACTCCCCGAAAACAAATGAGTTGACTAGCCCGCAAGATTATGGCTTGTGGTAAAGGCCGTGGAAAAACCATAATTGGTAATCAGCTCACCAAGATGTTGACTATTCCATCAAGAGCTGGCTAGTCCAGGAGCAAACGGCTCCTGGTAAAGACAAATCAAATCCGTTGAAAGCTGGTGGTTTGCTCAAAATCACACGGTTATCAGGTGTGCCACAGTTCTTACACCTGGCTACTCCAGAAGTGATGGCTTTTGGTAAAGAGTTTAAAATCCATCAAGTTTTCCAAAAATATTGCTAGGGACTAGCAATAGTTTAGTGTGGGGGATTGATGAGTGCTCAAACACTCATCATTTTTGTCGTATTTAAACTGCCAAAACATCCGAAAACGCTCAGAAATGCATCAAAATACTTAAAATATCCCAGGGATTGTATTTTATACGTTTCTAATGCAAAATGAGCAAAAACAATAAAAAACGAGCAAAGTTTACACAATTGGCAGTTTTAGTCCCCCGACTTTCAAAAATGTACAAAACTAGTCCCTACGCATTTGCTTTGAAAGAAAAGTCAACCTAAGGCGTTTAAAAGTCAAAAGTCATTAAATTTAATCCTTAGGTGACAATTTTGGAAAAATTACATTTTTGGTCCTTGCAGTTTGGGAAATTGACAAAATCAGTCCCTGGGAATTTTAAAAGTGAAAAATAACTTTTGTGGTCCTTGGATTATTGAAACTTGGCAATATTGGTCCCTTGTGTTAAATTTGGAAATTTGGCAGAACTCACCCCTAAACTTTCAGTAAATGACATTTTTGGTCCTTGTGATAATTAAACAAACCAAATGGACCAAGTGTTATTTTTTATCCAAATCCCACCCCAATCCAAAACTTAAAACCTGATCCAAACAATACACAGCCCGCCAATTAGCCCAACCCACCCCATTTTATTAATAAACCAAGGACGGGGTCAAAACAATAGTCAACTCCATCTCCACCCCTTTTTGCCGCCATCACCAACACCCAGCCTCCCATTACCTCTGCAACCCCCAACAATATTGTCCCCTACCTTTTCCCCCCTCCTCTCCTACTAACCACCCTATCCCACTCACCTTGCACAAGTCAACTCCAAAATTGTACAGCCATTTGTCCCCCACTCCCATATAATTCCAAGACTGAGCAATAGACAAGATGATAGAAGCAGAAAATCAATGATTGGATGTTTCCAATGGTACACAGACAAGCAGGGAACACACCAAAAGCAAGAGACAATGAGCACAAAAGTGGAAAAAGAAGAAAACAGAAGGCCCTGGTTCCAATTTATCTGTAATATCTTTTTTTAGTATAAAGAGGAATGAATTGTAAGCCTGGAAGGCATGTCAAAAACTTTATGTAGTTCTTAGTTTTTAGTTAATGTAATGTTGTAATGTTTTCTCAAGTTTTAATATAAAAAGTCAGTTTCATCTCACAAGCTTGTTTTTCATTTTTCAGTTCATCTTAATTCAAGTCTTATAATTAATTTGCTTTCTATAAATCTTTTTATAAGTTAACATCACTTCTGCAAACATAAAAGAAACTATAAAATAGGTGAGATAGGATCAAAGGATCACATATATCACCCTTGCTAGACAATGTGGAGAGCTTATGGAAGTTGCCAGTAGTGGAATGGCAAGAAGGACTTTACTAGCTTGTCTTAAGACAAGCTAGAGCTTGTTGCTGATTCAAGAGCACCTAGTTAAGCTAGGCTCAAGGTTTTTCAATCCTAGTCTAATTTTATGAAGTTAGTATAATTTAGCTTATTGTGTCATAGTTGTAGTTTAATATTTATTTTAGCTTAATTATGTTAATCTGAGCTTGTCTTAATCCATTGCTAAGTTTTACAGTCTTTCTATGTGAATTGCCTCATAAAAGTTGTAACTCAGTTATTTAGGGGGTGTTTGGATCTTCTAGTTCAACTGAGGTCTTGTGGTGTTTTGTGGATTAACTTAGCTTAAACATCATTCTCAGAATAGATATAGGGTAGTTCAAACATAAAACTTGGTTAGTTTTAGTGAAAGTCAAAATTTCACTCAATTCCTCATAACAGTCTATCTGTTATGAGATTTGCTAATCCAAATTGTTAGATCAGCTTAGAACAAGTTTGGGTAGGTTAGATAAGTCTCAACTAGGACTTAGGTAACTTGGATAAGCAGTGCATATCTTTTAAAATTCATCAAAGTCAACTCTGGTGTAAAAGATAAAAAGTCAAAATGGTTTAGTTTATAAAAATCCCATTTCTTGGGAGATTTTTCTTGATTTTTGTAGATTGAATTGGAATCTGAAATTTGTTGTGCTTAAAATAGGTCACCTAATCTACAAGAACCAGTAATCATTTTATTTTTAGGAATTTGTGTGGAATATTTGTAAGCCATTGTTTGGACCTGCAGGGGAAGGTATCCCCCTGAACCCAGTTACTTGTTTCATCACCCAAACTTCCCTGGTCATCACAGCTCTCATTAGTGGGACCCACTAGGTGTTTTTAGGTTCCACTAGTAGATGACCTAACTGACTTGATGGACCATTACTTAGTTTGCTAATTTCAACTTATTTCCTAAGCTTATTTTGCCTTCTAAGTTCCACCATTCTCACTGTTTGGGTGTTTGCAACTCAGTTAACTGAGTTTGCTTGTTTCATTTGATTGTTCTAAGTACTCAAGGCTTAATTAGCATACTAAGATTAGTTTATTGCCACCCATTAGTGATTGTGTTTGTTTAGGAATAGCTAAATCTCTGGTCTTGTGCTTATTATTGAAATTGCTTATCTCTGCACTCATTGAAGCTCAGTTCATCTGCCCAACTTCCCAAGGACACCATAAGCTCACACCTTGAGCTAATTCCTTGACCGTGGACTTTTTGACCAGCTCACCAGCTTAGCTTGTAGGTTCAAAACCTTTTTCAGGCTCTTAAGCTTCTTTAATAAGCTCAATTAGGCCTGCTAGTGACCTTCAAACTCCACATTGACCACTCAGTCATACTGAGTGAATCAGTGTTGGGTCCCAAGTTTCCCAAGCTTTTATTTGACTCAACTGTCGGATTCAACCTTTGTATCTTGGCATTTTGGAAAGCCCATTGGGTGGACTAATAAGCTCAAGGCTTATTTCAGACCTTTGATCAGTCTTGTGGGCCCCACCTTAGGCTTAAAGTGACCCCTTGGACCTGTTTGAGAATCAGTGTGGTGCTTAAGTGCTTATTTGTTGTTATAAGCTGTTTCATTGTGCTTATCTGAATTAAATTGATCACTTCAAGTTTATATTCCACTATCTTGGTTTGATTGTTAATTTGAAAGTCCCATATCAGCTTATTCAAGATCTTTCAAGCTTAATCAAGCTTAAAGCTCACTGTTGAGCTTATTTGTGTCCACAGAGCTTATTTTTAACTTTTATAAAAAGTCTCTTTACAAAAGTTGGTTAAAATTAGTTGTAATATAGTTTGGTAAAAGAAAATTCAGAAAAAGACAAAAAAATTAGAAGTGATAGCTTCTATTTAAGCTATCTTGGCTTAGTTTCTGCTTATTTATAAGCAAAATCTATTTTTAAATTTTTCTTAGGGTCCTGTAATCATATTAGATTTTTAGGAATTTTTTCAGATTTTTCTGTAATCATTTAGTATTTTTTATAATTTAGTTTAATTTAAATTAATTAATTAAATAGTTTTTAATTAGTAATAATTAATTTAAAGTTAGGAAAAATAGTTTTTCTGTTTTAAAATTAGTTTTATATTATTTTAGATTTTTCTAAATTTTATTTTCGTTTTTCTAGTTAATTTTTATAATTATTAGTAATTTAGGATAATTTAGTTAATTAAAAAGTAATTATTAATTAGTAATTAATTAATAGTAATTAATTAAATAGTGTAAAAATTATTTTTCTTTTTCTAAAAATTTTCTTAAGTTATTAGGATTGTAAAAATATAAATTTCACGTTCGTAGGACTTTGTTTACTCCCGTTTCACTTTTTTATTTGCGCGTTCGCGTTTATTTGTAATTAAAACGCGCGTTTTTAGGTTAAATTGCGTTTTGAAATCATCTGATCATCAATAATTATTAGTTAAGTGTTTCTAAATCATTTTCCATCATTATCTTGTAGTGTAACCATAATAATTAAATTCCTGACCTTTCTGATCAATCACCCGATCCTTTAAAACGTTCACAAATACAATTGCACGCCTCGTCGGGACTTAACGACCCGGGGATTCCCTAAACTCCTTGGTTAGTTGGTTTTTGACGTTTGACTTGGTTGACCATTACCTGGTGAACTTAGTTGACCGTTTAGAACCAATCAGTAATAATATGCCAAAGATCAAGAACTTTTGATTTCACATAAGTTTCGAATCGATTTTTCCAATAAAGAAAACCATCACTTTCAAATAGTGGTGGTCTTTGCATAGATTGACCTTCTAAATATTTTTCAGATTCCATTGATCGTTTCAACTTATAAAATACAGTTTATTTTAAAAAAATCTTGTTTAACTTAGCTCTGATGCCAATTGTGGAAAACTAGAAGGGGGGTTGAATAGTTTTACGTCAATTTATATTTATAAAAACTTTGTTTGATAAAAGCTTCGATTCTAGTTTATGTGAATTTCAACACTTGCACAACTCAAACAATATAATCTAGCTAACTAAACAATAATAACGTAAATATGAAAGTAAGGAAAAGATAAAGATAGAGAGATCAAACCACAACACGCGATATTTATAGTGGTTCGGCTACGAAGCACCTCTTCGCCCTACTCCACTCCTCGAGTCACCTACTCGAGAGTTTTCTTCACTATGTCAACAAACTCCCTTTTGGCGGAGAAACCTTACACAACTTTCGCTTACACCGATTAACGACACTAAGCTAGATGTCGAGTTCTAATGGTAGTTAGAACCAATCTCACACCACAACACACCTTCTTCACGCCACACCTTCTTCACAACACTACTACTACACTACTTCTCACACCTTCACTACTTCTTCTTCACACCACAACTATTTCTACACTACTTCTATTCACAACTACTATCACACCTAGATCTATCAATTACAATCACAACACAACTATACAATAATAACAAGCTACACAACTAATCTTCAATACTTCTTGGATTGAGATGAAAGGAGTATTCTTCTTCTTGCACTTTGAATGAGGGTGGATAGAATCACTTGGAAACAAGAAACTAATATGTTTATGATCAAAGGATTTAGGAAGATGATTTGAGGGAATTAGAACAGAAAGATTTAGTGCAAAAAGGTGAGGAAAAATTCCAGATTTGAGCCAGTATTTATAGGCAAAGATTCTGACAGAGGAGCGTGGCCGGTCCCCTTAATTGTGGCCGGCCCCCTTAAAATTAACGGGGCCGCCCCTTATAATTAAGGGGGCCGCCCAGCTGAAACGGCCAGAATCTTTGTCTTTTTCTGGGGAAAGTTTATTTAGAGAAATTTTAACTGAATTTGGTTAAAAATTTGAATCCATATTATTATTATGAAATAAACATTTTCTCTAATTACCAAAAATGTTTTTCTTAAATATATAAAATGTTTATACCATTTTATATAATTTGTAATTAGTAAATAAACATTTCTTTGATCATAAAATGTATTAGGCACTTGTTTATTCATACCTTAAGTGAATTAGTTGGATATGATGATATTTTGTCACTAAATACTTATTTACGTAATGATTTTACGTTTAATGATTTTACATTTTGTGAGCGTCAAAACATAGGGATATCGATAAATATTAATAAGGTTTTTACGCATTATTTATATCAACACAAACGATTATAGTTTAGTTACTTGATTAATATTTCATTAATCCATGTAGTTTCTTGCTTTCTTGAATCTTGAATAAAGTTTAGCATTAAACAAAATTATGCAAAACTTGTTATTTCTAGTCACAGACAAAATGTTTAGGAGCAATGACCAAATACATATAAGCTTTTTGTGTTATGTAGTTATTTCATGTAACTTGTATAAAAATAAAAGGATTATTAAACATTTTTTAAATCTATTATGTCATAGTTGCAATAAAACAAAAAAAAGATGATTAATGTAAATATTAGACAAAATTACCTTTAGTAAAATATCTTACCCATATATAGTCTTCATGAATACAAGGTTGTATGTATACTAGCTCGTTTATATAGCAATTAAGTATTAATGATAAATTTCATTTGCTTTTCCATGAGAATTGCTATTAAACCAAACTGTTCATTGATTTATTGAAAATTACCATAAAAAAAATCTAACATTCGCAAAAGGTTCAATACGAGGGCGTAGGTACCACTAATTGTATGTCTACAAATTATTTGTACATGTGTACAAATATTTATATTAACGTTTCAAATGGTTATTCAAGCTTTTAAAATCTACCTATGATTTTATATGAAATAGCTTCTTCATTAAAATCTAGTGACCAAGAACGGAGCCAGAATATACATTAAGTGATTTCAAAACCGAAAGTAATAACATTTGTATACAATATTTGTGGATTTCATATAAATATTAATGACAAATGGTACTAAAGCTACACGAAACTTTCAATTTTCCCTTCATAGAGCAGATCATGAATTGAAAAAGTTCTATCCGAGCAAAATTCTAACTAAAATTGTTATGTAAATTCTTTTTTAGTGGATAATTCGCTCGACAATATGTTGCTACAGCCCGATAGCAACAATTATTCAATGTTAAAATATTAATTGTGATTTCTTGTAATTTCATATTTGTTTAAAGACATGTTCAAGAACTCCAAACGACTATAGTATAGTTACATGATTAATATTTCATTAAACCATGTAGTTTCTTGCTTTCTTGAATCTTGAATAAAGTTTAGCTTTAAACAAAAGTATGCAAAACTTGTTCTTTCTAGTCACAGACAAAATATTTTGGAGCAATGACCAAATACACAAATGCTTTTCATATGGTGTAGTTATTTCATGCAACTTCTTTAAAAATAAAGAGATAATTAAGCGTTTGTTACATCCATTATATCATAGTTTCAATAAAATTTAAAAATATGATTATTGTAAATATTAGACAAAATTACAATTAGTAAAAGATCTTTACCATATATAGACTTTATGAATAAAAGGTTGTAATGTATACTAGCTCGTTTATAGAGCAATTATGTATTAGGGAAAATTTTCATTTGCTTTTACCATGAGAAATGCTATTTAACCAAATTGATCAATGTATATTTAAAAATTATCATAAAAACATCTAACATTGGGATAAGGTTTGACACCAGGGCATAGGTACCACTAATTGGATGTCGATATTTTTTTTATAAATTGATTGTTTTTGTATTTCCCACGTTCGAATTGTATGTCTTTATCTCTTCCTCATGGACCCGTAAAAATTTCATTTTCACTCTTCGTCCCCTACTAAGAATTGTTTGTATAGAGTCAATAGTACATTATTTTTAATGTCTACAAATTATTTTTACATGCGTACAAATATTTATATTAACATTTCAAAAGGTTGTTCAAGCTTTTAAAATCTCCCCATGATTTTTTATGGAATAGCTTTATCATCAAAATCTAACTACCAAGAATGGAGCCAGGATATTCCTTGAGTGATTTTAAAACCGAAAGTAGTAACGTTTCTATATAACATTAGCGGGTTTCATATAAATATTAATGCTACCTGGTACAAAAGTTACATGAGACTTTCAGTTTTCCTATCGTAGAGCAGATAATGAATTGGAAAAGTTCTATCCGATCAAAATTCAAACTAAAATTGTTATATAAAATTGTTTTTTAGTGGACAACCCGCTCGACTCTATGTTGCCCTAGCCCGATAGCAACAATTATTCAATGTTAAAATATTAATTGTGATTTCTTTTAATTTCATATTTGTTTCAAGGCATGTTCAAGAACTCCAAACGACTATAGTATAGTTACTTGTTTAATATTTCATTAAACCATGTAGTTTCTTACTTTCTTGAATCTTGAATAAAGTTTAGCTTTAAACAAAAGTATGCAAAATTTGTTCTTTCTAGTCACTGACAAAATATTTTGGAGCAACGACCAAATACACAAATGCTTTTCATATTGTGTAGTTATTTCATGCAACTTCTTTAAAAATAAAGAGATAATTAAGCGTTTGTTACATCCATTATGTCATAGTTTCAATAAAATTTAAAAAGATGATTATTGTAAATATTAGACAAAATTACAATTAGTAAAAGATCTTTACCATATATAGACTTTATGAATAAAAGGTTCTAATGTATACTAGCTCGGCGGCTACATAACCAAACCGAATCTAATCAACTCCAAGTCCAAATCCAACTCAACATATCCAAACCGAATCTAATCAACTCCAAAACGGCGGCTACATCATCGGCAAGCGGCGGTAAGTGGCTGCAAGCTGCAGTACTAACAAAAAAAAAATAGCAAAAATGTTAGATCTAAAAAAAACATATAGATCTACAAAGAAAATCAATATATCTAAAAAATGTACGGATCTAAAAAAAAACTCTACTTTTATATATTTAGCATAAAAATTAAACGCAAAAAAAAACCGTCACCATCTCAGACTCAACTACAACTGTCAAACTCCGCCAACAAAACAACAAGATACAACTACAACTCAGACTCAACTACAACTGTCAAACTCCGCCACAAGATACAACTACACGATCAGAATCCTCAAAACACGAAAAAGACTCGGAAAATAAACAATAATATCTAACATCTCAGTTTTGTTCATTGACTGTACCAATCTTTTAGGATTCTTTTGAGTTGAACAAGATTCATCATAGATATTTATCGAAGCTTATACTTCTTTGAAATATCCGAAAAAATTGGATTTGGGATTTGGGCCTCAATTCATTCATGGGATTCATTGGGTTTTGTTTGGTCCAAACATTTTAGTGGTGTATCTTTTGGTTAGACCAAAAAATTTAAACAAAATTTAGATAAAAAAATCGTATTAGGATATAAGATATAACATCAACATAAGACCAAATAATCAAATCAAAGTAACAGATAAAAGTATGATTACTATTTTCAAACAACCATAAAAAAAAATGTAATGAAGATAATAAAAAGTACACACATATACAAAACCTTAGTATAATAATTAAACACATATACGAAAGGCTATAGATGCTTCAAAATATATGATGTTATAAAAGAAATTAAAAGAGCCATATCAATAATGTATATGATGCTGCAAATAAAAATTAACTAATCCAAATTCGTGAACAAATAAAAATATAGAATCACATAATCAATACCTATAAGATGGTTCATCTTTGTATATTTCTCTCTATCTCTCTTAAAAACATCTAACCAATCAAAGAGATGCATACCTATATTTCTATCTAATAATTTGGTATCATACAGGTACATTATTCAGTTCTTGTTTGTTAAGAGTATTATAAATACGGGTACGCGCTAACTTAAAAATCACTTGAAAGCAAACAGTAAGATAACTTCACATTACAGGCAGTTGATAGTTTTATATATATATTTTGGAGGGAAAAGTAAGATGTGGAGATTGAAAATAGCTGAAGGGGGCAATGATCCGTACCTGTACAGCACAAACAACTTCGTTGGAAGGCAAATATGGGAGTTTGACCTGAATTACGGAACTCCAGAAGAGCGTGATGAGGTGGAACAAGCTCGTGTTGATTTCTGGAATCACAGACACGAAGTTAAACCCAGTAGTGATGTTCTTTGGCGCATGCAGGTCTAAAGTCCATCTTTTAAACAAAAAATAAAATTATTAGTACTATTTGTTTGGTTATGGCCCTTATTGATCATTTAATAAATGTTTTGTAAATCTGGATATGCAGTTTTTAAGAGAGAAGGGATTTGAACAGACGATACCCCAAGTGAAAATAGAGGACGGTGAAGAAATATCGTACGAAAAAGCTACAACCACATTAAGGAGATCGGTTAACTTCTTTGCAGCCTTGCAGGCCGATGATGGTCACTGGCCAGCTGAAAATGCTGGTCCCTTATATTTCATGCAGCCTTTGGTAGACTTTTATGTTTCACTAGAGGTCTAATAAATGGTCGGGTCGGGTAGCGGGTCAACCCAAAACACAATGTACCCAAACATTTGAACTTTTATAGATATTTTGTGTCGTATATATGATTCCATGCAAGGAGATGAACCATTTGACCTGTTTCCTATAAGCTATTTTGGTTGCTGTTTTACCCGTTAGAATTTTAAAAACCTAAATTGATCCATTCATAAATAAAAAAATCAATATTTGCCACCTTTCCACAAATTCATTATATTTGACAGATGACACACATTCTAACTAAAACTGTGTTATATCAACAAATTGCAGGTCATGTGCTTGTATATTACTGGGCACCTTAACACTGTTTTCCCAGCAGAATATCGAAAAGAAATTCTACGGTACATATTCTGTCATCAGGTACGTAGTATTGTAAACGGAGCATGTTCTTGAACTAAATTTTCTGAAAGATATTATTAATAAACATCATCTGTAATACACAGAATGAAGACGGTGGGTGGGGATTTCACATTGAGGGTCATAGTACAATGTTCTGCACCACCCTCAGTTACATTTGCATGCGTCTTTTGGGGGAAGGACCCGATGGTGGTCTGGAGGGTGCATGCACCAAAGCTCGTAAATGGATTCTAGACCATGGCAGTGTCACGGCCATTCCATCTTGGGGTAAAACATGGCTTTCGGTAAGACACTTTATTCAATACAGCAAAATATTCAAGAATTCAAGATAATGACAGGTCAACACAACTCGACATGCATGTGTTTTTGACTCGCTATCCAATGCGCCCGACCTACCATTTTGACACCTTTAACATACTTGTTGGACCATAATTGATAAAGTCTTGTTAGACAAGGATACTTATGTAATAAACTAAAGCCAAGGGGCTGAATATGTTAAGTAAATAGTTTATAACCGAATGGTAGTTATTTCGGTTGTTAGTTATAAGTTAGTTATTTCTGTAAAAGCCAAAGGGTGTGTCGTTTGGTTCACAACCATTCGAATGGACACAATGGTTGGGTCATACCCTTTCATACTCTATATACAGTCTAGTACATGAATCTGTAACATAAGTGCGTGTGTCTCATTTCAAAGAGAGACGCATAGTGTCTTTTGTAATTATGTAACCTACTGTTATATTGATATAAATGAATCATTTTCTTGTCAATCTTGTGCAATATGATCCTGGGAATATCAAGTATTCTGAGACCTGTGAAAAATTCCAATATGGTATCAAAGCAGAAGGTTGTTGCAAGGTTACAAGATATGATTCAAGTTTTTGATCAAGAAGATCAAGGACCGAGAAAGGAAGGCACCAAGGATTGTTGGGGAAGATAATGCATGATCATAACCAACGGACATGGACACCAAACGAATTGGTGGGAGTTTTGTTGTGATCATTCGCGACAACAAAACAAGAAGGAAACTTTTGTGGGAGCAGCAAGTTTTGATAAGTTTTGATAACCGAAAAAAGGAAGCGAACGTAGACACCAAAAGTATTGGTGGGAGAAAACTTAGAAGAACAATTGTTACAACTCTTGACGTTGAAAAAAGCGTAGAAGCAAGAGTGGAATAGCGCAGAAGTAAAACAAACTCTTGACGTTGAAAGAAGCGTAGAAGCAAGAGTAGGAAGCGCGAGACATTTTCTTGTGTGTTTGCTATTAACGCAATGCTGGAAACAAGAAAAGGATACACATCGTTGGATAGAGAACGAGTGGGAAGGCTTTGTAAAAACCGGTTTGAAAAAAGATACAAAGCAAGATGTAAGACGCAGGACTAGCGCGCAAGATGTAAGACGCAGGACTAGCGTGCAAGATGTAAGACGCAGGGCTAGCGCGCAAGATGTAGGACGCAGGACGGGAGCGCAAGATGTAAGACGCGGGTCTGGAGCGCAAGGAACGTTGTTGTGGAGAAGAAAGCGTATACGTGGAACAAGGAAAGATATGAGTACTCAAGGATTGTGTTGGTACGACACAAGAACAACAACAACGAGAGAAGGAACAAACGAAGTGACTGTTTTGTTTCGGTGGAACGAAATCAGAAACGAAGGGATTGTTTTTGGTTCGGTTTGGTTACCGAGACGTGGTACCAAAGATTGTGTGAAGGAATGTTTGTGATTTCTAGATAAGAAATCAAGACAACACACAAGGGTTTGTGTGTAGGAAGGTTCTAAGATTTCAAAGAGACCGAAATCAAGAACACACAAAGGAGACCTTGGTTGTGTTTCAAGGAAGAATTTGAGACAACAAAGCAAGGAGGCTGTGGAACTTTTGTTCAGACTCGTTGGCAAGAAAAATTCGACAAGAAAAAAGAAGGAACCATGGTGTTTATTTTGATTCGAATCAAAACAGCAACAAGGCAACAAAATCCGAAAGTTTGTTGAAGGTTGAAGTCGAATAGGATTTGAAAAGGCAACGAGGCAGGAAGAAACAAAAGAAAAAAGGAGTTGCTTGGGATAGAAAAGGTATACCGAGGCAAGGAAACAATCAAGGATTGTTTGCCAAGACGTTTAGCAATACGAACAACAACAATAAAGAAGAAGAAACAGGTTGATCACTTGTTTATAGGAAAATACCGACGGGTATTGAAGAATTGTTGAAGATATGGTGTAAAATTGAAGAAACACAAGGAAGTATTGTGGTACAACGTTGGAATGGAACAAGCAACAGCAGCAACAATCATGAAGACAAGAAGAAGGAAAGAAAAAGACATGGAGAAGAGTATGAAGACTCGAAGAACAAGACTTAAACAATTAGGGGGGAATTGTTGGACCATAATTGATAAAGTCTTGTTGGACAAGGATACTTATGTAATAAACTAAAGCCAAGGGGCTGAATATGTTAAGTAAATAGTTTATAACCGAATGGTAATTATTTCGGTTGGTAGTTATAAGTTAGTTATTTCTGTAAAAGCCAAAGGGTGCGTCGTTTGGTTGAAACCATTCGAACCATCATGACCATTGGGTCATACCCTTTCATGTCTATAAATAGTCCTTTACATGTAAACGTTTTAAGTGTGTCTCTTTGTAACAATGTAACCCACTGTTATGTTGATAATAAATGAATCATTTCTCTTGTCAATCTTGTTTATACGATCCTGGAAAGTATGAACCTGTCAAACACAGAACCTGTGAACAATATATGATCCTGAAAGTTGTAGACCTGTGAAATTTTAATAATACTTACATACTTGCTACTTTTAGAAATCATACACACTTATTAATTATACATGGTTCTTTGTTTTAGATACTTGGTGTATATGAGTGGGCAGGAACCAACCCAATGCCCCCCGAGTTCTGGATTCTCCCTTCTTTCTTACCTATGTATCCAGGTTAGTTTTCAAGTGCCAGCTGTATCAAAATAGTAATAATATTACAATTTTTCTAAATAACTTTCAAATTTATATATATGTAGCAAAAATGTGGTGCTACTGTCGGCTTGTATATATGCCAATGTCATACCTATATGGAAAAAGATTCGTGGGTCCTATTACCCCATTAATTCTACAACTTAGAGATGAACTTTATGCCCAACCGTACGATGAAATTAAATGGAGGAGCATAAGGCATTTGTGTGCAAAGGTGAAATTTTGTTGCTATTGGTAAGATTTAATATTGCCTAATAATGATTTTCCTTGCTAATAATTTAATTTGCCTCCCGCACTCAGGAAGACTTATACTATCCTCATCCCTTACTACAAGATTTGATGTGGGATATTCTTTATTTTTTTACTGAGCCTGTACTAAATCACTGGCCATTTAATAAATTGCGTGAGAAAGCACTAGAAACAACAATGAAGCATATCCATTATGAAGATGAGAACAGCCGATATATCACAATTGGTTCAGTAGAGAAGGTAATTAGTAGTTCAACTAATATATAATTAGATACCTATAAACTCACTATGAAGATTTCACCTTCGTTGTTTAGACATTGTGTATGCTCGCATGCTGGGCTGAGGATCCGAATGGAGTGTGTTTCAAAAAGCACCTTGCTCGTATTCCAGATTATCTCTGGGTTGCTGAAGATGGAATGAAAATGCAGGTCAGATAAAAATCACATTGTTTTTAGACAATATGACTTTTGTAATAAATGCAAAAACACTGCCTAAGTATTTTAAATGTATATATATCGTTCTAATTGCAATACGTATCTCTCGAAACAGAGTTTCGGCAGTCAGGAGTGGGATGCTGGTTTTGCTATTCAAGCTCTATTGGCTACTGATCTTACTGATGAAATTGGGTCTACTTTGATGAAAGGACATGAATTTATTAAAGCTTCACAGGTCTCTAAAACTTTTAAATTTTTTCTACTACTTAGCGCTAACATATTTTGTCTGTTTTTACTGGATCAATCTATACTAATTATTATTCCATAATCATTTTCCGTAGGTTAAATACAACCCTTCAGGTGACTTTAAGAGCATGCACCGACATATTTCAAAAGGGTCATGGACGTTTTCAGACCAAGATCATGGATGGCAAGTTTCAGACTGTACTGCTGAAGCATTAAAGGTATTTATGTGATTTTTATACATGTTCATAATGACTAGATATTAGCAGGACTCTCTTTATGATCTACTACCTATCCCCAGTGTTGCCTTCTATTTTCAACGATGCCACCAGAAATAGTTGGTGAGAAAATGAAACCTGAGCAACTGAACGATGCTGTCAACGTAATACTTTCCTTACAGGTCAGTATATTTACTTTACATTCGACCTAAAAAGTCTTGAAGAGATTATTAACAAGTTTTTAACTGACTTTGATGATAATATAGAGCAAAAATGGTGGGCTAGCCTCATGGGAACCAGCAGGATCATCACAATGGCTGGAGGTATGTATCGTTATAGGGAAAGTTTTATTCCTTTGAGAAAAATTGATACTGTACTGTTTTCCGACGTATTCATTTTTTTTTTTCATTATAGATTCTCAATCCTACAGAGTTTTTTGCTGATATCGTCATAGAGCATGAGTAAGAAATAATGTACCATTTAGCATATATGATCTAGGGTTCACTACAAGAGACTCACTGAACTTGTTAATTAGGTATGTTGAGTGCACATCATCAGCAATGCAGGCTCTGGTTTTGTTCAAAAAGTTATACCCGGGGCATAGGAAGAACGAGATAGAAAATTTTCTTTCGACTTCAAGTGGATACCTGGAGAAAATGCAAATGCAAGATGGTTCATGGTTTGTTTCTGACTTTTAATCTAAAATAAAGTTCTTAAACAGTTGGAACCAGATGCAGTAAAATTAGTGTTTTGATTTTAGGATTTTGACCCCCTAAAGATAAAAACATAATCCATATTGACCCATTCATAATTAACACAAGAACCTGTGGTGATTAGGTATGGAAGCTGGGGTGTGTGTTTTACATACGGTACATGGTTTGCTCTTGGAGGACTGTCAGCGGTTGGGAAAACATATGAAAATTGTCCAGCAATCCGTAAAGCTGTTAAATTTCTCCTGGAAACCCAGCTGGAAGATGGTGGTTGGGGAGAAAGCTACAAATCCTGCCCAGAAAAGGTATAGCTACAACATCACAAACGTTTCAAAAAAACGATAATAATAAAACATTACTATAATTTAAACCATTTTTTCTTCAAAAACAGAAATATATACCTTTGGAAGGAGGTCAGTCCAACTTGGTACACACTGCATGGGCTATGATGGGTCTGATTCATTCTGGACAGGTCCGTTTATTGTTCAAAATTCTATGTAACAAAAGTTTCCGGTATTTTTAATATTATACTCCATAATTAATTTGTCAAAATTTATAGGCAGACAGAGATGCAACACGCCTACACAGAGCAGCCAAACTGCTAATCAACTCCCAGTTGGAAACTGGTGATTTTCCACAACAGGTAATGCAAATGGCGAAAGATCTTTATAGAAAAGAAAAAAAAAATAGTTTTTGGACAAAAGGTGCTTCAGGCCAACCCAATCTGTCCTATGATCCAACCTGTCCATTTGCTACCATTATAACTCACACAAGGGTAATCTTACGAATAGCTATATCGCTCACCGCTTTTAACATGTTTCTAATTTATTAATTCAGGAAATAGCTGGAGTCTTTATGAAGAATTGCATGCTACACTACGCCTTATACAGAAATATATTCCCAATGTGGGCTCTAGCAGATTATCGCAAGCAGGTGTTGCCACAGCGCAAAGGCATCTAGTACTACATGCTAGTGATCAACTCATTTATTTCAATGTATATAAAAATAAAATTATGATAAAGGAAATAAATTAGTTTTCTATTCATCATTTGTCCATTCCCGAAGGGAGTATTAGATGATAGACATGGCCCAAGCCCGTATGTGGGATTAGGTCCATAAGATTGTCTAGGGTTTGTAATCTATACTACCTATAATAGAAAAATGGTCAAAAGTGAAATGTTGAGTTTTCAACAATGGTCAAATGAGAGAGAAAGTAAAATGTAATTAATACTCTTATTAAAACACCTCAATACTTAAAAGTACAATTATTTATTCACATTTTACAACCAATTCAAACACAAATCGGGTTGACCTGGGACGCTTCAAACCCGGCGGGTTAACCCGGTTTAATTTGACCCGTTTTCGACCCAACCTAGCAAGTTGACCCGGTTTAAATCGACCCATTTTTCGACCGGAACGGTTCAACCGGTTGAATCACCCGCGTCGAACCGGGTTTCAAAACATTATCCCTTACTTAAAAGTACAATGATTTATTCACATTGTACAACCAATTAAAAATATATTTAGCAAATTAAATACAACCAATTAAAACACAAACCGGGTTGACCCGGGACGCTTCAAACCCGTTTTTTGACTGGAACGGTTCAACCAGTTGAACCACCCGGGTCGAACCGGGTTTCAAAGCATTATGTTTAATTCCCAAATCTTCAAACTTTTATTATTTTTCGTTTATAACGTATAAATTTTTTTTTATCAATAAACTATCTGTCGCTATAAAATCCCGTTGCTATGCACGGGTACTCGTCTAGTTTATATAATGGGATCAAGAATAATGCATAACCTACGGGAATTATGTAATCTAGCATGTTAGTCGGTGTTAGTTCTATTGGGCTCATGCCCGAGTTCTAGATCATTCCCTACAGATCTATTTATGTACCGATACTTTGGATGGAATGCAATACACAATATTGAGTTTTACATGGTATCAGCCATCAAAACCGATCCATCAAATTTTAAAAAAAAATAAAATAAATAAAAAAAAAATAAAATAAAAAAACCTTAAACTGCTATCATTCTCTCGTTGGTTTTGAGTGATAATGAGTTGACTTGTCTACCAGTTCTAAGTCGATTGTTGCTTGATAGTTCTAGTCAACAAGGTTAGAGTCGATCGTTGGTATTTGTGGTTTACTAATCGACTAAAGTTCAACTCGTCAAGGTTTAAAGTCGGTTCCTGTTTGCCACTGTTCATTTGTTATTGGTTCATACTTATTTGGGAAAATCACTGTGCTACCCCTGTAACGAGGGTTGTGTCTGACAGTGCCCAAGATTTTTTCACATTACAAATCTACCCAAAGGTGTCTCGTATGTATATACGCGACATTACCGACTTAAACGTGTAACAAATTTGTTGGACGAAGAAAAAAAAATTACAAAGTCGTGTATATTTATACATGACCTACACAAGTCGTGTATATATATACATGTCCTACGCGACATCTAAGAAAAAACAAAAAAAACCCTAGCACAATGTCGTGTATATATATACTAGACCTACTCGACATATATTTATTTTTTTTATTTTTTGGTAAATGAGATTTGAAAGTGGGTTTTGTTAGGGTTTAGGGTTCGGGTAAATGAGATTAAATTGGTATTTGTTAGTTTGTTGTTATGGTAAATGAATTAAAACCGTGTTTTAAGTGATCCCAAATTTAGTTACATAAAATATATACGATCTGAAATTAAAACATTATATAAATATAAATTTAAAACGTTACATAAACATAAAATAAAAACGATACAAAATTAAAACAATTCAAAAACATAAAATTAAAAAGTTACATAAACATGAAATAAACATTACATAAACTACTATACGTAATCCATGTGATCCCTAGTTTGAGAGTTGTTTGAGTCGTAACCATCGTCGTACGCAGAGTAGTTCGAAAAGTTGCTTTCTTTGTAATATGCTTCCAATCTGCTAAGCTGATGCTCATTACTCTCGTTCCAACCCGCATTTTCTTCATAACCTAGCCCAAATTGAGTCAGCTGAGGTTGATAATCTTGTTGCTCAACAAATCTTGGTGCATCAGATGAAGTTGATGCACCTTGACCAAATGGTTGGTTCTGTAGTGATACAGAACCAGCTGCCACATTTTCCTCATAACTCCAACGGATTTTGTTGGAGATTTGGGCATGTATCTGATCAACACAACCCAACAAAGTCTCACTAACGACACCGTCTTTGCGGGCTTCATCGTTCAAAAAATGGTCGAACACAGCTTTTCTTTCTTCAGATATGTCTTTGCATTCTGCGTATCGTTGTCTCAATCTTTGTTTCAGTGCCTTTGCGAGCTCAAACTGCTTGATAACTTCGATAAGAGCATGTTGTCGAGCCGCATCGTCTTTCTCGGCTTATATTTTAATATACTTTTGTATTTGTTCGACAGTATGGGGGAGACGACAAGCCATTAGAAGTTTTGATGAATTGTTAATGTTTAAGTAGAGTTGTGTTTAGCTCAGTAGTGGTTTAAAAAATATGAATTAGTGGGTATTTATAAGTAAAAATGGGGGAGTGTCTAAATTTTTTTTAAAAGACTCTGGAACCAACTATTGTGTTATCACCATGCATTGCCTTCCAGTCTAGTTCTTAATTTGACTAGACTCTGTAACCAACTACAAAATGTTGAAAAAAGTTAATATGAAGATCATTGAATAGTCAAATCAATGTCATATTTCGTGTAAGATTTTAAGCGAACACGACATTGTCAGTGAGATGTCATATCAATCTCGGTCACTAAAAATTGAATAGTCATATCAATATCAGAACAAGTATTTTTTTTCTGTTATAAATTGTCATTCAATTTATAGGGTAGCTATGAATTGAAATATACATAGATTTATTAATTCTCTCTAGAGTAGGCATGAATTATAATATTAAGAAGGTCAAATGTGTGTTACATCTTGAAGATCAGCATCGAGGTGTCATTATGTTTAATGATATGACGTACTCAGGATTAGATGGGGTTGGTGGTGAAGAAATTCAATCTAGATCCAAATGTTCCGATTAATTTGTCGTGTAAGTTGCCTTTATTTGACTATCGTATTGACATTACTGAAGATGACGAGGTAATGTTTTTTGTTGAATGTGCTTGTAGTGCTTATGATGGAGTGACACAATTGTATGTTGTTCAACCCAACAAATAAGAAGATTGTGTTTTTCTTGATTTATCTTATGTGGTTTGTTTTTCATTAATGAATTTTTCTACTTTTATTTGAACGAATGTAATTTGGATACATAGTTTAACATTTATTAAAACATTGATTACGAAACTCTTATAAAGAAGACAATCTTAAAGCATACATGACACATATTGAATGATATAATTAATAATCGAAACGCTTTTTCCATATCGCTTTATGACGTTCATCTGCTTTAGCATCCTCATTCTCAAAGTGTTGTTGTTCCGCCCATTCAACCATTTGATCAAAAGTGTAATATGATTGTGTTAGATTTTTTTTTCGTCTTCATTGTCGCTTGTGTAGTCTGTTATCACATGATCCATCATTTCTGCCAATGTAGCATTTGGGCATATATATTTTTGCAATAATAAAATCGACACCACCATGGTCAATGTAAATTTCCAACTGGCCTTGTGCTGCTGAAATATCAAACATCACATGCATATCATAGTTGTTTCTTAGTTTGATGGTGCTTGAAAAGCTAGTGTGTTGTACTTCATAATAAAGAGCATGAATCTTCTTATCAACGATGTTAAACAAATATTGCTTCAGCTCTTCTAGCTTCATTCTTGGAATATTGATGTTCATCTTCCAACCATTTACATACTTTGGTTTTCCGGCATTGCAAACCAATTGACCATTATTGTGAACAAGAAAATTGTAAATTGTTTGTGTATATGGTGTAATAGGTTTAGTTTTTTTCTTGTACCCAAGTTTATACCGGAGACGCTCTTCAAGTATGTTTTTTCTCTGAACCATTTGATGTAGATAACGGACACGCCCTTCACGTTTGAGTTTTGTTTCTTCTGAAATCACACCAGCAAATGATTCCTTCAAAGAACCATCATCGGGAATCAAAACTATGCTTAAATCAATGGGATGCTCAGAAACGAAAATTTGGAGCTTCCCAGCAACTTTTGAGATGTCATACATAACATTAATATCATAATCATTTTTGACTGCTTTCATACCCTCTAACATGTTGTTTTGGGGCAATGCGTAATACAAACTGTGGATCATTGTTGGTAATTTTGTTTTTAGATAGGTAACCATATCTTGAAAATCAATTTCTGGAACACTAATATTCATGTGTGAACCATCTTGATATGTTAGTAGGTTAAGTATAAAGTTTCCGTTGTAGTTGATTGTGAAGTTGAAAGTAGGGTTATTAGATATTCACATTTGGTGAATGAAAGATGTAACAATTGAATTTGCTTCAGTGAAACCACAAGGTAGTATATATATATATATAGGGCCATTCATGAAAGATGTAACAATTGAATTTGCTTCAGTGAAACCACAAGGTAGTATATATATATAGGGCCATTCATGTGAGAAATCTAATTTTTGTGAGAACGCGAGAACTAATCCTAGCCACTCATTTTATCCTCCTTAAACTTTGATCTAATAGCTATTATTAGCTAACTATTTTTTTTGAAAAATTTCAAAAAAATTTCGAAAAAATTTTAAAAAATTTTCAAACAATTTTCTAAAAATTTTTTGAAATATTTTCGAAAATTTTTTTGAAAAATTTTCAAAAAATTTTCAAAAATTTTTTTGAAAAATTTTCAAAAAATTTTCGAAAATTTTCAAAAAAAAATTCGAATTTTTTTTTTCACATGTGACGAAATTTTTTTTTTCACATGTGACAGAATTTTTTTTTCACATGTGACGAAAAAAAATTTTACATGCGACGAAATTTTTTTTTCACATGTGACGAATTTTTTTTTCACACGTGACAAAAAAATTTCATGAAAATTTCCAAATTTTTTTTCACATGTGACTAAATTTTTTTTTCACATGTGACGAATTTTTTTATCACACGTGACAAAAAAAATTTCGTGAAAATTTTCAAATTTTTTTTCACATGTGACGAAATTTTTTTTTCACATGTGACAGAATTTTTTTTTCACAATCGACGAAAAAAAAATTTTACATGCGACGAAATTTTTTTTCACATGTGACAAATTATTTTTCACACGTGACAAAAAAAATTTTGTGAAAATTTTTCGAAAGAAATTTTTTTCAAAATTTTTTTGAAAATTTTCGAAAATTTTTAAAAAAATTTTCAAAATCTTTTAAGAAATTTTCAAAAAGTTGATTAACTAATATTTGCCATTAGATTAAAGTTAAATGAGGATAAAATGAGTGGCCAGGATTGCTTCTCGCGTTCTCACAAAATTTAGGAACGCTTCACTATATATATATATATATATATATATATATATATATATATATATATATATATATATATATATATATATATATATATATATATATAAAACATGTGATACCACAAAGGTGAGCAATCATTTCGTTGTCAGAATTGGTGAATGACTAATCAATTCAATGTTTTTTATCATTAAAGTTGAAAACACATAACGACGAAGATAAAATTGTTACTTGGATAATAGAAAATGGAAAGCATAATACGACATTACAAGTCGAACAGACCAAGACTTACTAACTAGTCAAATAACTTTTTTGAACATGAAGGTTTATCTTGTATATTCTTCTTGGAACCCTCATTATTGCATTGGTCGGCCACAACGAGTGGGGATAACTCCACCCGTGATACGTACACATGCAGTTTGTTTTGATGAAGTTGGGTATTCGTTAATATACTTGTACGGTCTTCAATAGCATCAACCAATGGTACGAGCCCTGACTCAAGACTACAATTTGGTTTCTTTATATAAAAAAAGGTTGCGGAGTTTTCATCGTAACCTAAACAATTGTTTAAGCTTTTTTTCAATTGATCGGCTGAAAAAGTTTCAAACTCGACTGGATCTACGCAAGCAATTAAACCACCTACAAACTTTCTTCCAGGTGGGGAAGTGAACATTCCGTAATGGTGAAGTAGGAATTTGAATGTCATTTCTTGAACTCTAGAAAAAATTAAAAATAAAAGGATAAAAGGTTTTATTGAAATTGAAGTGCAACAATGTGGTTTATATAGTGTGACCTGCTCACGTATTTATTGTTTTCATCAAGGACACATATTGTGTTATCAAATCAACAGTGTAAATGATTAGTGTAACTGATGATGTGCTTATTTTTCTCTTGCAAATACTGTGTTAACAAATCAATAGTGTAAATGAACATATTTTTATTAGTTGTCATTTATACTATTTAAATACGGTTGTTGTGGAAATAAAAACCATCATTACAAATGAAATTTATTACAAGATACATAACATATGTTACAAATTAACTACAATTTGAGGAAAATACATAAGCAAAAAGAAGTAACTGGTTACAAACCAAAAAAATCAAACCAACTATTATTAGATTGCTGAGTGTTTAGATCATTTAAATGCTGAGAAGAGTATGCTTGGGAGTCGTATTGATCATAGCCTTGAGAAGGGTTATGATGAGCATTTTGTCCATGACTTGTTTGCCCTTGGTCGTATGGGTCCGTTGTGTAAAACCTTTGATCATATGGTTGCGGTGAGTATGTGTTTTGCTCAAATATATTTTGTGATGGGTATGAGTCATAAGTAGGAAAGTTGTTATCATGTGTTTGAGTCGTGTATGAGTAGAACGTAGTTGGATTTTCATGCTGCTCGTTAACTGTTTTTTTCTTTTTTGGGTATTGTTTTCTTTTGTTTAACAGTTCATCAGGGACGAATGGTTTGTTGCATTGCCCACGTGAGTGTCCTGCTTCACCGTACCTACTACAATGTCTTACTCTTGGTTCCTCACCCTGGGAACGTATACGGTCAGTATTTTTTGGCCGACCAGGTTGTGGGTTGTCCATTCGTGGAGGAGTGATGGGTTGTATATGTGGTGGATACTCCCATTCGTAATACTCCCCAACAAAATTATCCGGCTCTGCGTATGTCGCTTGGTATTTCGGTTTTTTAAACCATTCTTGTACGAATTGCACACAATCTGTTTGACCCAAATACCTACTAACAGCAATAATGTGACCACAAGGTATCCCGGAAAGCTGCCATTGGCGGCAGTCACATGACTTGGTTGCTAAGTTCACTTCACGATTGTTGCGCCCATCATAAACCTGGAACCGATCTTGATTAACCCCGTATACATTCCAAGTTGCGCTTTTGATTTTTCTCTTTTCCACCTTATGGGCAGCCCAATCTGTAATTTCATACTTTGATGAGGATCTAAACACACGCCTTGTGTTAGAGATACTTTAAGTTATATTAACAAGCACGCGGAATTTACTTGCTAATACCTATAAGGTTGATTATTGAATGTATTGTAAGTAGTAGCAGTGTAAGTAATGAACACAAAAGTTTAACCAAACTTTAAGCCTCAATATATTGAATACGAGTGATCTAAATATCACTAGGGTTTACACCTTGAAGCTTTCAGTAAAACGTCTTACACATAACCTAACCTAGGATCTCCTTTTCTAGGACAAGGAGTCCTTTACAAGATAAGTATAAGTATAATAAAATAGTTTAATTAGTTTAATTAGCAGTTTTTAGGTTAGTTGATTAGCAACTAATTCCACCCCTTCTTCCAAAACCCGAGATTTTCACTTGCTTTTCATAAAATATAAAAACACAAAAAGAATCATCTTTCACCTTTAGACCTAGTTAGATTAATTTCAATCCTAACGACACTATTCCTGAGTTGAACGATCAATCCCCCGGTACTTGTCACTATACTATACTACAACGATCAGGTACACTGCCTGGTGGGGGTTGTAAGCTTCTCGAGATCCCTTGAGAGGAAAAACCTGTTGCGATTCCCACGCATTAAAAACCCAAAAGAATCTTGGCTTGGCCCACCCAACACAGTAAGTTTTATCCCATACAGTAAAGAATATCCAAAATTTGCAAAGATAGCCCAATGACAGTTTTACTCACAAACCAATGAGATAACTTTGGTGGTAAGGCTTAGGTCAAATTTTGGCTATAAATAGAAGTGTTGATATAAATAAATGCCTAAAAACGTTATTCATATCTTACAATATCTCTATGTTTTGATAATCACAAAACCTAAACTCGTCAAACCAAAGATCTTGACGTAAATAAGTATTTATGTTGATCCCAGTTGAGCTTAAACGATCTTGTATAGAAGTTAACTTAAAGTAAACACTTAAGCTTGAATGCGGAATATAAAAGCTTAACTTAAGAAGAATAATGATTCTCTTTCAACACTTCAATATTATTAATACGAGCACTCAATAATGCTAGGGTTTTACGACCTTGAAGTGAATAATAATTCGTACATAAACTAACCCTAGGATCCTCCTTTTATAGACTAAGGAATCCTACTAGGTTTACAATACCTTTCTCGACACGATAAGAATATTCTAGATAAATATAATATATACACAATCTATTCTATATTTATCTAAACCGTATACATCCTTATCCCATCAGCAGTAGATTCTGTCAGCAGCATTTAACCTCAGCAGCAATTTGACATTAGCAGCAGAATCATTACCACTAGCAGCAGTTTCACTTATAGCAGCAGTTTCAGACCCAACAATCCTCCCCTAAACTTATTATTTATTTCTAAATAAGTAAGTTTCTTCTATGCACAATTAATCACTTGGAGGATGCTTCCAAACACTTCAACTCTTGAGAATTCAGTTGATCAAATATCTTCTTATACTTTGACAGCAAATTGAATGCTTGATCATCAGAATCATAATCTTTCTGCAGCTTAAGTGATTTATCACCATTAACCATCTGATTGACAATATTCCAGAATCTTACCACTGGGTAATCCACTTCAGCTAGCATATACAAAGTAATTGGTCCAATTTCTAGCACATGAACTCCAGAATTTTGAAAGAGTCTCCATTTTCTTACTTTGTATTCTACTATCTCTGTCCATTCAGAATCATCCATTGAAGGTTCAAACATAAGTTTAAGAGCTCTCCACATAACATTATCAGAAGAAGTTATGATGTGATCAATTTTATCTATCTCATACTTTTTACCATCAAACTTCTCAGCTCCAAACTTTGCCTTATATAACTTCCACAAGTCTTCAACATCCTCTCTATCAAAGTAGTGTAGCATCTGTTGAAATCTAAGAAACCTATGAGTCTTACCATCAGATCTCTGGACATCATGAAATGCTCCAATGTTAGCATCATATCCTGTAGTTACTTTGATAATAGGATATTAACTCCTAATGGTTTGGCATCAACTACTTCAGGATCTTCCATCTTGCCAACCATAGTATAAACCTTCAATTGTTCTTTTAGATGCTCAGAAGGAATGTGATCAAGATCATGTTTAAACTCATCTCCTTCAGGCATAGAACTGCTTCCTTCCCCAATCTTTCTCTTCTTCTTTGCAAATGACTTATGAATAACACCTTTTCTTTTATCACCTTGCACAGAAGAAATAGTCTTTGCTGCATCAATATCAAGCTGTTTAACAACATTAGCTTCTTGAATATGCTCTGCTTCAACTACTTTTTCAGGTACCAACTTCTTGTTCATCTGAGCAATTTGTTCCAAATCCTCAGCACATCCCATAGCATAAAAAGTATCTGTTCTTCTCTTAGCTTGTTGATACAAGTCAAAAACTTCTTTATCAGAATAAGGTTTCAACTGTACCAATGTCCATCCAGCCATATTCTTTAGATACCTTTCATATTCTTTTCTTTGTTGTTTAACAGTTGGACCTTTAAATATCTTTATCTTTCTTCTAGCAGTAGCATTCTCTTTTCTCTTCTTTGTAGTAAACTCTCTGTACCAAGATTGCACATCAAAAGTTGAAACTTCATTTTCTTCAATCTTGACCAGTTTATTGAGTTCAATATCAGCAGCCATTCTGATCTTCTCATTTACCCATTCATCATACCTCTTTAAGCCTTCAGCCTCTTTCTCAGCTAACTGTTGTTCTTCCATATTAATCAACTCTTGTTCTCTAAGTGCAGCAGCTGTATCATGTTCAACTTGTAATGCCTTAGGCCAAGACTCAAAAGGTACATCAGTGAAATCAATCCCCTTATACATAATCCTTGGTTTTTCAACTTGCTTGCCCTTGTCTTTAGCAGTAGAAGATGAAGAAATAACCTTCTTTTGTTGAGCAGCAGGTTCTTTAATAACAATCCCTTTTTCAGGTTTTCTAGGTGCTGATGATTTGATTGTTGTTGTTGTTTGTTGTGGTGGTGAAGGAGTTGGTAGTGGAGTAGTCTTCTTGCTCAACAATACCATGGCTTCAGCAGCAGCATTGTCACCAGATCCAGCAGCAGAGTCTTGTGCATCAGCAGATCCACTAGCAGCAGAGTTAGTTATTTCCCTAGCAGTAGATTCTTGAGCAGCAGAATCTTGAGCAGCAGAGTCAAGACTTTTGTTTTTCACCAAATCTCCCAACTTCATCAATGTTTCACCCATCAACCCTGTTGCCTTCACTAATTGCTCAGGCTCCAAAGTTGTAAGTTGTTCAACCACCTTCTCTTGTGTAGCAATCACCTCATCCATAGCAACCTCATTCCCTGACTTATCAGCAACCACAAAATCTCCAGCATCCTGAGGACTTTCAACATCCATATCACCAATCACTGGAACCTCCCCTGAAACCATTCCATCATTCAAACCCAGAGCACTATCAACCTTTTCCAAATTTGCCTCCCCTGAACCCATTGCCTCTTCATTCCTCCCCTGTTTGGAAACATCATCTTCCAAGTGAGTAGAGTCATCAGGAGAACTAACAATCTGAGAAGTGCCCACTTTCTTCAATCTTTTCAGAGAGGTTGAAGATCTTGATTTCTGAAAGTTCTTAATCTGTTTTTGCAATTTGATGATAGTCTTGTCCTGATCAGCAACAACAGATGAAAGAGTAAGAACTTTGTCCTCCAATGTGGTACATTTCAACCTCAAGTTGGTACAAGTAACCGTCAATTCCTGAATGAGTTTCATAATAGTCTCATCACTTCGACCTGTGTTACCTGGTCCGAGAGGTGAATCATGGACATTGTCATCATGTATAAGGTTTTCCGTCAATTCATTGGTCACTGGTCTGTCCTCATCACTTCGACCTGTGTAACCTGGTCCGAGAGGTGAATCTTGGGACATAAACTCAGTATCAAACCTAGTTTGATCAGCTGAGCCCCCTGTATTTTCCATTTGGCTAGGGTTACCATCCTGAGAATTTGATTCAGAAGAATCATCATCTCTAGATGTTGCCTTGGTTTGGGTCTTAATTATGTTATCACTATCCTGCTCTGCTTCTAAGCTAGAAGCAGTAGTGACAGCCCTTACCAACATGTCCTCTCCATCACCTAGGACAGCCTCATCTGGTACAACCATACTAACACTATCCTGAGGAAGATCAGTGTTCTTTTTGGTGTTCCTACGGGTATAGAGTATTTTAGGTTGTGTAGCAGATGCACTAAAATTGGGTGTGTGATGGGAGTCAGTGGGATTTCCTGATCCTTCACCCTGATTGTTTTGCACAAGTTGCACCATTTTAGGTGTAAGATTAGTATGTGTGCCTGAAAAACCTTTGCCATGTTTAACCAAGAAAGTAAAAGTTTTAGAAACCAATTTTGGAGCATCATAAGTAGCAACATGGCCTCTAAACTTTGTAAGTTGTTTTTGAACAAAGAGTTGTATAAACCTTGGATAAAGCAAATATGAACCAGACTCTTTGATACTTTGAAACATCCCTTCTAAAATCATTCTTGAAAAATTGAATGGTTTACCTTTGCTTAGGCATACCATTGCAGAAGCAATAGTAGTACTAAACTCATGCCATCCAGAAGTTTTAGGACTCAAACAATGAAGAAGAAGATGTATCAAAAACTTGTATTGAGGACAGAGGAGAGATTTTTGAAATTTTAAATTTGTATGATTCCCCTCATATCCCAAATCTTTTAACCCAGCAAAAATAGCAGAATTGGCCAGGCAAGTGGTCTCTGTTTCATCATCTAAGAGAAGAGTTTCTCTTATTGATGATTCAGATACACGAACCTTTTGTCCATCTACTAAGGCACTAACATGTTTTTCCCCATTCATAGTTTTGATTTTAGCGGTAAGCCAAAACTGTTTGATGTGGGAAGCAAATATAGTAGGATTCACAGTGAGTGTATACCGAAGAGAAGTAGCATTCAAAAATTTTACCATGTCTGTGAATTCTTCATTAACTGATTCAGCATCCAAAACGACCACACTGTTGTGTTGCTTTGCCCAGGTACGAACGCAATCCATGAGTTAGGGTTTAGGGAAATTGGGAATAATTGACTTTGAGAAAATTGGAGTGTTAGGGTTTGTGATAACTTCAATTTGAAATATGAGAAAACCAATTAGGAAGATCAATTAGGTTTTAAACTGATTGAAGAAGTTACACATCCCACCCTCACACTTTCAACCGTAGCAGCACAATAACACTAGCAGCAGAGTTATATAACTAGCAGCAGAGTGAAACAATCCAGCAGCAGAGTTGACTAAATTAGCTTGGTCAAAAAGTCAAGAATCCTCAGCAATTAATGTGATGATATGCCGTAATCCCTATAAAAGTGGACTAAATATTTTCCCTAAATCAACACAATCAAACCCTAATAGCAATCAAAACGCCAATCAACCAAATCAAAACTTCAATTAATCCAAATCAAATCAAATAATCATGAAATCAACACCCGAAATCATCAATATCTCTTCCGATTCATCATCTGAAGATGAAACCCCCTTTGAAACATATGTGCCACCCTTCCGTCCTCCTCATGATGGTTGTAGAACCAAAGAGCAAGCCAAAAAGAGAAAGCATGATCTCCCTGTGTTCAAAGATCTTCTGCATTTAAATCAAACCCCAAGCACATCCAGGGGTAAAGATGTGATGTCCCCAAAATCTCCATCGTCTTCAGAATCATCAGAAGACCCAGCATGGATCCCTGTCAGGCAACCATCACCAAGGGAGCTTGTGTCCCCTTTCATTTATACTTCATCAGATGAGGATGAGCCTCCAAATGAACCTCCTTCCACTCCTGAGAGGCCTCAGTCATCAAGACCACGACCAAAGAAGTCCACCAAGACAAAGAAGACAAGGAAGACTAATCTCCTCTCCCTAAAGAAAGAAAAATTGTACTTGGACTTCCATGCCCTAGGAAGTAGTGCTTGTAGTCTTTTAATGTCATCTTAGATTGTTGCACTCTTTTGTGGTTTCAGAAGTAGTCTTTGTAATTTCTCTTTTGATGTAAGAACTTCTGAACTTGATGAATGATAAATGACAGATATTCTTCTTTTGATGTCATAATATTGGTATTTCAAATCATCATTTAGACTTATTCCTGCACAATATTAGACCAAAACACCACAAAGCAAACAAACATATGTACTAGCAGTAGAGTTAGAAATAGCAGCATAGTACATTCCATCACAAACATATACTTTAAGATAAGCAGCAGAGTAACAAGCAGCACAATGCCTTTACACACTTGTATAAAAACAAAGAGATAAGTTTTTCAAAGATTTATCATACCAATGTGTGCAATTAAAAATTGAAACCTCCCCACATCAAAGTGTTTAGTGAGAAGATCAGCAACATTATTATCAGTATGAACTTTAACAATTTGGATCAACTTCTTTTCATAGCAATCCCTGATAAAGTGATGTCTTATCTCAATATGTTTTGTTTTAGAGTGAAAAACAGGGTTTTTAATTATGCAAAGTGTGCTGTTGTTATCAATATGAATTTTGGTATTCATGAAATTGTACCCATAATCCAATAATTGATTCTGCATCCATAGAACTTGTCCACAACAACTTGAAGCAGCCACATACTCAGCTTCAGTTGTAGAATTAGCCACCACTGTTTGCTTCTTACATTGCCATGACACCAATCTGCTTCCTAGAAATTGACAACCCCCTGTTGTAGACTTTCTATCCAATGAAGCTCCAGCATAGTCACTATCTGAATAGGAGACCAAATCAAATGGTGAATCCTTAGGATACCAAAGGCCCAATTTTGGTTGATGCCTCAGATATCTAAAAATTCTCTTCACTGCATTAAGATGTAATTCCTTGGGACACACTTGAAATCTTGTACAGGCACACACAGCAAACATGATATCAGGCCTTGATGCTGTAAGATACATTAATGAGCCAATCATAGACCTGTACAAGTGTATATCCACTTCCTTTCCATATTCATCCTTCAGCAATGGTTTATTGGTTTCCATGGTAGTCTTGGCAGGTTTAGCATCTTCAAATCCAAACTTCTTCAAAATATCATTGACATACTTATCCTGACTGATAAATATACCATTTTCTTTCTGTGTAACTTGCAGACCTAAGAAGAAGGTGAGTTCTCCCATTGAACTCATAGCAAACTTGTCCTTCATAAGCTTCTCAAAACTAACACACATAGCTTTGTTTGTAGACCCAAAGATGATGTCATCAACATAGATTTGAACCAGCAAAATATTATCCTTTTGTCTTTTGAGAAACAGAGTTTTATCAATCTTTCCCCTGCTAAACCCAGATTCTAGCAAGTATGTTGACAAAGTGTCATACCAAGCTCTAGGAGCTTGATGTAGACCATACATTGCTCTATTTACCTTGTAAACTTTGTCAGGATGATCAGGGTCTTCAAAGCCTGGTGGTTGAGACACATAAACCTCTTCTGTAATGGTCCCATACAGAAAAGCACTCTTCACATCCATTTGATACACTACAAAATCTTTGTATGAAGCATAAGCCAAGAATATTCTAATTGCTTCTATTCTTGCTACTGGAGCAAATACCTCATCATAATCAAGGCCTTCTTGTTGTGTGTATCCCTGTGCTACTAACCTTGCCTTATTCCTTTTGAGAATTCCTCTCTCATCTCTTTTGCATCTGAAAATCCATTTAGTACCAATCACTCTTTTTCCATTTGGCAGTTCAACCAAAGTCCAAACTTCTTGTAGCTTGAATTGTAGAAGCTCATCTTGCATTGCTTCTACCCAACTTGCTTCTTGTAAGGCTTTGTAAGTGTTTTTGGGTTCAATTTGAGAAAGAAAACATGCAAACAGGCAATTTTGAAGATCTTTATGACTATTTCTTTGATGCAGAGATCTGGCAAAGAAACTTTGATGTTGAAGATCTTTCAGTGCTTTAGTCATCTGCCTAGTTTGAATAGATGATTGTGGATCACTCAAAATTTGATCTTTGGGATGATCCTTGTGTACTCTTGTGGTAGTTGTGGGACTAACAGGAATATTGAGTTCCAAATTAGTAATGTCAGCAGCAGCTCCAAATAACTGACCATCAAGTGCATCATCAACTGTGTCATAATAAATATTTTCAAGATCAGGCATATTTGGATCATCAGGATAGATAGTATCACCAATAGATCTACCCTGAGTGTCCAAATTAGGAAACAATGAAGTAGCAGTAGAGTTAGTAGGTTTGGAAGCAGAATGTGGTGGAGCAGTAGTTGTATCTTTTGGCCTAGCAGTAGAGTCTTCTGAGTCAGCAGCAGAGTCTTCTGGCTTTGTAGGAGAGACATCAACAACTACTTTGGGAGCTCCATTAGTTTCTTTTTCTGCTTCAATAGGTATTACAATACCTTCTTCAGTTTCCTTAGGTTTCTCTTGAGTAATCACATCTTCTTTAGGACTTGGATCTGACTGAAAGGGTAGTAAAGTAGGACCAACCTTTAATTTCTCAACCAAAACAAATTCTTCTTGTGGTTTGTCAACACTGGCAATGACTGGTAAATAGTTCATTGTTTTGGTAAGCATATCAACATTAAACAGCCATTCTGGTCCTTTTCCCTCAGGATTAGATGTGTTCTCAGAAAACTTGATATGCAAATTCTCCTCTACATGTTTGGTTCTCTTATTGTATACCCTGAAAGCTTTACTAATCACAGAGTAACCAACCAAATTTCCTTCATCAGCTTTTTCATCAAATTTGCCTAGCTGATCCTTAGTGTTTAAAATTGTAACAGGACATCCAAATGGTTTGAGAAAATCAATCAGTGGCTTCTTTCCATGAAATAACTCATATGGAGTCTTATTATGAGGCTTGACTACCTTACTTCTGTTTTGCACAAAGCATGCAGTGTTCACAGCTTCAGCCCAAAAAGGAATAGGTAGTTTTGAATCAGATAACATTGTTCTTGTAGCCTCAATAAGTGTCCTGTTTCTTCTTTTTGCAACACCATTCTGTTGTGGAGTTCTTGCTACACTATACTGTCTAAGAATTCCTTTTCCCACACAGAATTGATTCATCACACTGTTCTTGAACTCAGTACCATTGTCACATCTGATTATCTTTACTTTGTGATTGTACAGGTTTTCAACTCTTGTAATAAATGCCTTGAGTATTTCTGGAGTTTCATCTTTAGTGGCTAGAAAGAATACCCAAGTAAACCTGCTAAAGTCATCAGTGACAACAAGACAATATGACTTCTTGTTCAAACTTTTTACAAATACAGGCCCAAATAAATCCATGTGTAGTAAGTGTAATGGCTCAGTATTTGTGTTCACAGTCTTGGACTTGAAAGAAACTCTGTGTTGTTTACCCTTTTGACAGGCAACACAAGTCACAATTTTCAAAAGTCTTTGTAGGCATTCCTCTGACCAGATTTCCTTTTACCAATTTGTTCATGGTCTTGTAGTTCAGATGTCCCAATCTTCTATGCCATAATTTGGACTCATCAACAGTGGCCTTTGCAATTAGACAAGTCAAAGCCCTCTTAGGAACAATGTTCTTAATATGGTCACTGTATATATTCTCATTTCTAGGGACCTTTAAAAGCACAGATTTATCATCTGGCAACTGATAGTCAGGAGAAAGGATCATACACTCAGTGTCTGTAAAAAGTACAAAGTTCTTTTTGTCACACATTTGTGAGACACTAAAAAGGTTAAACTTAAGTCCTTTCACAAGAAACACCTTCTCAAAGTCCAAATTTCCAGTTTTTAGAGTTCCTCTTCCAACAATCTTTCCACCTTTTGGATCATTCCCAAAAGCAACATAACCACCATCAAAAGCCTCAAAGTCTTCAAGTTGAGACTCATCTCCTGTCATGTGTCCAGAACATCCACTGTCAACAATAACCATATCCTTAAGCTCATCCAGTAGATTGACCTGCACATGAAAAGTAGAGACATTAGTTCCTCTTGACGACCCAAGCCATTACTGACTTGGATCTGCCCTGTGCATCAACATAATCAAATTTCTTTAAATCACTTGATGCACTGCTATTCTTGGAAACAGAATTTGAACCAATAGTTTTTGGTTTCCAAGTCCAGCAAGCTGAGGCCTTAACAGCATAAAAGTGATTACCAACAACTGTATTTGTTAAAACTTTTGGCCCAGAAGTAGAAAGTTTTGTACAAGCAGCAGGTTGCTTACTAGCAGCAGAGTGCATACTAGCAGCAGAATGCTTACTAGCAGTAGAGCCAGTAGAAGAACCAGTTGTGGTTTTGAAAACACCATTTGATTTAGCAGCATAAATAGATCTAGTAGCACCAGATCTCAATAAAACAGCTCTTGGAACCATATTTCTATTAGGATGTGAGTGAGTTTGTTTAGTTACATATTTGTGATTCACCCTAGTGTATTTATTCCAAACAGGCTTTTGGTGTTCAGGACATCTAACAATCAAGTGGTCAAAGCTACCACACTTATAACAAGCCTTCTTTTGTAATTTAAACTGATTACCTAATCTGTGTGAAACTAGGTTGTTGAAGTTTCTCTGGTTAACCCTAGGCTTATTATTAAACCTTTCCATCTGTTCTCTAGGTACCTCATTGTTCTCTACCATTTTCTTAGAGAAGTTGTTTCCTAACACAGGTTTGACAAACTTAACCTGTTCAATTTGAGGTTTAAACTTTGTAGGAATTTCTTCCTTTTTCATACTTTGTTCATGTTTAACCTGTTCCTCATCACTATCACTATCAGAATACCAATCTTCTATAATTGGAGCTTCAGGAAATTTTCTAGCCTCAACCTTAGGTGTTTCATTAACACATGTGCTACATTCACCTACAGGTTTTTCAATATTTAGCTCACTAATGAAGGATAGTTCTTTTCCTGGTGGAGCAAAAGCACTTTTGACTGGAGGAGCCACTTCATTATACCCAATTCCACTACCTTTTCTCATCAAGTTATTCTCTATAGATTTATGAACCAAATCAGAAGCATATTGTTGTTTTTGTACTCTTACTACATGTTTATCTTTTTCAGCAAGAGCTTCCTCTTTTTCTTTTTCAGCTTCTTCTAACTTAATTTTAAGAACTTCTACTTCACTGTTTTTCTTAAAAATTTCTATATCTCTGAGATTAAGTTGATCTACATATTCCTTCTCACACTCTTTGAGATATTCTAACCTTCTTTCAACATTTTGAATACCTACTTTGTAACCTAAGTTATCAAGTTTTAGGTGTTCAATTTCTCTATTTAAAATCTCATTCCTAGACTTAAGTTCTTCTAATGTATCAGCACAAGATTTAAAAGAACACACAGATAAGTCTGAATCATTGGATACCTCAGAGTTAGAGCCTGATGATGAACCATAGGCCATAAGTGCAAAGTTCTGCACCTTGGGTTGAGCAACAGCTACCAAAGAGAAATTTGGTTCTTCTTCAGCCATATCACTCCAATCATAATCTCCCAGTCCATCACAAGATATCAGTGCAGTCTTTGATTCTTCAGTAACCTTCTTTGTAGCATCAGCATTCTTCTTTGGAGCTCTACACTCTCTGGCAAAGTGTCCCTTCCTGTTGCAATTGTAGCACTCTATCTTTGATTTGTCAAAGCCTGGACTGTCCTTAGCCTTATACTTGACTTCTTTTCCAGTCTTCTTCAAAAACTTTCTTGCCCTCAAGGTCAACATAGCCATTTGCCATTTAAGATCAATTTCTTCAAGATCATCAGGATCAATATAATCCAAGTCTTGATTAAGGACATGTGACCTTATAGTAGTTGTAAGCTCAGCCAAGAATGCACACAAAGCAATATCACTGGTAGAAATCTTATCATTTGAACTAGCAGCAGATCCATCAGCAGCAGATACTCCATAAGCAGTAGAATGAGCAGCAGAGTGAGATTCTTGAGATCCTTTTCCGTTAGAGGATACAAAGGCAAGATTCTGAGTACCAGAAGATGAAGTAGAAGAGGTAGATAGTTCTGATTCATACACTCTTAAATTGTTGTAAAGACTCTCCAACTTCATAGTTTCAAAATCAGGCTTATTCCTCCACACAACTGTGTGCATACTCCATTCAGGTGCAAGACTTCTAAGAAACTTTAGATTTACATCTTCTTGTGGAACTGCATATCCAACAAGCTTTAGATGACTAACAAGTTGGTTTAACCTGTTGTATGTGCCAATTATCTTCTCTCCACTTTCAGAAGTAAAGTTCTCAAACTGATGCTTCAGCATGTTTTTCCTTGATTTCTTAGTAGCATCATTCCCTCCAAACCTGAATTCAACAGCATCCATCAATTCTTTTGCAGATTCACAGTCATCAAAGTCCATTTGGAATTCATTAGGTATTCCCATTAAGAGAATGCTATGTGCTTTGATTTCCATCTTCCTTACTGTGTTGGCTTCTGCAGACTTAATTGGTATTTCCTTCCCATCAGCACTCTTCTCAGGTACAGAATCACCATTAACAATCACATTCCACATGTTGAAATCAATCATGCGAATATACTGTCTGATCCTTCTCTTCCAAAGCTCATACTCAGAAGGATTCAGCATGGGTACCCTTGAAGCAGTCACCATATGAGTTTCATCACCCATCTTAGTAGTAAATTTGGAACAGCAAACTCTTAAGAAACAAAATCTTCTTGATAATAACTTCTAGATCACAATCTCTGATACCACTTGTTGATCCCAGTTGAGCTTAAACGATCTTGTATAGAAGTTAACTTAAAGTAAACACTTAAGCTTGAATGCGGAATATAAAAGCTTAACTTAAGAAGAATAATGATTCTCTTTCAACACTTCAATATTATTAATACGAGCACTCAATAATGCTAGGGTTTTACGACCTTGAAGTGAATAATAATTCGTACATAAACTAACCCTAGGATCCTCCTTTTATAGACTAAGGAATCCTACTAGGTTTACAATACCTTTCTCTACACGATAAGAATATTCTAGATAAATATAATATATACACAATCTATTCTATATTTATCTAAACCGTATACATCCTTATCCCATCAGCAGTAGATTCTGTCAGCAGCATTTAACCTCAGCAGCAATTTGACATTAGCAGCAGAATCATTACCACTAGCAGCAGTTTCACTTATAGCAGCAGTTTCACTCAGCAGCAGTTTCAGACCCAACAATTTAGTAGTAAATACTCACTTTCACCATCTAATCACTTAAGGTATGAATAAACAAAGTGCTTAATGCATTATAAGATCAAAGGAACATTTTTGTTAATCACTAGATTTATATAAAATGTCACAAAACATTTTATATCTTTTATAAAACATTATTGGAATTAAAAGAATATGTTTAATTCATTACAAATATATGAATTCAAATTTTCAACCAAAAATGGCAAATCTAATCCAGAAAAATTTTCCTCACAAAAGGACAAAGCTGGGCAACATTCAGGAGGGCGGCTCCTTAATTATCTAGGCGGCCCCCTTAATAATTAAGGGAACCGGACCCTAATTGAGGGGACTGGCACGCTCCTGATTCTCCCCAGCTGTCCCTTTAAATACTGGTTCATTCCACACATTTTTCTCACCTTTTTGCACTCTAAACTTTCTGATTCAAATCTCCATTTCTATCCTCTAAAATCCTTTGATCACATAAACATTAATCTTTGTTTCAAAGTGATTCAAGCCTCAATACTCAAGTGCAAAGAGAAGAATACTTCTATCTATCAAGACTAGAAGTATTACAACTTAGTATCATCTTGCTATCTAAGTTGTTTGATCATTTGATCTTGTAAATCATTCATACTTTAGTGTTTAAAGTATATACATTGGTTAGCTAGATTTAGACATAGAATCTAGATTTGTTGAAGGTGTGAAGTGGTACTAGAAGTGAAGAAGTAGAGGTGCATAGGATTAGTGGTAGAAGATATATGAAGTGGTAGTATATTGTAGTAGTGATTAGTAGTGAAGATAAAGAAGTTGAAGCCTTATAGTTGAGAAGACATTGAAGCCTAGAAGGTGTGAAGACGTAAAAGCTTTGAAGTGTGAAAGACATAGAAGCTTGTAAAATAGAAGAACCCTCGAAGAAGAACATAGATAAAGGTCTTCAAGTAGTGACAAAAGAAGTAGTGAAGTTTTGAAGACATAGAAGCCTAGAAGTTGTGAAGAAGTATAAGTCTTGAAGTAGTGGATAGATCGAAGTTGTGAAGGTGTGAAGAAACAAGTGGTGTGAAGAAGTGTAGAAGGTGTGAAAGAGTGTAAGAGAATTTGTGTTGTGATTATAGTTGTGAGATTGGTTCTAGCTACGATTAGAACTCGACATTTAGCTTTGTGTCGTTAAATTGGTGTAAGCTAAGGTGTGTACGGTTTTCTCTGCCATAAGGGAGGTTATTGACTTAGTGAAGAAAACTCTCGAGTTCGATGCTTGGGGAGTGGAGTAGGGCAAGGAAGGTGTCCTTGTAGCCGAACCACTATAAATCCTTTGTCTCTCGGTTTGATCTTTCCATCTCTCACTCTTTACTTACTTACTTGTTAGCATTTCGTACATAGTTATAATTGCTTGTGTTGTGCATATATTGATTTCACATAAAGATCAAACTAAGTTCCATTCACAACATTGATTTCATATAAACAAACCATAAGGTTATATATATATATATATATATATATATATATATATATATATATATATATATATATATATATATATATATATATATATATATATATATATATATATATATATATATATAAGTGTGATATATGTATTTATAATTTCTACTCAACATTCTATATAAGTAGTATTTATACAATAATTGTGAACAAAAATTAGAATCTATATTTTTGAATCAAAGGTTGTTAAAATTTGCATCTATTCTTTGGAAGCAAACTTTTATAAAACCAAAAAGACGTAAAACTATTCAACCCCCCCCCCCCTTCTAGTTTTCCACAATTGGTACCAGAGCCACGTCTAGCAAGATTTTTAAAATATATTGTATTTTAAAACTTGTAACAATCTATGGAATTTGAAAAATATCTAGAAGGGGAATTTACGCAAAAACCACCATTATTTGAAAATGATCATTTTCTTGAATGGAAAAATAAATTTGAAAATTATGTGAAATCAATAGATCTTGATCTTTGGCGTATCATTTCAATTGGTGATCTTCAACCAACTATAATGGATTTTGAAAATCAATATAATAATCTTCAAACTAAGATTGATAAAAATACTAAAGCTAAATTACTGATTTACAAAACTCTACCAAGAGTTGAATATGAAAGAGTAATCTTTTGTAAAACGGAAAATGATATTTAGAAATTTCTTTTAAATTTTCACCAAGAGAAATGTAAAACCAAAGATGATAAACTTGATGTTGCACAAGAATTAGTCACTCTAGAAAATTTGAAAGACAAATATTTTGTTAAAATAAACACAAGTACTACTAGTTCAAATGTGATCATTGAAGGTATCAATAACAAAGAATACATGAGTCAAATCCGAAGAAAGAGTGTAAATAAATCATGGGGCGACAAGGACGAAGAAGATGATGAAAATATGGCGTGCGAAGATATTCAAACAAATGTAAATACAAGTATTGATGGCAAGGATTACATGTTTCAAGATCTAAGCGAAACTACAAATAAAACATGGAGCGACATGGACGATGGTATTGATCAACATATAGCATGTGAAGATTGTACAACTACAAATAAGGTACAATCCGAAACCAAACATTTTTGCTATGATAAATTTATATTAGAATTTTCAAAATTGGAAAACAACTTCAAACATCTTTGCAACATTGACTCAAAAATTATTTTTAAAAATGGATCTTCAATTTCCGTTGAAGATAACTTTGAAAAAGAAATAATTTTAGAAGATAAAATGTCTAGACTTGAAAGTAATATTGAAATTGATCTTGAATGTAAAAAATGTCAAGACTACAAACATGAAATTAAAATGGAAAATGAAAAAGCAAAAATATTAGCTAAATTCGAAAAAAGTTCTAAATCTTTAAAATATCTACTTAACATTCAAAAGTCATTTTATGATAAAACCGGTTTAGGATTTACTGCAAATGATCCTTTAACAAATATATCAAAACAAATAAAATTTGTTAAACCTAGTGGAGAAATTTAGAACTAATATTATTCACATCCATTATTTATTACTCTAGTCAAGTAAGTCATTGTTTGTTAGTTAAAACAAACCATTGATGAATTCTTGTACTTCACGGCGACATCCTCATCATGTGCATTTAAATGCAATGGATGTCCTCAACTAACCATCTCGGACCCATGAGAATCTGGGTACCAAGCTCTTTTTCATGTTTAGGTAGTTAACGAACGAAGAGACTATTACTTTTTGGATCGCTCACTTTGCTTTCTTACACTTTGATGACTATTGGTTCCTATTACTCTGATTCACATTCTACACACGGATTGCTTATGACGCTGTTACTGCCATTTACTGTTTCGGCGTTTTGTTCTTCACTTTTGGAGTATTGGTTTTATGGTGTGTTCGTTACTACCTCATGATGAAGGATTCAAGCGCAATTATTCTTGATCTACACGACTTATGATGATTGTTGTGATCGATTAAGTATTTCGGATCAAGCCTTCTTGATTTTTATTGCATTGGGATTTTACCTGGCTACTTCGACATGCTTTGGGCTAATTTTAAAGATGTCTTCTAACACTCTCATGCCCACTCTTAAGGAAAAGCTGGACCTGAGGTAAGTTTTCTTTTCAAAAACTTGTCAATATCACATTATATTAAAGTATGTTATAATTAGTATATTAATATGATTAAATTTATAGGTTGCCCTGTTCATATATCATTAATACTAATATATGTATACATGAAATTAGGCTAGTTGACCATCTTGATCTTAAGTCTATTACCGTTTTTCTTATTCATCATTTATATTGGAAATCATCTATGATCAATAGTAGAATACTTATTATTTAGACTAAATGTCCATTCTAGTTGCATTAATAGATGTGCTATAACTAAGACTAGTTAGCATTTAATACTATGATGAGTTTAGTATATATATATATATATATATATATATATATATATATATATATATATATATATATATATATATATATATATATATATATATATGTATATGTATGTATATATATACATGTGTTAATCTTGTATCTATAGATGATTTACTTTATCCCTCTCAATCATATTGCATTAAGATCACTAGATTTACCATCACTCATCCATGTCTTTAGTTGCCATTAAAGATGATTATATGTGACAATGGGCTTAATTGATTCTCTTGAATATGATAAGTTTCTATTTCAAATCCTTCATTTGTGATTTCTTGCTATCAAAAATAAAATATCATGTTTAAAACCTCTCGCGCTTTGAAGAATAATCTTTCAAATATCTATCTCATCTTTCTTCAAACAACATATTTAACTATAAGCCACCATAACTCTATTTTAATCAAAATCAAGATTGAAAATTTTTTCTTATCCAATTTGTCAACATGTTATGAAGCAAAACTCAATCTACTTTACTCTAATACACACTTGAATCTATTTCAAAGCATTGTTGAATAAAACTATAAACGTTTTCTTAAAAATATATTTGATTATCTCATATGTGTCATACACTTCTATGAAAATGACATTCACAATTTAATCAAATCATTTCATGAGAATCATGGTTTGCCCATATGGATCCTGTTTGTAACGAGTCTTGAAGTCCATACAATCATATCTTCCCATTTGTTTCTTGTAAGCACTCATCAATATGTTTGAACTAGCCTACATATTATCATTTTCATATAATTGTATATTTGACTAGTATGTTTTATTGCTTCCTTGGTTGTTTAACTTAATTGGCCAATAAGTAGATCGCATGTAAATTAGAAATTACTTGTCTACTTAATTTGTTTTAATAACATTCTCTACATTTATGATTAGTATATCCTATATTGCCTCAAAGAGTTAAACTTACTTGAATCCAAGCCCAAAAACACAACCTTTCTAAAAAATTTCTGCCAAAAACCCAATTCTGGCATTCTGGAATTCACCAGATGGGCGGCCCCCTTAATTATATAAGGCGGCCCCCTTAATGATTAAGGGGACCGGCCCCTAATTAACGGGACCGGCCATCTGATGGTTGGGATTACTGTTTTCTTTATCACTTTTTGACCCTCTTCACCCTATATTTCCCAAAATTCACAAACATATTTTGTCCCATATTATACCTCACAATTTACCTTCCTAAACCACATTTCTCTTACACTATAAATACCTTCTTCCCATCATAAATGCTATCACATCCAAACATGTGATCCCCCAACAACCAAAAACCTAAGGTTTCAAGAACCGCAAGGATCTCCGTCAAACCCGTTTGGAGGAGAAAACTTGATTCTTGTCACAACTCAAGTGATGTTGTTCCAAGTCAACCAACAACTAAACCTCAAACCCACACTAATGACTCATTTCACAACCTATCATCTACCCATGCCCTCATTAATGCTTCTTTATATGATGAGCATGCTCAATCCCAAAACAACAATCCCAATCTCTCAACCAATACTTCACATGTTGCTCATTCAACAAAAACACCATCCACTCATGAAGCACCTTTTCCACCCATATCATGTTTTCATGATTACATAAGCTCAATCATGTCTCCACTACCAAGAGTACCACCACCACATCCTACAACCTCACATGCCATCCCCATGTTGCACGTTCAAACCTTCACCCAAGACAACTATCATGTTCCTCCACCATCACCTTCCTCCGAACACTTGAAGTTCGTTGAGGAGCTAAAAGAAACTCATGAGCTTAGTGCTCTTTTAGCATTACATCTTGCTCAACGCAATTTGGATCCACCTCAATCAAGCTCACCCTCATCACCACACAACATAAACCAAATTGAGAAGCATGTCAACAATTGCCCTTGTTGCATCTTCCTCCAAAAACAAACAATTGCATTAAATGAACACTTTACTTGGATTGAGTATCTTCTTACTAGATCTCAACAAACACCATCACTTGAACAACATCAAAATCTTCAACCAACAAACCCAACTCCAAATTCACCACCTCCGAGTTCTACATCTTCAAACTCACCAACATCCATGAAACCAAAAGTTTACCTCCATTAAGCCACCAACATGATCCTCATTTACCATTCTCAACCAAGCATTCTATATGCTTATGCTTTTTACTTTTCAAAATAAATCACTTCATCCTTTTTGGGATGCAAGCAAGTTTGGTGACACTCTCCATTGGCACAATAGGATATTATACTTGGTTTAGTATTCTAGCAATATGGATTATGTAACAATGATTATGTGGTTGACATAATCATTTTGAATTAATGAATGTTTGAATATGTGTTTCAATTTCTCCTTTGCCATGCTTATTATTAGTTGTTATTATGCTATATATATTTGCTTGTGCTTCTAATATTTTTCTTGCAAGAATTCCATAGCTCGAACCCTTTGTGCCCTCAAACGAGGGGGAGAATACATCAAGGGGGAGCTTTCATTTTTTCGGCTTAAACCTTTTTGATTCTACAAAAAGGGGGAGAAGTGAATATAAACTCACTAAATACTTGTCTAAAAATTAATTTTTAGATTTAATGAGTTTAGGTTTTGTAATCATCAAAAAGGGGGAGATTGTTGATATAAATAAATGCCTAAAAACGTTATTCATATCTTACGATATCTCTATGTTTTGATAATCACAAAACCTAAACTCATCAAACCAAAGATCATGACGTAAATAAGTATTTAGTAGTAAATACTCACTTTCACCATCTAATCACTTAAGGTATGAATAAACAAAGTGCTTAATGCATTATAAGATCAAAGGAACATTTTTGTTTATCACTAGATTTATATAAAATGTCACAAAACATTTTATATCTTTTATAAAACATTTTTGGAATTAAAAGAATGTGTTTAATTCATTACAAATATATGAATTCAAATTTCCAACCAAAAATGGCAAATCTAATCCAGAAAAATTTTCCTCACAAAAGGACAAAGTTGGGCAACGTTCAGGAGGGCGGCCCCCTTAATTATCTAGGCGGCCCCCTTAATAATTAAGGGGACCGGCCCCTAATTAAGGGGACCGGCACGCTCCTGATTCTCCCCAGCTGTCCTTTTAAATACTGGTTCATTCTACACATTTTTCTCACCTTTTTGCACTCTAAACTTTCTGATTCAAATCTCCATTTCTATCCTCTAAAATCCTTTGATCACATAAACATTAATCTTTGTTTCAAAGTGATTCAAGCCTCAATACTCAAGTGCAAAGAGAAGAATACTTCTATCTATCAAGACTAGAAGTATTACAACTTAGTATCATCTTGCTATCTAAGTTGTTTGATCATTTGATCTTGTAAATCATTCATACTTTAGTGTTTAAAGTATATACATTGGTTAGATAGATTTAGACATAGAATCTAGATTTGTTGAAGGTGTGAAGTGGTACTAGAAGTGAAGAAGTAGAGGTGCATAGGATTAGTGGTAGAAGATATATGAAGTGGTAGTATATTGTAGTAGTGATTAGTAGTGAAGATAAAGAAGTTGAAGCCTTATAGTTGAGAAGACATTGAAGCCTAGAAGGTGTGAAGACTTAAAAGCTTTGAAGTGTGAAAGACATAGAAGCTTGTTAAATAGAAGAACCCTTGAAGAAGTACATAGATAAAGGTCTTCAAGTAGTGACAAAAGAAGTAGTGAAGTTTTGAAGACATAGAAGCCTAGAAGTTGTGAAGAAGTATAAGTATTGAAGTAGTGGATAGATCGAAGCTGTGAAGGTATGAAGAAACAAGTGGTGTGAAGAAGTGTAGAAGGTGTGAAAGAGTGTAAAAGAAGTTGTGTTGTGATTATAGTTGTGAGATTGGTTCTAGCTACGATTAGAACCCGAAATTTCGCTTTGTGTCGTTAAATTGGTGTAAGCTAAGGTGTGTACGGTTTTCTCCGCCATAAGGGAGGTTATTGACTTAGTGAAGAAAACTATCGAGTTCGGTGCTCGGGGAGTGGAGTAGGGCAAGGAAGGTGTCCTTGTAGCCGAACCACTATAAATCCTTTGTCTCTCGGTTTGATCTTTCCATATCTCACTCTTTACTTACTTACTTGTTAGCATTTCGTACATAGTTATAATTGCTTGTGTTGTGCATATATTGATTTCACATAAAGATCAAACTAAGTTCCATTCACAACATTGATTTCATATAAACAAACCATAAGGTTATATATATATATATATATATATATATATATATATATATATATATATATATATATATATATATATATATATATATATATATATATATATATATATATATATTAAGCGTTCAAATGAGAAGTCTATTTTTTGTGAGAACGCGAGAAGAGATCTGGACCGTAGGATCAAGTCAATTTGATTTTGGGCGGAATGGCATTTTTGTAAATATTGAACGAAATTTTTAGGGGGTCTAAGTGTATCATCCTCATTTGCTTCTATACCCCTAAAGTTTATCCCTTTTTTCTCTCTACTTCTATCACACATACTAAACACAGACACTAAACACACACAAACTCAAATAGAAAATCAGATCCACCATATCCGCATATCACAAACACAGTGCTCCATCAACATCGACGACCACCATCACTACCATCACCACGATCACCACCATCCCCACCGATCACCACCATTCACCTGGTTAACCACCATCACCACGATAATCATCACCAATCACACCGATCAATAATCACGATGATAATCATCATCCAAAATGAAAAATCTTCCCAATTATTGAAGAAGAAGATCGACTTCGATCAGCTCATGTCTGTCCATCCTGGTGCTGGGTTTTGCAAATTGAAATCTTATTTTGTTGAAATTAGTCCGTAAAAAGGTCAAATTCTCATACTTTCATCACTCAAATCTAAGTGTCCAGTGCTAAATTTCTGAATTGCTTGTAATATGAGTTAGTTTATATGTTTTTTAGTTATGTTAGATGAATAATTTCAATGACTTTGTAGAAGCTGATGATGATATAGATCCATATGAGTTTGTCTTTAGCCGGTTGTTTGTTATTGCACACCAAGTGTTTGATAAAATGCCTAGCTATTTTTGATTATTTAAGTATATTAAAAGTATCTGCACGAGTGAAGAATATCGAGATTAGCGTTTTTTTGATTATTTTAGTATACTAAAAGTTTCTTCACGAGTGAAGAATATCGAGATTAACATTTTTTTGATTATTTAAGTATACTAAAAGTTTCTTCACGAGTGAAGAATATCGAGATTAGCGTTTTTTTGATTATTTTAGTATACTAAAAGTTTCTTCACGAGTGAAGAATATCGAGATTAGCGTTCTTTTGATTATTTAAGTATACTAAAAGTTTCTTCACGAGTGAAGAATATCGAGATTAGCGTTTTTTTGATTATTTAAGTATACTAAAAGCTTCTTCACGAGTGAAGAATATCGAGATTAGCGTTTTTTTTGATTATTGAAGTATGCTAAAAGCTTCTTCACGAGTGAAGAATATCGAGATTAGCGTTTTTTTGATTATTGAAGTATACTAAAAGTTTCTTCACGAGTGAAGAATATCGAGATTGGCATTTATTAAGATTCACAAGTAGGTAATCTGTTTTTTCTTGTGTATATGTAGGATGATCCCACACAAGACCAAGCGTGGTGCTGCACTTGCAAGGTTGAAGGTTTACGAAGGTGTTCCTACTCCTTACAACAGGAAGAAGAGGATGGTTATCCCTGATGCTCTTAAGTGAGTACTTTAACATACTTAGGACCATTTTTTGCCGATTCGGGAAACCATGCTAATTCGGAGGGAGTTGGTCCGAGGTTAGTTTCGGTGTCCATAAGCTTTGGTGGGATGCTTATATTTGCAATGATGCTTGGACTCGTTACTGATGCAATATCTGAGAAGTTTGACTCGTTGAGGAAAGGAAAAAGCGATGTGGTTAAGAAAGACCACACGTTAATTCTTGGTTGGAGTGATAAATTGTAGGAACCCAGCACTCTTTGATCGTTGCGGGCTCTAGACTCTATACGTCTAATATTATCTATATCTAGGAACACATAATTACGAAAGCGGAATATTCAAACATAGAATTAACGTTATCATGAACAAGGTTTTTCATTATCATTAACTTTAACACTAACACAATTAACATGTTCTACTTTGATCAAGATAGAACATGTTCTCTAATCTAAAACACTAATAATCCCTAGGCGTTTATCTCCTATGCCTAGGTTACACACACACCTTTTTAGTCGACTACATTATGAAAGACTTGAATAAATCTAATGACCCATGTCCTCTTTATATACTAGAGGATTAGGGTTTACAAGGACTAATAAATAAAACTTCTTTTGCAAGCAAGTCCTTCCCATCTTTTGTAGAATTCCTTCTTGTCACTTCAAGCCCTTCATGTTTCATTCTTCTTGTTTTGTATCATCAAATCAATAAATATAATTCCCAACAATCTTCCCCTATTTGATGATGACAAAACAAACACCTTCTTGTACGAACTTCCCTAGACGAAGTAGAAAAGTTGAGATAATTCAATCTCACCGTGAATGAAACAATCTTGTCTTCCCCTTAATTTATGCTATGCCACTCCAAATCTCTTCTAACATCTCTTCCCCTTTTTGTTATCAACAAATAGAGAACGTATGCAAATAATGATCTTGACCACCACGAATCAATACCACACTCCTATTCAAAGCCTTCCAATGTTTCAAATTACCCTCAATGAAGAACAATCAAAGTGCTTACTAAAAATGAATCCAAAACAGTAGAAACTCCAACTAGCAGTAGTAATAATGACCAACAGTAGTAAGAATCAACAACTTCCCCTTGAGTGGCGCATGTAGATCAAATGATTAAAACACATGATAAAATACTTCCCCTGAAATTAATGTGCTAACCATCTTCATGATTCTTCAAATCTATAAGCTCCTTGTAATGATCACTGATGAAGAAAATCAAGTATAACGAATTTGATGAAGAAGTAGAACAACCCAAACTTGTGCCTTATATCTTGTACTAACCATGTGACTCCAAACTCATACCAAGAACAAAAAATATGAGTAGACCGCAACCTCTTGACAAAATCCTCAACTAATATGAGACACTGAGCACTACAATGTAACTCCTTAAAGTGATAGCAAACGTGACTTTAAACACCTTCAGTTTATAGATAATACACCAATTTACTAGATTCATCAAGTCGTTGTCACAACAATAACGCACAAACAAGTTACCTCTTGCTATAAGGTATGATAAGAACACTCATCCAAGAAACTCCACTTCACCTTCAAATAAGTGATAAACAATCTCCTTCGTAATCAATTATTCCAATAAGAATCAAATACGAGCCTTTTAAAATCCTTTAAGAACATAAAATTCTTCCCATGTGTGTGAACGAACGAACAACTCTGTGTGTGTAAGCCAAAACCAATCAAACTCAGCTAGACTTCCCCTTACTGCTCGTAAACCATGCATATATATTGAACCATTAAGCTCTTACATGTCTTCATAAATCACAGCAGTACTTTGCAATAAACAGTACTTTAGTCGAGCAGTACTTTCAATGAAACGCAGCAGTACTTTAAAAATTTACGCAGCAGTACTTTGAAATACGAGCAGTACCTTCATTCATTGAAACAGTACTTTGAATATCTACGAGCAGTACTTTGTTGTAGAAGCAGTACTTTGATGGAACGGAGCAGTACGTTGCAGCAGCTTAAACCTGGTAGCAATACTTTGAAAAATACTCGAGCAGCAGAGTTATTATAGGGAGCAGCACTTTGAACATTAACTTCATAAATACTCATGAAATCGACCCCACATGCAATTTGTAATATAACCTTGTACTGACCCATGAGTACTTTAACTGAGTCAGCCAATAGCAGTAGCAGCATAACGACAAGGCCATTAATATTCAAACAAGATAATTTGTACGAGGTTTAGAAACGCCTGCCCCACTCGCTATTAACTCTTGACCTTTTTCTCCAAGTAAAGTTCAAACAGCAGCAAAATTCCACCGATTGACCAATAACCAACCAATTGATTTATTTATTCGAGATAATAGATACCACGTTCATGAACCAGATATATTGTACCGACCCATGATGATGATAATATAGTAAATAAGCCCACAATCATTCAATGTTAAATCTCTAATACGCTGACCCATGATCATAATATCAAATCTGTCCCACAATCTGAATCATATAATAATCACCAAATCGTCATTAATGCCAAATCAGATCCATATCCTCGTATCAAGTACAACCGACCAATTGATTAATATTCATTGATAACATATTCTATGATCAATCACTTTCATTGTATTTGTCGCCAAAGAGAATATAGGAAACCATTATGCAGTAGACAACAAACCTAATTAATGACTATCGATCATGAACAATTTATGATGTACGAGGTTAATATTTTTTCAACCAATCAGATCTCTAATCACCTTCCACACAAAAACCCTTTATGATAATAAAACATGTTGATACCCTTTAAAGTAAAAATAACGATTACCTCAAACCTTTTCAAATCTGCTTATATCGACAACAGTAAAACTTCTTCTCTGCAGCAGTTTTCGACACCCTATATCTTACACATAAAGGCTTCAATTCAAGATCTCTCCGGTGAATAGTTAGTTTGATATACTGAGAATCTCCACAAAAAATTTCAGCCCGATCCAACGGTTAACGAACAAGATATCGCCTCTTGAAAACAGCACTGCAGAAAGTTACGAAAATTTAAACCAAAGTCGATTTTATTCATCTCTCTTCAACTAAAAACCTTGTAGAATCCCAGATATCACGAGCCCCGGGCTCTGATACCACATGTAGGAACCCAGCACTCTTTGATCGTTGCGGGCTCTAGACTCTATACGTCTAATATTATCTATATCTAAGAACACATAATAACGAAAGCGGAATATTCAAACATAGAATTAACGTTATCATGAACAAGGTTTTTCATTATCATTAACTTTAACACTAACACAATTAACATGTTCTACTGTGATCAAGATAGAACATGTTCTCTAATCTAAAACACTAATAATCCCTAGGCGTTTATCTCCTACGCCTAGGTTACACACACACCTTTTTAGTCGACTACATTATGAAAGACTTGAATAAATCTAATGACCCATGTCCTCTTTATATACTAGAGGATTAGGGTTTACAAGGACTAATAAATAAAACTTCTTTTGCAAGCAAGTCCTTCCCATCTTTCGTAGAATTCCTTCTTGTCTCTTCAAGCCCTTCATGTTTCATTCTTCTTGTTTTGTATCATCAAATCAATAAATATAATTCCCAACATAAATTGGTGCGTATTTTGAAACACGTTTTTTTGCATGTTTTTTACGCTACCAACAAAGATGCTAAACTGCTAATGTTTGTTATGGACTCAGGGATCACTACTGAATCAACTTGCTATAGCAAACGAGAGTATGGGCGGAGGGATTATTGTTGTGATGGCTGAACGTGACAAAGAAGAGATGGAATCTGACATCGCTAAAATGAATTTGACTTTCGACAAACATCTGTCATATGCAGAAGTGGAAGCCCTCTAATATTGGCCGACCTAAAAAAGGTACATATACATTGGTGTAATTTATTCTATCATACAAGGTTTCTGATCAACGTGTCCAAAAGGTTATCGGTTTTGATGAATTTATATACTGGTTCGACCTTTGTCACTATTTCTATAAGATGAGTTGTTTAATGGCGGGATAAACTTATAGGTATCAGTCTCTAAGGCACGTGCAATAATTGTCCTTGCCGAAGATGGAAATGCCGATCAGGTATGACATGCACATTCTTCTTTTATGCATATAATGGTAAATAACAACCGGAAATGATCATATCAAGAGTGATGCAAGAGCATTGAGAACAGTGTTGAGCCTAACTGGAGTGAATGATGGGATACGAGGACATATTGTGGTGGAACTCGGAGATCTTGACAATGAGGTCCTTGTTAAACTTGTAGGCGGGGATCTTGTTGAAACTGTTGTGGCACATAATGTTATTGGTCGTTTGATGATTCAGTGTGCTCGACAGCCTGGCCTTGCACAGGTCACTAGTTCATCTTTCTTATACATTATATCAGATTTACAATTTTAATAATCATGTTTATGAGAAAAGTGGAAAAAACAGTTCCAACGTAAAATGGGCTGATTCAGGCTGGGTCACATGGGTAAAACAAATATAAATTACCTATAAAAGGAACGGGTCAAATGTCTCTACAGACTTATAGTCTCTGAAAGTGTATTTTTAACGCATAAAACATCCAACGTGGCCCGACCTGACCTGACGGATCTGTACCACAGTTACCTGATTTGACCCATTATCAAACCTGACACCGCAGGTGTGGGAAGACATTCTTGGCTTTGAAAATTGCGAGTTTTACATTAAAAGATGGCCACAGTTGGATGGTATGCTGTTTGAGGATGACTTAATTAGCTTTCCAGATGCTATCCCGTGTGGTATAAAGTCAGTCTCATGTGGGGGGAAAAATTATTCTCGGTCCTGAGGAATCCTATGTTCTACAAGAAGGTGATGAAGTGCTTGTCATAGCGGAGGATGATGATACATATGCTCATGTTGCATTACCAATGGTGATTTTCTTTCCTTCACAATACATTCTTTACTTAATTGATTCTTGGAATCTTTAATTGGTGAAATCTTCTGTCATCTAAATGTATAATGAACATGTTTTGATGCCCCATCGTCCCGATAAGAAGGTCAAAGGGAAAAAAGAATTTTGACCCATCTTGACAACGTATCATTTCTGTCTTATTGTAACACAATCTCTTCTTCACCTGTGTGCTGAACTACCAGAATCACCTAGAAGAATTTTTTGCCATGGTCAACTTCACTAACCCAGGAATCTTGGGTGACGCTGCATTTTTTCGACGCTATTATGAGGTCAGCTAGCAACTTGTTTTTTGTTTGTTACTAAACATATATCTAATTGCACAATGAACAACAATGAACTACACATAGATTTCAAGTAATTGTTATATATTTTTATTATTTATATTATTTTTATAAAATTAGTTTAGAATTGTAAATTTTGATGCATAAACTTATCATTGGACGTCAGCTTATTTTATCAGACTTTCACAATGGAACTTATCATTGGACGACCACATGTTTCTTTTTATATACAAGACCTCGAGACTCACGGTGTGTACCTTACTATTAATATGCCTTAATCAGTATAAAGTTGTGTACTTTCTTTTTTATATAAGGTGGGTATGTGTTTTTTTTTAATATTGCAGATTAAAAAACTAGAGAACAAAAAGTCTTTAAACATATATACATATGAACAAAGATCATCAGATACTTTGATATAAACATATACACATGGACATTAGGAGCACTAGGCGTGAGCCAATTGTATCTAATGCTCATGGCGTGAGCCACTTTCTATATGTTTATAAACAGATAATTTCATATAAACAAACAAGTTCTTCTGGTACAGACGTGAGCCACTTTCTATAACTTCGATATCTGCTCAGCCACTGCAGTTGTCCCACTTGGTTGTCTAATGGCTACAATGATTACTCACAAGGTTTTTTTCGCCTGAAAGTTCTAGGTTAGAGTACTATAGGTATGTCGCTCTTGTGCCCATATAACCTGATATTTTTCTTCTGTTTTGGATCAAATATGTTATGTAATGAATTTTGCTTCTAGTAATTTATTCATAACTTATGTTGTGGTTATTACAGGTGTTTGATGATGGGTCAATAACGGCACACATGATAAAGTTAACTGATTGTCTAATAACGTTTTTTGGTGTTCAAGTCCCAGATTGTGCTTTGGAGGCAAATCAAGTACTATTGGTGAGCATTTCATGCCTTTATTAGTGCTTATTTTTAAGTTGTAGTTGTTATAGCTGATGCTAGAGATAAAAAATAATATTGGACCAGGGGAGTTAGTTCAGGTTGTTGATATCACTGAGTTAGAGATGTCGTGAGTCATTTGGACTCTATATTTCTCATGTGGGTTTGGTTTTCTGTTTCTGGGTTCGTTCCAAGCAATTTTTAAGAGAGTTAAAGAATCTCCATGTTAATTTTTGAGGTTTCAATTCACTTTGTGCTGGTGTCATGGAGTTTAGTCACTCTCAATTTTCTAGGTGTCTATCATGGGATGAGTGGATTCATAATCCAATAGGTAATGGCTATGGTTAGGCGAAAGATTAGCTGGTCAATGACCATGTTGTCATGTATGGGTCTTTAAAGGCTACTAGTGTGGTAGTTGGGAGAATTTGTATAGTCAAAAGGCCATCGGATCAGTCAGGTCAATAAGTCACAGTTTAGTGGGTCAGTAGCATCTTAGGGTAACGAGGTTATGAATGTTATTTGGTATGTGGGTGGAGGCGGTGTGTTGTCTCAATGATACAGTGATTTCATGATGAATGCATAAGATTGTTTTCTTAGAATGGTCTATGGCTCAATGGGCTACGAAGGTTGAGTTTCAAATGTCACAAATCACTTCGGCTAGTGGCCTTGTGGACTCTCAAGCTTATTCCATGCAAGAGTTACCTGACAACTCGAGCGGGGCTTCTTCTAGTAATGGGGAATTTGATGATAACGGACTTTTAGAGTATAACTCATGGCAATAAGTTGCTCCTCCTGCCCGTGTACGAAATTATACCAAGGTCAGAACTTTACCCTCAAATTTAGCTTAAATCAAACCTTTTGCATTTCTGTAACAAGTTGTAAACATGAAAGTTATGGGATAATGCAGATTCAAAAGGCGGGGTCAGTTGGGAGGTCTATTTTCTATTGATATGTCATAATAAAGTTGGTCAACAACCATGGTGTCAATGTATGGGTCTTTAAAAGTTGCTCATGTGGTTAGCTAGGAGAGTGAGTAGAGTCGGTTACAAGATCGTAATTGAGCTATATTTGCGATGTCAAGAAACTAAACCTTACTGAAGATAATATGATATATAAATACCATGTTTTTCTACGTTTATGCAATGAATCAACACACTAGTGAAGACTTCTAGATCTGTAGAATGTACTGAGTGGAATCCTGGATATATTTTAGTTATTCATTAGTATGCCATAGGATGCCAATTATATTTCTCACATATGCGTTATCATTTCCCATTGATTATGGGGTGAATATTTTAAGTGAAATTGAACTGCATAGAACAATTTCTTTGTATCCGTTTTCTAATATCACAAATGAAACATTCATGGCCTTTTTTATTAAGAGAGTACAATTGTATTTGTCTGTGAATTTTTTACGATCATTGTGAGACAGTTACACTGTTGCTAGAGAAATAAAGCTTGTCTTTTCCGTTCAGAGAAAAATTCCAGCTAAAAACAAAAGGAATTGGATAAATGACATACATGGCTTCCAAACTCGTTGACTATAATAAAAACATATATTATCGCTGATATATGTTCAGGTAGATTTGTCTTAACATTTTTAGCAGACATTTTGTTTCTTGGTTGTTTTATTAATTGGATTTCTCATCGTCAGTCTCGTTTATATCTTGGGGCTTGGAAGGGATGGCTTGCTACCTGCTATATTTGCTCGTGTTTATCCAACATGGCATATGTAAGTGGCACGAACTTAGAGAGAGCTTTCATCTTGCTCTAGTTGTCCATCAAAATTTTTATAGAATAACAAAGAGTACGGTAAAAGAGGCATAGATATGAGTTTCTGTAGCCGTATATCGAGAGTTGAAGCCTTTTTTCTGTAGCCGTATGTGATTCTTCATTTTTTAGCTTCTTTCGTTTATGAAGTTGTCTATTCTAAATGATGAATCTGGAACCTTTTTTCTTGCAGTTCTGTATATCGAGAGTTGAAAGAACATAAAAATGATTTCCTAGAGTTTTGTGGAGAGTGCAAAAAGGAGAATGACCAAAAAAGGTATTACTCTTGTAATTATAGGTGGCAAGATGGTCGGTTTTTTCTTTGTGTCAAAACGGCTTGGGTTTAGCCACATTATTACAATAGTAATCTAAACTTTGAATAAGAAACAATATATGTTCTATAGGATTTGCGTAGGCTATTTTTCATCGCTACATCTTGGCCATCATTCGTTCATGCGTATCTACATTTACTGTTTGTCTATATAGCTGTAAATAATATACTGATAGTACATTTGATCATTTAGGAAAATTGACGGTGAAATATAGTGAAGCTGTGCAGATTATTAGATGAATATACTCAGGTGCTAGTTGTGGTTGTTGATAATGTGGAAATAAAACCCATTAACTATCTCACGGTTTTCTTTTTAGCTCAACTAATATCATACTTTTGAACCATAAGCAAATGGATATAACCCAAGTTGACGCGTTAGCAAACCGGTATAAACTAGAATGACCCATTTTCACAGTTATAGGTTAAAACTGATACTTATTTTACTTTAGCCTTGCAGCCCCTTAGAAAAATCTGTTACTAAATGCATTCAACATCATAAGTTTAATAATGTACAATAACTTTATGAAGTTTCTGTAAATCATGAATGCAGAGTCCAGCACTCATCGAAGGATAGTTTCTCTCCATGAGAGGTCATGCAGAACTATTTGGTATGCCATCTCATTCAAAATGGATAATCGCAACCGGAGGGGCGTCTGCTAACCATAGTCTTTTGAGCTCTATAGCTTCCATTTTCGGTTGTAATGTCTACACTCTGCAGAGACCAGGTAAATTCCTTTGTGAACCAAAGTAAAAAGACCAGCATACCCTTGAGGAATGTTGAATGATTTTGGTTTTCTTGTAACTTTGAGCAGATTCTGCTTCATTAGGGGCCGCATTAAGGAAGGCCCATGGTTGGCTATGCAAGAGTAAAGGAAGTTTTTTGCTGATTTCTTCCATGTATAAAGACAAGTTAGAGAACACATCTTTTGGATAGAAACTTGTTGCAACTGCTGAAGATGATAAAATTGTTGCAAAACATGCGCTTTTGGTGAAAAAAAGAATGGAGATCGAGAGTCGGCTTGTTCAGAAATCCGGGCGTTGATCAGATCTTCTACATGTATTTAAATCTAAACTAAAATTATTGATATTAGGTAAAGCTTTTCTTTTCTATTAGAAATAAAGTGGTACGATTGTGAATATTGTCGAGGCTTAGTGAAACTTGCTTTTGGTGAAAAGGGAAAATAGTAGTTTGAAACCGAACATGTTCTGCACTTCTGCTTCTAGTTATGTTTTGCTGTATATTTTCATTTCATTGATGTTATTGTAAAGATAAATTCATCGATGTTTAGAACACACGTTAAAGATTTGTTTGGAATAAACTCATTATTGTGCTAACCGGTAGATTATCAAATGGCATTAGTATTGAATTCGTAATGTTCTGATGAGATTAAGCATCCATAATGCAGGTAATAAGTTATACAATTACCACTCAAATCAACAGCTTATTGGTTTGAAGAGTAATTGTACAACTAATTTCAATCAATTGTATTTTGGTAGGAACATGTTATATTTTATACATTAATTAACTAGTAAATACAAGTACATTCATACATGAGGATATACTTTTTTCTTCGCGTGTGAAAAAATTTTCTTTACTAGTGAAAATATACGTCTCATAGCTTTTTAAAAACTTCGTCACATGTGAAAATATGTCTTGTAGCTTTTTAAGGTGCGTGAACAACTTCGTTACATGTAAAAATATAGATCTTGTAGCTTATTAAGAAGTTCTTCACATGTGAAAATATACGTCTCCTAGCTTTTTAAAAACTTCGTCACATGTGAAAATAAAGTTTTTTCACTAGTAAATACATACATTTATAGATGAGCATATACTTTTTTCTTCACATGTGAATAAACTTTCTTCACTAGTAAATGCATAAATGAACAAATACTTTTTTCTTCACATGTGAATGAACTTTTTTCACATGTGAATGAACAAATACTTTTAGATTTTCAATTTTCACATATGAAAAAAATGAAGAAAAAAAATTCACATGTGAAAATTTTTTTCCACATGTAAAAATTGAAAATTTTCACATATGAAAATTTTCAATTTTTACATGTGAAAAAAATGAAAAAAAATTCACATGTGAATTTTTAATTCACATGTGAAAAAAAAAAAAGAAAAAAAATTTCACATGTGAAAATATTTTTACACATGTAAAAATTGAAAATTTTCACATGTGAAAATTTTCAATTTTCACATGTGAAATTTTTTTGCTTAGACGCATGGAATTGCTAAGCATTTAATTCGAACAAATATAGAAGAAAGTTTATTTACATGCGATGAAATAATTATAAGCTTATGTATAAATGTACTTGTATTCACTTGTGAAAAAGTTTATTCGCATGCGAAGAAAAATATATATATGCTCATTTATAAATGTACGTGTATTTACTAGTGAAGAAGGTTTATTGATACACGGGTATAAAAGAGTATATGCTCATGCATAAATGTATTTACTAGTGTTTATTTACACGCGAAGAAAAAACTATATGCTCATGTGTATTGTACGTGCATTAACTAGTCAAGAAAGTTTTTTTCACATGCGAAGAAAAATGTATATGCTCAGGTACAAATGAATGTGTATTTGCTAGTATTTATTCATACGTGATGAAAAAAATATATACGATCATGTATAAATATACATGTATTTACTAATGATGAAAGCTTATTCACACGTGAAGAAAAAGGTACATGCTCATGCATAAATTACGTACATGCAAAGGAAAAAATCTATGCTCACGTATAAATGTACATGTATATACTAGTGAAAAAAGTTTATTCACACATGAAGAAAAAAATATGTACTAATGTATGAATGTACGTGTATTTACCAGTGAAGGAAGTTTATTTATAGATGAACAAAAAAATATGTTCATGTATAAATGTGCGTGTATTTACTAGTGTTTATTTACACACGAAGAAAAATGTATATGCCCATTATAAATGTATGTGTATATACTAGTATTGAAAATTTATTCGCACGTGAAGAAAAAACTATATGCTCATGTATAAATGTACGTTTATTTACTAGTTAAGAAAGTTTATTCCCATGCGAAGAAAACAAAGTATATGCTCATTTATAAATGTACGTGTATCTATTAGTGTTAATTCACACACGAATAAAAAAGTATATACTCGTGTGTAAATGTACGATATTTAATAGTGAAGACAGTTTACTCACACGCGAGAAAAAAAAGAGAGTATATGCCCTATGTACGTGTATTTACTATTTTTCTTCACACGCGAGAAAAAAATGTATGCTCATGTATAAATGTACGTGTATTTATTAATGTTTATTCACATGCGAAAGAAAAAAATATATGTTTATGTATGAACGTGAGTGTATTTACTAGTGAAGAAAAATTGTAATGTTTGTTACAAGACTTAAATAATCATCTATAAAACATAATAAAACATTATGTTTTATTAGTAAAATTTGTTAACTAGTGAAGATATTGATGTTTTATTTAAGTCTTCGTATTTACTAGTGAAGAAATTCTTCGCAAGTGATGTAAATATTATTTCTCCAACATAATTTACCTTGTTGTAAATTAAACAACATAATGTACAAAGTGGCGAGTATGCTCATTATATAATATCAAAATTAAATATATATTATTAAGAACATCAAGCCATGATTTTGGTAGTAGGTATTCGATTTTTTTTTTGTAGCATGTTATATCATGCTATTACTCATCCACGGGTCCCAGAAGATCTACACCAGGCTTTAATTCACTCTCAGGGTCGTCAGTCTCGGACTCTGTTGTGACAAAAGCAATAAATTTGCCTTGTGGAGCCACACTGTGTGCATAAGAGCAACAAAATAGATACCTGCAATGATACAAGACCAGTAATTATACTAGACCCTTCATTTAACAATAGAGTGCATTAACTAGATGGCTAAGAGTGAAAGATAAGTTCATCATATCAAACATACATATCTGATTTACGATCAAGTTGCTTCTGTGGTAGAATCACTTGGCAAGAGTGACAATCATTGGTATCCGGGATGGGATGACTCATTATACATATGGCTCGAGCAACTTTCCCGACCTTGTTGACCTGTTTCACATATCGGCTCTGACTTAAACAGTTGAATCCAAAAATGAATTATCATAGAGCTAATCTACAAAGGGAGTATCAGGCAGGGTTGGATAACATATAAACATGTCAAAATAGGTTCGGGTCAAAACGTCTGTCAAGTTGACTGCCACCGATAACATTTATTTTTTTATAAATAATCAATTTTTCAGTTTATGATGTCGTAAGCATTTGAAAATGTAAACATTTCAGTACACTTTAAGAGACTTAGGAGTTTGGACCCTTTGTAGTTAATGTAACCTATTTCACCCGTTTGACCCGCTATCAATATAGTTAATCTGTATCAAGCTGGGAAAAACAAATATTAAGATCATCACTATGATGGATCACATACAACAAGATAATTCAACCTATTATACCAATCTTAATTACCTTATCGGGCACATATGATGGATCACATACAACTTTTTTGCATTTTGCAGTTTCTGCTTCAGAGGTGACCACCAAGCACTTTCCCACTTTCATCGAATTCTACCAGTAATTCCCATAAAATCCCATACATAAAACTGAACAGAACGAATTTTAAGCCACATGTTCTCAGTGTTACTAACACAATCCAAAAATTAGATAATATATACAGAGGTAACGGGAATGATAACATACCTTACATTCTGGCTTGTTAAGCATGTAAGCCCCCCCATATACTGCACTTAATCGAGCAAATGCCTGTACCCCCCACTCTCAATACATGTACCAAAGCAAACTTATGAAAATTTGCATGAAACTGAGATATGTGGACCAACCTGTGGCAATTCTCCAAGACCATACATTGGGTAAATGTAAGGCGATCCTGATTCAAAATGTGCCAAGGATTCTGCATAAAGCTTTAAGGTTGAAAAAACCAAATTAATTAGGAACGAGAGATGTTTGTGATTATCAAGACTGATAAAAAATAAATTTAATAGATCATGACTATGTCTTATAGTAATCTTCAAGAGCCCGTTAGGTATAGAAACAAAGAATTAAGGTCAGCACATTGAGTGTGTAATTCTAAAAGAATATCTTATAGGAAATTAAAGTAACAATATAGTTAAACATTAGCGCACCCTGATTTTCTTCACAAAATCTATTGCTGGCATTTCTAAATAACTATCGCTAGTATAGAGTGCCAGTGCATGACCAATAAAATCAATCGTCTCTTCAAGACCATATTTCATGCACCAAGAGAAAGAGTAGAATGTATATTAACAGTCTTAACAGACAGTAGATAAAGAGGAAAAGGTGTGTACCCAATGAGCTCCTTTGTAGGAATTGTGTTCAAATCTAAGCCTTCATGAGATTTAGGATCGTTTTCCTCGAAGTCTTGGACATATATAAAGAATTTGCGTGCTCGCCTCTTTTCAAACAAACCCATTAGTGTAGATTTCAGCGCTTCAACATCAGTTGCAGGAACTTTGTAGATCTGGATATATTATACACATTTTACCTAATTTAAAATGAGGGAGCCTGAATCTCCTCCATAATGGTCATTTCTATCCATGTAAAGTACCTGTAAAAATGATTATCCAATTGAATACTACAGAGAACAGAAGATAATTTGAGTTTCATTCACAACATTTTTATGAATTAAAAAGTGAATCTGTAATTTTACATGGGTCATGGATGTTTGCAATCCTTGAGGAATAACTGCTCTAGAGAACGTGGCAATGAAAAGAAGGTGTTAACAAGGTGTAAACACCCTGTCATGTTCACTAAAACAAGTCTACTAAGGTCTCTAATGGTTTCACAGACATGAGCCAAATGCCTACAGTTCCAAATATTCAGTGTCTCAAGATTAGGGAGTCGAGAAATATTTTTAATTTCGAGTAGATGGAACGAGCCTTGCAGGTTTAGGATCTGAAGTAATTGAAGATCCTGTTGCAAAGGTAACAAGATTAATTTAGCACTCCAAGTCTGCACAAAACTAAATGACAAGCGAGGAAAAGAGATAACTGAATTTCCTACCACTGGCGGATCAAATACTTCCAACTTGCTAAAGCTCATATCTATAACCACCAAGTTTCTCATGAATAAGTCAGAGGGTATGGTTTTCAAGTAGAACCCAAACCAGCAGAGCCATCGTATATCTTCCGAATAGTTCTCAACTTCTCATGGATCCAGTGAGTTCCACAAAATTTAGCTGGAGCAACTTTAGTTTATCCATGTTTGTAAGTGCATCCGTCTTGAACCCGGTTGACTTTGCATGAAGAGAGTTAGCAAGCATACATTAATTATTATCAATACACACCTCAAAGATTCCATAAGTTATGAGAATTTATGATACTGGGCATGAAGCACCTAAAGAAAATTTCAGAGTCCTAGATGGTTGTGTAATTTAAATACTCGGAAATTTACAGAGTATATTGTTTAAAGGAGAATACTACAAATATATGCTAAAGTTATACTCAAGGCAACAACGCTAAAGTCTTTATGTTAATGGATATAGGTGCATATGGTAATGCAATTTAGGTGATGCATGGAATTCATAGTTATTCCATCAATATAATAAATCTCTCATACGAACCAAATAAGAACATATCAAATAACCTTTTTAACTTAAATAATCTTTCATCTTCATTTCTTCCATTACAGAGATATAAATGAAAGGTATAAAATCCAGTAATATATATAATAAATATAAACAAAAACTTAGATCTATAATCAGAAGTTACTTATTCTACATTACCTTCAATGCAACCTTCTCGTCACTCAGCTATCTCATGTCAAGTGCCAGACCTTCAATCATTTCTGAACCCTAATAGAGAAGAGGAGGAAAGTATAGAGATGAAATAGAAAGGCGTGAATAAGAACGTAGGTTTACCACTAACTCAATTGCAAACACCCATGACCCATGTAAAATTACAGATTCACTTTTTCAAACAAAATTATTATCATATTTTCCCACTTAGCTAGTCTAGTGAACTATATGCCTATGCATTAATATTTCTAGAAAACTGTTTATACAAAGGTGAGAAGGTCTCAAGAAAGATCCGTCCATCTACACAATCCCATAATGGGCGATTGGCGTGGTCTGGTTTAAGTTCCAGTTTAGTAAAATCTGTCTTTTTTCCTTCTCCGTCACCTTAAATGAATCAATAAAACATTTTCAACCGCCCACAAAAACACGAACAACATAATGTACTAGTTAGATAAGGATACCTTATCGATCATCTTCATCATATTCTTCTTCACTATATATGCTTCCTCTTCCTCACTATCTGCAGCGCTATAGTTCTCCTGCATTATAACCCATTTCCTCAGTTAACTCAGCAAATAGGTACTCTACATTACAACCCGTACATCATAACCTTTCTACCAAATTTGTTAAAGATCTCACGCTCATTATTTCTAATATTAGCCTATCCAAATATTTCTAGGAACTTTTCATTAACATAAAAGTCAGAAAGTAGTACATATTTTTTTCCATAGAAAGGTTTGATTGTAGTTCAAAAAAACAATTCCACAAATACAATTAGATTAGTAATGGCTGCACGTATGACATACTATGCGACGTATCAAAGGTGACCTAACGGTAAGGCATATATCCTAATGTCCTCACTAGAGGACAGGAACTGAATCAATGTCGTTACATTTTGTGTCCATTAACTCTCAGTGTTGTAAAAATCGGCCATGGCGGCCGATATGGCGGCGCCATGGCGGTTGGCGGTGGTCCACCGCCACGATATTTCCCATATCGGTCTAACTTGGCGTTTTGGTCAAAATCGGAGCTTGGCGGTCAAAATCGGTCAAAAATCGGCCTTGGCGGCGGTCGGTCAACGCCGGTCAACGCCAGATCTGGGTTTTTTTTTTCAGATTCACGCCGGTCAACGCCGTTTAACTTCAGATCTAGGGTTTTTTTTTCATATTTACTTCAGATCTAGCCTAGATCTAGGGTTTTTTTTTCATATTCCTTTATAATTTATGTTGTATTTCAAAAATATACATAAATTTCTTTATAATTTATGGTCTCCGATATATCACTGATATATCGCCGCCATATCGGTCTTGGCGCTTGGCGGTGGTCGACCGCCGAGGTACCGCCGAGCGATATTTACAACACTGTTAACTCTAGTGGGGATACGTAGTTGCTCGAAATGCCAACAGGTGATATTAATTTTGCTTTGGGCATATATCTGATATTCTGAATAAAATAGATTTTGCTAAAAATAAAGTGGGTCGAATCAGTCAAACAGTTTGGAGGATGTTAATTTGATTGCATAAAGCATTCTTATGCTATAATGAGGCATAGAAGTGTTTACGGGTCAACTAATCCCCGTGATAAAAATGACCCGTTTTGAAACCGGTATGTTTAGACCCATTACTCATGCTATGAAACTTACTACTTTTTTGTAGTTTTGGGGTACCATTAATTTCTAAGAAACACATGCATGCTTGGCCATTCATCATACCCTCAGATGAATGATTGTGCAACCAATCCATAGGCTATATACATAGACAAGTAAAATATATTACGGAGTATAATTATTATCAAATGATAACATACTGTTAACTTGCATCAGTATTACATCCAAACTTTTAAGAACCTTTTTTATAACAATCATCGACATATTACTAAAATTTTCACGAGTGAAGAAAAATATCTCCTATATTTTCACGTACGAAGATACTATTACTAAACTTTTCACAAGCGAAGAAACCTATATTTTCATGAACGAAGATGCTCTTACTAAAACTTTTCACGCGCGAAGATACTATTACTAAAATTTTCACATGCGAAGAAAAATATCTCATATATATTCACGCGCGAAGATGCTCTTACTAAATTTTTCACGCACGAAGATACTCTTAATAAACTTAATCACCGCTATATTCTACTCTACGCAAACTAATTAAGTCGCCTATAACAATCAAATCAAGACCTAATTCATAATCTATTCATTCATATCTGACATATTTACAATTAAAACAATGATAATAACTTCAAATGCATATCAATTCACAATTCAACAATTAAATTTTATCACAAAAATAAAAAATAAATTACAGTTACTTGAAATTTATATGATTTGATTTGAAAAGGTTGTCTTTTTCACTTATCTCAGCTTCAATTATGTTGCTTAAGCTGTTAATTGATGTTGAACGGCGGTGGTTTGAATGGTTGTTATGGCGATGGTCTGAACGGTGGTTATGGTGATGGTTGAACGGTGGTAATGGCGGAGGTTATGGCTGTGGTAATGGCGGTGGTTATGGCTGGGGTTATGGCTGTGGTTATAGCCGTGGTTTGAATGGTGGTAATGGTGGTGGTTGTGGCGGTGGTTATGAAGGTAGTTGGATCGGGAGAGAATGTATTGTCTTTCACCTCCAAATGTAAGGAATGTGTGTGTGTGTGTTTTTTTTTTATATCTGGTGTTTGGGGATTTTAATTCTAAAAATAGCCTTGTGTACAATTGTAAATTAATCTTAGCCATTAGATCTAGAAAAAGAGGAGATTAGATGGAGGGCTAGGATCTCTTCTCGCGTTCTCACAAAAATTAGATTTCTCACATGAATGGTCCTCTCTATATATATATATATATATATATATATATATATATATATATATATATATATATATATATATATATATATATATATATATATATAAGTGTGATATATGTATTTATAATTTCTACTCAACATTCTATATAAGTAGTGTTTATACGATAATTGTGAACAAAAATTAGAATCTATATTTTTGAATCAAAGGTTGTTAAAATTTGTATCTATTCTTTGGAAGCAAACTTTTATAAAACCAAAAAGACGTAAAACTATTCAACCCCCCCTCCCCCTCCTAGTTTTCCACAAGAAGTATAAACTTAAAGCAAACATATCAACCGAATTAATCAATCCCAAACCTAATCAAACACACACAATGTCAAAGAAACCAGACTTCATTGATCTTTCTTCTGATACAGAGTCTGATCAATCAGGATGGGCAAACTACTTCCCACCCATGACTTCATCATCTAAACCATCCAAATCATCCAAAGAATTACTCTTCTATGAGGATGTCCAAGCTCAATCATCTCATGCTGTTGTCTCAAGTTCCTCTGATGAGGATGATGATGATGAGACCTATGATGAGACTTATGCTCTGGCAAAGGAATTGCCAAAAGCCCTATCTCAAGCTCTAGAGTCATCCATTGCTGGACTGAAGAAGATTCTTGTGCCTGAGAAAGCTGCTCCAAAGCCCAAACCTGCAAAACAAGTGCTCTGTCTCCCAATCCCAAATTGGTTGGCAATGCAGACCCCACAAAGAGTCCACAAGACCAAGCATGACAGCAAAGGGAAAGGAAAGAGGCCTATGGAGTAGATGATCTAGTTGATTGAGTTGTTTTCCTTTTATGTTCTGATGTAATGCACCAATCCCATGTAATAAACCTGTGTTATGATGAATAAATCTTGTTTCCACTGGTCATTACATTTTTACCACTGTGCATTAGCTTGACATTGCGTTGACTTTCTTTGCTGCAAAAGGGTTAATTGACAAACAATATACAAGAATATACAAACATATACAACAATAAACAGTACAAAAATCCTCCCCTCAACACCAAAGACTGTTTTAGACATCAACAATTTAGGGATTTAGCATTCCAATACCTGTTACCAAGTATTGAAACCTTCCCACATCAAGACCTTTTGTTAATAAATCAGCATAGTTGTCATCAGTATGTATTTTGACAACTTGTATTAACCTTTTCTCATAACAATCTCTTATAAAATGATGTCTAATCTCAATATGTTTAGTTTTTAAGTGATTGACAGGATTTTTGATTATGCAAATAGTACTGTTATTGTCAATATAAATAATAGTGTTCATAAAGTTGTACCCATAGTCTAATAGTTGGTTTTGAAGCCATAGAACCTGAGCATAGCAACTTACAGCAGCCACATACTCTGCTTCAGTTGATGAAGTTGCCACCATTGTCTGTTTCTTGCATTGTCATGACACCAATCTACATCCCAGAAATTGGCATCCACTTGTAGTAGATTTTCTATCCAAACTAGCACCAACATAATCACTATCTGAGTATGTAACCAACTCCAGTGGTGACTCTTTAGGATACCATAGACCCAGATTAGGATATGCTTTAAGATACTTGAAAATCTTCTTCACAACAGTCAAATGAGATATTTTGGGAGTGACCTGAAACCTTGCACAAGCATAAACTGCAAACATAATGTCTGTTCTTGATGAAGTGAGATACATCAAGGAACCAATCATAGATCTGTACATATGTACATCAACTGCTTCTCCATTTTGATCTTTTAGAAGCAAATGAGTGGTCTTATCTGCAAGTGTGCTAGAAGGTTTTGCATCAGCAAACTTGAACTTCCTAAGTATTTTAGCCACATATTTGTCTTGATTAATGAAAATTCCATCTGGCCTTTGTTGTACTTGAAGTCCCAAAAAGAATGTGAGCTCTCCCATAGAACTCATCTTGAACTCATCTCGCATCAGCTTCTCAAATTCTTTGCACATCTCTATCTTTGTAGACCCAAAATGATATCATCAACATACACTTGAACCAGTAAGATATCTTTCTTGTCTTTCTTGATGAACAAAGTCTGATCAATCTTGCCTCTATGAAACCCATTGGAAAGTAGATAATTGGCTAGGGTTTCATACCACTTTCTTGGTGCCTGATGCAAACCATAAAGAGCCTTGACCACCCTATATACTTTATTAGGATGTTCAGGATCTTCAAAACCTAGAGGTTGTGAAACATACACCTCCTCATCAATTTGCCCATATAGAAAAGCACTTTTTACATCCATTTGATAGACTGTGAAGCCCATAAATGATGCATAGGCCAAGAACAGCCTAATTGCTTCTATTCTTGCAACTGGGGCAAACACTTCTTCATAATCTATACCTTCTTCCTGAGTATAACCCTGAGCCACAAGCCTTGCTTTATTCCTGATTACAATTCCTCTTTCATCTTTCTTGTTTCTGAACACCCACTTGGTACCTATTACCTTCATGCCTGCAGGTAGGTCACAAAGCACCCAAACCTTTTGAATTCTAAACTAAAGCAACTCTTCTTGCATTGCCTCTACCCAGCTTTCGTCTTCAAGTGCCTTGTACACATTTTTAGGTTCCATTTGTGATAAGAAACAGAAGAACAAGCATTCATTCTTCTCTTCATGATCCTTGGAGTTATAAATTTCAGTAACAAAACCATGAATGTCATCCTGCATTGTCTACCTTCTTGTCTTTACTCCTGATTGAATAGGTCCTATCACATTCTCCAGTGGATGGCTTTTGAGAATTGTAGTATGGGGAGTTTGAGGAACTTCATATTCAGTGGGCATGTTGGACAATTCAACATCATCAGTGGCTTGTGCTTCTTGAGTATTAGTTTCCATATTTGGTTCAGCAGTGGAAACTTCTGGCCTAGCAGTGGAATCAGCATTACCATTGCTCTCAGGATTTTCCTTGTTCTGAGCATCCACATGAACATTTGCATCACCTTCTTGTTCATTAGCATTAGAAGGTTGTGGATCTTCATTCTTGGGCAGAAAGTCATCATTAGCATGATCCCAAATAGGCATTACAATATAATCTTCTTCACAATCCCTTCCTGGTTCATCATTATCAATATATTCTTCTGAACTTGCAAAAGTGTTAGTATTTGTACCTGCAGAGATAGGTACATAACTCATAGAATGGGTTAGAGACTCAAGATCAAACAACCAATCAGGACCAGAACCTTCAACAATTTCTTTGTTTTCTAAAAACTCAACATGCAGATTCTCTTCAACTATCTTGGTTCTTAGGTTGTAGACTCTATAGGCTTTACTAACTAGTGAATATCCAACCAAGTAACCATCATCTGACTTTCCATCAAACTTTCCCAAATGATCAATGGTATTAAGAATAGTGACATGACATCCAAATGGTCTCATAAAGTCTAGGATAGGGGGTCTACCTCTAAATAACTCATAAGGTGTCTTATTCTTTGAATGCACTACTAAAACCCTGTTCTGCACATAACAAGCAGTGTTAACTGCTTCAGCCCAAAAAGTAACAGGTAATTTGGACTCTACCAACATTGTTCTAGCAGCCTCTATAAGTATCCTATTTCTTCTTTCAGCAACTCCATTTTGTTGAGGAGTTCTAGGTACACTATATTCTCTCTTAATACCCTTTTCACTGCAAAAATTATCCATAACCCTATTCTTAAACTTTGTCCCATTGTCACACCTAATGATTTTTACTTTCTTATCAGCTTGGTTTTCTACTTCTGTTATGAAATTCTTAAGAATACCAGTTGTTTCATCTTTAGTCTTAAGAAAGAAAACCCATGTAAACCTGCTAAAATCATCAGTCACAACAAGACAATATCTCTTTATATTTATGCTGCTTTTAGAGACAAAACCAAACATATCCATATGCAACATATAAAGAGGTTGAGCAATAGAGTTAACACCTTTGGCCTTACAAGAAGCTCTGTGCTGCTTGCCTTTAAGACAAGCTACACAGGTTTGGTCATTCTCAAATCTTTTCTGTGGTAAACCTCTCACCAAACCATCTTTCACAATCTTGTTGATGGTCTTGAAGTTAATGTGACCAAGCCTTCTGTGCCATAACATGGACTCATCTATTGTGGCCTTTGCAATCAAGCAAGTAAGATCTTCTTTAGCAACAATGTTCTTCATATCAAAGCTGTATATATTGTCTTTTCTAGGAATTTTAAGTAGTATCTGACTTTCATCAGGCATTTTAAAATCCTTATCCAAAACAAAACATACATCTTCTGTAAAAAGAACTTTGTTTTTCTTGTCACAGATTTGTGACACACTAAAAAGATTGTACTTAAGCTCAGGTACATAGTACACATTATCAAAGTCCAAGTTTCCAGTTCTAATGGAGTCTTTTCCTGAAACTTTTCCACCAATTCCTCCTCCAAAGCTAACAGCTTGTCCATTAAAAGCTATGAAATCTGATAAGTAGGACTTGTTGCCAGTCATGTGCCTTGAACAGCCACTGTCAGAAATACCTTGATCTTCCTTTTTAGCTTTTGGATGTCCCTGCACATAAAATAAATGAATTAGTTTCCTTTGGAGACCCAAGCCATGATTTACTTGGATCTGCCTCGTGTATCAATATAATTATATCTGCCAAAGGTCATTGATACACCATTGGGATTGGTTGATGAGTTAACTCCTTTAGGTTTCCACTCCCAACGTGCTGAGGCCTTCACATCATTCCCCACTTTTACCCTGTTCTTGTTTACAAACTTAGTAGTGGTAAATTTTGGCCTGGCAGTAGAAACTGCTGGCTTAACATTTTTAGCTTTTGGTACCCTCTGCTGAGTATTAACAACCTTTTTCTCATAAAATGTCCTTTTTCTTGTTTGTTCAATTTTAGCAAAAGTTGTTTTTGGTTTTGCACTTGAAACAGGGAACTTTGGGTAAACAAATCATTCTTCTTTTTAGCTTTTTCATCACTGGTGGAAGGTCCAGTGAGTGTCACAACATCCAAATCACCAACTTTCGCAGTCTTCTTTTCAGGCTTGAAAGAATCACCATTCAAGATGATTTCCCATAAAGCATAATCCTGAATGAGAAAGTACTGCTCAATCATTATCCTCCACATCTCAAACTCATTGAGTTTAAGCTTAGGAAGCTTTGCTGCAACATTGCTTGATTGGTTGTTTTCCATCTCCATTGAATTTGTTGAAGTGCGTGAGTCGTTTTCTTTGATCTTCTAGATTAAAGTATCAGCCTGTCTCTGAAACCACTTAATGAGGATCTAAACACACGCCTTGTGTTAGAGATACTTTAAGTTATATTAACAAGCACGCGGAATTTACTTGCTAATACCTAGAAGGTTGATTATTGAATGTATTGAAAGTAGTAGCAGTGTAAGTAATGAACACAAAAGTTTAACCAAACTTTAAGCCTTAATATATTGAATACGAGTTATCTAAATATCACTAGGGTTTACACCTTGAAGCTTTTAGTAAAACGTCTTACACAGAACCTAACTTAGGATCTCCTTTTATAGGACAAGGAGTCCTTTACAAGATAAGTATAAGTATAATAAAATAGAATATACACAAGATCTTTACTATACTTATCTACACGTTTACAATAAAACTGTTATCACATAAGCAGTGGTAATAATATGTACTAGCAGTGGTAATGAGTTTCCACTGCTAGTGCATTCTTCAGCAGTGTGCAGCAGTGGCAATCTTCAAAGCTATCAGTGGTAACTGCTTTATTCCCAACATACTTCATTTTTGCTACATAAATACATAAACAAAAAACAATGACTTTAGATTAAACAAAACCAAGTTTTAAAAATATTTTTTGTTTAGGAAGATAAATACCAGCAACTTCTCTCCGTGTAAAATACCAATCCTGCACCATTTTCCGATATTGCTCGGTCAACATTGTGATTGGCAGTTTCCTTGATTTCAGTGTACAAGCATTAACAGACTCAATACAATAATTGTAACGAGTGCGTGGGGAATATGCTCTGGACCATCTCCGCATATCTGCTTAAACTAGCTTGTTGTACGCCTCAGGCTGAATAGCATGCAGTAATAGCATCTTACGATCAAATTCTTCATGTGTATACGCTTTGCATATGCCCCAATATAGCCCCTTTGTTTTTTTATTTTTCAATGAAAGGTTCATCATTAGATGACGACAGCATATAGCATGGAACGCCAATGGGGTATTCATTGCGTACAGCTAACGCAATAGCAGGATGCCTATCAGATATGATAACCAAATCCTAGCTATCGCCTATGCATTCTTTAAGTACTAAAAACCACCATGACAAACAATGACCAGTCTCCCCTCTGCATATACCATAAGCAATGGGCACAATTTGGTTGTTTCCATCCATGCCTACAGCTAACAAGTTTGTATCTTTGTATAAACCCTTTAAATGTGCCCTATCGACTATAAGCAAAAGACAAAGATGTTGCACGAAAGTTCGAATCTAAAAAAATTAAATTTTGTAAACACGTTATAATAAATAAACTTACAATAACATATCACATATATTTATTTTAAAAAAATGAATATCACTCACTGAAACACCAATGGCAACGAATAACATCTCCAAAACTCCTTGTTCGTTTGTCTTGGTACGTGTGATAGTGCCCGGGTTTTTTTTTGTAGGTTGTGACAATAGTACGACAACATTTCAAACGATTCTGTCGGTGAACCCCTTATCATTTCCAACCCATAATCCTTTCCTCTCCATGCTTGTTGGTAAGATATACTTGTTTTATACTGCGTCAACATGTCTTTTTACATATCTTTTGGTTTTAAATCTCGTCTAGTGTCTTTTAACTTTTCACTAAAAATGTGCCCAATAACTTTTTTATTTGCATTTCGATGGTTAGGATATGTTTGAGTTTTGGTACACGTGTGAATATCTACCATACCTGTAACTTCAAACACATTTGTACCTTGCACGCGTCTAGTGTTAATTCTCCATTTGCATTCTTTATAATGAAAGCATTTACAATCAAACCTATCTGGTTCCGACTTTCGTACTAAAAACTGGAAACCTTCTTCTAAACTTTTCAAACCCAATGCTACTTCTAATTTTTCTCTTGTGTAAAAAACTTTTCGACAAAAAAAAAAGAATCACTATCATATTGCTTTGAATTTATTGGTTTGGACTGGTAAAGAGGTGTTTCTGGAACAGCAGGCATTAATGAAAAAATATTCTTCCAATCATGGTGAATTGGATTTGGGTTATCATCTACACCAACATAACCATCATTGTCTTCATCTTCTGCATCATCATCTTTCCTGAATGCAAATGATGATCCTGGTTTTTTGAAATTTGCCTCATCTTTATACCCGGACTCATTATTTTCAAAAACATTTGATTCAAAAATTTTAGATGGGCCATCATTAAAAAGTGACATATTATTATTCTTAAAATAAGATGAGTTGTCTTGAAAAACAGATGACCCGATGTTTTGGCTAGGTGTTGTTTCAAAAAAATTATAAAAGGCTGGGTTATCTTTCGTTGACCTAAAATATGTAGTTTCTTCCAAATGTTTGGATTTAACCACATATAGATGTGACATTCTTGCATTTGAATAAGCGAAATCAGCAAAGAAAGTTACCTCGTCATCGTCAGTGATATCCATTCGAACGTCAATTGAAGGGTGCTCAAATTTAAAATTCAGTCGAACATTGGGATCCAAATTAAATTTAGAATGCACCAACCCAACTAAACCTGAGTACGTAATATTAGTAGGCATAACCACACCTCGTTGGGTATTATCAAAATGTAATATACATTTAAATTTATTTATATCTGAAGTCATAGCTGCGTTTATCTGAATTTATGTGTGTTTGAAGTATTGACTATTTTTCGATATACATTTCGGTTTATAAATACATGTAACAATTTTATGACAATGATTTACATGAAATATGACATAGATTTGACAGCTCTATGACAATTGTGTGTACGTATAATTTTTTACGCGAAATATGACATAGATTTGACAACTCTATGACAATAATTTGACTACTCAATGACAATTGCGTGCACGTATACTTTTTTACGCGAAATATGACATAGATTTGACAACTCTATGACAATGATTTGACTACTCAATTACAATTTCGTGTACGTATAATTTTTTACGCGAAATATGACATAGATTTGACACCCATTTCCTCTATTTAAGTCTTACTTTGTTATGCTAGTTATACTCATTCTTTTACGATATTGGTTAATAATATATTTCTATTACATTTTTAAAACAATGTCGGACAACATACCATTCGACCTTCAAGTTGATATCATGAATAAACTTCCGGTTAAGTCTTTACTACAGTTTCGTACTGTGTCAAAGAGATGGAGGTCTTCCATAGACCTTTCCAACTTCATATGTCGTTACAGTTTTCGTGAGACAGATATGTGTTGTTTTAACTTAACATATATGCAAGGTAACGTAGGTTTTATGTTTTCAATAAATGATAATTTAGCCTTCACGCATCTAAATACACCTTTTAATCTTCGAACTCTTAAGCCAATTGCTACTACTTCTGAAGGTGTTTGGTGCTTTTCATACGGTTCAAATATGATGGTCGTTCTTTGGAACCCATCAATAAAAAGATCTGTAGTGTGGTCGAAAAAATAAGATCTGGAGTTAGTTTAAATTAATCTAGAATTCGGTTTTCGCTTGTGGTCGAAAAAATAAGATCTGGAGTTAGATTTCATTAATCTAAAATTCGGCTTAAGCTTGTGGTTGAAAAAATAAAATCTAGAGTTAGTTTTTATTAATCTAGAATTTTGTTTTCGCTTGTGGTCGAAAAAATAAAATCTGGAGTTAGTCTTTATTAATCTAGAATTCGGTTTTCGCTTGTGGGTGAAAAAATAAGATCTGGAGTTAGTTTTTATTAATCTAGAATTTGGTTTTCGCTTGTGGGCTAAAAAATAAGATCTGGAGTTAGTTGTTATTAATCTAGAATTTGGTTTTCGCTTGTGGTCGAAAAAATAAGATCTGGAGTTTGTTTTTATTAATCTAAAATTCGGCTTTCGCTTGTGGTCGAAAAATTAAAATCTGGAGTTAGTTTTTATTAATCTAGAATTCGGTTTTCGCTTGTGGTCGAAAAAATAAGATTTGGAGTTAGTTTTTATTAATATAGAATTCGGTTTTCGCTTATGGTCGAAAAAATAAGATCTGGAGTTAGTTTTTATTAATCTAGAATTCGATTTTCGCTTATGGTCGAAAAAATAAGACCTGGTGTTAGTTTTTATTAATCTAGAATTCGATTTTCGCTTGTGGTCGAAAAAATAAAATCTGGAGTTAAGTTTTTATTAATCTATAATTCGGTTTTCGCTTGTGGGCGAAAAAATAAGATCTGGAGTTAGTTTTTATTAATCTAGAATTCGGTTTTCGCTTGTAGTCAAAATAATAAGATCTGGAGTTAGTTTTTATTAATCTAGAATTCGGTTTTCGCTTGCGGTCGAAAAAATAAAATCTGGAGTTAGTTTTTATTAATCTAAAATTCAGTTTTCGCTTGTGGTCGAAAAAATAAGATCTGGAGTTAGTTTTTATTAATCTAGAATTCGGTTTTCGCTTGTGGTCAAAAAATAAGATCTAGAGTTAGTTTTTATTAATCTAGAATTCGGTTTTCGCTTGTGGTAGAAAAAATAAAATCTGGAGTTAGTTTTTATTAATCTAGAATTCGGTTTTCGCTTGTGGTCGAAAAAATAAGATCTGGATACCATAATGTACATTAACTACATAACCAGCCATCAACATTGATACACACCTAACATAAACACCATTGACTACCAGAAACCAACAAAACCAACCAACATTGACCAAAACCAAACGTTCAACTTTGCAAGTAAACATAAGAAGCGAATAAAACCCAACTAATGATAAGGTATTTCCTCGGCTTGTTAGCCCGCTCCTCCTCCATTTTTGCCCGAAGCTCCGCCTGGTTTGCACGGGTCTCCTCCTCGTTTGCTCGGTGCTCCTCCCAGTCAGCCCTCTCTTGCTCTAACCCCAACGCATCTTCCAGAGCATCCATGGTCCTAATTAGACCAGGGATGATGTCTAGAGATCGGTCGCACATGGGTGGATCCACTCAGCTAATGAAGGGACAGCTAGAGTTCTGTCAAATGAAAGAAATGTAATTAAAAGAAAAAGAAAACAGAGGCAACTTGTAAAATGTAACATTATTATTTTTTCAATCAAGAGTCAAACTTACGTATGTGGGGCATGAGTAGAAGCACCTACCAGAATTCCTGTTCGTCCAGGAAGTTCTTACGTCGCATTTAAGACCACAGGCGCAAAGAACCATTTTTTTAGGTGAACAAGATTTTTGGGTGACAAATCTGAACAAGATGATGAGCAGTAAGTGTAGCTTCAAGGGTGTGTAATAGTGAATGCGTAATCGTGTTGTATAAGAATGGAAGAGGTTAAACTTTAGTTGCAAAAAATGTCCCTCAACACAAGTGTAAATGTGCTAGTGGGCCTATCAGTTGGATTTGATGGCAGGAACAGTGAAATGATGAAAATACCCTCACGTGCAACGCACGTGAGGACTAACTAACGAGTTTTCCTAATTAGAGTTAGCCAAAAAACCATTTTTGCATGAATAGTAACAGCTCAAGGACATTATTTGCAGAAATTCGAAAGGTCAGGAACATCTTTTGCAAATTTTTTTTGTAAGAGGACATTATTTGCATTTTTTGCAAACTTTAGGGACATTTTTTGTAGTTTTCTTTATTAACTATGTGTTCATGAGTCATTGGTAGGATTAATAGTGTTAATTAATCCGACCATTTTTTTCCATTCACCTCCTTTCACTATATATTGAAAGAGTCTTTTCATCTTTGTGCACACCAAGAAAATAACTCACTCCTCTCCTTTGTTCACCATTAATCTCGAGCTTGTGTGTATCCTTTTGTAATAGAGGGAAGACACATTTTTTGGTTCGCCTTCAACCCATTTGTGCTAACGGGGTTATCCGTCGTTGTTGTATCCTGGAGATAGACGTTCACGATTCTCAAGCACCGCGGAGAGGACGAATCTGTCTTAAGGAAACTGTAAGCATCACAGGTCTCAACATTTTCCTTGTTTGTGTTTTTTGAGTCTCCACGTCCAAAGATTTACGGTATCGTTTCTTTACACTTTTATGTTTCCATGCTACAGTTTATTTGTCTCTTGTAGCAATACACTTAATATATACAACATGAATATTAGTGAGAGCATCAACAATGCACAATGCACACCTATGTTACTTAGTTTAGGATCAATTAATATGATGTGGAACGTTTTTATAGCATCTCGTGACTTGTGGGTTTTACATGTTTCATCGCACTTTATGAAACTATCAGTGTATGTTAGGCGACAATAGCAGTGGCATTTAGAAGTAGTGACAAGCAACATCAGAAGCACTATAGCATGAAGCACTAGTTATTTGTTTTGATAAAGTGTTTGCTAACAATCTGTATGTTTGTAATTATTAGGTGTAAACACTAGTTGTTAGTAAACGGTCCTTCAAGTAGCATTTTGATTTGGAGCATTTAGAAAAATTAGTAATTCTAGTTGCTTGTTGTCAACCAAGCATTGTATATAGGCCCGGATTTGAGCATATGCGGGATAGGCGATCACACAGGGCCTCTATTTTTAGGGGCCTCCGATGTCAAAATCTTCAGTATTAATATGTATTCGTTTTGGTTTAATATCGTTAGAAGATGATTTATAGGATGAAAAATATAAAACTTTTGTAGCAGGGAAAAAAAATTATGTTTTTGCGTTTTAATGGAGGGGTGTGCATCTGGTCTAAACCCGACCCGACCCGTCCCGAACTGACAAAGCCCGAATCCCGATTTCGCCGGAATTGCAAACCGAATCCCGACCCGAAACCAATCGGATCGGTATCGGGACAGTCGGGATCGGGCTCATTTGTCGGTTTTCATTGTTGTTTTGTCGGTTTTCATCCCGTCCCGACCCGACTCCCGAGTTCACCGGAATTGCAAACCGACTCCCGACCCGTTTGCTAGTCGGGATCGGAATCGGGCCGGCGGGTTTGTCGGGATTGGGCCGGAAATCGAGATGGGGGTGATTTTGCTCAGCCTTAAGAAGATAATAGAGATCAAGAAGATAATAAAAAGCTATAAGAAATATATTGTGTAGGCCCCAAGCTTTTATTTATCTTCTAGTGCTATTTTTTAAGTTCAAGTTAAACCCATCTTTTCAATTTATTATTTTAACCTCTTAAAATTAGTGGTTCAAGATATGGGAATGTTTAAACAATCTTTTTTTTAGAGAAACTATATTTTCAAAGTAAACTATATTTGCTGCTTGGAAGATGTCTTAGATAAAAGGTTTTAGCTATGATGTTTCTAAAAAAGAATACCTAATAGTTCACTTTTAAAAAAATGGGTAAAATGCACTTAGAGGGTGCTCGGTTGAGGGGTATAAGGCCTAATCAATGGGAAATGAAATGAAACAAGGTGTTTGGTTGGCTCTAATGCAATGACCCATTACCCAATAGTGGGTAATGGGCCATTACCCAATAAATTAGAGGTAATGGTTTCCTTACCTTTTTCTTTTCCTTAGCATTCCTTTTGCCTTTCCTTTTATCATTCCCTATTTTGAACCAAGCGCACCCTTACATTAGAATATAAGTGAGTATAATGGTACTTCAAATTTTGAAGTTGAATGATCTATTTTAGAATTATGGCACAGGTCTTTTAAATTTCACGGGACAACCTGATTATATATAATATGTTAAACGTTAGTTTCTAGTGGCTTCAAATCGCTCATGTGACAAAGATGCCTTAAGTGGGCCACCTACCCATTTAATATCACTTTTTGTTTCATAACGAGGATGTAAACCCGCGCTTCGCGGCGGAAAGTTTGATTACAAAATTATTGGTTTCCATTGCGCTCCGCCACAGAGAGTGAGTGACTAACTCTGTAACAGATTGATAACCCCAAGGACTACTTCTATAACTTGTTTTTAAATTTTGTTATGGAAACTCTTTACGTTAGGTGTTTCGTCCAAATAATTTGTCTATCAATATGAACCAATTAAGTATTAATGATCTTTGGCATAATGAAAGAAAAAAACGGTTCAATGTACAATAATTTAAAAAAAAAAAAAAAAAAAAAAAAAAAAAAAAAAAAAAAAAAAAACTACGATTTCACCGAACACTCATAGTAGCACGCCATAGAGTTAATAACTGCATCTATGCACATACTCGCGTGAGAAGCAGATAGCCTGGCAACCAATACCAAATGTTGGACTTTTAACATACCACCTCTCCTAATTGTCAATTTGCTTCCTCTGTTATCTTTGAGAACACTGCTTGGCATGTTAGAAGTTTTTGCACGAAGAAACTTGTACTTGTACCTACAGCGTGAAAAATGATTATAACACAATTCTATGCCAATGCAAGCCCAAGACTTAAATCTTAAATAAACATTAATTTTCTGTAATGAGGGGCATTTCAACTTATTAATTTAAAATGGGTCAATTCATGTATTGTTGAATCTTTCAAAGGGTAAATTCAATGAATATTAATTAAAGTAAACATGTCAAATGGATCAAAAGTGGTCCAAAGTGTATTAGTGATGCATAAAACCTTGTAAATCATTCTATTCATATTATTAGTGACTTAATCTTCCTATCATCATACTTGAACCACTAAAACTTGTTGGTGATCAGGCAACAAACCGAGATACTTGAATACGGAACTACGACCTTGAATGAAAATACGATACACACAAGCAACTATATATCGACAAAAAGTAGAAGCAAGCACACGTGATATTAACCCTTAACCAAAACGATTAGTTATTGAAAAGAATATGTAGTACAACGACCCCTCCCCCCTCACCTCTTTATTATAGAGATGAGGGGGGAAGAAAACCAACTCTAGAAAGAGTTGAAACCGGCTGCTAACAAAGGAGAAAACTAGACTCTCGAATGCTCTAATAAGCAAACGTTTATGACCCTATATATATAGTTCTTATAGTCGGTTATGCATTGTCAATTGCATGAACCGACATATACATACATAAATTCCCTATTTGACTACAACTTGAACTAATTAAGACCCCTCAACTCTAGACTAATATTAATACTAATCTTAACAATTTCCACCTTAGGATTAATATTAGACTATGCCGATACTCAGCAGCTTTAACCAGTGCTGGAACCTCGGAACAGGGACTGCCTTTAACAAGACACCAGTAGAAAAACCCGCTACTAACCTTAGCTCAGCTCCTGACTCTATCTAGAGTCCCTTTAGCCAAATAGCCTCCTTTGCAGCCTCCGTAAGTGTCATATACACCGCTTCAGTTGTTAACAAAGCCTTCATGTGCAGCATCATAGCTTCTGAGCTTCCTGCACATCCTTGTATCATAAACCCGTACCTTGTGATTGATCTACCCATGGCGTAGTCAAAATCCACAATAACGTGTACGTCTGTCTGTAATCCACGATCGAACCTATCCAACATACCCACATCTACAGATGCTATGTCAGGTCTCGTGCAGACCATCTGATACTCCCGGCTTCCAACCGCATATATATATGACCACTTACCATTCTTTTCCACATCACAGTCCCCTGATAGACTACCCTCCAACGACAGTATGGAGTGTCCCTCCAACAAAGTTTGTACCAACTCTCCGTTGTGAACCCTGGACTGTGACCCCCTCAGAGTATTATCACTCTGATTCGTGATGATCTCCATACCAAGTATATTTCCTTTTGCTTTATCCAGCAATCCCTTGGTAACCCAGATCTCAGCCTTGCATTCGCAAGAAAAAACCATACCATCTATATAGAGAAATAGATGTATGAACATACCTGGTGTATACTTCCAGTAATAGTTGTGGCTGTCGTCACTGCTTTTCCTGCAACCGTTGCTGAGCACACACACATCTGACTGAGTATCCATTTCTTCTTTCAATCCAGTCTTCCACTTGGAAATCACCTCACAAGCAACTGTATTATTGAAAGTCAATGACTCATGTGCGTATATCTTCTCCACTGCAGCAACTGCAAAGGCAGCCTCATTACTGTTTTCTCTATACCTGTATAGTTCCCGTGCTTAGTGTTGCTCCTTATCACGTGCTGAATGATAGTCTATTAAATCCTGAGTTTGTACTTCCTGTGAACCAACTACCTGACCGACATTCCCCTGAGGTTCCACCTCAAATGTATGATCCCCAAGCGGTTCCACCTCAAACTCAACTCCCTACAACACCTGCACTGAACCCGTATCTACACTAGAACCAATGAAAGTTTTCTTGTATTCCTCACTCTCATTGAAACCCATATTCCTGTAAAGCACTACCTTTGAAGTAACGTCATCAAACCTCCAAAGCTGATAACACACCATACCTTCACAGTATCCCAGGAATATGCACTTGACCTTAACCGGTTCAAGCATCCCTTGCTTAATACTAGCAAGCCAACCAAATAACCCCAACATATCTATAAGCGTCTTGAATCCAATCGCTGATGATGGTGACCTATTCACTAGATATGTAGACTTGGTTGTATCCTCTGCCTAAAAGACCTTGGACAGACCAGACTGAATCAGAAAACAACATACCTTTGTCAAGAGTGTCACGTTCGTCTTCTTAACCAACCCATTCTGCTGCTGTATACCTGCAATACCCAAATGTTGGGCGACCCCACTCTTCATACATTGTTGTGTAGACCTCTGATTACAAGAATCAAGAACATTACCTGTCTTGACCTTCTTCCCAGTCTGAGATTTTCCTAATTACTTCCTACCCTTCAATGTCTTCCTGGTCACTGCCTGACCGTCCAGGGTATATACACAGTTAGCCTTCCTTGTTCCTGATAAAACCACCAGTGAACCCTTTATAACCTTGATCTTGCCCGACTGCATCTTCACGATAAAACCCTCGTTTACAAGAGTACCCAGCGATATCAAGTTTCGCCTTAATTCTGGAACATACCTGACGTTGTCCAAAACGAAACTTGACCTATCCCTCATCTGTACTTGAACCTTACCCGTCCCATGTAGACGGCATTCCCTGCCATCACCTAGCAGTACATTACCACCGTCATACTCCTCAAAATCAAACAAGTAATCTCTCCTGTATGTCATATGGTATGAGCCCCCTAAATCCATGATCCAGTCCAACAGTTGTTCAACACTCATGGGCATCATAACATCAGCACTGTCATACCTATCAGCTCCAGAACCGGATACATGATATTTATTCCTGACAAAACCTTGAGATTTCTTGTGATTATACCTGGGACAATCCCTCTTCAAATGCTCCTCAGACTGACATATATAACACTTGAGTCTGCTGCTTATTCCCTATGACTTTGACCACGAACTACCTTTACCCTGCTGCATATCACTTTGATCAGATTTGCCCCTCACAAACAACCCTTCACCACCATCAACCTTTGCTTCCGTCATCCTTTGAAGTTCCCTAGAATGAAGTGTCGCGACCACGTCTTCTAGCTTCAAAGTATTCCAACCATATAGCAAAGTATCCACGAAATTACCGTAAGACGATGGTAAAGATGTGAGTAATAATAATGCATGATCCTCATCCGATATAGCAGTATCTATAGTCGCTAAGTCACCTACCAGCTTATGAAACTCATCAATATGTTCAGACTGACTCTTATCCGGATGCATGTGAAAAGTATATAACTTCTTCTTCAAGTACAAACGATTAGCTAAAGACTTTGTCTTATATAAAGTCTCTAACTTTTTCTAAATCCCCGTTGCAGTCGTCTCCTTTGTTGATCAATTTAACGCATGTAATAAACCTTACAAAAATCGATCAAACCAAGAAACCCTTAAAAAAAACAAAAGCCCTTTCTTACTCAAATATCGATTAAACCTTGGCAATCAAACCATCCAACAAATCGACAACCCTTGAATCAAGATAGGAACCAACGATTTTTTTTTTTGAAGTAACCCTTGTCGTACTTTAATTTTGCAACATATTTCTTGTAACCAAAGAAACCCTACAACCTCGACAAGTCTTGGACTTTCTTTTCAGCGACCCTTTGTTTATTCTTAATACCTTGTGATATAAACCTCACAACATCGAACTAAACAAATTACCTTGCACAAAACTTAACCCCTTCAAAGTAATAACCTTTTTATTTATAAATATTGAATCTTTAAAAAGTAACTTGACATCTTGTTACTTTTCCAGCCAATATCTATAAAGAAAATAATCAAAATAAACATCACCTTGAAGTATTGTTGACTTTATTCCTCCTTAAAAGCCAACCCACGTGATGTCTACTCCTTATCAATCACGTGACCTGATGTGTCTTCTTCGTCTATAACCTGACAAATCCAGTAGACACCAAACCTTTGTCGATCTTCAGTTAACCGAAAACCAACAAATAAAAACAATATCACGTGCTCCCTTCAAAAAGTAACATTCCGTGATTAATAAAAACGATTTCTGTAAGACTTTAGTTGTCTTCCCTCCAAAATCAATTATTAAACAACACCTGATGTCTTCTTCTTCTTTGTCAAAAACCGACAAAAAACCAAAACGACACCAGAACTTCTTGCCGATCTTCTATATTCTGAAAATCAACAAACGTTAAGTTTTCTTTAACCCGTCAATAACCTCGACTAATCGAAAACTTAAGAAACCCTTTTGAAGTAATCCTCCGTTCTTCGAACCCGAAGAACCGAAACCCGAAACTCTTTTGCTAACCCTTGAAGTTGATGCCTTACACTTCAAGTAAACTTCGCAAAACTGGAATTTCAAAAAAAAAACCTTTGCTTCACCCTTGAGGTCGATGAACCTTACACCTCAAGAAGACCTTGCTATCAAGATTTTAATACCCAAAAAACTCGATTTCAAGAAACCCTTTGAATCTTTTCTTGTCACAAACCTGGACAGAAAACAAGCTCCAAAGTAAACCCTTATTGTCGACAAGCTGCTGCACCTTCCTTGTGTCCACAAACGAACACAAGAAACCCTTGAATATCGAAACCTTTGAACGCAAAAAACCTGCTGCCCAAACCTGTCAATATTCAAGAACTTTCAACAAGAATCGACCTAGTTTCTCTCACCTTCGAACCTAAGCTCTGATACCAATTGTTGGTGATCAGGCAACAAACCGAGATACTTGAATACGGAACTACGACCTTGAATGAAAATACGATACACACAAGCAACTATATATCGATAAAAAGTAGAAGCAACCACACGTGATATTAACCCTTAACCAAAACGATTAGTTATTGAAAAGAATATGTAGTACAACGACCCCTCCCCCCTCACCTCTTTATTATAGAGATGAGGCGGGAAGAAAACCAACTCTAGAAAGAGTTGAAACCGGCTGCTAACAAAGGAGAAAACTAGACTCTCGAATGCTCTAATAAGCAAACGTTTATGACCCTATATATATAGTTCTTATAGTCGGTTATGAATTGTCAATTGCATGAACCGAAATATACATACATAAATTCCCTATTTGACTACAACTTGAACTAAAGTTTCATTAACACCCCTCAACTCTAGACTAATATTAATACTAATCTTAACAAAACTTGATATAAAAACTAAAAATTCTGGGGAAACTTTTTACATCAACTTAATCCAACCTGTTTTGAGCGGGACAAAATTACTCGTTCGACCCGTTACCCAAACCCACACAAACATATTTGACACTTGTGCTTTCTCAGTCCTTATTGACATGAGTATGCATTGCAAAAAAATAATAATAATAAAAAAAAGGAATCATCTTTCTTCTCTTTGTTGTTTATATAAATTCTAGTTAGCTGTTGTAACAGAAGTTGGTTAGAGATTAAAATGCATGCCTGTGACTCTGTGAGACACAATCTGATCACAGATGAAAGCAGAGAGGAGATCCATGTTTGTATAATTGTTTGATGACGATACTGGAGATCACAACTGTAGCTGTCTGCATTCCTGATATTAGGAGACCGGCATTAGAATAATTCCCCTGCTGCAAAAGCAATAATGAAACAGCTTATTAGAAAGGCTAATCAATAAGATATTCATGTGATTAACATTCCATTCATTAGGCCGTTTGGTCATTTGGCTAGAACTTTTCCTGCCAGGCAAACTCAGGTCATTGGTCCTCTGGTTAAACATTTTTCTCATAGGAAGGTGGAGGTGGCAACTGAATCGGTTGTCGCTCTTGGGAAATTCACGTCTTTGGATAAGTTTTTATGTGCAGAGCACTCGAAGACTATAATTGAGTTTAAAGGAGTCCAATTCATGGTCTGCAAGGTTTTATCATGCAAACAATTTTAATGGCTCATTTTGTCCTGTAATTATAGATCCACCCATACATTGAACAACAATGTAAATACGTTAACCAAAACCATATGAGAAGTATAAACCTTGGTGAAAGTGGGAGGAGATCAAGGGAATCTTCAACATGCCATCCAGGTATCGTCTCAATAAATTACTCAGATATGCTATTGGAACTATTTGATCCGTTACTCGGTCCGCTAGACTTCAGAACATGCCATCCGATGATTGCAGGATTATGTCAGGGGATAAATACTTATTGTTCACATCCAAGTTCTTCATATTCCTAAACTGCAACGTCCTCAATCAGGTATGTTGCAGGCTGCAAATATTAGGAAGCTCTGTAAACTTTTGCCATTGTAATGTTATATCTGACCACAGAAATATTACACATATTAAGCATATTTAAAACACACATCATAAACCTTTGATCCAATAAAAATATTACGCCGCTTAAACTTCAAACGACTCAAGTGTTATTTCAAAATACAATAATCCATTTCATTAGAAAACCTGGTCATGACTCTTATGTGTGGTATTCTTCACCCGCATAGAAAGTAATAACCGTGACCCATTCATAAGATACCATACCAAAATAGCTATCTCTAACTCACATGAAACAAAGACTTAAGTATGAAACATTGTATAAGGGAAAGGAAACTTACATCGAGTAGTTTCTGTTCCAACAATACTTCATCACTGGTGGTACCATAGATCGAAACCATGATGAGGGACTATTCGTAGTAAATTTTTAAAACGAGTCCATGCATCATAAATAGGTTCATCTCGATATTGTTTGAACATCAAGATGTCATTAGGAGTGAATGGGTTTCGTGGTCGGTAGTATGGTGGATTCGCGTACTCCATAATGGTGAACGGAAGAGTCAATGGAAAGGTTTCTACGAACAAATACACAAAGAAAAGATAGACTACAAGAAAGCTAATAAAAAGAAAATAAAAATCTCACTAAAAAGGAATCTAATGAGTAGACCTAATAAAAATCAAATTCAACCTAAACAATAACTATTCCCCGGGCTGCGGCGCCAAAAACTTGATGCGTGGGAATCGCAACAGGCTTTACCTCTCGAGGGATCCCGAGAAGCTTACAACCCCCACCAGGCAGTGTACCTGATCGTTGTAGTATAGTATAGTGACAAGTACCGGGGGATTGATCGTTCAGCTAGGAATAGTGTCGTTAGGATTGAAATTAATCTAACTAGGTCTAAAGGTGAAGGATGATTCTTTTTATGTTTTTATATTTTATGAAAAGCAATTAAAAATCTCGGGTATTGGAAGGAGGGGCGGAATTAGTTGCTAATCAACTAACCCAAAAGCTACTAATTAAACTAATGTGCAAGAAAACTAAACTAAGGTTCTACAAGATAAGTGAAGCATGTCTACCCATGATATGTTACTCCTTGCTAGCTATCCAATCCTACCTATTGAATTGTAACCTTGTTTTAATTGACGGGTTGTATTCCTTAATACCATTCATGGGGTGGCATACATAACTCCCCAATTCTATGAGCTCTTATCTCCTCCTACACCATGCCCAGCACAACTATAGGGATTGTAAACAGTGGCTCATGCATTAAATATAACCAATAAAGACCTAGTACGCCTCGGTTCATGTTTCTTAAGACGTTCAAGCATGTTACCATTTGGAGATCTGCCAGTTTTCTTAAGCCTAACATATAAATCATTCAATCAAAACAAGAATCAATAGGAAATAAGGATTATAAACTAAACCAACTAGATCTATTGAAATTGTCACGCCTTAATTGATGGAGATAGACACACACATCAACAAGCCCTCATTGATGAAGATAGACACAACATCAACAAGAGATCAATGAGATCTAATCAATTATATACAAGTTTCACATAATCATAAGTAGACACAAGGTGAATTAGCAAAACATAATCAAAGAAAGACAATCAACAAGAATAATGAAAGACATAGTTGAGATAGAATCATCAAACCAATACATGATGTTTATGGAGTGATTGAAACCCTCTAAGTTGCTGGAAAAACACCCACCTAAACCCAGGAATCGACTTTATGGTTTAGGGCTTACAAAAAGTGAAGTTATGAAGTTATATTTATAGGCATGTTTTCTGTCGGCAAGGCTTGACGGCGTCAGCTCGTTCTCTTGACGCCGTCAAGACCATTTTTTCACTAAATTGTAGATCTCTTCGTCCTCTTCGTTTTCTTTTTTGAATCGCTCAAATCCGAGTTCGTATGCAAAAGTTATGGCCAAAACGGTGTCAGCTACCACGCGCGCAAGTTTTGACAAGTTAACATGTGACGGCCTTGGGTGACGCCTTCACATTCTCTCTGGGCCGTCACCACTTTTACTCTTGACGCCGTCACCAAAATGCCCTTGACGCCGTCATCAACTACGGATTTTAATTCTTGGGGTTTGACGCCGTCAGGAAATTACTCTTGACGCCGTCACCTACTGTTCCCAGCATGGAAAATTGAGACTTTGCCGTTCCCTTCACTTTTATGCTCCAAAAACGTCCAAAATGGCTTCTTTTCCAGAATTCACTCTCTAAGTACCTAAAATCACAAAAGGAACGATTTAGGGCAATATTTGATCAAATAAATTCGAATTCCGGCTTAAATGACCCCCTAAAAACGGATCATTTTTCGCCTTATCAGCGTCACAAAGTAGAGCGTCAAGAGTTAAATGTGTGACGGCCTGCAAATGTGGACTACATGACGACGTCAAATATAGATCAAGGCAGTCCGAGGATTATTTTGGCGGCGAGATGACGGCGTCACCCATTTGTTCTTGACGCCGTCAGCCTCTAATATCTATATATAGTTTTCTAATTTTCATTCATTAAAGAGGAACAAGTTTGGAGAAACCCTAAGGCCGAACCATATACGAATTTTACAGGTTTTTCAAGGGTTTTCAGCCCTTGAATGCTTACATGTGCTATTGAGATAAGTATTCTTTTAATTCAATCAATATGTCTATGTGTTGGTTGTCTATATCTTGTGCTTGTCTTGATTCCACCATGTTAGGCTAGATCTATCTTGTGTTTGCTTAGATCTAATGAAACCTAGATGTTAATTATATGTTAATTACCTGTTTATGGTTGTATTGGATGAATGATTTCAATGTTAGGCTTAAGAAAACTGGCAGATCTCCAAATGGTAATATGCTTGAACGTCTTAGGAAACATGAACCGATGTGTACTAGGTTTTATTGGTTGTATTTAATGCATGAGTAAATTCTAATGATCCCATGTTAGGAACATCTTAGCCGGCTCGACATAAGAGTGAAGTAGGCACTCATAGGATTGGGGAGTTAAGTACGCCACCCCATGAATGGTATTAAGGAATACAATCCGTCATCCACGCAACTATAACAAGTAATTAACGTGTAAAAGATATCTAGGGAGTAGTGAAATCTAAGTAAACACATTTCTCCACTTATTGCTCACAACCTTAGTTTAAATTAGTTTATTTTCATTTTTAGTATTTTATTTTGATTGCATCTTAGTATTGGGTTAGTTGACTAGCAACTAATTCCGCCCAAATCCTTCAAACCCGAGATCTTTACTTGCTTTCTAAAAAATATAAAAACATAAAAAGAATCATCCCTCATCTCTAGAACTAGTATTTAGGTTTTCTAATCCTAGCGACACTATTCCTAGCTGAACGATCAATCCCCCGGTACTTGTCATTATACTATACTACATCAATCAGGTACACTGCCTGGTGGGGGTTGTAAGCTTCTCAAGATCCCTTGAGAGGTAAAGCTTGGTGCAACCCTACGCACATCACAAACCTTTTCTAATGTATCCTAGATTTGTTCAATTACTGTTAGAGAATCCATTAGATGGGATACCCAAACCTCAGGATTATGTACCTACCATAAGGATGCCACCTAAAGTATTCACTTTTATGTCTCACAAGGGAGTAAATTTTTCGGGTAGGAATACACCTCTAAATGCTTATATGTTAGAGGTAGCTCACGCTGTTAGGGATGAAGAAAACAATAGTGGTTCTGCACATTCTAATAAGGATGATCAACCTGATTCTGCTGAGCATTCTGCTTCAGTACATACTCCTACACCACCTATTGTTTCCCCTCGGCATGGTGTTTCAAGTGAAAGGACTCCCTCAGTGTCAGCTTCTTTGGATAAATCTGTTTCTGCTCAAGGTACTTCTCCACAAAGTACTTCTTCTAAAGGTACTGCTTCAGAGGATACACAGGTACCTACTCCCAATGATTATACTTCCACAGGTGGGTTTCACACACCTAGAGGAGATGAGGGAATTGAAGGTGCTATGAGTAATTCTGATTTGACTAAGGAATTGGAGAAGATGAAGACAACTGTTAATGCTCAGGCTGCAGAAATCAAGAAGCTAAGACAGAAGTTCAGAAGGTTGAAGAAATTTGTTTGGCCTCTTGTTCAGAATTTTAGGCTTTATGTGAAAGAAAAGAAGCAGTCTCAAAAGCCAAAGTCAAAATCTTCAAAGAAGTCTTCTAAGTCCAAGAGGAAGCATAGGAAGTCATCCTTTACCAAATTGGGGAGGAATCAAGATGAGAATTTGGATAAAGATGATGCTAAGGTTAAATATTCAGAAGATGCTCATTTGTGGAAATATCCAGAAAGTCCAAAGACTTTTGTATCAGAAAGCTATATTGAAGAAGATATGAATATTGCACAAGAGGATGTGAATATTGCACAAGAAAAAGGTACTGAGCAAGAAGATGATGAGCAAGAAATTGTTAAGCTAGATGTGGATGCACAGAATATTCAAAGTAGTGGTGTTCAAAGTACTGCTGCAGAAAACATAAGTCTGCAAGGTACTGCTGAGCAAGGTACTTCTTCTAGGAATATTGATGAAAGAAATGTCACTGCGGCTGGACCTTCTACAATAAATTATGAAGATGAAGCTGGTCCTTCCACTTTTGTACAAGAAGAAGAAGTAAGAGTACATACTGCAAGTGATGATGAAACAATTGCTCAAGTTATGATGAATTTGAGGAAACCTACTGGAGGAATACATATTTCTGAGCCTGCACAAAAGGATGTTGAAAGTACTTCTGAATCAGAAGAGCTAGATCCAAAAGATAAAGGGAAAGGGATCAAGGTTCAGAAAGATGTTAAGAAGAAAAAGAAGAAATTTTCTATTGCTCAGATTAGAGAATTAGAGATTGCAGGAGATTTAGAGCTTGCTAGAAAGCAACAAGCTGAGTATTTGGCAGAAGTTAGTAGGCCAATTACAAAGAAGCCAATGACTATTGCTCAGGAGAGGAACTGGATGATAAGTTTCTTGAGAAAAAGAGGATACAAGAATTTGCATAGAATGAGGCATCCAGAAGTGAAAGCTCTATGGGATAAAGTATAAGAAGATATCAGAAAAGAATTAGAAAACTTTGTGCCCATGGAAGTTGATAGAAAGAAGAAATTAGAAGATATCAGAAAGGAACAAGCTGAGGAAAGAAGATTGAAAAGGAAGAAAGCAGTTCAAGATAATCAACTGTCAATAAGATTGAAGATGATTCATGAAGACACAGTTGATGAACTTAGAAACTATTTCAGAGTTGTAGACTTTGAGAATAAGAAGATTGAAGATTCTGGAAAGAAGTCCAAAATAATCTCATTTTCTGTGGTTGAATAAAAAGAAGGGAATTATTTTATGATCAACAGAGAAGATGAAAGCTTCACAAAATTCAATATGTTATGGGATGTGTTGCATTGTATTACAAGGGCAGATCTGTATGACTTATATGTGCAAGTGCAGACATACTATGCAGAGATTGAAGCTTCAGGAGTGGGATTAATTTTGCTTGGAGATTTAATTACCATCTGGGAAACTGAAGAAACAAGTGTTGATCCTCTGTGGAATGATCAAGAGAATTAGGAAATCACAAGATGGAGATTCTTTGAATCATCAGGAGTTCATACACTAGAGATGGAAGATGGTACCATGATTCATATGCTGGCTGAGAGGAGATATCCATTGATTAGAGAAATTATGCTCAGAATGCTGGATCATGGAATGGAACTTGAAGATGAATCTGAAGTAGCTTTGGATGTTATCAAGCTATTTATCAGATGGGTCAAGTCTGAAGAGTAATATTGCATAATACTGGTATGATTTGTTTTGTAAACTAAGTATTTTTCAAAGTACTGCAAAAACAAACAGTACTTTAACAAAGTACTGCTTGCTGATACAAACTAGTATAAGTTCTTTAAAATAAAAGTAAAATGTTTTGATGTTTAAAAGAAAAGTAAAAGGATTTGAAAAGAAACACATGGTGTTAGTATTTATATTGCACAACAAATGGTAATCAACTCACCATATTTAACAGACAAGAAAGAGTTTGACTCATCATGAGGGTACGGCTCTGATGTGATAATCAAATCCGTTTATGGTTGATAGTTTACCAAAAACTATATGGTTATCAACTCACCATACTCCAAGTGATTAAGAGTTGGCTAGTCCATAGTAAACGGCTATTGGTAAAGACTACTCAAATCCGTTGATAGCTGATGATTTGCTAAAAATCATAATTTTCAATGATTCACCTCTCACAGGAGTTAACACACCTGGAAGTGATGAGAATAGTATGAAACTTTTAAGATTTGATGATTACTGTACCCAAATGTTGCTGAGTTGCTGAGAAGATTTATTGGAAGAAAAGATGCTGATGAAGAGTACTTTGACACATGACGGATAGAAGACAAAGAAATAAAGAAACAATCTTTCTGAATGATTAAGGATTTGAAGATTAAAGACAACAAAGAAACTCGAAATCAAGCAAGTGGAGTTCAAGTTAGGGGAGGATTGTTGGGATATAAATTATGAAAGTACTTCTGTATGTCAAAGTACTGCTGCATGAAGAATAAAGTCAAAGTACTGCTGAAGGTAAAAGTCAACGTACTGCTGTTACTGAAGAATGCTTAAAGTACTTTGAAGGAAACAAGGACTTATGTGCAATATTAGCTAAGGATTAATGTGTAATATTGAACGAATATTCTAGAATTAGTTAGGGATAATAACTTGTCGTTCAAGGATTATGTGTTGTAAACCGACTTAAGGTTATCTATATAAAGAGCCTTAAGGGGTATTAGTCGATAGAAGTTTTATAAGTTTTAGAGTTGTTCAAAGTCGATAAATAGTTAGGGATTGTTAGTGAATCTGTGTAACAAAGCAGGTTCAAAGTTTGGTTAATATAAAAGTTCTTCTTAAGCTTTGTGTTAGTAGATTCCGCATACTTTACAAGGTTAAACAGTGTTTCAATATTAATAGTGTTGAGTTTACTCAATATTGTTAAACCCTTACAAGCTACAAAGTAGTTTGATCAGAGTACATCGATCCAACAACTTAGTTACTTGATTAGTTAAGATTGTCAAGTTACTAGATAGTTGGGCGTTGTGACTGGCGAATTGCTTATTGATGGTCATAATGGTCGAATGTGTATATTTGGTTGATTTATTGGTGTCAAGGCAATCCCGCGACAACGCGCTGGCTACCACACTCGTGTTCATTAAACTACACTATATATTTACTAAACATGTATAATACATGTTCTTTTACGTGATAATTTTGCTACGAATGCCTTTGTTGATTGTGTAGTGGCTTGAGACAAAGACTGCAACTTAATCATCTTCGTGATTGAGCAAGCGGGACTATAAGTAACTGCTTCAAGGATAAAGAGCAATAAGGGTATGAAAGTGTTATGTTGTGACAAAAATGACAGCTACAACAATTCTATAACAATGTTGTCTACACAGAAGTCTTTGTATCGATTATAAGTGACTTGTATTTTTTATTCTTTTTTCGCAATCAACTATATGTAATTTTTCTTACGTTTTTTTTAAAACATAAGTTTATTGTTTATTTTATATTTTTTAACGTGATTGTATTAAGATTTTTACGCAATCTATATCTTAAAAGAATTCTTGAAGCTAGTCGCCCATCGTGCGGGCCTTGAAGCTAGTATAATAATATAATAGTCTTATATTATATTTTTTTATTGTTTAGGGAGGAAGATTTGTTAATTAAATCTTCCTCCCACTTTTGGGAGGAAAGAGAAAGGAAACGGAAATTGTTATTGTGTAAAGACTAATATACCCTTTTTAAAACATTTTACATTAACAACTAAAGGACATACATGTAATTTGACCAAGTTATTTTCCTTTTCCTCCCACTCAAGAACATGATTAACATGATTACAATTAATTTCCTTTTCCTTTCCTCTATCTCAAGAACATAACAACTAACACCTACTTTCCTTTTCCCTTTCTTTTCCCTTTCATATTCTTTTCCATTTCCCTTCATTTAAAACTCGAGAACTGAGCGCTAAAGATCCAAGGAAGCTACTAGTGGATGGAAAATATATATATGGGTAACTGTTGGAAGGAAGTGTTTTAGTTTGTGTATACACGGTTTGTTTTTTATTGGAAAAAGAATTGTTGCGGTTCGGATCTGTTTGTTTTGGATTGGCTGATTGGTGGATGATACAGCAATGGGAAGAAAAGGCAATTGGATATCTTCGTTTTGATTCAAAAAATAAAGAGAGAACTGCAAAATACATCCCTGTGGTTTACACATTTTAGCATCTTACATCCATGTCAGAAACTTTTAACAATATACATCCCCCGTTAGGCAAACGTTTGCCACAATACATCCCTCGTTAACAAAGAGGACTAACAGTGCAAATTTTTTCACCGTTATCTCTTAACGAGGCTGAAAATATTACACCGTTAGCCTTCGTTAGCCAAACATTTGCACCGTTAGTCCTCTTTTTGGGTTTTTTTCCGTTTTTTACGTTTATCCGTTTTTTGTCAGTTTTTTTTTCCCGTTTTTTGTACGGTTTTTCAGTTTTTATCCGTTTTTTGTACGTTTTATCCGTTTTTGTCAGTTTATTTTTGTTTTTTGTACGTTTTTATCCGTTTTTTGTACGTTTTATCCGTTTTTTGTCAGTTTTTTTTTTCATTTTTTGTACGTTTTATCAGTTTTTATCCATTTTTTTGTACGTTTTATCCGTTTTTTGTCAGTTTTTTTCCGTTTTTGTACGTTTTATCAGTTTTTTTTGTACGTTTTATCCGGTTTTTGTCAGTTTTTTCCCATTTTTTGTATGGTTTTTCAGTTTTTATCCGTTTTTTATACGTTTTATCCGTTTTTGTACCTTTTTTCAGTTTTTATCTGTTTTTTGTACGTTTTAACCATTTTTTGTCCGTTTTTTTTTTCCCGTTTTTGTACGTTTTATCAGTTTTTATCAATTTTTAGTACGTTTTATCCGTTTTTTTTGTCAGTTTTTTCCGTTTTTTGTACGTTTTATCAGATTTTATTCATTTTAGTACGTTTTGTCCGTTTTTTGTCAGTTTTTATCCGTTTTTTATCAGTTTTTTTTTTGTTTTTTGTACAATTTTTTCAGTTTTTATCCGGTTTTTGTACGTTTATCCATTTTTTGTCAGTTTTTTTCGTTTTTTATACGTTTTATCAGTTTTTATCCGTTTTTTGTACGGTTTATCAGTTTTTATACGTTTTTTGTACGTTTTATCCGTTTTTTGTACGTCTTATCCGTTTTTTGTCAGTTTTTTCCTTTTTTTATACGGAAAAAAACTGACAAAAAACGGATAAAACGTACAAAAAATGGATAAAAATTGATAAAACGTACAAAAAACAAAAAAAAACTGATAAAAAACGGATAAAAACTGACAAAAAACGGATAAAACGTACAAAAATGAATAAAATCTGATAAAACGTACAAAAAACGGAAAAAACTGACAAAAAAAACGGATAAAACGTACTAAAAATTGATAAAAACTGATAAAACGTACAAAAACGGGAAAAAAAACGGACAAAAAATGGTTAAAACGTACAAAAAACAGATAAAAACTGAAAAAAGGTACAAAAACGGATAAAACGTATAAAAAACGGATAAAAACTGAAAAACCATACAAAAAATGGGAAAAAACTGACAAAAATCGGATAAAACGTACAAAAAAACTGATAAAACGTACAAAAACGGAAAAAAACTGACAAAAAACGGATAAAACGTACAAAAAAATGGATAAAAACTGATAAAACGTACAAAAAATGGAAAAAAAAACTGACAAAAAACGGATAAAACGTACAAAAAACGGATAAAAACGTACAAAAAACCAAAAAAATTGACAAAAAACGGATAAAACGTACAAAAAATGGTTAAAACTGATAAAACGTACAAAAAACTGACAAAAAACGGATAAAGCGTACAAAAAATTGATAAAAACCGAAAAAAACGGAAAAAAAACTGACAAAACACGGATAAAACGTACAAAAAACGGATAAAAACTGATAAAACGTACAAAAAACAGAAAAAACTGACAAAAAAACAGATAAAACGTACAAAAAACGGATAAAAACTGAAAAACCGTACAAAAAACGGGAAAAAAAAAACTGACAAAAAACGGATAAAACGTACAAAAAACGGATAAAAAGTGAAAAACCGTACAAAAAACGGAAAAAAACTAACAAAAAACGGATAAAACGTAAAAAATGGAAAAATAAAACCCAAAAAGAGGACTAACGGTGCAAATGTTTGGCTAACGAAGGCTAACGGTGTAATATTTTCAGCCTCGTTAAGAGATAACGGAGAAAAAATTTGCACCGTTAGTCCTCCTTGTTAACGAGGGATGTATTGTGGCAAACGTTTGCCTAACGGGGGATGTATACTGCCAAAAGTTTCTGATAAGGATGTAAGATGCTAAAATGTGTAAACCACAGGGATGTATTTTGCAGTTCTCTCAAAAATAAATTTTAAAAAAAAATTATAGTTATTTAATTGTTTGTTTTTTATGTCGAATCCAGGGTATTAATTCCAGAGACGACTTTTGTTGATGTCGAATCTAGGGTTCTTATTACCGAGACGACTTTTGCTGGTGTCGAATCTAGGGTTCTTATTCCCGAGACGACTGTTTGGGATACTTTGGTTTATCCTTCGGATACTTTGGTTGTCCGTAAAAAAAAATAAATAAATAAATAAAAAAGATACTTTGGATTATCCCATTTGCTTTGTTGTTTTATTTTGCTTTATTAGTTTACTACTCCAGTTCGAGCTTTCGCGATTTCGCCGCTCGAACTGCGGTGGAGTATTAGTGGATAATTAGGCCCAAGCTCAGTTTGTGGGTTTTGGGAATTAGGGTTTTACCATTATAAATAATGGTTATCAATAAAGTTATACCTACGGGTTTATTGTCATAATGGTAAAACCCTGATTCCCAAAACCCATAAACCGGGCTTGGGCTTAATTATCCACTAATACCTTGTAACCATGTACCTGCTATTAAGTTATAGCAAAAAAATAAATAAAAAATAAAAAATAAAATAAAATAAAATAAAAAATTAGGGTTAATAAGTTATAGCTGTTGATACATAATCTGGCGCGGGCTGGATTCAACGACTCTCTCTTGGCTGTTCATCGTCTTCTCGAGCCCTGAGTAGACCTGTCAACAAAGAAAACCCGTCAAGAGTGGACCCGAGGCTGTAGCCCCGGGATCCACATCAGACGGTCAAGTTAGTATTTATGCGATATAGCATATAAGAGTTAGGTTTAGAGTAACCTGTTGTGTTGTGTCGTGTCCCAAGAAGGGAATCCCAGCCCTATATTTATAATGCATTGAATTAGGGTTTAGGCGTAGAGTGGGCCGCTGTTTGCCGGGCATGGCCCATTCCTGGTCCAGTCCAGACTATACGTCCACAAGCCCCCCAAGTCTAGTGTGACATAGTGCATGGCTATGTTATGCTAGACTTAAGTTCTGTTCATGGCCACGTAGGCCCAATCAACCATGACGGCATGGCCCATGTGTGCGCAACTCAGGTGTACACATGGGACAGACTATACTGCTCAGCCCAAATGCGACAGTGCGCACTGGTTGTCCATGGCGCAATCCTGTTTAGCCCATTAGACTATATCCGAATCCGCGACCTTGTTGGCGCGTCCGCGGTGACCTGATTAACACCCGTCTTACATGACGGGGAGGGATGCGCATATGCTAGGTTTCCCGCCACCGTGTGACAGTAAAGACCACGTAAGAAGAACACGTAGTTCTATAGTTGGGGTAACACTAACATTACGATTGTGAGCGTCTCACAATGGTAAAGGTGGATCTCGTACGCTGCATTCTGGGTAAGGGCGTACCTTTTGTACCAGTAGCGATGCAGCATGGTGCGACAGAAGACGTGCTTCTGTGAGCGCTGTGCGCGACAAGGAGGTGCGACAGAAGACGTGCTTCTGTGCGCGACAAGGTGGTGCGAACATTACATCCGTCTTTACAACCGACAGAGAACGTCTCCCCTGCGGCAAGATGGTGCGAATATTTAAATCCGTCTTTGTACCGGGCTTGCAATACCACTTACGTACGATCTGCTTCCAAATATACCTGCGTGACGCGTACGGAAACAGTGGTACTATATACCCTGGTAGCCCCCCAAGTTTGATGGTGCTACTCGTGTAGGAGCATTAAACTTAGTTATTCAAATCCTGAAAAACACTTAATGCAAATATTAAAAGTATATGCCGCGAATCGCAACATATAAAACCTAATGAAGTAAAAGATTAGCGTGAAGCAATATATAGCACATAGCACATATAATTAATTGTTTTTTTTTCATATAAAAAAAAACCCCGGATGGACGCACCGTGACCACGACTAATAGTTTCAATCGCACGCACAAACGCAGATGGACATATCATGACCGAATAGACTCGAATATTTGTGGATGATCTCAGATGACCACGGCTTTTGTCCAGTGCACTCATGGCGATTGACTAGCATCGTGGTGCCTGTACGTGATAGTGCGCTCATGGCGCTAATCTGCGAAGATGTCCGAACGCACGTCCTAACGTGGGTAGATTTATCGTGACTGCGTTGTTCGAACACGTAGTTCTATAGTGCAAACAAGCGCGAATAGGCATACCAACCGTAAAAGCAGTATGTGCGCGAATTAATCCGCGGCTAAAAGATAAAGTAGGTCCGATAGCGTGGACTTAGTGCGGCTATATATAAAATCGTGTTTACCAAGTTAACAGATTTACATAAAATCTTATGAATATTTAAAAAATAACATATCTTAACACGTGAATACCACATCGGCCGGGTTTTAAAGTGCAACCAAAAAAAATACAAAGTTTTAAAGTTGCCGGCTTTTGAACTCGATGATTACTTTCCGGTGATGTGAGAGCACGAAACTTGTCGTAGTCATGTCCCACGGATGGCGCCACTTGTTGATACATAATCTGGCGCGGGCTGGATTCAACGACTCTCCCTTGGTCGTTCGTCGTCTTCTCGAGCCCTGAGTAGACCTGTCAACAAATAGAACCCGTCAAGAGTGGACCCGAGGCCGTAGCCCCGGGATCCACCTCCGACGGTCAAGTTAGTATTTATGCGATATAGCATATAAGAGTTAGGTTTAGAGTAACCTGTTGTGTTGTGTCGTGTCCCAAGAAGGGAATCCCAGCCCTATATTTATAAGGCATGGAATTAGGGTTTAGGCGTAGAGTGGGCCGCTATCTGCCGGGCATGGCCCATTCCTGGTCCAGTCCAGACTATACGTCCACAATAGCATAAAATAAAATTAGGTTAAGAAGCTTACAAAACTGATTCACGTACCCGCGTGTGGATTTCTCTAGAAGTTTGGTGAGTATAAGAAAGGGGAAAACTGTATATCTAACATATGGCTTAACCACAACCATAAAACCATTAAAAAATTCGATTTACTATTGTTTTTTCTGTACATCCCCTCACAGGCAACTGTAGTTGCCACAAAACCCGTTTGGTCGGATCGGGCAAAGGTGAATCGGTGGTGGGTTTAGTTCTCGGAGTTGCGCCGGTCGGATCTCAAAAAGAGAATGTTATACCAAATTGTTATTTGGGCTTGGATAGAGCGGGTTGCAAACAAAAAACGGACTCCAAAGCCCACTCAATGTTAGTTTGATATAATAACAGTTGGCACATAGTTAATTTCTAAAATAATAAATTATTACACTTTCATGTAACAAGATCTCACATCGTTTTAATTAGTTGAAAGTTGCTTAATAAAAATAAGAGGTGTGCTACACCCACCTACACTTTACAAAAATTTTCCCACACGCTGATGTGGCGGAGTGTTGATTGGTTGGTTTTCTGTGACCCACAGAAAACCAACCAATCAACACTCCGCCACGTCAGCGTGTGGGAAAAATTTTGTAAAGTGTAGGTGGATCTAGTATTTTTCTAAAAATAATAGGATAGACATTTATTATGAGACGTAATTCATTTTGGCCATACCAAGTTTCCAACCACTATTTTTTGATGTTGATGTTACTTTTTTTTTTTTGGAACAGCGTAATTCATGTAATTCATGTTGATGTTACTACATGGTGACATATGCGTCTCAAAAAGGCAAAATTCATATTCACTACTTATTACTAGATTCATATAACGCAACAATATATTAGTTGCCTTAGAAAATATAGAGATCTTATGCAGTTTAGTACTACATTAACTCTCTTCATGAGATAACAACTAATACAAACTACTAATAAAATTTAGAGAAAAACAGAACTTTGTACTTTAACTTGTTACAATGAAATAAGACACATTCCTCATAAAAGAATATGCATTTCTGTATAAGAATGTGTCTTTCGCAAATGATTTTTATTAGGTATAAGCTATTCCGACCCTCCTAGGATACAATATACCTTCGTTAAATAATTTTATTTTTTTAATTATTTTTTATATTTTTTATTTTATTTTTATTATAAAATTGCGAAACAAAATTCAGAACAAAAAAATGTAAAGTCTGACAAGTCACAAATAATTAAACACAAAAACTGCCAATGTCTGCCTAGCAGAATTGGTTAGGGGGCTCTTCCCCATGCGAGAGGTCTCGAGTTCGAGTCTTCCCATGGTGGTTTCTTCCTGTAGGAGTATGAGAGTGAGCTCTCACAAACTGCACTAACTATATCTGTAATAACCCAGCCGTTTAAAAAAAAAATAAAACACAAAAACTATGAAGCATAAAAGAAACTCTCTTGTACTATTAATAAAGTGACTAAAACTCCTTTTTATTATTATTGAATCGATGTTGATGTGAGAATGCATTAAATTTGAGATGTTACGATATATTGAAGATATATTAGTAGGTAGGTAAGCTGTTGGGTTTATTTTATTTTATAATGATTAAACGTACATAATAATAATAAAGGTATTATAAGGAATAAAATACAAAAATAGATAGATATATATATAGTTGGTCATATATTATCGATCGAATGAATGTTGCATAGATGTTGGATGATCAAATTTGTTCTTGTTCATGATCTTGGTAGTCTCGACTGTTATAAGGGGTAAATGCTTCAGCCAACCAGTTGTTCTTCCTCCAAGAATTCCATCCCATCTCTTGACAAATTTCATCAGTGTGATTGATGCTGAATGTTGAAATGCAACTCCTTTTGTAAAACCTTGTTGTCTTCTTCATTATTTCCATTTCTGCTGTTATCTGTTCCATCATTTTCTCCATGCTTGGTAGCTTAAACTTACCACCAATCAACCTCGCTAACCACTTGCAACGTATCTCTGAGGTGTGAAGATTCGAAACACTTTCCACGTAACCCATGAATGCCATGTTTGGAATGAAGGGATTAATCGTACCCCTATATAACGGCATCATGCCCGAAGGGAATTCTAAGAAACTAGAAAAGGGTTGAGGCATTACATCTCTAAGCTTCTTTTTACCGTCGTAACCAGTGGCAAGAAGGACGACGTCGGCCTCTAACTTGGTGTTGTCTTCAAACTCAACACCACCTTCGTAAAACCACCAGTTTGATGCTCTTTTAAAATTGATTTTACCCTTATCGGCCTCGTGGAAGAAGTTGTCAGGCAAAATGGCCATCTGACAAGATGCATAATCTTCTTCAAAAGGGTGATCTGGCTTTAGTCCGTATTTGGCAAGTGGAAGCTTCCATAGCAGATAAGACTCGATAATCTTGGAGGCTGCTTTTCTCTATATATACATTAGAAAGAAAAAAGGTCAGTCATTTGATTGAGTAATGATCAATGAATAAGCTAGCTAGTAGTAAATACGACGGACGTACGTACCGCAGGGGATAAAAGGTGGCAAAGGAGAGTCCTGAGAGGGCCTTGATTTGGAGTTTGATGGAGGAATTGAGAGAAGCGAGTTGAATAGAACAAGAAAAAAGGAAGACCCCAAATGGAGTAATGTGGAACTGTCCAATGCAATGTTCTAACAACCATTGTGCATGCTGGACCTTCTTCACCTATATATAAATTCATTAACAAAGGTCAACCAACAACACGACAAATGTTGAATTTTGACTTGTGTTCAGTTCAACCACTCTCTTCTACATTCTTTCTTTAATATTCTTCTTATCCATCTTTTAAAAAAAAAATCCCTAAATCATGCACAAAACACATTCCAACAAACAAAGTTTGTGCTAGACGGAAATATTACAAGTAATTATACCTTGGTTGGCTTCGGCACATTCTGTAGCAAGATCAATGCCTGATTTCTTGTAACCAACAACCACCACCTTCTTCCCTTTAACAAGTTGACGGGACTCCTCGGCGTTGAGCTTGCTGTAATCTTGAGAATGCATCACCTTCCCTTTGAACACTTCTGGTCCTTTCTTCATTCCATACTTTGGTATTATTGGCACGTCTCCGTATTTCCCCATACACACCACAATATACTCGAAACTGTACCACTGCATGCCTCAAATATATTAGAACTAACGTACGTACAATTCTATATTGCTTGCAACATGCATGCTTAGTTTTATGGTAATTAAATCAAACCTGAATATCATCATTGTTCTGGACAGCAACCTCCCACACGGGTTTTCCGGTATGCAAACCATCTGGCTGCTGGTCCTTGGCTAACCGAATTTCGACCACTCTAGAGTTAAACTTTATAAATTTGAACAAATCAAAATGGTTAGCATAAGAGTTGAGATATTCTAGTATCTCCATATAAGATGGGAAACTAGAATTATCCCTGAGTGGCCAAGGGTAATCAGAGAACTCATAGTCGCAACGAGGGGTTTGAAGCTTGGTGGTCCTAAAGGAGCAGTGCTTCCAGACTCCCCCAATGGAGTCGGTTGCCTCCAAGACCACAGGGTTGTGTTCGGAGAGTTGTTTGGCTGCGGCTAAGCCGCTTATGCCACCTCCGATAATGCCTATCTTGGAAAATATCACCGCCATTGATCTCGAGCTAGTATATATGCTTAATTAACAAGTTTGTGTGTGTGTTTTTTTAGTAGGTATCGAGAATGAAATGATATGATATTGTGTGCATTTGAAGGTGGTATTTATAAGAAATTGCATGAGCCAGGACGATGTCGTTTCACGTCCTTTGACTTTTTACCAAATTTGTGTTCATATTTAACTTCCATATATGGTCTACGTTTTCAAATGCTTTACTACACATTTTTTCAGATACTCTTTTCACGAGTTTTAATTTGGAAAGAAAAGAAGAGACGTGAAGAGGAAATTAAAAAAAAATTGCATTCTCGAGTTTTTTTTTTTTTTTTTTTTTTTTTTTTTTTTTTTTTTTTTTTTGAGAGAAAAGAAGAGAAGAGGAGAGGAAATTATGTCAAAAATTTTCTCCTAATCTTCTTCCCAAATTGCAATGATTTGAAGAGAAAGTGATTTTAAAGCTTTTTTTTATGTACATCCTCTTATTTTCTTTCCAACTCGGGAACACAAGTTAAAAAATAAAATTTATTTCCTCTTCTCTTCTTTTCTCTCTTTTTTTCGCCTCTTTATTTCTTTTCTTTCCGTTTTATACTAAAAGTAAATATTTTTTTCTTGGGAATGAATATACATGCGTATTTACATAATGTTTGAATAATTAGTTAATTCAAGTTATTCCTTTTTGTGTCAACACATCATCTTGAATAAAATAAACAAAACCAATAATTAAGGTATTGACTTGATAATCATTCCAATAAAATATAGTTAATGTTAGTTGATTATAGTTTCATGGCATCTTCAGCTCTATTTCATGTGAATTAATCAGACTTAAAAATAGATTATAATCCATAATTAATCAGCAAATTGCATATATGTTTTGTTAGAAAGAGCAAAACCTTGAAGCACAAGGTGTGTACGGATCACCAACTAATTATGTGCATTGTGCAGTGGTAACGGGTTTTGCTAACTTGTGCTCACTGGGCACTTGTTTAGCTATATATATAAAAGGAATGTTATAATTAATTAATATTAAAATAATGATTAATTACGATAATTTTAGAGACAAAAAATGTTTATTAAATGCATTTTTTTATTTAAAATGAAATTTTATCTTCATTAACTGCGTTCAATCGTGTGCCCAGCGAAACCTCCGCATATATATCTTACAAGTAATGTCCATCCCATGCAAGATTTCATCTTACATGCAACGACCAAAAAGAATTTCAATATAACTATGTTTTAACTAATAGTGCATTTGTATTTTACAAAAGGTATATAGCACTATTAATTTAAAGACTTATTTTAAGACTATGATAGTTATTTTTTTTTTTTTTTTTGAAACAGTTTAATAAAATATTAGATTACCGTGTTAGATTATATCCTCCTCTTAGTAAATCATCATAATTCATTCATCAATTCTTACTTCTTAATTACTCGGTAATTATATTGTCAATTTAATATTTCTTCTGTTTTGATTTAAGTGTCCACAAATAAATCATCTCCAACTTATGATTTGTATGAGATATGTTACTGTCAATTTTATCCATGTAGTAATTGATACATCAATTAAATGCAAATTTTGTGGTAGAAAAGTATTGAGTATGTGATTATTGAAAAAGTAAAGTAAAGTAACTCTCAATACCGTCTTCCACGGTGTATGAGTGAGGTTGAGACATAGACAGCCTTACCCCTACCTAAGGTAGAGAGGCTAATTCCGGTTCTACCAAAGGTAGAAAAGGACCTCCGACCTTGCAAGGGGTGAGGATCGAACCCTTGATCTCTGTCTTCAGAGACAAGGGTGTTAACCAGTTGATCCAACCTCGCTATTTTTGATATCACATAATCAAAAAGTGGTAGAAAAGTAATAGTTTGTTAGTTGTAGTGACGTCCAAGCACGAGTGTAGGGTATATGTGAAGTTAATTTTTTGTATAGAAAAAAAAAGGTCAAAGGATGTAGTACGTAGTTTTTAGAAAAAGAAAGAAGCAGTGCAGTGATATTGAAAAGATAAGGAAAGATCTAGGAAAAGCAGAAGCAAGAAAAAGAATATGATCACTCGATCAATATATTCAATGTTCTGTCTAGCTACGACGTACGTACTCGTGTTCAATATTCAAACAAGTCTTATTTTCCACATGCAGCATATTCATATCCCATGCATGGAATTCCTCACCAATTTCACATTCATTCCTCAATTACTTGTAACTACTACCTTTCTAGCTTTTTTTCTTTTTATATATATATAATGATAACTAAATAAAAACTGTACGTAAACCATGGACCAATTCGGGATGATATGTTGGACCCAGCTGAGATAATTATTATAAGTTTTAAGTTTTACTTGATACATTTTACGTAACAAACAATTAAAGATTAAGTTGACTAGTGTAGTTGATAAATAAAAGATTAAGGAAATGGGTCGTTGGTTTAATTTGTTTTGGGTTATAATGAGAAATCGACAGAGGTGGTTTGTTAGTTGCCCTTAGAAGATTGATTAATTAAATAATACTCCGTAACAATTAATAATATATGTTCGAATCGTTAAGTTGACTAGTAAGATCGAGTGCCAATATATTATATATCCATTACAGTAATAATTAAATAGTTTCAAGATTTAGTCGATGCTTGCTATTTTTTTAATCAAGTATAATCTGGTAAAACCATTAACAGTTAGCTAGAGGGCGTGCATGGACCTTTAGACCAAATTAAGTCTTTATCATTCACACTTCCTAGCAACTACCTTTTATTAGTTTTCCACACTCAAATATATCCTACTTCTAGAATTTGAACTCTATTCGATTATCTAACAAACAATTAATTGTGGAAGTCTCACCAACTTCACGTACTTCTTTATTCTCAGGTTTCACTCCTAGCTTGTAATTATCAATTAGTATATGATACTAGCTAGTAAATATTTCCAACAACATTACGTACTGCACTTTCAAGAGGAGATCCAAATTCAACACCAATAATAAAAAAAAAACTCACAAATATATATATATATATATATATATATATATATATATATATATATATATATATATATATATATATATATATATATATATATATATATATATATATATTATTAGAGTTGATCGGCAAGCCTACATCCACGGGTGAAAGCGAGAAAGAAATTACTCTAGCAAATATGGCGTACCACGATTATACAGTGAATCGCTCAAAATCTAGGCTGGCTCCCAAAATATTCTCGTAAATTTGGACTCTCTCAAATAATTAAAGCTCGCTCATATAAAAAAATTTACGCTCCCCTCACTAGTATTTGGGAAATTATAATAAATATGAACAATGGTAATCGTAGTGTTAATTTGTGTTGAGGGTGATAATTGTGAGATTGGTGATGTTAATGGCATGGATTGTGGTAACAGTTTTAAGGAGAATGATTAGCATGACTAATGTTATGCCTAATTCATTTAAAATATGACAAGTGGAGTATGATGTTTCTCTCTCATTATTATATCCTTTGATTGTTATAATCTAATTGTTAAGCATGAAATTAGGCATGCTAATTAGGCATGTCAATGAGTACTCAAGTTTTAATTGTGATAAAGACGTAGTTTCAAATTTTTGGAATTCCACGTACTGATCTAACATGTTAGTTCACGGAACATGAAACATATTAGGAATATGATTCAATGGAATGTATATGTGCTTAATGTTAAAAAAAAAAAAAGAAGAATCAAACTATTGTAAAGGTGGCCCAAGAACCATTAGACAAATTAAGGAATTAAATTATTTGAAAAAAATTAATGCGTTGGTAAGGATCAACGTTGCTGTAAAATATCAAATGGAAAACAGAATTTATTGATCGAGTGATCATATTCTTATTCGTATCACAAGAATAATCAGTAGCACAATAGTTACATTTCGCCCTTGGCTTATCATTATTGTCAATGAACTTAGTGAAATGATTCCAGACATTGGACCTCTCCTTATATTCTTTACGCTTAGCACCCTTCGAGTTCAGATTTGTTGGAGAATCTGCAGCTTCCATTTCGATATCTTGGTTGTTTTTTGCATAAGCCAGATTACTTTGAGACTCTCTAACTTCCACTTCCGTGTGCTCTGTCTCATCTGCATACCTCATTATGCTAACAAGGTGTAAACCATAGTGATACAAATAAGTTTCAGTAAGAAAATGATAACTTCGCAATAACAAATTTATGAAAGTATCGTTAACATAAGAATTCTTCTTTGTATATAATGAACAGCAAACATTGGTCACGTTTGGCAACAAGCGGAAAGGAAGCATTTAAGAGCGACAAGCGGTAAACAGTAAGCATTTAGATGAAAAGTTTGTTTGGCAACATCTCTAATAGCAGTTGAAACTATCTTAACCGCTCCAAAATGAAATGCTTCTTAAATGAGCTTTCAAGAATTGCTCCAAGCGTTTAGATACTGAAATTACATATATACCCCCATTTGTTTAATCATTTATTTTATTTTAATGTGTATATGGCCTTTTTCGTAATTTTACACTTTAGAATTACTGCTACAGCTACGTTACCAAACATGTTTTTTAAATAAACAACTACTGCTTACTGTTTACAGCTTACTGCTTACTGCTATTGCTACGTGTCGCCAAACATAGCCATTGTGTCTTTTATCAAAACAAGCTAACAGCCTAACACTCTTCAAAGTATAACATTATTGGTTAAGAACTTAACACTTTCATATAAGCAATCAACAATTTCAAATTGTAACAAGAAACTAAAAATTTCATAACTAAAAATCTAAAAGTTTCATCTCGAAATGATATAAAAAATATCATCTTAGTAATTAGGAAAAGAGAAAAAAGTCAACATAAAGTATACAAAGTTGAATTTAATTGATTACCTTTATGTCATTATTGATATCTACTAACTGAAGTTTTAGTATAAGTGCTTCATGTATATTGGCCTATCAGTGGCTTAAAAGAATACAACTAGAAAAATACACAAATGAGCATTTTAATTTGCATAAGGTATACGTAAACAAGTTTAGACAGACCATCTAGCCGAGCTCCTATATTTGTGAAGTTGAGTCAGTCATGAGCCCATATATCAAGTAGTCTTATAGCCACCGGTCAATTTGTTATGTACTTTTTGTTGTCTCAAAGTGAAAATTTTGCCTTTATTGTTTAATCGCTATACCAATTTAAACATGCTACTGTCATTTGCTACACCAATCTCAAAATGTAATATTCTATAGGCATTAAGAAAATGAACATATTTGATTGATCTATAAATGACTAATCTGTCCACACCCATTTCATTTACCAAACGCGCCTAAAAACTTAAGTACTAAAGCGAGCATAACATGCTAAGATTACACTAATTCTATTATTGTAAAGTACCTAAGAGGCTATAATACTTGATATATCAATAATCAGTCATGGCACTTTGACTACACTTATCCACAAAAAGGTAATTGGGGCTTTTGCAAAACTAATGTATGATATATTAAAATAACGATTATAATCATAGTTTTTAATGTGTCCATTGGAGAATTTACAACATACCATTGAAACATCAATGATATAGAAATTAGTGTAGCATTTAAATAACAATGATATAGAAATTTCAAACTGAAATATTAATAATGCATAAAAGTTGCAGATGATGTTCAAAAAACAATTGAACTAACTAACCTTTTCTGTGATTTGCTTCCAGAAGGGGGTTGTTGATTCATTTTTTGGATGACAGATGATGTGTGAAATTATAGTATGAGAGGATGCCGTATAATATGTGGATTTATAGGATTCAAGTAGGTTAAACTCTTGCTCCTGGACTTGGAGTCCTGGATATGCATCAATCCTTGATTTGAGGAGTGGTTGGTTTATATGATATTTTAAATTTTTTAGGATTTTTTGTTAGGAAGATAAATATATCAAAATCTGTATATATATAATTTAAATTTTTTTGTGTGGATAGGTATATATTCGGGTTTTTCGGTTTGGTTTGGTTATGTATTTGTCAAACCTAAAACCAAACCAAACATCAATTAAATACTTCGGTTTGGTTTTAAACCAAACCATACACCAATAAAAATTTTCGGTCTGGTTTTATTCGATTTCGGTCCGGTTTATATTTCGGTTTGTTCGGTGTCAAACCAAATACTGAACACCCCTAGTTTAAATGAGAAATTAAATGGAAATGACAACGAAAACATTTTTGGTCTTGATTCATATGTTGGTTGAGTTTGATCGATATATTAATGAGTATGGTGAACGTGTAGCATATGACGATATAAATGCATTTATGCACATTATGATGAACATCTTCATTAATATGTTGGTTGATAGAACATTACACTAAGTTGTGAGAGTCAAATCCCGGGTCTACATGCCATTTGGATGTTGATCAACATGAGGATCGGAGTGTATACTTTAAAAGGTTTTATGTGTGTTTCAAAGGTTTAAAGGATGGGTGGAGAAGAGGCTCTAGAAGAGTGATTGTGATTGTTGGGTGCTTTCTTACACATACTTGCAAAGGTGAGCTTTTAAATGCCATGGGACGGGACACAAATAACCAAATGTTTCCTGTTGCATGGGCAGTGGTGGGTGTGGACAACAAGAACAACTGGGAATGGTTTTTATCCTTGCAAAGTGATGATTTGGATATAGATGATGGAGATGGAGCTACCATCATTTCAGATGGACACAAGGTATTAACAACATTTAATTTCTGTTTACATGATTCGTATTTACTGTATTTTTTTATGTTTATTTTTTGTGTATGTTAATCTGTTCTTTATTTTATTTTTATTTTTATTTTTTTAGGAACTTTTGGAAGCTGTGATGACAATGTTATCAAGAGCTCAACATAGATTGTGCACTAGGCACATATATGCTAACTTAAAAAAGAGGTGGACTGGGTTGCATTATAGGAGATTGTTTTGGTATGTAGCCGCAACTACAATGAGGATGGTTTTTTAGGAGAAAATGGAGGAAATCAGACAACTTGATCAAGAGGCTTCAATTATTTAATGGAAAAACACCCAGCAACTTGGTGTAGAACTTTCTTTGCAACAAATAATTATTCAGCTGCATTTGAGAATGGCATATCTAAGAGTTTCAACTTTCGGATACTGAATGCAAGAGGGACCCTAAAATTACTATGCTTGAAGACATAAGGATTTACCTTATGCAGCGGACATGGGCCATGAGCAAGTTGGCATCTAAATGTGAAGGCACCATTTGCCCTTCAATAAGAAAACAACTTGAAGCATTGAAGAATCAACAAAGGTAATTGTTTAGACTCAACTTGTCTAAACTTAACTGATAACATCAAATAGTCCTGATATTTTAGTGTCAATTTTCCCTTATTATGCTCATCATTTGTATTGTTTTACTTGAATATATACTCTTATTTATTTATATTTCATTTTCATGTAATAAATGAGCATACGAATAAAAAGACGCGGAATTGGAAGGATCTTAATGAAAATATACAAAAGTATGTTGTCCAGACAAAAGTTACGGCGTGAATCCATACTCTACTTACGTCGTAACTATGATTTATACTAAGAAGACCAAAGACAACGCAGCTCAAGACTACGGCGTAACTTCACAACCTTGTTACGCCGTAGAAATCCAAAGACATAGAAGAATTCTGAAGCCAGGCATGTTACGCCGTAACTCACTTAGTGGTAATTAATTTAACGAGAGTTCTACGATCGTAACCTATTCTATAGGTTAAGCCGTAAAAATATTACTATGGATAAGATCGTCCAAGATTTGAAGATTACGCTATAAGCAATCGATTGGGTTACGCCATAACTAAAATGAGGCTATAAATACAAGCTGATGCGAGGATTGCGGCCTCACAAAGGTTTTACTTCTCAATTGATCTTGAGAAGCTTTGCAATCCTCCAAGCAGTATACCTGATCGTTGTAGTGTAGTATAGGTATGTCCGGGGGATTGATCGTTCTCTAGGGGAATAATATGGTTAGGTTGAAGTGTATGCCAATTTAAGCCTAAAGGTGAGGGTTAATTCTTTTTGTATTTTTATATTTTATGAAAGCAAGTAAACATATCGGGTTTTGAAAGAGTGGGCGAAATTAGTTACTAATTAACTAACCCAAAACTAATAATTAAACTAATAACAAGAAAAGTAAATTAAGGTTCTACAAGGAAAGTGAAGCGTATCTACCTATGATGTATTACTCCTTGCTAGCTATCCAATTCTACCTACTGAATATCACATAAATCCTTGTTTTAATTGAAGCGTTACATTCCTTAATACCAGTCGTTGTGCGACCTTCCCTAACTCTATGAATATCAATTTCTCCTATGACTGCGCGTTAAGCACCCTAATCATATAATCACTAACATCTATTCATGCATTAAATACAACAAGAAAAACCGTAGTGTACATATGATTACGTTTTCTAAGACGTTCAAGCTAGTTACACAAAGGAGGTCAGCCAGTTTTCTTAGCCTAACGTGAATCAATCAATTAAACAAGAGACAACAGAAAGCAAGATTTATAAACTAAATCAATTAGACTCATTGAATTTGTCACGAAAATAATAGGATCTAATTAATTATAAACAAATTTCATATAATCATAGGTAAACACTAGGTGAATTAGCAAAGCATAATCAATGAAGAGCAAGCAACAATAATGATAATTAAAGACATAACATAAGATTGAATCAATAAACAAACCATCACAAGATGTTTATGAGATGATTAAGACCTTCTAAGTTGCTGGAAAACCACCTACCTGAACCCTAGAATCGGACTTAGGGTTTAGGGCTTGCAAAAAGTGAAGTTATAATGTTATATTTATAGGCAGATTTTCTGTCGGCAAAGGCTGACGGCGTCAGCCCATACAAATGACAGCGTTATGACCATTTTTCACCAAACTGTAGATCTTTTTGTCCCGATTTCGTGGCCTTTTCAATCACCTAAATCCGAGTTCGTATGAAGATTTTATGGCCAAAACAGTATCACCTACTTCACGCGCATGTCGTGATAGACTTGATCTGCTTGTGACGGTGTCACTTGGGTTTCTTCTTGTGCAAGTCGACCTTTTGATACCATCACTCCATATCTTCTAACGCCGTCAGGTTGAATCCTAATGCCGTCACTCTTTAAATCTCTTGGACCGTCTATTATAACATCAACACTAGACGACCTTCTTGTAATTAACCCTAACGTCGTCATGTGTAAAGTCTTCAAAAGTTCTCTAAAGCGTCGTGTGTAAATTCCAACTCTCGAATACTGAATGCAAGAGGGAACCCTATAATTACTATGCTTGAAGACATAAGGATTTACCTTATGCAGCGGACATGGGCCATGAGCAAGTTGGCATCTAAATGCGAAGGCACCGTTTTCCCTTTAATAAGAAAACAATTTGAAGCATTGAAGAATCAATAAAGGTAATTGCTTAAACTGAACTTGTCTAAACTTAACTGATAACATCAAATAGTCATGATATTTTAGTGTCAATTTTCCCCTACTATGCTCATCATTTAATATTGTTTTACTTGAATATATACTCTTATTTATTAATATTTCATTTTCAGGTAATAAATGAGCATGCGAATGAAAATTCACAGAATTGAAAGGATCTTAATGAAAATATACAAAAGTATGCTGGCCAGATAAAAGTTATGGCATAAATCCATACTCTACTTATGCCATAACTATGATTTGCACTAAGAAGACCAAAGTCAACACAGCTCAAGACTACGGTGTAACTTCACAACCTTGTTACACCGTAGAAATCCAAAGACTTAGAAGAATAATATGGCCAAGCATGTTACGCCATAACCCACTTATAAGGTTTCAGCGTAAAACTGGTAATTAATTTAACGAGTTCTATGATTGTAACCTATTCTATAGGTTACGCAGTAAAAATATTACAATGGATAAAATTGTCTGAGATTTGAAGGTTACGGCGTGACCAATCTCTTGGGTTACGCCGTAACTAAAACAAGGCTATAAATACAAGCCCTAATTCTGCGTTTTGATATATCTTCCCAACATACAAAAACCGAAGGACGGTTAGGGCTTCAAGGAAGACGATATTCAGTAGCATACAAGTCAATTCCAAAGGAGAATTCACGCCATTCACTACATAAGTTATAGTATTTCATATCATATTCTTGTATTTGATTCGATGTCTTTCATTATGATATTAAACATTGAATTTTCTGCATTATTTAATACTAGCTCGAGGCTCGCTAGTTGGGTGGCCATCTTCAGAAATTATTTACCCAACTTATATGTTAATAATGCATAGTGTACAATAATTTTGATGCACGTTTTGGAGAAATATGGAATTTTGATGGTTTTTATTGGTGAAATATGGAATTGCCCCAATTAGTAACATAGTTTTAAGATATTGTTAAACTTAATATAATGTTTACAATAAAAATAAGTTCACTCTCAAATGACTAATTTAAGTGTCACGCAAGCAACCATCATGAACCAAAAACTTGGTGGCTTTAAAAATACCTGCAAGATCGTTTTCCGTGTTCTTATATATATTTGTACTCCTATTTACCTCTTTAAACGTTAATTTTTATTTCATTTTATTTGCCTCTCTAAACGAAAAGTTTGTCGTTCCCATTGCTAGAAAAATCACACGTGATCTAGAGGGACTCACGTGTCTTCAAAGAATTAGAATTGGGTCTATGCTCGTAGTAGCGGCATGGACGGAGCTATCCGGGGAGGGTCCCGACCCCCTAGGTTTAAGCCCGTTAGTGTATTTATTTGCGATTTCATGTGTATTCTGAAAAAAAATAATATTATTTCAGCTCTCCCATTTAATGTATTTCCCGAAAAAAATTTGTTTCGGCCCTTCCACGGAAAATTTTCTAGCTCCATCACTGAGTAGCGGGAATGGTAGCAGCTGCTATATGTGAGAATAATAGCCGGGAAATGAGTCAGGATAAGGATACTAAAATTTGGTGCAAGAATTCAAGCTCGTTAGCAAAAATAATATATGCATATGTGGACTATCTAGTCAACCGTATGATCACCATAAATCATAATTACCACTAGCTTATCAAGTATGCAATTTCTATATAAACTTTTGCTTAGATCCCGGCGTACCAAATATTGTAGAGATGGAGGAATAAGTATTTCCCCCAAATCTACAAAAAGATTGGAGTTGTTATTAACAAAAACAAGATTAGAGTTTGTAGAGCTGGAGGAACAAGAACTTCCCCCAAATCTACAAAAAGATTGGAGTTGTTATTAACAAAAACAAGATTAGAGTTTGTAGAGGTGGAGGAACAAGAACTTCCCCCAAATCTACAAAAAGATTAGAGTTGTTATTAACATAAAGGGGAAAAACGAAGACATAAACCTCGTTGCAACGCGCAGGTTGACCAACTCGTTTATATAATATACTAAAAAACAGTTATATATGTTCTTTATTAGTGTAGAAAATGATGGGATAACTACACATCCATTATGCACCTCTCACTATAATTTTGTCTCGTGTAATTAATCACTTTTATTTATGACAAGTCTTTGACTAAAAATAGAAAATGATTGTATGAATACTTGTGCAAAGCAACAGTGTATAGCAGCAAATAAGTATACTTGCGAAATCGTGATTTTAGTTCGACCCTTGATGCAAAGCGTGTATTTTTTATAATTAATATAGTGAGTGTTTTTGAAAAGTTGACAAGTTTAGAAACAATTAAGAAAAGACATAATTTAAGTTAAAAGTTGACGAGTTTAATGGGTATTTAGGGGTAAGTTAAGCAAATAACATTTTTTTTTTTTTTAATAATCCTGAGATTGATAACAAGCGAACATATATTTGAGAGTAAATAATAATAAGATGAAAGAAGATTGGATTGGGCCGGTTGGTATGTAGTTAAAGAAGCCCGCCCAGTTGGAAACCTTTTGGCGAAAATAATAATAATAATAAACCCTAGCAAGCAACCCACCCCCTTCATTGTTCCAAACAACAGCAGCAGAAAAGCAAAAGCAAAAGCAAAAAATGGAGGATGATTTTTGCAACAGCATCATGTCACAGTTGAAACAAGGAGAAGAAGAAGAGTTGATTAAAATAATATTGAGTGACATCACACAATCCCTGAAAGAAACAAACCACCCACTCACCCCTCTCGCTTATCTCGGCGCCACCTCTACCTCACTTGACAAACTTTTACTTTCTAATAATAATAATCAGGAGAATAAGAGTATGAATGGTTTGGTTTCCATCATTTCCATCCTCCTCCCTCACATCTCCTCTCCTGTTCTCAGGAAGGAGTCTGATTTTATCTCTTCCTTGATTACACGTGTCATCCATTCTTCTGATAATAATAGTAATAATAGTAATATGATGATTACACGTGGATTAAAATGTATCTGTCACTTGATTGTTTTTGGCCATCGCTCTACCAGCACCTGGTCCCTTGTTTCCCCCTTGTTCTCGCTTCTTCTCGCTTTCATCGCCAATTCTAATCTCAAGGTACTACATTATTCTTTTCTTCTTTTACCGAATTGTTTATTTCACTGTTATTTATATTTCTATACATAGATATATACGAGTATTTTAAATTACTAAATCGGTTTCGACCCCCCATAGTGTTAGGAAAAAAAAAAATTAGATCCCGACCCCCACTCAAAATTTCCAAGCTTCGCCCCTGATTGCAGGGACGTATGGAGTTAAATGTTGACGTCACACTTAATTACTTCATTTATTTTTATTTTAAATTAGGATGCTTCAGTTAGTATGTGATTTGTTTTAGTAAAGTGTTTGATACCATAGCTATATACAAATAATTACTAACTGAAAACGCCAGTTGCTTGTAAATGCTACTAGAAAAAGTAGGAATGCTTGTTTCCAAACAAACACTAACTTCTAGTTGCTTCAAAACGCTCCTAAATGCTTGCTACCAAACATACTCTAATTAGTTAGCTAGTGAACAACTACTTAATAATCATTAAATGTCTTGTTATATATATAGGTTAGACGGCAAGCTCATGTTTGCCTGCGAGAGGTTATGCAAGCTTTCCAAAACACCTCATTGCTGCCACCTGCTAGTGAAGCCATTGCAACCACATTCGAAAGGTTTCTATTACTCGCTGGAGGCTCAAACAATAACAATACTAATCAAGAAACTGCTGCTGGTTCCTCTTCTAAAGCTCTCGAGGTCTTGTATGTTTTGGACGCTCTAAAGGACATTCTTCCGCTCATGTCCGTCAAATTCTCCAACAAGATCTTGAACTACTTTAAGTCTCTTCTCGCACTTCACCAAACGGCAGCTACACGCAGGATTACCGACGCTTTGTATTTGCTTTGCATCCAACCAACTCTACAAGTCTCGCCCGAAGCATTGATGAATCTTTTATGCTCATTGGCTATCTCTGTTTCCTCAGATGAAATGTCCGGTGACAGCATGACGTTCACTGCTCGTTTGTTGGATGCCGGTATGAAAAAAGTGTTCTCTCTTAACCGCCAGACTTGTGTCGTTAAGCTTCCAGTTGTCTTCAGTGCATTCAAAGGTTTGTATTTCGAAACTAGTAAAATTGAATAGTGTGGTGCGTAAATGAATGCTTATGTTTCTGACTTTGCGGTGGCAGATATATTAGCATCTGAACATGAGGAGCCTTTAGCTGTTGCGATGGAGGCATTCAAGAGCTTAATACATACGTGCATTGATGATACCTTGATCAAACAAGGTGTAGATCAGATTATGACAAGCGGGGGTGCGAGAAAAACTGGGCCGACCATCATTGAGAAACTTTGTGCAACTGTTGAAAGTTTACTTGATTATAGCTACGCTGCCGTGTGGGACATGTCATTTCAAGTTGTGGCAGCAATGTTTGATAAATTAGGTAATCTTAGCTTTCTTTTTATAACTCTTACCTAACTGACACATTGCCAACTGTAAGCGATTAACCTCAAGTCTTGACCCTGCTCTTTCAGGCGAGTTTAGTTCGTACTTTTTTAAAGGTGCCGTTAAGAGCTTGGAAGACATTCAAAAGTTGCCCGATGAAGATTTTCCTTACAGGAAACAGGTAAATTTTGGTGTAAGAAAAAACCGTTCCTTTTGCTTTTTTCGTGTTTTAATCAACATATTAACATAAGTACTACCTTTTGTATTTGCAGTTGCATGATTGCATGGGCGCAGCTTTAGTCGCATTAGGGCCTGAAGCATTCTTAAAGTTTCTGCCTTTGAATGTAGAAGCACAAGACCTCTCTGATGCCAACGTATGGCTTTTCCCTATCCTGAAACAGAATATAGTGGGTGCTCGTTTAAGCTTTTTCAATGAATCATTACTGGATATGGTTCGAGTATTGAAGCTGAAATCTGCAAAGGTACTAGTATTCTATTTTACTTTCATGCTCCATTCAGTGTATTTAGTATTTACTTGTTCCCTTGTACCAGCATGAGCAAGAAGGTAGAATTCATTCGGCCAGGAGCATTGATGGACTTGTATACTCTATATGGTCTTTGTTGCCTTCGTTTTGCAACTATCCTCTGGATACTGACGAGAGTTTCAAGGATTTAGACAAGGCATTATGCCGTGCCCTTCAGGAGCAACCTGATTTGCGTGGAGTAATCTGTTCCAGTCTACAGATTCTCATTCGACAAAATAAAGAAGTGATTGAAGGGGAAAATGAACCCTCTGGTAAGGAACTCAGCATTTGTGAACAACGTGCAGTTTCCCGCTACACTTCAGAAGTTGCAGCTCGTAATCTTGATGTGTTAAGGTCCTCTGCACGTGAGATATTGCCGACACTATCAGGAATTTTCATCAATTCTTCTAAAGACGATGGTGGATCTTTGCAGGTATATTCATCAAGTCCCTAAACTATCAACCTATCCACTACATATGACGTTCTTTTAATTTCTGTTATTTTTTCATTTTGTAGAGAACAATTGGTGAGTTTGCATCCATAGCTGACAAAAGTGTAGTCTCGCGGTTTTTCAAGAGCACAATGCAGAAGTTACTGAAGGTGACTGAGGAGGCGGGCAAGGTACAAAATACCAAAGGTTCCAGCTCGATGGAAGTAGACAACTCATCTAGTGAAGCTTCATTGTCTCAAACGAGGTAAACGTCTTCTTTTAATCCCTAGCTCTATTATTTAGTTTGATTTGGTTTTTTTAATATTAACGCATAGTTACTTGTTTTTCATTTGCAGGGCACAGTTATTTGACTTGGCAGTCTCGCTTTTACCAGGCTTAGGTACAAAGGAGGTTGATCTTTTATTCATTGCAATAGTACCTGCATTAAAGGTGAGCTGATCAACATTTCATGATAAGAACTTGAGTTGTGCGGCCAAAATTTATCTTTTCTTGTTTTGTGAATTAGATTGAGATTATTGATGTACATGTGATTGTAGGATGCGGAAAGTTCGATTCAAAAGAAGGCCTACAAAGTTCTTTCAACAATTCTTGAGGTATTCTATTTCACATTTCAGTTGATCTTTTATGCTGGTTTCTTTTACTTCATCTTCGTAGCCGCTTATTGCTATTCAAAGAATACAGATTTTTTTTTTTTTTTTTTTTTTTTTTTTTTTTTTTTTTTTTTTTTTGCCGATAGTAATACTAGTTAAACCATTGAAGTAATTACATTTTATTGAACATATATATACTTTTGCTTGAACAGCATGCTGATGGTTTCATAGCAAGAAAGCTTGAAGATCTACTCAAGCTGATGTTTGAAGTGATGCATTCGTGTCATTTTTCAGCCAAGCGGCACAGACTTGACTGTTTATACTTTCTGATCGTCCATGTCTCAAAGGTACCAAACATTTATTAGTTCAAAAACTCTAGTAAGTTCGCCTAAACTATAAACCAGAAGCATTTGAGAGACTTCTTTTGCAGGATGAATCAGAACAAATGAAGCGTGAGATTGTTGCCTCTTTCTTGACTGAAATTGTACTTGGACTTAAAGAGGTACTATCTAAGTCATGCTCGAATTCGTAAAATTTACATGCTTGAGGTTACAACTTATTCCAGTGCTTCTTTGTTCGTAAAATTTGCAGGCTAACAAGAAAACAAGAAATAGAGCATATGAGATTATTGTGCAAATAGGTCATGCCTGTGTGGATGAAGATAAGGGTGGAAACAAGGAGAATTTGTATAACTTTTTCAACATGGTAAACAACATTCTTGATAATAACACATTGGTTTGCTGTAACTACGAAGAAGTGATTTTTAATCACGGTGGTTAAATTTTGGTGATAGGTGGCTGGCGGCCTTGCAGGGGAGACCCCTCATATGATCAGTGCAGCAGTGAAGGGCATAGCTCGTTTGACTTATGAATTCACTGATCTTATATCCAAGGCTTTCAATGTTCTTCCATCCGCGTTTCTCCTTCTCCAGAGAAAGAACAGAGAAATCAATAAAGTAAGTAGACTTGATTGTAAAAGCAGCTTTTACAAATATGTATTATGTTCAAGAGTCTAATTTCAGGATGATGCTTCTTGTTGCAGGCCAATTTAGGTTTGCTTAAGGTATTAGTTGCCAAGTCACAAGCCGAAGGGTTGCAGACCCATATGAGGGGAATGGTCGAGGCTCTGCTGAGCTGGCAAGGTAGCCACAAGAATCATTTTAAGGCAAAGGTTAGCAAATCACTTCAGCTTCATTAATTATATATTGGTTTTATGGTATTATACCCAACCAAATTGAAGCTGTTCGGTTTCGCTCCGGTTTCAATTTTGTCGCCTGTAAATAAATTTGGTTGTTTAAAATATAACCACATCGTCGAGATCGTATGTTATTCTTACAGGTGAAGTTGCTCCTTGAAATGCTTGTGAAGAAATGTGGTCTTGAGGCTGTTAGGGAAGTTATGCCCGAAGAGCATATGAAGCTGCTCACAAACATAAGAAAGGTTTGTTGTGGATCAGTTTCTTTATACAATCAGCTTGAACTTAATAATATAGGTTGTTAACGGTGGCTGTTGAAATGCAGACAAAAGAACGGAAAGAACGAAAATATGCTGCTAACACCGAGGAAACTAAATCTCGTCTTTCAAAAGCGACTACCTCCAGGTTATTCATCTATTAAACATAATGCAGTCAGCACATTCTAGAAATATTTTTGAACTCACATTCCAGTTACATAAATATATTTGATATCACATTATAGTTAAGAATATATCATTGTAGTAAGTAGCATCATTGATTGATAATTATGTTCGTCTTTTGTTCATAGAATGAGCAGATGGAATCATACAAAAATATTCTCTGATTTTGGTGATGAAGAAACTGACAATGGCAATTCTGATGATATGGATACCAAGACGTTTTCTGGTCGACATAGCTTGCCTAATTCCAAAAGATCTCTACAAAGGTTTGTGTTTTTTTAATCTTAGAGAACGTATTCAAATGTGGCATTTTACCATCATCTTGAAAGCGCTATGAAACTAACCATTTTATCTATTCAAGTGTTGATTTGTGTTGATAAAAATCCTCTTTCTGTTTGCAAATAAAAAAGAAAGAAAAGAAAAACGTATTCAAACCACTGCTTGTTTTGCGTGTGCAAAATGTCAGTTAAAACATGTATGCTGCTGTTGAAGCTCTTCTTGTGATTTATATTGAAGTACATAAATGATTATTTGCAGATCCAAGCGAGCAGGGAAGAGTTTGCCAGAAGATACATATGAGCAGTTAGATGATGAACCACTTGACTTGCTTGACCGTCAAAAGACACGACTATCTCTTAGATCATCTGATCATCTAAAGAGGAAGCTACAGTCTGACGAAGAGCCAGAAATAGATGCTGATGGACGGCTTATAATTCGGGAGGATGGGACAACACTGAAAAGAAGTATGCCTACAGAACCTGATTTGGATGCAAGGAGTCAAGCAGGCAGTAACCGATCAGTTAACTCACGTAAAGCAGAAAAGCGTAGAAAAACGACCGAGTCTGGTTGGGCCTACACGGGTTCTGAATACTCGAGCAAGAAGGCAGGTGGAGATTTGAAGAGGAAGGGTAAGCTCGAGCCATATGCTTATTGGCCACTGGATCGGAAGATGGTTAGCCGTAGGCCAGAGCATCGGGCAGCTGCAAGGAAGGGCATGTCAAGTGTGGTAAAGCTGTCAAAGAGGCTCGAGGGGCAGACCGTCTCCAATGCGTTGTCAATGAAAGGATTGAAATTGAAAAGAGGAGGCAAAAAGAAGACCAACCAGAAGAAGAAACATGGTTAAAGTATCAGTGTATTTTAGAAGGGTAGAAGCAAGGGCTCATTTTTGTGATGAATTTTACTTTTGAATGTATACAAATATATTCGGTTTTATAAAAGATATCAACCAGTTTGCTTGTGAGAAATAACTTGGTTCCTTCTGCATTTACATGCTGATCTTATTGTCAAATTCTCATCCTTGTGACACCCAGTTACAATTTCTGAGCGCAGGAAGTGGTGCTCTATCCCGGACGGGAATTTGCCTTTCATATCTTTGGCATACATGTTATATTGTGTATTGTTTTTGTTGGTGTCAGCATCAAATCGGTCATTATTGCCGAGCGTTAATGAGTAAATTGGTTAGTGGTGATGATACCGCGCGATTTTACATTTGTTGGAAAGAAAAGCTGAGCATTGGTTGGTTGCCCAAATCATTCAATGTGTGCATCAAAATTTATGTCAAAATTGGTGCGTACATTGAGGAAATGTTTTTGTATTTTGCATCAAATTCAGTTTGAAAATGGTATTTGGGGAATTGAGTTGCTCAAACTCGGCTTGTTTATAACTATAAATCTCGAGCTTGACTCATCTTTTATGACAAGTTAAATGAAATAAAGCTCAAATCAGACTCGCTTTGTTAAGCACACTATGCTCATATTTGGTTGTTAAATGTGAGCTCGTTTATAGATAATTATATACGTATACAAAACATAGATACATATATCTATGCTCGTTTAATCTCACAAGCTTAATCTCACAAGCCTAACCAATCTATAGGAAGAACAATATAGAAATCTGGACAATGATTTTGTAGCAAGGAATAAAAAGTACTAATAGAGCTTAAAGATTACATCTTCATACAAATATTATTACAAACGTGTGGCGAATCATATCATCAAAACAATATCTATAGGCCACCAAAACCAGCATGAAAAAAAAAATCCAACAAACAATATATCTCATCTACGTCAAAAAGTGACTAGTACACAGATGGAAGCAACAGTCAGGTGAAGGTCTATCATTAAATCGGGATAGATAGCTAATCCGCCCTCCTTCATCTTCCACTGTTTTTCTTCTCTTTCTGACCATTGTTTGATCAACAGATACCTGCAAAAAACTAACTAGGCCACATAAGTTACGCTCTTTATTATTATTGTCTTGTTTCTCAACACTATACATGGTTACATGATTTTTCCTTACCATTGCTGAAAATAGTCTTAGGTACAAAGGAGGTTGATCTTTTATTCATTGCAATAGTACCTGCATTAAAGGTGAGTTGATCAACATTTCATGATAAGAACTTGAGTTGTGCGGCCAAAATTTATCTTTTCTTGTTTTGTGAATTAGATTGAGATTATTGATGTACATCTGACTGTAGGATGCGGAAAGTTGAGAAAGAAAGACTTTAAAAAGTCAAACAGGACATTTAATATAAGACGGAGGGAGTAGATGTAAAGTTCAAAACATTTTAACACAATGTATTCGATATTAAATATATGATAAAAAATTTATGTCAAAACTTCGTGCGTGCACGAGTATTATAACGTTATATATTTAAAGAAATTAAGTGTCATGAAATCTGTAAATTAAATCAACTAATTTGCATATTTAATTCACAATTTAACCAAGAATAATAACAATTATCAAAATTCATAGCTCGTGATGAAAACATGCATGTTTTCCCACGAATATTCAATTAACACTAATCATGGCAACAAATAATGTCATATTACACATAATCATATATTAAATATCCATATAAAAATGCATGCAACCTAAAGTTACATCTACTTAATTTTCTAACCCTTAAAACACGAAACTTTTTACATTAAAAACTGCTCAAATGGCTTAATAAAATTTAAGAACGACTAATAACCCTAAATTCATCCAACTTTATGTATATGTAATTACAAATATTATACTTAGGTTCGTAATGCCACTGTTGGAATATTAAAACTATTAACACGTTAACATTTAATCATATAAGCACGAGTACGCAACGGAAGACATAAAGATCAAGTATAATATAACGTAATTAACATAAGTAAAGAGATGTATACCTTTTAGCAATTAAATCAACAAATCTTTACTACTCTCGTGTAAGTAAATCAAACACACGAAACCATCAAGTTCAAAAGTATTTACTCTCTATTGTTGCATACACAACACGTTAAACAAGAACACTAATATTATAGTGCTTAATACACGAATATACAAACGAAGCAACTTGGCTTATGTTGTTGATTTCTTGCGTCAAAATAAATGAACCAAACAAACCCTTCTGGTTCTTTTTCTATTTTGTCGATCAACGTACTAATGAATAGATGCAAAAGGAGTAAATATATTTCATGCATATAGTAATAGAATGCAATATCATGCATATTATATATACATGAATATCATACGAATGATATTATATTTTTATAAGGGATTGTGTGTCGCTTTTTGATATAATGATTCTAAGGATCATTATATAGTTTAATCAACTCTCCAAGTCATCATACTCGAGCATCTCCTCTAGTTTGCTAGAAACGACACTCGGACCCCCTCTCGTTTCTCTTGTTCGACCGGCCTTCAACCAAACACCCTACGGGGTTTGGTTTTCGTACAATTATGCATTTATTAATTAATTATAATGTCCAACATTATAATTAACGATTGTTTAAATATTTCGTGTATTATTATTTAATATAATTAACACATCTAATATATTAGTTACATTAAATAAAGTGTTCCATAAATGTATACGTGTGTGCCCCCAATAGACTCACGTATTTCCAGCCGTATATTTATTTATGATATGGACATATCCCAACAAAACTGATGAGGAATAGAAGAGTAACAGAAGTGGAAGTGCGAGCAATTTGAAATTCCTTATCATAAACCGCATTATGTTCTTGCAAGGTTCACCTTGATTAATGATGAAGGAAAAAGCGTGGTTTTGAGAGTCTTGAGCCATGAGATGGAAGATTTAGATTGGCCTATGATGGAAGGCGCGGAGGCTGATACTCTCCACAATGACTCAGCGTGGACACAAATGAGTCAAACCTAACGTCTCGACAAAAAAAAAGTGCTGACGAGGAGACAACCCGAGTGTTTATTTTTGTTTTTAGGTATTTTGTTTATGACTAACTGCTTTAGGAAAAAAATTTACGCCATTACATCATCAATAGAAAGATAAAAGTGCAGATGCAAAGGTACATATTTTCATTGACATAATTGAACGTGAGAAAAAGTCCTATAGGGGAGTTATACGACATATGACCTTCAAAAGTCATACGGCGTATACTATTTTAATCTGACAAATATTTTTTAACCCGATAAGGAAGTATACATCCAATTTGGACCCATACACCGTATGCACGGCGGTTTTACTAGAACCATGCTTATTATTGTTTAAGTTTTTGATGATCATTGATCTTAGTTAGGGTTCAAACTAATCGTTAATTTCATCCAACTGATATGTGAGGGTCATTAAACTTGTGTTTATGAACTTTTTTTTTTGTTTTATTGGTGCTATTGTTTAAGTGGAAGGGCCCAGCCAGTTTCAAGTTTCTTGAACGAACAGAGATTTAGGGTCCGTTTGGTTTGTAGATGGGTTTAGGATTAAGATTTGGATTTGGATTAGAATTTGGATTTAGATTTTGATATAAAAGAAAGAAATGTAAAATGTTGTTTGTTTTATGTATTGAGATATAAGTTGGATTTGAGATTTATAATTATTTAAAGAATAAATATATATAGAAATTAATAAATGGGGCCCAAGAATTTGTAAAAATTGAGAAAGTGGACAAAAAATAGTGATAAAAAAATAATAAAGAAATGAAAAGAAAGAATGTAAACGGGATGGTTGTCAGAAAAGTAACCTCCTCTATGAGGTTTTGTCCAACCCCACTGACAAGGGTCTCATCCTAAATAAAAATCATTTGGCTTTGAACCAAACATGTAAACTTGACTTTCATCCCACGAGAAAAACCACATACCAAACGGGCCCTTATAACTTTTATCGATTCTAAGGTACCAACTTGTTTTATTTTTTATTGTAATAGATGAAATCCTTTCTTTTTGATATATTTTGATTTTGTCGACCAACCCGACTTTGATACGTGGTCATAAGGTAATGATGGCTGTGAAACATAAGATAGTCGGCGTAGGTAAAATGAGTTTATATTAAGTTGTTATACTACATGCATGGTTACACAATTCTAAGAATGTTCTCTTTCAAATTAATAGCTTTTAGGGTACCCTTTTAACTTAAAAGTCCAGGGATGATGTCATCCAAAAAAAAAAAAAAAAAAAAAAAAAAAAAACTACCATGAGTCGATGACTAGCATAAAAAGAACTTTTAGAAGGAATAACTAGGATTAAGATACAATTGACTTTGATAAAGTTCTTACTAAACTTGCTTATGATGGACTTTGATATTACCATTTTAAGATGACAGTACTTGAAAACATTTGTTACTATAATATGAAACAAAAATCATGACAACTTTTAATAAGTTTAATGACTAGATTGTAAACATCCTTGTGCAGTCACCAGCTAATGAACCCGGGCTATATTTGGGTATTATTGTTTGGTGTTTTTTCTGTTCTGCACTTACAAGCTAGTAGCATCACATAAATTAAACAGTCTTTACAGCACCTGATCATATGCTTCATGAACTTATAATGCATTTCATAATTAAGAAATTAGCAAAATGACTATAAGTCATTTGGTTTGAAGTAGTTGTATTGTTACTCAGTTTTGACTTTCAGGTTATGTATAATTCTTGATGTGAAAAGTTTATCAATCAGTCATTTGATCTTTACGTGTCAAGATCTTGCAGTGTGAGTTCACAGTTCATCTGATCGTGTCATTTCTTTTTACTTTTTACCCTTCTTTCCTTTGCCCTTCCCTTTGTTATTGTTCGCTTTACTGCTTTTTTGCTTCCTGAGTGTTACCACCACTGGTTTGTTTTCCTAACAACAGGTCCACCAGTGAAGCGTCCCATGTTTCCTCATCATGATTCTTATCGTCATCTGTTTCTTCAACTTGAGTGGTGCTGCTGCTCTCTGACACTACCATTTGCACAGCCTTCGACTCCTGACTCATGGCATAACGCTTTCGCTTAAAAGTTCTAAATGTAAGCAAAACGGCATATAAGCAAGTCAGAATTTAGATTGGTTTAAACGATAGAATACAACTTTAAACTGAAAAGATAGCAAATCTAACCTCGAGCCAAATCCTGACAAAAGAACCTTCATTTCACTTGAGCCACTTTTAGCCAAATCCAACAGATATATGTAAACACTGTTATTGATATTGAGAATAATGGGATATGTTTACAAGACTCGATCTAATCCTATAAATACTTAATGAAACGACATGACTAAACAAGTCAACCATTGTGTCGTTTCAATCCTAACCGTTTGTAACTGCTAACAAACATAACTGTCAAACTAAAATAACTATCTAAAAGGCTGTTTGGTTTAAGGTTCGACCCAAACATTACATGTTGCCTTTTTTTCCCCATACATAATTAAAACATAAAGTAAAGTGTTCTAATAACGTTCACAACATTAAATTAGGTTACATGAATTGTGTCAACACCAACATTATTTGAAGCAGTCTGACCATTATGTTGATTTTTTCTTGGAAACAATTTGCTCATTATTTCCTCTTTCGAATTCCTAAGGTCCACAAATATAGCACACGGAGCATAAATTTTAGGACCCACATCTTCTGAACACACAATCAAGAGAGGATCATTTATGCTTTTAAACGCTTCTGCGACCACTTCTGGATTCAAGTTCAAGTAGCGCCTTCTCCTTTTTAGATCACACACAAACTTCTTTGGAAGCAAATAAGAAATATTGTTATAACCCGACAGCAACTCAAATAGTAATTCAGAACAATCTGATACTTCCAGACATAATAGGGACAGCAACATAACCAGCTTCAATACTAAAAGTGGATAATAAGAGAGATCAATCTTCGAATTTTTTATCCATAATATAGTATCTTCCTTATTATAGAGAATTTGTTGGACTATTTCAAGAACAAAGCGTACATTGATGAAAACCGCTCTATCAGATCGAGTTGGAGTAGCAGTCGAGTGAATATGTGCGAAGGATCCAACAAAAGAGGATTTGGTGGTGTATAAGTTTCTTGAAAAGAAAGATTGCATTAAAAGAAGACGATCCAGCATATAAACAAAACTGTGAGGTGTTATGTACCCAGCAAGCCTCCAGTTGGCTCGAAAAGTATCTTCAAGAGCATTCTGGAGTGCTAGAGCAGCATCAACATCTTTCAAGCCACGGTCCCTAAATTTCTGAACAAATAACTTCCATGAAGGGTACTTTAGAAGTAAGTTTATGACATGCTCATAATGTGCTACAGACATTCTTGAACCAAGACATATCATCATCACCCTCCCAATTGTCGAATAGCCGAGATCACCCTTGATGTCAACATGTTGAAGAATAATCTCGTGAAGCAAGTTGACTGAAAGATGAGTCTTTCCTAAAGAAATCAAGTCCTCAGATAGTGAATTCCGCCAATCCAAAGGAAACACCAGATTAAAATACGTTGAAGATATTCCAAGTAATCGTTGAAGCTTCCTCAAATTAGGATTTGCGAGGTTAAGATATTGGCAGTCCAAAAGAAACTTGGAAACCTCGAAAATGTGTAGGAGAGATGTGCTTTGGTGAAATGCAGAACCGTTTGAATTTGACTTATGGAGACATTTAAGAGTATCAAGTACCTTTATACCCACAGTAAGTAATTCTGACTGCCAGTAAGACCTGATAGCAAAAACCAACTCCCTTTCATCAATACTTGCACATTTATTGTCCTTAACACGAAGACCCTTTTGACCATAGCTTCGTACCCATTCAGCATCCTTGTCCACTAATAATAAGTAACTCGTATTACCTTTTACATGCAGTTTCCTCACCCCAAAATACATCAAACTAAAATCAATATGTTTATTTGGTTCTTCTTTGTAGAAACTTGAAAGACTTTGAAAGATATCCACAACATTCTCCTTCCACGAATTCCAATAAAAGACCAAGGTTCTTACAGAAACTTTATTCTCAAAGATGTTATCACAATGTTCATTTATATCAGTGGGTAGCTCGTCCTCCCACTCATACTTTGAAAAATGTTGTTGAAAATGAGCATCCAAGAGTTTCCTAATCGACAAAATTTCCCCCATTAGACTATCACTGCTCTGGCAAGAACGTAAATCTTTCTTTAGCTCAGGCAAGGTACTGTGCTGATCAGATATTACCTTTAGCTCACTACAAACAACATCATTGTAGGATTCCGCAAGCGACTTCACTTTATTACAGATTTCTTCCTTCTGATCAAACTGCTTCAACGGCCAACCTCTGTTTCCATTTCCCCATAACGAGCTAAAAAGCACATACCAAAGTAACAAAACTGCTGCCTCCTTAAAATCTCCAGCCTTCTCCAAATAATCAGCCTCTTTTAAAACATCATGACTCCATGACCTTGTCAGCTCTGCAGCTTCACGAAAATGACCCGATTCTTCTTCCAACACCAAAAGCTCATCCAAGCAGCACAACGACCTCAAGAATATACGTTTAGACTCCATAGAACAAAAAGCTTTGACAAATTTCATCATGGATTTAAGATCTTTATGTCCATGGTACTCAAGAGCACAACTTTCTAGAAATTCTTGCGCAATTTGTTCTATTTCTTTACATTGAACGTTATCATCCTCTTTCCAAGATTCTATATAACGGAGCCCTTTATCAAAAAGTTTTCCTGTTTTGCAAATTGACAAACAGTTGGAAAACTTGTTTCCTTTGGCATAAGCTTCCGCCGCATCACTGTAGCACCCTGCTAGTTTGAAACACTCTGCTGCTGCATCCATCTTTCCACACTTGTACAGATAAATTTTTCCTGCAAAACCAAAAGAGTTCAAATGATCATTGATTAAAGGACTAAAACCATGAAAACTTGACCTCCGTCAAAACTATAACTATTCCTTTAGAAAAGTGGACAAAAAATTTGAGAGAGCGAGAGTAATTACCTATCGAAACACTTTTTATGACCAATAAAAAAGATATCAAAATGGTCACAAACAAAATAAAAAAGTTATTTTCACATGTTTTTTTTTTTTTTTTTTTTTTTTTTTTTTTTTTATGACCAATCATTCGTTACCCTCCCATAACAGAAATCGGAACAATATGATTATTTACAACTAGCTCTTGTATAAACTAGAGTTAGCACTTATTCTTTAGACGGAAAATTATGCATTTAAAAAATTACCAGCTCTTTTATAATCCCCCAAATCATAGTAACATGAAGCAGCAGGATCTAGTTTCCCAATAGACTCAAACATTCCTGCTGCTTCCCGAACATCTCTCTGAAAAGCTTCATGATTTATTCCCCGCATTTGTTCAGCCGATGCTCTCAGACCAGAAGCCTTTGCTAGTTTCTCCCACATTGTATCACCAGCTTTCTCAAAACACACCGCAGCCATGACAAAATTATTCTCATAAAAAAGCTGAAAAGGATATAAAGATCATGAAAACTTGTCAAATAAGATAATTCAACAGAAAATCAGTATTCAACTATTGTAAAAAAACAAAAGCAGTAAAATATCATAATCCTACCTTTTTACCACGCTCCCGCCACTCCTGAGGGCTGCTAGCCACCCGCATAGCCTTAGCTACAAAATCATCTAGTTTCCTAACCTGAACTAGTCCCTTCATTTTCCAGTAGTCAAACATTGGTTTAGAAAGCTCCTCTATGTTCTCACAAATCCATAGTCTTTGCCTCGTACGAGTTATGGCCACATACAATTGTTTCAATTCAGAACACAAGGCACTGTGTTTTGCCATTTTGAACGGCGGGAAAGACTGAGGGTATTTTTCATCAAGCCAATCATGGTCCTTCATGTATCCATATATGACTCTCCACTGGTGTTTCAGTGGAGATGTCCCAAAAAAGTTGTATAGCAAGACATCCTATATATTAATTATGGCAATCAACCAATAAGAAACAAAAGCAACTTAAATTCACTAAAAACGATAAAGTTTTCATAAAATCATTAACTGACCTGAAACTCAAGACCCTTGCACTCCGCTATAGTCAGAACAAGTGCATTTTTACCAATATAATCACAGATTTCAGCTTTTGCACAATCATCTCGTACCAATATCACCTGTTCAGCACCAAAGCCGACAATTTCTCCACTAGTTTCTGTGTTGCCAAAGATTTGATCAATTGCATTCTCATCATTGCCAGACTCGAGCAAAACAGGAGCTTCCCCAGAAATAAGACTAGTTTCAGGCTCCAAAATATCTATCGAGTGAGCAAAGTAACAATAGAGAATCTCAATGACACTATGAGCTAAATCAAGCACACCAGCATGTGTTCTGAAGTTTTGTTTCAATTGAGAAATCTTAGATACAAGACCTTTTTCTTGTTTTCCAGATGTTCTGGTGCTTAAGAACTCTTTATAGAATAAAGACCGTAGATCTTGAAACCTAAAATCAATCCCTCTTGCAATTGTCTGTGCAGTATCGCCAGCAAAAAAGAAGCCTTCGTCTACATTTTGGCAAATATATTTGAAAAGGGAAATCTGCCTCATACTAAGATCTTGTACTTCATCGATATACACGAAGTCCATTTGATCACCTTCATAATCCCCATTTTTAAGCCGACAATGAATGTCAGTTACAAAATCTCCCAAATCGAACTCTCCACGTTCGCTTTTCATCTTTTCATAGGCTTGAAAGAGTGTGTAAACGTTCTCTCTTTTCAGTTTGGTTAAAGTGGATGAACAACTTTCGGCCAGTAAACAGTAACCCTCATAGCTTAATTTTCCATCACTACATTCCCCTGCTTGAATCCCTCCTTTTATATGAGATAAAATTTCGGTAAACACCCTTGAGGGATCAAGTTTCTTTTTGAGATTTGAGTTGAAGTGAGGCCAGTAGATTGAACAAAACCTATCAAATGTAACCTCCCTTGATCTTATAAAATTTCTCAATGCAACAGATCTTGAACTTATGGCGTTACCATGAGAATCTTCTCTTGCTTCACGAAATCTTCCAAAGAACGAATTTCCCAATGTGCCATCTAGCATCATTAGAAATTTATGAAATGTTATAACAAGAGGGTAATTTTTAATCGGAACTTCAGAAAATGTATCAGGGACATCACTGAAATCTGATGTGACATCAACATCATCCAGATTAATATCTATTGATGAGCTTCCGTTACACGAAATACTGTCAATCAAATGAAAATACAATGTTAATAAATATGGTTCAATGTAACAAACATAAAAAATAAATAAATAAAATAAAATAAAAATCAAGTGTTTGCATACCTGGTAAAGTGGGAAATGTGTTGCTTCACAGCATGACACAGTCTTGGACTGACTGTCACAAAAAGCTGGCGAAGAACACTCTGCTTTCTATTTTCAGGAACATCATCAGCTTCAACGTCCCTAACTTGACTACTTTCTGGTTCATAAATCCCTTCAGAAGCGTTATGAAAAGACCGTTCGTTTTGGAACAACTTCATCGTCAAAATAGTTGTTTTCCCAGTACCCGATCGCCCAATTATGAATGAACTATTTGAAAATAAAATAATTTCCATCTGTTCATCAGTGACTTGCATCGGTAGATCAAGCTCTTTTCCTGAGAGCAAATGCTTGACAATCCCACGTGACAATGAATAGAACTTCATAAGCAATAAACTTTCACTCACTTTTGAGTTTTCGACATAAATTCTACCATCACCAGGATTCACATTCATTTCACTATCACCTTTATCTTTATCTAAATAACGAAATCGTATAACTTCTTGGTATAGCGGCCAACGCCCAGGAACTTCAAAATTCCTGAAAAGCATTCATACAAATATCAATATTAAGAATGTTTAAGCTTCAAATGGACTACAACAAATAATGATTATTAAAGTTACCTATTTACCCCTTTTATTTATGACTTTTACTGTAAATTGACTATATTCACAAAAGATCTCTATTTTTCACACAAAATGTATGTTTAGTTAGTTATTTCATCTATTAATTACTCAACAAAACATCTAATCAACTTCACATACAGAGAAGCACAATTCAAACATTATTTTCTGCATCCAGTCTTCTATTACAACAGCAAATTATCTAATTCTGAAAAAAAAAAAAAAAAAAAAAAAAAAAAAAAAAAAAAAATGTACCAAATTATCAATTTCGATAAGCATATCCAAACACCCCCCTTGGTAGACAAATAAGGAACATACCCCTCAAGAAATTTTTCTGTGCAACGATTGATATAGTCATCTGTGTATGCGGCAAATACGCCCTCAAGTCGTTTTGTCAATTTTGGAATCTCCTCCAATGTTAATATGTCCCAAACTTTCATAACTTGCATGTATTCGCCTTCCTTGATGATATCAATTGTGCAAATAACATAGTACCCGTTGACCTTAAATTTTTTGATTATTTGTGAAGATTTTTCACAATGCAAGTCCACACTTCTGTTCTTAGGCCTCCAACCATTAGCAAGCTTCAATAAAAGATGCATAACCACCTTCTTTAAGCTAGAGCTTGCCAGCTTTCCGAACGATCTTTTGAAGTCATCACTAAAAAGAACCTGATTGCATATTGTTTAACATATATGAATATACCAAAAGTAAGAAATTACAAAATATGTTATTTGAGTAAATAAATCATTGAGGGACAATACCTTCCATTTTGCACGTGTAAAAAATATGCTATTCCCATTAACCAGATCATCAAGTTCTTCTAGCTTTTTCTTTGTAGCTATTATTGTTGACCTTAAGCATTCATCATCAGCAGCGTCAAAAAAACAGTTACGATTCCTTGCATCATGTACCAACTCTCTCCAAACGGACTCACTATTAGTGAGTGTTCTTTCATTGCCCAATATCCAAAGACAATGTCTAAAAAGAATGAAAGACAACATCAAACTTTTTGGAAAAAAATAATAATAATAATGTCTAAAAAAAGGTAACTATAAAGATCAGTTGTTGAAAAAGCCTGAGGACAACATACCTTGCTCTTGTTAAGGCAACATTGGTCCTTTGAGGACTAGATATAAAGCCAACTGACCCATGGCTATTAGATCTTACAGTCGATAAGATAATAATATCTTCTTCACCACCCTGAAACCCATCAATGGATTTCACCTTTACTGAAAAGCCATCAAGTTTCTCATACTTGTTTGCAAGTTTTTCTTGAATAGAAAAAACTTGAGCATTATAAGGGGACACGACACCAATGGTTAGCGTCTTCTTCTTCGAGTCGTGCCATGCTATAAATGTGAAATAAAATGTTAAACTTAGGCAAACATTGAACAAACAGCCACAAATGTGTTCATTTGAGTTCATTAAAAACAGATTCTTAGCTTTAACCTAAAGTGAAGAACAAAAAAGAAAAAAAAAAAAAAAAAGTGTGTAAATTCTGAAATAATATACGATGTATATAAAATTTAGAATATTACAACTTATTAGTCTTTATAACAAGAATATTTGGTGAACCATACTTCAGTGCACTTCGCAAACCAAAACAATATAACCCAGACACTATAAGATTGCAGGCATACGGAACCAGCAATAAAAAATAGTACACGGATTAGGTTTTCACTGTTCATGTTACCCAGAGAGGGCTAGACTTTTTGACCCAGATGTACACGGCCTCACCAGGTTAATCCCGAGACCGTTTCCGACCCTTCCCTAGCCACTCCCAAATGTACACACACCTAGCGAGGTTTGAACCTTGACCTCTTGTGAAAAAAACCAAGGACCTTACCTTCCAGGCTTCAACCAACAAAAAAACAGGTGCAAATGACAAAAACTACAAAAACAAACATATATATATTCACACCTCTATAAAGATTTTTTACAATCTTAATCACGATAGCCACTTCAACCATATTCTTTCGGCTGCGTCCATCTTCATCCTTTTCTTCTCTCCCCCCAACAACATTTATAAATGAATATGAACCAAACATTGGCCCCGGAAGATATTGCTTTTCATAACTTTTAGATAACACGTTTTCTGCATCCAAAATCTTATTCTGATAGAACTTCAAATTTGGAAATAAACTAATGGAAGGATGCATACGGTATTGAACATTGAGAAGATTCTTTGGACGGCCCAAAGAACTCAATCTGTCAAATAAGCTCCTTCTGAAGCCAGATTTAATACAAACCTGTCCACAAACATTCATGGATCATAAAATGATTAAAAGTTAAAACAAAATATTACAAATTTAAGAAAGGACTATATACTTACGTTGCTTGTTACCATTGCAGGTAATTGACACTCGTCTCCAATAAGAATAGCATGCTTCATTCCCGGAAGTTGAAGGGGAATAGTCGACTCTGCCTCTTTCAATTGTGCAGCCTCATCTATGACCAATATATCCAAAGGCTCCATGATGACAGTATGCAACTTATAAGAAGTAGATGTTGTGCAAAAGATAAGAGACGCTCTTCGACAACAAAAGTCCTTTATTGCATATTTGTTCAATCCACTTGGAAGACCGAGCCAGGGTAGAGAAATTTTCAAAGATTTTAAAACAGATAGAAGCGAGGCTCTAATAAAATTGATGGACGAAGTATCCCCTGACTCAACAAAGTCACCTGGCAACGGTTTAGAAGAGAAAAGGCCCTCAAGTTCTTCCGAAACCATACCATCTTGAAACAACAATGATTCAAAAGAAGTTAAATTGTCCAAAAGAGAGATCATATTCTGGAAATTATAGTCCATGAAAAAACTTCTAGGAATATGAGTCACAAATGTACGCATGCACCTTTTGAGAGGCAATGCACAAGAACTGAATCGTTCCTGCATGAACTCAATGAATGATTGAACTTTCAACTTTTCGGTTTTAGCTTCACTTTCATTTTCAAGTTGTTTTTGTTTTAATACTTCATTTTCAACAAAACCATGATATTGCGAAACACAAACTTCAAGTAAATCGATCATGGATCTTATGCAGTGCCTCCAACCAGTCAAAGGCTTAAGGCACTTGGTAAGCCTCTTAACCCGATTTTCCAAATTTATTTCTTTAATCTCTGACCCAACTTTCAGCCGCTTCTTGCCATACAAGAGTACATCTCCGATAGAATAAAATGTGTCACCACTTGCAGTTGTGGTTTTGAATGATTCTTTTACTAACCTCAGCACACGTGAGGCTACTTGTACTACAGCAACGTTTGTTGGAGCACATGTAAGTGTTTTGCGATTCATTTTCAAAAGAATAAAAAGCAACCAACTAACAGTTGTCGTTTTTCCCGTTCCTGGTGGGCCCCATATTTGTTGCACCGAAGAACTATGACAGCAGCGAGTTTTACAAAGAGTTGTCACTATTGCATCCCTTTGAGATTCATTCAGCTTATCCAAAAGACGTGGATCAAAATTTTGACCAAATATATCATCGGATACGACATTACAGATATCACAGTCCTCCTTGACCTGTAAAAATATATCCAAAAGTAATACTCTCTAATTAGTTAATGATATTACCATTTAAAGACAAAAAGTTATATTTGGTCAAATTCTTACCATGGAATCAGAGTAAAGAACCTCTTCAACGATATCCAGATTCCCTTTCATATGCAATGAATTCCATATTCTTTTATGGGTTGTTACATTCATTAAGAAAATAACGACCATCCCGACTTGGAATTCCATTTTTTGAAAAGTTTTAACTTCAAAATTAGTTGAAGTTCTATTAATATCATCTTCATCATCTTCATTATCATCTTCATCATCTTCACTATCATCTTCATCATCTTCATTATCATCATCACTGATTTTATCAACTAATGCAAAAGACCAACTTCTCCCCACACGCTGCAAATCAGCAACGGATTCAGGTTTCCCGTCTGCTAATATAAGCAGATCACCAGGCAATGTTTTGTACGGCTCTTTGCCACGTTCATTAAACCTATTTCTCCATGGACCAACGGTTATATCATAAAGACATTTTACATCACCTTTGGCCTCTTTCAAACCACACAGTTCGGCATATGGAGCTCTATGCATGACCTCCGTAGAGGAAGCCAGTTCCGCTCGCGTTTCCTCAAGCAGAGGATCAACAAAAGAACCAAGATAGTCTTCTTTAGACTCAAAAGTAAGTGGTATACTCTTCACCTATAAAAAGACGCATCAAGTCATCAGAAACAATCATTTAATATAAATATGATCTCAATGGCTAAACTCAATCTGTTTATACATCTGCATAAGTAAAACTAAGCAACGAACACAAGTTTTTATGATTCTAGGACAGTTTTGTACTAAGGAGAGGCTTAAGAGACTTGAGATTCTAACAAAAAATCAGAGATACTCGTGTCAATAATCTGGATTAAAAAAAACAGAATTAACCGGTTTGCAATACAACACTAATTGGTTGACTTCTCAAGTCAAAAAGGTCAAAGTTTTACTTCAACATCATTAGCCTGTACAATTTTTGAAAATTTAATAACCAATCCTTATGTTGCTCTTGGTTTTAGCCTATTTAGCATGTCTAAATTGGTAGCAGGTGTTTGGGATTTTTTTATTTTTTATTTATTTTTTTATTTTTTATTAATTTTTTTTTTTTGGGGGATTCTTTGCTCATTTAGTATGAAGAGTTTTATATCATCCAAACTGATTCTACCTAGTTGCTTTATTTTGGGCAAAATAAGCACTTTTCAATCTAGCAGATATAGCATGCTTGTTTCAAAATACTTATTTAAGATAAAACCAAAAATTATTTTTTTACCATCATATCTTAACCTAAAACACTTAAATAGAAGTGTATATATATATATATATATATATATATATATATATATATATATATATATTTTAAACGGCAATTTTTTCACACCCTATACCACCTATCTCACATATGTCTCCAGCAAAGCTTGAACCAACAACCTCTAGGTTGATGGGCAACTCACATACCAGTAGACCAAATGGTGTTTGGGATTTCAGTTTAATACACTTAAATAGAATAGAAGTGTATTAAACTGAAAACTTCCGTAAAAATGTTAATTTTTGTACTTTTGGCACTTTTTATATAATAAAGAAATCCAAGCAGTATTTCATGAAGTGCTTATGTTTAAGCAGCTTATAAAGAAAAAAAATCTAGGCAATCCCAAACACCCTTTTAAAACTAAGCAATAAAAAAAAAAATAAATAAATAAATAAAAAATAATAAAAATCTAGTTACCTTGATTTAAACTATTTTAGAGAATTAGTTAAAATAATAATAATAATAATAATAATAATAAAAACTCACCATGGTTTCTGACCTTTTTTTGTTCGACTAATCCACGGGGTTTGAACCCACCACCACACAGACTCAAACCAGGTGAAGACCTCCCTTTTCAAGAGGTTGGCGTAGCCAAAAACTCACTATTTTAGAGAAGTATATTTTCTCTTCTTTTTCTCTATCTTCCAACAAACTTTTTCTCCTTTTTCTCCACCATTAAAATCCTCTAAAAAGCTTCATTTATATACCAAATACTGTATAATTCACAAATCTAAACCGAGCAATCTAGACGTAACAACTCACAATATTTCATCCTTACTATCTATACTTATGAGTCATTTTCACATGTAAATTTTTCGCCTCATTTCATTCTAACTACGTACAGTAACTTACATAGCAAACTAGACGAACTCACGCAACTACAATGCCAAATATCTCTATGTTCACATCATATAAACCTCTAAATATGGCAAGTCTGTGTTTCAAATATCATTTTATCAAGAATACTATCACTCTAATACACTATAATCCAACCTAATACCAAAACAAGCCCTATATGTTTACATTTATCTCAAAAACCCTAAATTCAAGTTCAAACTAGTTTAAAAGTATTCAAGGCTCATGTATAAGTTATCTTAGCTACATTTTTTTTCCTAAACCCTAGTACAACTATCTTAAGCTTAGTGTACAAGTCTTTTAAGCCTAGAAGCCAAATTAGGTTATTTAAGTGCCTAAACCTAATCATTTCTTTAGTACACGTTACAATCACTTAAGGCATGATTCCTAAACCTTAATCCTAGTCTTTAATCACTTTATAAACCCTAATCCTAACCTTACACACTAATCTAAGCCATAATCCAAAACCATAATCCATTCGATCCTAATTCGATCCTAAACTTAGAAAAACAAGCTAGTAACCTAACACCACCATGATCCACCACTCTAGTAGCTAGCTTAGCCCATCTAGAAACCTACCTAGCACCTCTATCACCACCTTGTCACCACCAAGCAGGCACCCTACCACCATCATCACCCCATCATCACCTACATGTTGATACCCCTTCACCACGACTCAATCACCACCACAAGCCCCTTAGCTACCTTCCTAGATCTTCTTAGTCATCATGTAGCTGCACTTAGTCACCCCTCCTCCATTGACCACCACTCCAAGTTTACTTGGCCATCCTCCTCGACTCCTATAAATACCTCGACACCACTATCATTTCCAAACCATCTCAAAACACTTCACCACCTTAAGTCTCTACTCGCACATACTCCTATCAGTAGCATAAGGTCCATAGGAAGCCAAGAAGTTGAGAGAAACGAGCCTAGAGCCCTTGTCGAATCCATTTCTAGCCGAGGAATCCCTAAATCTAGTATCAACCCATTTTGTTTCGTGTAAGTCCTTATAATCGTTCAATGAGCTAACTTACTATTTTAGCATACTTATAAGCTTTATTAGATCCTAGATAAGCCACAGTTTAAGCCTTGATCCTTGTAAGTTAGTCGATTTCTTTTTCAAACCATAATAATAGTCGAAGTACATATTTTTGCCCATAAGCTCTTCCCATAAGCTATAAGCTTGTAAAGGCTACTTATACTAGCCTATTTTGATCACCAATAAGCTGTAAAACTCTTTTAGATTCCAAAAATATACCTTGCATGGTTTTTGGACTAGTTTTGAAACGTTTTCCATGCGTAGGGGTATATATTGTAACTTTTTGAAACTTATAAGTAAAAGGGTTAATTCTGCCATTTTTCTAAATTTAAAGGTATAAGGGCCTATTTTGTAAAGTCTTAAAGTTAAAGGATTAATATATATATGTATATATATATATACATATATATATTGCCAATTTTACAAACTTAAGAGTATAAATGAGATATTTTCTTAAAATGACAAATCCTATCTTTTAAATATAACAATGTATCACGTTACTAGAGAATTTCATATGAGGGGTTTCATTTGGGTATTCGTTTTGACGAGTTTACTGGGTTTATGATTTAAAGTGTCCTGGCTCCTAAAAACGTTTACTACAGGACCTCTGGATTATGATAGCCCGAACAGTGTTACGTTATATAAATCTAGTGAATCAAAGAAACATTTACTTCAAAAACAAAGGCTTGAAACATAAACGAACCAACTAAGACTTAACATACACTACAAAGGTATATATTGCCAATTTTACAGTTTTGAACCAACTAAAACTTTAAAACTTTTAAAGTTTTAAAGTTTTAAAGTTAAAGGACTAGTTTTGTAAAAGTTATAACTATAAAGGTATATATTGCCAATTTTACAAACTTAAGAGTATAAATGAGATATTTTCTTAAAATGACAAATCCTATCTTTTAAATATAACAATGTATCACGTTACTAGAGAATTTCATATGAGGGGTTTCATTTGGGTATTCGTTTTGACGAGTTTACTGGGTTTATGATTTAAAGTGTCCTGGCTCCTAAAAACGTTTACTACAGGACCTCTGGATTATGATAGCCCGAACAGTGTTACGTTATATAAATCTAGTGAATCAAAGAAACATTTACTTCAAAAACAAAGGCTTGAAACATAAACGAACCAACTAAGACTTAACATACACTACACCAGGATGCGTGAGTAGGCTGTCTAATATCTGAGTCACTTTTGACATCAATCAAATTTCCTTGTACTAAGGTGAGTTCGTAGCCTCACTTTTTAAATGTTTTCTTAAACCCCATGAGGGGGATACATGCTATAAATTCGAATACAAGTACTTTTCAAAACTCCTGATTGATTATTGCACGAGTACCATACTTTCCACTATTACTTGAATTTCATGAACCATAATCACTTGCGAGTGAACACGAATATAGTGGATAGATCTAACTGGAGTTTGACAACTCTCATTTGGTCAGTTTGCTCTATATTTGAAAGTACGAGGTTAACTTGGCAAAGTAACCTTCCTTCTAGTCAGGATTGGTCTGCAGTGCCATCATAGAATTTAGACACGTTAAGATGTGGTGTCATGAGCTTAGATGCAATAATATTACGTAATGGGTACAACAACATGGCCCAATATTTCTCTAACAACTGAACCCAGGGGAACTTGTATTCAAACTATTACTACTAAACCTATAAATTCACTCAACTTGTGTGTTGACCCTTTTAGCATGTATCTGAAGTAACTAAGCATATTATGGACTTATGGCAAGGAGTAGCACTAGACTTGAGGATTCTCGAACTTGTTATCATTCAAAATACATATTTCACATAGATTTTGAGACCTCTGTTAGCAAAAATCTCTCTTTTGCTGTAAAAATTCTGATTAATAAATGAATGATAATATTATTTTCTAAAAAATCTCTTTTTGAGTCGTTTTCGATTATTGTGACTGTGTTCCATTAAGTAACACCCCAAGAATTAGCTTCCGTTGCTATCTCAGAAATGGGGGTGTTACATAAACCACACAAAAACTAGTTACATAAATCAGTTGAACAAACTTAATTCTCATAATAATTAGATTGGCGTTTACTTACGGTATATGTTCCCACCATTTTAGGTATATTAGTTTTAGGATTTACAGATGATAGACATGCCCAATAGAACGCTTTTATGCTTGGGATAATATATGTTAGGAAGAAGGTAGGGGGAAAATCGATAACCAAGTGACTTCCTACACATTTGATTTCACCATAGCATACTAGATGAACATTGCACTAGAACTTGATCATTAATGAATTAAGGGATTAGCAAGGAAAACATACATTTATCTCTTGATCTTCTTTTTACCAAAACTAGACCACTATTTTATTTTATTTTATTTTCTATTATTTATATTAATTAAACTTAGAAACATAATTGGTGAATTTAAAACATATGTGGTAACCATTAAAACTGCCATACATATTAGGATCTCTTCGCTCCCTGCGAACGACCCAGTCTGACTAGCTATATTACACAGATCGAGTACATTGCTCATAAGTTTTGTGATAGTCTAAAGAATTTGGTACACAATATAAATTTAAAACTTTTATCGCAAACGCACATCAGTTGTCTCTGATAAAGAATAAACTGACTGAAGAAAAAGCTTTGAATTGACTAGGGAGGTCAATGATGATGAAATTAAGAATGATATGTTCCAGATTGAAGATAACAAAGCTTATTTTATTTTATTTTCTATTATTTATATTAATTAAACTTAGCAACATAATCAGCAAATTAAAAAAAATACGTGGCAACCATTAAAAACTGCTAGACATATTAGGATCTCTTCGCTCCTTGCGAACGACCCGGTCTTGCTGACTAGCTATATTACACAGATCGAGTACACTGCTCGTAAGTTTTGTGATACTCTAAAGGATTCGGTACACAATATAAAATTTAAAACTTTTATCGCAAATGCACATCAGGTGTCTCTAATAAAGAATAAATTGACTGAAGAAGAAGCTTTGAATTGACTAGGGAGGTCTAGATGGCTTATTCTATAAAAGAGCATGGGGAGTTGTAGGGAATGATGTGTGTAGTGCTGTTAAGGAATTTTTTGAGACAGGAAAGATTCTGAATGAGATTAATTCCACCCTAATCGCTATAGTTCCAAAGATTCAAACCCCTGCTAAAGTGTCTGATTTCATACCAATAGCTTGCTACAACGTTTTGTACAAATGTATAAGCAAAATCATTACTGAGAGGATGAAGTGTGTGCTTGGGTGGGCCTTTATTCCTAATAGGAAATTCAGGACAACATTCTTCTTTCTCGAGAGCTTTTGAAGGGGTATGATAGGAAAGAGGGTCTAAAAGGAATTGCATTAAAAATTGATATCCAAAAAGCTTGTGTTAATGGAGAAATATTTGGCTACTTCACAGGAGAATGGTGAATTGGATTATGAAATGTGTGACTACCACCTCTTTCTCAGTCTGTGTTAATGGAGAAATATTTGGCTACTTCAAGAGATGAAGGGGATTGAGACAAAGAGGCCCAATGTCTCCTTATCTCTTTACTCTTGTAATGGAGATCTTAACAGTGGTTATGCAAAAGAAGGTGGAGAATGCAGAAAGGTTCAGGTATCACTTTGGAAGCAAGAAAATGAAGATAACTCGTGTTTGTTTTGTAGATGACCTATTAATGTTCTGTCATGGAGACAGAGATTCAGTTAAAGTGATGAAAAAAGCCATTGAAGAAGCACTATTATTTTTGGAAGCTTTAATGAAGAAGATAAGCAGAGTGTTTTGGAGGTTGTGCCATTTAGAGTGGAAAAGTTGTCTGTAAAGTACCTTGGGGTTCCTTTAATTACTAATAGATTGGTGTTAAAAGGCTGTAAAAGAATAATTGATAAAGTGAAGAGTAGAATTTGAACCTAGAAAAACAAATGTCTTTCTTTTGATGGAAGACTACATTTGTGGCTTCAGTCTTGGAATCAATACATGTATATCTTTTATATAATAAAATAAAACCCCTATTGGAATTTTTCCATTTCAAAAAAATCAATTCATACTTTATTAAGTAATAATTGAGTTATTATAAATTTTAATTTTAAAAAATTGAATACAAAAAACCCTGAATATTTCCATTTTTAGTCAAAATTCAACAAATTTCGTTATGCAATTGAAAGTCGGGAAAAAAAACTTGAACATACACATGTACTTAATATGTTAATTTAAATACTTTTGGATCAAAATAGTAAAAACTAAAAAGAAGGAGCGGAGTAACAAATTCTTCTCATAATCTCTGATTTCATTCATCACAAACAATTCTACTCCAAACAAACATAAATAAAACCCTACCAACTAACACACCGATTCCAGATCATTGTTTCCGTTTTTATATACTCTCGAACTCAACAGGTGTTTTGTCATATAATCGATTGAATCTGAATATCTGATTATGTTTTATCAATTTTTTTGTTAAAAAAATTGCTAAATAGATTAAGTTATTTGAAGATCTTGAAGTGGGATTTGAATAGTATCCCGCTTAAGTGTGATACTACTCATGAGGCTATTTAATTTGTTGTTTAGTTATGTTGATTGATTATGAGATTATTAAACTTAATTATGACTATATGTTTTTTGTTTGCAGATTGTTATCGAGCACCTGAGGTTCAAATTGGATAGTTTGAACTTTTCAAGCCTCGATCTTCGTCTCAAGGTATATACATGCTTTTTGTATATGTAAAAATTTATGTATATATTCATGTGACGTTGAGCCGAATGTGGAGGATTATAGCCATTTAGTTGCAATCATGATTGTATTATAGTCAAGTCAGTTAATAAAGGGTTGTTATGAAGTGGGTATGTGACAAGTGAAAGACTAATCCTTAAGCATTTGAATTTTGATCTAATAAACTATAAAATTCTTAAAATAATATAGTTTTTTGTAATCATGTTTGACTCACTAATTATATTTTATAAAATCTTTATCTGGAGAATAAGTGTTTCAACCTAACCCAAACTAATGATAATTTGTTTTGACCCGTTTTTCATAATATTCAAAATTTACCATGTAAGTTATTTGATTGTATTAGTTACATAATTTTCGGATATATGGTTTTTTGTTTTCACCGATAATAGCTTTTTCATTTCATGTGGGTAGGGAAAATAAGGATACAGAATGGGAAGCTTGTGTTGCAATGCCAGATTTTTGGCGGAAGCAAATTGCAAAGCCGGTGATAAAGTTGTACACTGAAATGTGGAACTATCAATATGTTGATCGAGACTTTAGTTAGTGTCAAGCTAAGGAGCTTTTGGAACATCTCGAAACTGCTCTACCAATGAACCTTTTAGTATCAAGAGTGGGCAAGACATCGAAGAAGTTAAACCACAAGTTAGTATTTTTCTTTCTTTGCATCCTTTTACTTTAAACAATCTATACTTGCCAACCTTGGCCTTTGGTTACCTACTGTAAATGGAACTAAAATAAGATATAATTTGGGTAAAACTAATAGACGTGGAAATTTGACCCATTTCATATGAATGGGTCGATTTAGGCATTTGAATATCTCTCACATGTTATGCATTAGCATAAGGTTTCGATCTTAATTTAATTACTATAGTTGTGCAATGACATAATTATAAACACATATTTGGTTAACTACCTGCAGCCCATGGTCATGAAACAACACTTTTTACAAAAATTCGGAGATGGTATTGTTGTCGTCATTATAAAGATGATTGCATTGTAGTGTATGCCATGTTTTCCACAACCAAAAACTAAGATACTCTTAGCAACAAGAAATTGCATTAATGCGAAAGTTTTAGAGCTTAATTTAGCGTTGATCATTTTATGCAAGGAGTCCGCAAATATTTCACATTTAACATTATGCGAGGTTCTTGACGGAGTTGACGCTTATGATAAAAGATTTGGACTTTAGTATGCTTGGTATTGTATGTTATTTATGGTTTTTAGCCCTTAACAATTGGATTAGTTATAGATTCATGATCTGCTTTTTAGTTCTTTTGTGGGAATCTCTCTTTGTTTATATGTTATTTACCTTGATCTAAAAATGTGTGTGGGTCACTCAAACTGTTTCAACCCACACTTAAAAGTATCCCATTTGACAATTTACTCAACCCACCCAAACCCTCTTGATTCCATTTGATCACTTAAGCCTTAGAAGTAAACTACATCCCCTACTGATTATGCTTTTTTAATATCTTGCAATGATTTTGTTGTACAAATTATCTCATCCCTTCACTTTTAGGAATGGTTTGACCAACTTATTGGTTATCTGATTGACTTTCTTGATCACTTTCGAATATGAGTTGTTGAGGCAATAGCTATTAACAGTGTTTAGATGAACAAGAATTTACAATGTAAAATAAAGAGCAAGGGATTATATTATTATTAAAATTTTAGTGATAATTTCATAATATAGTTATTTTCAAAAAAATAATAATAATAAAAAAATCATAATATATTACTATTGTCATGTTTAATATTTAAGTGTTTTACATAACTTGGATATGTTGATGCTTACAACGATTGAGAATTCAACATGTTATAACTTTAAATAAAGATGAAAGCAACCAAATTTCATGAATGTTTTGCATTTGTGTTTTTATTTTATGTAATGCTTATGTTTTCTATCCGGTGTAGTGACTCGAAATAGTTGACGACTCTTGAAGGGGCTATTAATGTTCATCATAATCCAACCAAGGTATATAGATTATTAAAAATGATAATGTAATAAATGGACATGTTTAAATTGTTTTAGTTTTCTAATTGTGAAGTGATATTTCACTACCATAGTAGCCAAAGTTATAGCTACTGTAAAGTTGTGCTCAGATTGCATTAAATGTTTGATGAAGTAGGATTAAGTAAAACTTATATTGTATTCAACCATATATAGAAAAACGTTGGATTTAAGTAAAATGTGCTCGGTTTTGGATCGAACGAACTGGATCGCAATTCGTGGTTACTGTAGCGAATTATGTGACTATGGTCTTATAGCTAATTTTGTTTTCATTTTTGTATGTATTTCTTTGCCTTTACGAGTTTAAGTAAATTAAAAAAAGCAGTAAGCTCATTTTTTGTGGCTTGTGAGCTTATTTAAGTTCAAAAACTCATATTGATAAACTCATAGATCACAATAGATAAGCTTATCGGCTTCTCAGTTTTCACATAAGTTCATAAGCCAGCATATAAGCTAACACTAACACCCCTAAGTTTTTAGTTTACCCGGGTTAACAATAAAATATGAGGAGTCTGATGAGTTATTTTAAGATTAGTTTTTAAATGTGAGGTTTTGTTTTGGATAATTTTATGCCATTCCTTCTATTAGTTAATCCCTTATAGCTATTCCTTCCTAATCAACTACTCATAGGTATTCGATTCAAAGGCAATATATTAAGCAAGTAAGGTAATGCTGTGAAATTACTTGATGGAACAAATAGCAAAATGAAACACCGTAAAGCCTTCACCCTTAAATTTGATTCTCAAAAGGTAATTATTGAATGTAGGAAACATAAGATGTATATATTTTCACAATTTTATATAGAAGTTTTCTATATTTCTATTACATAATTAGAGTTTGCTTACGAGTATGGAAATGCGAATGATGACGATAATACAAAAAAGTTTTGGTTTTAGTTTTGTTTTTGGCCACAATGATAAGCTAACCCTCTTATTTGGTTGATTTATTGATCCTTCTCATTAATCAGCTTTAAGTAGTTGATCATGTGTTCAATATAGAAAAGAATGATTTTCTTGGATTTTAGTTACTTTGGAAATATATGACCATAAGAGAGTGCCTTAATATTCACCCTTTCACAGTATTGTCTATAAAACTGCATTTGAATCACAAGTTAATTAGCCATAGATAGGTAAATGGAATAAGAAACATTGGCACAACAATGATTAAGCCGTATTTTGCTCTTAATAGGTCATGTAACATTTTGATTTAAGAAAAGAAGTATACTTGCTATTTTTCTTAGGCATCATGATTTCTGTGACATCTGCTGACTTATTTTTGTTCAACCATTGTAGTTGCTAGGATCATAGAGATATTCAAATAGGAACAAACCTACTCATTCGAGAAAAAATATAATCTTGGTTTGTTTTTATGAGATGTACAGGTCGATCATGCTTTGGAAATATATATCAGTTATCGTTGTTGAGGTATTCTTATGGAGAAAGAACCTCAAAGATGGCACAAGAGAAGGAGTGACTCGAGCTTAGACACATTCAATTGGTATCCGCATCAGCCACCAGAGAATCTTTTTACGTAATAATGTTTAAAAGAATAATGTATTCAATATTTCTAAGTCACGTTCCAGTTTCTTTCCAAATTGTTTTTTAAGTTTATAAAAATTTATGTCTAACATATTAAAAACATTATACATATAGCTACAAATAAATTTAATTTTGATATCCAAAAGGGTGTTTGAATGTTAGTTATAGTAGGTAAACTTACAAAGTTATATGGTAACACAACCATTAATATTTCGACATAATATTAAGAAAAAAATTGGTCTATACTATCGATACACAAACACAATATGCGGTAGCTCAACTTTATACATAAAGATGACCATGTCTATGAAAATATCATATGTGAACTTTTACAATGTACATCAAATACAATTATAAAACAAAATTAAGAACCATAATAAAAACAAAAAATAAACTATTTGTTTTTAAAAAAAACAAAAACACGTTACTGAAAGTTTAGAAAAAAAAACCCCGCGCGTGCGCAGACATTATAACTAGTTGGGCTACAGTAAATACTTAAGGAAGAGTGGGAAAATTCACTATAAGTCAAGCTTTAGTTTGTATCGTATGAAAGTTTGGGTCTCTCCAAATTTTCTTTCTATATATGATATACTCCATATTCTTGTGATTAATATATGTTCACTTTTTTCAAATTTTTTTTTTGTCATTTTGACCTAAAAGTAAATAAACAGCTATAACATCAAAACAAAACCAAAGCAATCCTTAACTAGCATAACAAATGATTAAAAAACATGGGAAAAAGTACCTTGTGTTTAAAAAAGTCATGATCAAGAATATCTTCAAGAGACCATGAAAATATCAACTCCCTGAATACATTCTCTTTCCCTTTGGCATTCCCTTTCTTATTCTTCCTTAAAGAACCTTCTTCCATCATCACCTACAAAAAAAACATGCAAGAACTGAAATTTATTCAAAACAAAAACATGGGTTTTCTATGTTTTCTCTCAAAATGAAAAGGGTCTTTTTTTACCTTGAAAAAGATGATCTACAAAAACAGTAAAATGTAATGTCAAGAACCAAGAATAATAAAGCTTTTTTGTATGACTAGACGAGTACCCGCGCATAGCAACGGGATTTTATAGCGCCAGATAGTTTTAGTGATAAAAAAATGTTTATGGGTTATAAACGAAAAATAGTAAAAGTTTGAGGATTTGGGGATTAAACATAATATTTGAAACCCGGTTCGACCCGGTTGAACCGTTCCGGTCGAAAAATGGGTCAATTTAAACCAGTTCATCTCAACGGGTTGGGTCGAAAAAACATGTCAAATTAAATTGGGTCAAACCGCTGGGTATGAAGCATCCCGGGTCAACCCGGTTTTCAATGTGTATTAATAGTTTTCCTTTTGAAACATATGTTTCCAACATTTCCTATTTTAGTTCAATATTTCCTTTTTAATTTTTTCAACATTTCACTTTTTTGACTTTTCACTTTTCACTTTGACCATTTTTCTATTATAGATAGTATAGATAAAAACGGGTTTAAATAAAAGAAAAGATTTAAGGTGCGTTTGGTTTATAAGTGAGGTTAAATTATGATTTGGATTTGGTTTAGGATTTGAATTTGAAATAAATTTAGAAGAGAAAAAATATACTTATTTAATATATTTTATAATCAAATTTTAAATAAAAAAAATATTATTTATAAATGAAATAAGAGATACACACACCAAGTGGATCCCATTTAAATCAAATGCAAAACCCTACCATCTTGCAAAAATTTGGGACCCGTTTGATTTGTAGATGGGTTAAGGATTTGGATTTTGATTTGAATTTGGATTAGAATTTAAATTTGATATAGAAGAGAGAAAGAAAATAGTATAAAAAGATAATATTATAAATTAAAATAATAGTATTTTATATAATGGTTTAACATTTAAAAGTAAACAAATTAATAAAGATAGATATCATATGCATTAATAATACAAATCATGAGTAACAGTTATCAAGACAGTAAAGGACTAATTCATTTTTAAAAGGACTCCGCCGTGTTGGGTTTTACAAAAAGTGAAATTTTGAGACTAAAAACCATGCAGAATGCCAAGTGGATTGAACCAAACGTCTAAGATGAGTCCAAAAGCTAATTCATTAGGCAAAACACTCAAACCAAACGGCCCTTGGTTTTGTGAGTACCATCCTGAGTTTTTAATCCAACCACTCCAACCAAACTCATATATTAACTACCAACCCCAATCCTAACCTTCAAAACCATCAAACATACGTCCCCTAAGGATGAGTGTTGGAAAAAAAATAAAGAAAAATACAGTTTTCAAAATGCAGTCTCCTCAACATCTTTGGTTTTGATATTTGTTTTTGATCAGCCATTGACGTAGTGCCATTTGTTGTCTTATACGTATTAATGTGCTAATAAAGATACTATTCCGCTTAATTTGCGGCTTTTTAAGAAATGATACCCTACCAAACTTAAAAATTTGTTATATAAATCATGGATAATTTGTGAGACAATATCAACACCAAAATAAATGAGTTAAAATGTCAATACTCGTAAAGGCTTTTCTTTATAAACATAAGAATTTTATACCGAACTCGCGACTTTAGGTATGATAATGATATGTTTTCAGCTACCACACCAATAATACAAACTACAAAGTTAAAAAAAGTTAAAAAATAATGAAACTTTTGGTAATTAAAATTAAGAAAAAAAAATCAATATTTACATAAGTTTAGATAGAAAGTACGAGAAGAAGTTTAAAGAAAGTTAAAGAGGATAAACTAAAAATTGCTATTAGTTAAATAGTACAGTAATTTTTTGATAATAACTATAGATATAGATGGATTTTTATCAATACGACTAACTTATTTAATAAATGGGTTCAACATGGTTATTAAACTGTACAATCAAAAAATAAAATATTACTTAAGTTTAAAAGCTTAAAAGCTTTTAGAAACGTTTAAAACTGAAAGCTTGCTTTGCCAATAAGTGTTTAATAACTTGTTTTTTCGTAAAAATACTAATTTTCAAATATTATTTGAGAAGTATTTATCATTAGTGTTCACCTTTATAATCACTCATACAGCTATGTTACCTAACAATTTTATTAAATTAACAATTACTACTATCATGTTACATCATCTTACACCATATGATCCCTAATACAACTATGTTATGATGTTATCAAACAGTTTTTATAAAACAAATAACTATTATTCACATTAATTCTTCTTGTTACCATCGGTTTCATTTAGTGTTAATTCTATTAATTATAAACGAACTTTTCACGGTTTAAAGTTATTAGAAACAGGGTGGGATATATACACATCTCTGGCCATTGTAACTTATTGTTTTGTGTATTTATCACCAATTTCTTTACCTTTTACCGGCTAAATCGGTAACTTTTGCTTATTTGGCATTTTTTCTTAGGAGAATAATCTAAAAAATATAGTAAACTTACTTATTTTTTTAGTTGTGTGTAGTTATTATTATTATTATTATTATTATTATTATTATTATTATTATATACATCAAACTTTTGAATTTCGACTTTTGTGTGTATTCACACATATAAAATAACTATTTTACCATTATATTTTTGTAATCACTCTATTGAAAGCGAATGATAAAATTGTCATTTTACATACATAAATACACAAAAAACCGAAATTAAAAAGTTTAGGGTATATAAAAGCAAAAACAAATGGCTACATACAACTAGAAAAATAGGTAAATTTACTACATTTTGAAGTGATTTTTTTTTCTTTTATATTTAAAAAATGCTTATGTGTTGTGGTTTGGTCTTGTTGCAAGTTTAGTGATCATGAGTGTAGTGTGGTCCCTTGACATGTTGGTATTAATCATTTATTGTATTTTCGGGGCAAAACGTTTACTGTACCCAAAACGTTTCCCCTTCTAATACCAAACATGTTGCAGAAAACACAAAGTCAACGATTATGTGTGACAAAATTTCACCATCTAATACCCAACAGAAAACACAAAGTCAACTATTTCATACACGTGGAGTTTTTTTAGATCCGATGTTCATGGTTTATTCGTATTCAAGATCTTCTTTATACGAAGTCTTTCTAGTGTTTCTAATAACAGTAAAAACAGGAAGTTTGTTTCTAACTACTACCTCCGTCTCATAATTATTGTCCATGTTTGACTTTTTAAGTCTTTCCTTTACGACTTTGGCCTTAATTATTTTTTATTGTGTTATATAATACTTGATGCAAAATATATGAATAAATTGGGTTTTAAACGTATTTTTCATTGGTATAATTTTTATCAAGCATTATACAACACAAACAAAAATATTTAAGGTCAAAGTTGAAATAGAAAGACTTAAAAAGTCAAACATGGACAATAATTATGGGACGGAGGTAGTAATAAACTTAACTCTTTCATTTATTAGAAAAACCTATCAATATGATACTTAGAGCATGAGGTATTACATGTTAGCGTTATCTTAGCATTCACATTTACATTCACACATAAAAAATATCCCCTATACCGTGGCTTGAGCCATTTCGGGGCCCCCATCATTTTTTATTTACTTGTGTTATATAGTATTTGATAAAAATTATACGTGGTGAAAATACATTTAAAACTCAATTCATTTATATATTTTGCATCAAGTATTATGTAACACAAACAAAAATATTTAAGATCAAAGTTGAGAAAGAAATAATTAAAAAAGTCAAATTGAACATTTAATATGGGATAGATGGAGTATTTAAATTAAAAAAACACATACAAAACTTAAAAAAATACAATAGTAATTTTGTTGTTGATATTTTCTTATTATTTCATTTTTTTGCATTTTGATGAATAAGGCTCGCTGCAGTAGCTAACTGATATCGGTTAGCGTATTGAGAAACTTTAATTCTTCTATTTTTATTATGACCTCATCTTTCTTCCTTGCCGACTCGTACGCCACTTGAGCGGATTCTCGTTTGAGTCGCAACTCATTTTGCATCATACCCGCAAATTCCGGCGGGTTACTTCCCACGGTGCTCGACTAGCTTTTCGATTTTGTTTTTTTCGAGGCACGTGGATTTCCCGAAGGACGTGGTCTCGGATCGTCGCCGAATAGCTTGAAATGTCCAGTGAGATCAACCGAGTCGACGGGGTCAGGAGAATCCCACTTGACATGTTGTTTCAATACTTCCCAAGCCCCGTCTTGAGTAAACGATTTATTTTCTGATTTGGACTCATCACGATATGCTTTCCTAGCACGCCTCATAAGATCATTGTCGTTTTCCCCACTTCGACCCACAAGTCTTAAACGTTTGTAGATAGCGTTGAACCTTTTACAATTAGGGTTCAAAGTTGCCACTTTTCCGTCAACATATCTTTGGTACGTTTGTGATGAAATGCTTCGTTGAACTTGATAAGAACCATTTTCCAAAAAGAATCGTCCTTTTAGTCATTGCCGATAAATTTATCCTCAGAAACGGTAACATAACACGAGGCTAATAAAGTTTCTTCTGCCTCCGTCCAACGAGAATGAGCTCGTACTTATTGGATTCGGATTCATCTTCCTCGTCGGGTACGTCGATTGTGTTATGTTTTGTTGATCCTTTTTTTCTTTCGCCTTTGGACGACGAGGGCTTGGTTGGTTGTGGCATCGATTGTGTTTATTGTGGTGGATGTTGTTGAAGATTTTGAAAGTGTTGATTAAGTAATTGATTTTGGTATAAATTATATAGTTGTTCGAGGGTCGGCATACTCGGCATAAAGTATTGGGTACCAAACGGAGGATATTGAGAAGATGTCGAATATCCGGACGAAGGTGTCAGAGGGTTAGACGAGTATGATTGTTGCGAAATATTGAAAAGATTTTGGAAAAATGGATCGGTAGGGTTTTGAGACACTTTTTGCTAAGTGATTGTGTGTACAAGTAAGTGATTGTGTGTAAAAATGATTGGGTTTATATTGATTGATTAAGTTTAATATTTTTTTTTAAAATTTTAAATAAATATAAAAGTAGCCGTTTGTATTTCCAATGGTAAAAAAATCAAAATTTTGTGCTTTTGGCGTGCGTGACTGGTCACTTCGGAAATGGCGCAGCAAGCTCGGGGTGTGGTAACATGCAAATGGCGCCGCCATTTGCACATCCAAGTATGAATGGCGCGACGAGAAGTGACGATACCGCATGCTCTTATGTCGTTTTGATGTATCGTAGATTTAAAGTATTTATCATTATGTGAAACGATCATTTTCTTATTTTCTAACTGATCTTATATACACAACGAAAGCCAAAAATATTACAACGAAAGACGTCTAGGATTATTATTGGATATCTTCCCACCTTTTATCTATTATTAAGTTGAGCAATTATCCTTGGAGCACAATATTGAACACACAAAAAAAGCGACGTAATGTGTAAGCAAAACGGCTTAACAAGCTCATATAGTTTCTTTTATAAAATACCACATGGTTAATGCTCAAGATATATCGATATCTTCATGTTCAAGTGCAACAAACTTCTTATATATATTGAGAATAAAAAGTCCCAAGTGACCATTTTCAACCCGTGTGTGTGTGTATATATATATATATATATATATATATATATATATATATATATATATATATATATATATTAGCGAGGTGGTTGCACTCACGCGTTGCGCGCGACGGATTTTTTTTAGACATTTTAGTTTTTATTTTTTTTGTGTTTGGTCATATGTTCGGGGCCTAAATTGTGTTTGCTTGTGTGTATACGTATGTGGGTTATATTTTAAGTGGTTGGCACCATGCGCGTTGCAGCGGAGCTTTTTGCTTTTAGTTTTCCTGCTGTTGTGTTTGTTCATATGTTAGTTGCCTAAATTGTATGCGAGAATCATTATGTAAATGTAAGTGTAGGCTTTTTTTAGCACGTTTTATGCTTTGTTTTTTTTATTGTGTTTATACTTACATTTGGGCTTCTTTTGTGTGGTGCAAATATAAAAGTAACACTTATTTAGATAACTTAACCTAAACTAATGTAGCATAACAACTAAAAGTATATATAATTTTTTGTCTTCTTATAGTTCTTGACTAAAAGCATATCAATGTTAGGCTCATTTTGTTCGTAGTCCAGAGCTCTTTGTACTGGTATATTTTTTACTTAAAGAATTTGTTAGATATTTGACAAATAAAGTTTGTTATATTAAAAAGTCTTAAATATCAAAAAGTTCATGATCGCATAGTTTGGGGATACGTTTTTTTTCTTAATATTCTATGTTATAAAATATCATAGAATTATACGAAAAAAGGTCATGTTCTATGTATAGTATGGTTTTTAAAGTTAGTGGGTAAATTAAGGGTGTGTTTTGTATTTATTTTAAAAAAAAGATATATTAAACTTCTGCATTTTTGTAAAAATCCTACGTACGTCAAAAAAATATCAATATTAGACGTGTTTTCTTCGTAATACAAAGCTCTTAGAATTTGTTTTTATTAAAGAATAAGTTAGGTATTTGATAGATATTTGATGAATAAAGTTTGATATATAAAAAAGTCATAAATATTAAGAAGTGCGGGGTTATTTTTGTAAGTCTTCTTATAGTTTGTGGGTACCTTTTGCATTTTTTTTTTCATTCTTCTCCATACGACCACGTGCGTTGTGGGCGGGGCGTTTTGGTTGTGATTTATATGTTTTTTTCTTTGACGAAATTTTATGTATTTATTTGTTTTGTCTATTAATAAACATATTTTTTTTAGGTTTTCATAAGTATTGTTTGTAATACATTTTCGTACGACTAATGCATGGCTTATTGATAGTTTGTTCTTGCATGTTACAGTGGAGTTTTGGGGTGCATTTTGAAAGTTTCTATTTAAAAAAAAAAAAAAGAAAAAATTATATTAAACTACAACATTTTTTATAAAATCGTGCGTAATCCAAAATTATATCAATATTTGGTTTATTTTGTTCGTAATCTAAAGACTTTTTTTGTGGTATATTTTTTAATTAAAGAAGTCGCTAGATATTTGTTAGATATTTGGTAAATAGAGCTTGTTATATATAAAAAAAAATTATTTATATATAATTCAAACTTTTATAGAACTGTGCGTCTTTAGCCTTTTTAATTTGAACAAACTGTAAGATAGTTTTTAAAGTTATTTGATAGGTTTTGAAAGTTCTTTTTTAAAATATATATACATATTTGATGCTTAATTGGCAGATATTTACATATTTGATGAATAATGTTTGTTATATAAAAAAGTTTTAAGATAGGTTTTGCAAATTGTCGCATAGTTCGAGGGTATTTTTTGCATTTTTTTTCTCGCCGTTTTATTTTCTTTGCAAAATTGCCGTTTCATTGGTTTTTTTCCTTACGGTAAAACGCTACCGTTTTAAACCGTGAATGATATATATATATATATATATATATATATATATATATATATATATATAATAGTAGTAGTTGTGGACGTGGTAATAGATCATATTTTACCAAAAACCGACTCGAATGCAATAACACATGGCTAATCCAAATTCATGGGCAGTAACAATACTCGTGATAATATGCGTACATTATATAACAACAAAACACCATACGACACATATTCTGAAGTATTAAAACACGATTAATACTCACTTTAGATGTAAACCTCAATGACATCGTTTGAACATGGCACCAAGCTATGTTTAACTCGCTTAATTTACCTCAAGCTTGCTTGACTTGCACCGTTTTCTACAATACTTATTCTTTTTCACGTACGATCTTAAGCCCTCTATTTGGTGAGCCTGTATAGGTGTGGAAGATACGAGTGTATAGGATACATTTTGATGTTAACTTAGACCTCTATTTATAGCATGAATATATGCTGAGCAGGTGGACAAGGTGGCGTTGATTAAACTCTTAAAGGAGATGCTTAATGGCCAAGGAAGTTAGCATCTTAAATATCTTTACTCGTTTTGCTTTTTTACTTTTTGGTGATAAAGGATAATTTCATAAGATGCCATATTTTTAATTTAATAATATAACTAGTCTATAGACTCGCATGTTTTACGGGTAGAAATAAAAATATTAGAGTAAACTGCAAAAATCATCCCTGTGGTTTGTTTAAATTTGCAAGAATCATCCCTATCTCAAACGTTCAGCATTAATCATCCCCAATCCACAAACGTTCAGCAATAATCATCCCTTAGCACTAACGTCGTTAGTTTTATCCGTTAAGTGTTAAAATAATATTTGCCCGTTAGTCCCTCCGTTAGTATATTTTGCACCGTTAATCCTCATTTTTTAAAATGAATTATATGTTTTCGTCTGTTTTTACATTTCGACCGTTTTTACGTTTTCGTCCGTTTTTATCCATTTTTTTACGGTTTTGTCCGTGTTTTGTTACATTTAGCATCACCACCACCCACCACCACCTACCTCCACCACCGCCACCCACCGCCACCCACCGCCCACCACCGCCACTACCTCCCACCGCCACCACCACCGCCGCCACTACCACCAACCATCGCCACCACCACCCACCACTACCACCACCCACCACCTCCACCCACCACCCACCACCCACCACCACCATCACCACCGCCGCCACTACCACCCACCACTGCCACCACCAACCATCGCCACCACCACCACCCACCACCTCCACCCACCACCCACCACCACCATCACCACCGCCGCCACTACCACCCATCACTGCCACCACCAACCATCGCCACCACCACCCCCACCCACCACCACCACCACCCACCACCTCCACCCACCACCCACCACCACCATCACCACCGCCGCCACTACCACCCACCACTGCCACCACCAACCATCGCCACCACCAACCACCACCACCCACCACCCACCACCACCACCAACCACCACCTCCACCCTCCAACGACACCCACCACCACCTCCACCCACCACCACCACCACCCACCCACCGCCTCCTCCCACCACCCACCATCACCACCGCCGCCACTACCACTCATCACCGCCACCCACCAACACCCACCACCCACCACCGCCGCCACTACCACCCACCACTGGGTGGAGGGTGGAGGTGGTGGTGGGTGTGGGTGGAGGGTGGAGGTGGTGGGTGGTGGTGGGTAGTGGTGGTGGTGGTTGGTGGTGGTGGTGGGTGGTGGGTGGAAGTGGTGGGTGGTGGTGGTGGTGGTGGTGGCGGCGGTGATGAGTGGTAGTGGCGGCGGTGGTGATGGTGGTGGTGGGTGGTGGGTGGTGGGTGGTGGCGATGGTTGGTGGTGGCAGTGGTGGGTGGTAGTGGGGTGGTGGTGATGGTGGTGGCGATGGTTGGTGGTGGCAGTGGTGGGTGGTAGTGGGGTGGTGGTGATGGTGGTGGTGGGTGGTGGGTGGAGGTGGTGGGTGGTGGGGGTGGTGGTGGCGATAGTTGGTGGTGGCAGTGGTGGGTGGTAGTGGCGGCGGTGGTGGTGGCGGTGGGTGGTAGTGGCGGTGGTGGGCGGTGGGTGGCGGTGGTGGTGGTGGGTGGTGGCGATGCTAAATGTAACAAAACACGGACTAAACCGTAAAAAAATTGATAAAAACGGACGAAAACGTAAAAAAAAAACGGAAAAAAAACGTAAAAACGGTCGAAATGTAAAAATAGACGAAAACATATAATTCATTTTAAAAAATGAGGATGAACGGTGCAAAATATACTAACAGAGGGACTAACGGGCAAATATTATTTTAACACTTAACGGATAAAACTAACGACGTTAGTGCTCAGGGATGATTATTGCTGAACGTTTGTGGATTGGGGATGATTAATGCTGAACGTTTGAGATAGGGATGATTCTTGCAAATTTACACAAACCACAGGGATGATTTTTGCAGTTTACTCAAAATATTATAATTAAAGATAACTTGAAAAGTAGAATACACATTTATTAATCTACAGGAGGCGCTTTATTTTAAGGATTCAAAAACTGCTACATAGCAAGGGACGGATTGTGACCGTCGGATTAAAAAAACAATTTTTAAGATTAAAAAATACGAAGAGACCATTTTTGTCAACTCACCAAACTTATTCCACCAACCCCACCCCTACCTCTCACTTTCCACACATTCGATATCACAAAATCTCTCTCTAACCATCATCAAAAACTACCATAACAAATAAAAAATAACCGATTTTTAACTGTTCAAATCATCAATAAAACACAAAAATAGAAGAATCATCGAGTGCACAAGCAGATCCACAAAAAAAACGGGTTCAAAATGAACCTACTAAATCTCGGGATGAAGGTACAATGCTTCAGACTAATTATTTAGGTGTTTTATTGGTTGTGTTTTTTAGTGTTCACATTTGGTTGAGTTTCTGAGTAAAAAGCATTGTATACATGGATGCACACCAAGTGTTTGATGAAATGTGTGAGTGAAAAGTATCATATGTGTGTATCACCAGTGATATTTGAAGTTGAATTGTATATGTGTATTATCACTAGTGATATTTGTATTTGACTTAATCGTGCAAATCACATAAAGCACACAGAAAATGAAACAATCGACATCTAAAACAATGAATACTTTAGTTTTTACTGTTATAGAATCATTATTAGTGTGTTTTACTAGTTAATTTTCGATAATTTGTGATGATTTATGTGATAATATGAGAGATTAAAAGTTAGGTTTAACAGAGCAAAAGATATATTGTGATGCTTCTGTTTGATTGTGGTGGATTTGTATGTTTAATGGATAGATTGTGCATGTTTCAAAAGGTTTTACCGCGGTATTTGAAAACATTATTGACTGGTATTGTATCACCTGTGATAACAGTTAAATTATTGTTGATTGGTAGTATATCTATTGTGATAACAAATAGTTATTTGTTTGACATATGATATTGAAAACAAATGAACTATTCGTACACTAACAAAAATTATGAAAATATTTTGATGCAGATTTGAATGAAACCTGTGCAAAAAACAACCTCATCAAACGAAAGAATCAACAACAAGTGCAATTGTCGTTGAAGAAAGCACAACATCTCCACAAAAAATTTGAAGAAGCTCAAACACCTGTGATATCACAAGTTCCTCCATCACCACAATTGATTCAACAAATAGAAGAAAGCTGTCACACCAGTGATATCACTTGATATCACCTGTGATATCACAGGTGGTATCTCCTTTGATATCACAGGTGGAATCACCTTTGATATCACATGTGATATGTGATCACATGTTGATGCATGGTTTTGCAACCTTGCAAAAGGTTTTACCTTTCAAGGGATCTTGAGAAGCTTGTAATCCCCACCAAGCAGTGTACCTGACCGATGTAGTATAGTGTTGTGGCAAGTACCGGGGGATTGATCGTTCTACTTAGGGAATAATGTTCGTTAGGATTGAAAACTACTCTAATTAGGTCTAAGGGTGAGAGATGATTCTTTTTGTATTTTTATATTTTATGAGAGCAGGTAAAATCTCGGTTTTGAAGGAGTGGGCGGAATTAGTTTCTAGTCAACTAACCCAAATAACTACAGATGCAATAAAAATAAATAACAAGAAAATAAAATATGTGAAACTTATAAGGAGAAAAACGTCTTTACTTAGGTTTCACTACTCCATAGCTATCTGTCATTGATTGATTAGTTTGTTACAATTGCGTGGATGACAGGTTGTATTCCTTAATACCATTCGTGGGGGCGTGTACGTCCTTCCCCAACTCTATAAGCTTCTACCTCTTTCCAATGGCGACACGTTTAGTATCCAAACCATGGCCTCCTTAGTAGTCACTTATGCATTAAACACAACCAATTAATCGTAGTACACATCCGATTCATGTTTCTTAAGACATCAAGCAAGTTACCAATAGGAGATTAGCCAGTTTTCTTAAGCCTAACATTAATGTCATTCATCCAACATCAATTAATAACAAACAATCAATCAATAATCAATAGCTATGTTTCATTACATCTAAGCAAACACAAATAAACCTAGCCTAGCATGTTAATGTAAAGACAAGCATAAGATAGAATCAAACAACACATAGACATATTGAATGATTAATGGAAGACTTATCTTTAATTAAGAATGGATGAAATAAGGGTGAAAAACCCTTACAAAGAGTATAAAATTCGACCTAGGGTTTATCCCAAGTTTCTCCCTCAAAAGTTCCACATAATGAATGAAAAATAGAAAAGTATATATAGATTTTACAACTTGACGGCGTCACCTTTTAGCATGTGACGCCGTCATCTCGCCGTGATTAGGGTTCCTTGATGGCCTAGATCCACTCTTGACGCCGTCTGGTTCTAAAGTGTTCTGGGCCGTCTCTTTTTATCTTAAAACGTGACCACCTTGGTGAAATAACACGTGACGCCGTCACGTGTAAATGCTTCAAAATCATTCTGGCTCGTCAAGTGCAAAGTAGATATCCACCTCTTCATCAAAGAGTGACGCCGTCACCTTGTAAAGTGTGACGCCGTCAGGTACTGTTCCAGCTTGATTTCTTGATTTTGTTGTTTTCTTCACTTTTATGCTCAAAAAACGTCCAAAATGCTATGTTTTGCAGATTTCCTCTCCAAAGTATCTAAAATGACAAAAGGAACGATTTGAGGCAATATTTGATCAAATTATCACGACTTAGGGCTTAAATGACCCCTTAAAAGTGTAACACTTTTCGCCTCATCAAATACCCTTACACTTGAGATTTGCTTGTCCTCAAGCAAATGCACTTTTATTCTAATCAAAATACAAGCTAGGGGTCATTTAACACTAATATAAAAGTAATTACAACAAATGATCATTCCACTTCAATCAAAGTAAGCACAGAAATTATATACTAGCACCTCACAAATAGTGTTTGGATACTCACATCTCTCGGGTATAAAAGTATTTCACAAATGAAAATGAAAAATATCTCTCACTACCTGTCATAGCACATAGATTACCATAGGCTTGGGAAAGGATCAAAAACCTCCACCACTTGGCGTAAGCATCTAAGATAAACTATCAAAGATGTCTTTTAAAGGGTTGTAACATGAGGTGTAGGGATATGATAAACACGGTTTTGTTGGATAAAGGCGATCTTTACTGGTGGCGAGTTAATCATCTTAGTTAATTACATATACAATGCGGCGTTGCTAAGCAAATACTCGAGTCGACTTAAGCTAATGAAAACTAACAAAAACATAAAAGGAAATGGGATGGTAGTCCGTTTTTTTTTTTGGTGTGTGTGCATACACTCTTACCCTACCATCCAAAATAATACATCGTAGGGAATTTGCATTCCCCTTACACTTGAACTTTTACATACTTTACAAATAACTATTCTAATGACTCGAATTAAGATAATCAAAACACTTGGGGTACTTTTTAACATTTTGCACATATGAGGGTAATAATTGATGTTCTTCTCCATTACTCCATTACACTAGTACTTCACCCATGAGTCTCAATCGTCACAAAATAATATATACAAGATATGACTCGACTTAGCAACCATGTAATTAATTAGATAATTAACAAATGGTTTAAACAAATGTTGTAACAATAATGCACTAAAGATGAGTCCATACAAGGTAGGCTAAGGCGATTTAGGTGTACATTTGGGGGTAGATTGTAAACAAATTCTTCCTTTAAGTAACCGGAATGCGCTATTCAGAATTTCTTCCTTTCGGTCTTTCCAATAACTTAAAGTTAGAAACGAAAAAGATAGGCTATGAGGGTTGTACTAGGGGTATCGTGTACTAATAATGAGTACATCGCAAAGGTATGGGAGAATTATTTGACCAATGAAGTCAATATAATTATAATACAGGTGTAAAACAAGGGTTATCCTAATGCCTCTTATCATGTAGTAAATCCTAACTACACAAATGTAGTCTCACTAGCGGTCTCGGGATGAATCCCTAAAGCAAGTTCTAGAATCTAAGTAATATCGGTACACTCATAAGCACTAAGGCTTTTCCTAACAAATCTAGGAGCGAACCTCACATATTTGGGTGGAAATTTATTTTTGAGTGGTACCTTTTATTTTATTTTATTTATTTATTTTTTTTTTGGCTAGTCATATAACTCATATCCATGAGACGCTCATTAAGACTAAAGTTTCACTCCTATATGTTGTAAAAAAAATTTAAATTTGGCGCTAAACACAAGTATATTACAACCGTTATGATAAAGGCAAGGATGACCTAAGCCTAGTCAGGACAAAATACTGACGTATTTTGTCTCTGTTACATAAGTCTATTTTGGGTATAGGACAGTAGTGCTTTCTGAGGTTCAGATATGTCATCATCCTGAACCTTAGCCATTCAGGGAAGGTTTGACTTTAGGAGGATACCGACACTCTTTGCAACTTCAAACGTTTCCCGCCTTGTCCCGCCCATTCTTCAGGCTTGTTGCTTCAGTGAGGAGGAACTTGGGATTCAGTGAGCTATTGTCATCACTCACTGAATCCATCACCTTCTTCTTTGGCTTAGGTGCCACTCACTGAGAGTCCGCCTCACTGAATGGAAAACCTTTCTTCTTAGGCTTGTCCTAAGCATCTTGAAGATGACTCACTGAGCGACTGTTCACTCAGTGACTTGATTACGTTCAAGGGATTTTAGCACTTAAGTTATTTTCTATTCAAATCCTTGTTTATAGAAGCTTGGGTACTGAATGAACCCAACATATACAAACATATTTTCAGTTTTATAAAAGATGTCAACCAGTTTGCTTGTGGGGTTCTTCTTTCTGCATTTACATGTTGATCTTATTGTGAAATTCTCATCCTTGTGACTGACGTTATTTACATGTTATAAAATGACTGGTTGGAAAGAAAACCTAAGCATTGATCATTCGGTGTGTGCATCAAAATTTATGTCAAAATTAGTGAAGAAAAAAAAAATCTTTGGAAAATATTAGTGTTACATCAAAATTGGTGTAAGATGAAATGTTTTTGTATTTTACATCAAATTCAGTTTGAAAGTGGTATTTTGGGTTGCTCCAACTCGGCTTGTTTAACTATAAATCTCGAGCTCAACTCATTTTTATGACAAGTTAAATGAAATAAAGCTCAAATCAACCTCGCTTTGTTAAGCACGCTAGGCTCGTCATTGGTTGTTAAATGTGAGCTCGTTTATACATAATTCGGCATAGATACATATATATTTCTTATGTTCGTCTAATCTCGCAAGCCTAATCAATCTTTGTATATAATCCCGGGCTCGAGCTCGATTGTTAAATGAACTCCAACTTAGGCTCGAGTTCGTTTAAGCTCAGCTCGTTTCCACCCCTAGACGTTGTCTAGGATTGGAGTAGAGGCAGGATTTTCATGGCCACGCCTGATTCACTACTATGTGTTTTGGTATACTATTGCTCTCATGGGATCCTATTGATTGAAAAACGTAAAGATGAAAACTATCCAATTTGGATATCGATGGTTATTTAGGAAGAACAATATAGAAGAAATCTGGACAATGATTTTGGAGTAAGGAATAAAAAGTACTAGTAGAGCTTAAAGATTACATCTTCATACAAATATTATTACAAATGTGTGGCGATCATAACATCAAAACAATATCTATAGGCCACCAAAACCAGCATGAAAAAAAAATCCAACAAACAATATATCTCATCTACGTCAAAAAGTGACTAGTACACAGATGGAAGCAACAGTCAGGTGAAGGTCTATCATTAAATCGGGATAGATAGTTAATCCGCCCTCCTTCATCTTCCACTGTTTTTCTTCTCTTTCTGACCATTGTTTGATCAACAGATACCTGCAAAAAACTAACAAGGCCACATAAGTTATGCTCTTTATTATTGTCTTGTTTCTCAACACTATACATGGTTACATGATTTTTCCTTACCATTGCTGAAAATAGTCTGCACCGGCTATTGGAAAGGCGCAAATAATATTGACGAGTTGTGACCTCCAAACCCAAATGAATTCGATAAAGCCACCTTAACATCCAATTTTTCTTTCTTTGGGCCTACCAGCACCTTTGTGTCCTGTGAAAAATCATTATGTTAATCCATGGCCACATGAAAGTAGATAGATCTTAATCTAACCAATCCTACACTAAAACAGTAGAGCCATTAATTGTTTTTTTTAGGTAAAGGGATTAAAAGAGCCATTAATTGATGGCACCTATTAACAGTTTTTTCAATGACTTGCAATAGAAACACTATCAACAGTCAGCAGAGAACAATACATACCACGCCTGCGTCTGGATTTTCAAGATTAATATTTGGATGAACCCAACCCGTCCGTATCGCCTACAAGAAGATTGCCAAAATAACAAGTTAAAAAGTATCTCATTTAGCAGCAACAACAGGCCTAAAATAAACAAACAAGGGAAAGGAAAATAGCGAAAAGTCGACTTGTTTTTCACAGGTGCACAGAAACCAATATCTAAGGAATGCTCACTAGAAAAAAACCAGAATTCTCATAACTTGACGTTGTCAACTGTGAATTTAACAGTTCATGTACTATCAAATTATAACAGCCTGGCCCCATTTGGCACAACAATGAAGTTCTAGCCTTACAGACAGAAAAGACCCTCGGTGAATGAACATACAACATATGTTAAAAGGTATGTGATTGTTGGCCTAAAAATTGAGTCAAATCTTTGATGTGACAAAGTACAGAGTATGTCATTATCATGTCGACACACTAAAAGCCATGGCAAATATGCAATAAAATTAAAATAATAAATAAACTTATTGCATTACCTGTACAGTTGCAACAGCTTCCACAGCACCAGCTGCTCCTAAAAGGTGACCTATCATGGATTTCGTAGAGTTCACTTTCAACTGCAAACATTATAAATTTAATGATGTAGTCAATATAAAAAAAATAAAAATAAATCTCCTTTGATGGAATGTGTTTAGTCACACCTCTTGGTTCTGGCCGAAACAATGAAGAAGAGCATTGTATTCTTTGAGGTCTCCAGCTGGAGTAGACGTAGCATGTGCATTTATGTAGTTCACATCTTCCCTGGCCACCCCAGATTGAGATAAGGCCTTCTCTATGCACAAAATCACCCCAGCACCTGGTGACAAATATGCCCTTAATAAATATTACACACGTTTCATGTTGATTCCTTCACCAAAAGGACAAAATAATTGCTAGCCATAAATCTTTATCATCTTAAGAGTATTGTAGAATATCTATAACCAGATAACCTTTTACAGGACATGTTCAATACCAACACTTAGCACGGGTAAACGCAACCATATTACATATAGCAAGATAGAAGTAGTATGATTGTAGTAGTTGCAGTTTCCAAATATGTTAGATTAAAAATATTACTACCACTGTAAAACCTATAGAGCAGTAACTATAGTATTGGGGGCCTACATGAACATACAGGAATAGAAGCCGACATATGCATAAGGTGTGAACATGTAATGCTACTACCTTGAGGATGAGGCTCTGTCATATGATAAGCATCACAAGTGAAGCTTCCTCCCAGAAACTCCGCATAGATCGTCGCACCCCTTTTCTGTCCAATAGCCAGATTTAATCAAATGGAAACACAAATCATTAGCATGCTGTCATATTATAGTTCTCGTTTAAAGAAGCACTGCCACACAGGTCTTTACAGTTAGATTCCAACAAACCTTAGCATGCTCAAGTTCTTCCAACAACAGGACTCCAGCTCCTTCCCCCATAACAAACCCGTCACGGCCCTGTTTGAATTGTAAATAATCAGTTAAGTTTTCTATATTTTTAAAGACTCTGTGTTTAACTCATGAAGTTATATACATGCATCAGATAAGTTTAGGCAGTAGAAAAATACATTTTCTAAATGGCATACTCTTTGTGCTAAGCAATAAGAACTACTTACCAAAGTAAAGTTATGTTTATCCCCGAGATTATAACAAGAAGTAACATTACTATAAAAATTAACATCATGACTCGATTATAAACGAATTTTTAGATCATGTTTCTCGCTAGGCAAATTCAGAAACGTGAATGCTAAAGCAAAAATATTAATTAAAGAAACAGACATTGGAATGTCAAGCAGGACTGCAGGAGTGTATTGAATATTACCGAATCCCATGGGCGGGACGCTTTGGCAGGGTCACTGTTTCTCTCAGATAGAGCTCTGCATGCCACAAATCCTCCCAATCCTACACCGGTGGTTGAAAAATAAGGTTATTTATATATTCCATGTTAACATTTTACACGAAGAAAAAATTTAATACCTATAGGTATAATGACAGCATCTGAACCACCGCAAAGCATCATGTCCTGCAAGGTTCTCTACAACGTTAGAGATAGATGGAGCAGACAACTTAAGATATATCTATTTTTTATTTTGGTTTTGTTAATTCGCTTCTCTCGTGTTGAAAAACCAGGAGCATTTGATTGACATAAAAACAAAAGTACTTACAGCTTCACCTCTGATGATGTGATTAGCCGCATTCAATATACAAAAATTGCTGGTGGCACAAGCTGTAGAGATGGAGTAATTTGGACCCATCCATCCCTGAAGGACATATGAAAACGTGAGTTACTTACAAGGATGATGATAACCAAACAGACATTGAAGATGACTGAATGTAGGGCGGCTCACCAGATCCATGGCGAGCATTGCGGATCCCATGTTAGTAGTTGCAAAGGGTACACAGAAAGGATTCATCTTCCTATATGAGACCCTCAAAGCTTCAATGGCGTCATTAAAAACCTAAACCACAATAATTACGAGATAAGAAAGCAATACTAATAATTTAAGAGCATTGATTGGCATGTTCAATTAGCATGCCAATAAATCAGTGGCACATGCATTTAGGCTTCTCAATCATTTTCCATAATAAAAAGACAAGTGAAAGATTTAAAAGTAAGTTACCTTCATACCACCCATAGCAGAACCAATGAGGACACCACATTTAGTTTTATCTAGCTGGTCCATCTGGTGTTGATCAATGCCAGCATCTGCAAGGGCTTTCTTACCAGCAGTTAGCATGTAGAGCATAAACCTGTCCATCCTTTTGGAGAGTTTAGGGGCGACCCATCCATTGGTGGAGAAGTTCTTAATCTCGCCAGCAATTCTCTGTTAGTAATCCAAAAACGCTCTTGAGTTACTAGTATTATTTGAGCTAATTGCACTACGAAAATGTAGCTTACTTGTCACTTTTTATAGCTTTTGGCAACTAACTATTTATTATTCTTATATATCTGTGTGACCAATTGTGTGTACTATCGGACCATTTTACCCTTCAATTTAGACACTCATTTTTAACATGGGGAGGGGTAAAATGGTCAGATAATACACACAACGGGTCACAAGATACACCAAAAAGATGAAATTAAAAAGTATAAAGTAAGCTACAAGTTGGTGCAATTTGTATCGTGTGACAAGTTGTGTGTACTATCAGACCATTTTACCCTTCAATTTACACATTCATGTTTAACATGGGGAGGGGTAAAATGGTCAAATAATACACACAACTGGTCACAAGATACACCAAAAAGATGAAATTAAAATAGATGGGTAGATAAAGGTATAAAATGTGGCAAGTAGTAAGCTACATATTAGGCGTTATTATTTACTACTAATAAACTTGTTACTAGTATATAAGAGTAGTAAAGAGATTAGATAGATACAGTGGGATAGGTGGAGCAGTCGAAGGCCTCAATTTGGGAAATGCCGCTGACACCGCCCAGCAAATTGGTATAGAAGTCGTCAGGGGTGTTGCCGATAGGGGTCTCCACACCCATGCCAGTCACAACGACACGCCGTTGCTTGGTAAAGGGTTTCTTGTTATTAGTAAGACTAGTAGTGGTTTCTGTTGAAGAAGGTTGAGTGGCAATAGCCATTATTGGTACACCTGAGAAATAAAATAACAAAACATTTGGATAAATAATTATTTGAAATTGAGGAATAATTAAAAAACAAAATAAGAAAGAAAGAAAGAAATACATTTGGATTTAGATATAGATAAATGGAGGAGGAGCCCTCTTCTTCTTCTAGTCCTCCTGCTGCTAACTAGTCTTGTTGATAAAGTTTGATTTTGATTTTGAGAATTAGCTGAAGAAGAAGACATGCAGGCGGCCACCATCCATGACGACGCCCCAGACATCTCTCTCTTTATTTATTTAACCTCTTCCTTCTTCTTTTTCTTTTCTTTACTTTTAAATCAAATCCAATCCAATCCAGTTAGTGAGTCAGTCAAGTACTACTACTGGAATAGAGCATGTGAGTGAGTGAGTGACTATCTTTTTTCTTTCAAATGATATGATGAAAGATGAAGATGAATGAATGACACCACCGTTGAATCTCAGGGAAACAAAAATACAAAATAACAAAACACAAATAACTATGTGTGTGTTGTGTCTATGTATGTGTATGTGAGAGAGAGTGTGTGTTTTGTGTTTGTGTTGTTTAAGGGCTGCCAAGTAAGTAAAGTCATCAGACTACATACACAAATCTGAGTCGTCCAACTATTGGGCCCACTCCCAATATCACATTTGTCACTCGCTTCATTTCCTTTTTCATTTTCATTTTCAATTATAAAAAACTTGCTCATAGATTGTATCGCCTATTCAAATAGTATATATTTTTCATTCTTCCATTTCACTCATCTTTCTCCTTTTGGCGCTTCAATTTATATATTCTACCTCGTTATTCTTTGTTTTTATGACCCTAATCAATAATAACCATATTATACTTGTAAAATAAAAAATAAAAAAAATAAACACGCATATAAATTTGAATTACAAGAATTATATATATTTAATATTAGGGTTAATGACTTATATAGCAAACGAACTTTCCCGTTATCATCGTTATTACCAACATAAATGTGCATCATTAGTCTTTTATACTAACTTCCGTTAGTAACTAACTTAAAATTTTGTTATCTTACGATAAACTTGCATCGTTATTCCTTATACGAACGGCCCGTTAATACTTAACTTAAATTTTGGTTTTCTTACGTTTTCTTCTGTTTTTTCACGTTTTTCGTCCGTTTTACATGTTTTCGACCGTTTTTACATGTTTTCATCCGATTTTGCACATTCTCATCCGTTTTTTACACGTTTTCTTCTGTTTTTATAGGTTTTCATCTGTTTTTGCACATTTTCGTCCATTTTTACATGTTTTCATCTGTTTATGCACGTTTTTATCCGGTTTAACATGTTTTCTTCCGTTTTTTCACGTTTTTCGTCCGTTTTACATGTTTTCGACCATTTTTACATGTTTTCATCCGATTTTGCACATTCTTATCCGTTTTTTACACGTTTTCTTCCGTTTTTATACGTTTTCATCTGTTTTTGCATATTTCCGTCCATTTTTACATGTTTTCATCTGTTTTTGCACATTTTCGTCCGTTTTAACATGTTTTCTTCCATTTTTACACGTTTTTGTTCGTTTTCTCACATTTTTCATCCAATTTTACGCGTTTTTTTTTTAATTTTTACATGTTTTCATCTGTTTTTACACGTTTTCATCCGTCTTTTCACCTTTTAATTTCTTTTTTCATCTTTTCGTACATTTTCTTTTATTTTCATCCGGTTTTACGCGTTTTTTTTCCATTTTTACACGTTTTCATATGGTTTTTCAGCTTTTGTTACGTATTCGTCTGTTTTTACATGTCTTTGTCCGTTTTTTCTCCTTTTTGTCCGTTTTACATGTTTCCATCTGTTTTTTACCTTTTTGTCCGTTTTCTTACTTTTTCATCCGATTTTACGCGTTTTCTTACGGATAAAAACGTGTAAAAACGGACGAAAGCGTGTAAAAAATGGACGAAAAGGTGAAAAAAAAAAAAACTGTAAAACCGGATGAAAACGTGTAACAACTGATGAAAACATGCAAAAACGGATGAAAGAAGTGCAAATACAGACGAAAACGTGTAAAAACGGATGAAACCGTGTAAAAAAATGGACGAAAATGTGAAAAGCGGAAGAAAACGTGTAAAAACGGACGAAAACATGCAAAAACGGATGAAAACATGAAAAAACGGATGAAAACATGCAAAACGGGCTAAACATGTAAAAACGGATGAAAACGGGTAAAAACGGACGAAAAACATAAAAAAAAAACGGACGAAAACGTGTAAAAACGGCCGTTAGTATAAAAGACTAACGATGCACATTTATTTTGGTAATAATGGTGATATTGATGATAACGGGAAAATTTTGTTGGTGATAATGGTATTAAAAAAAAAAGTAAATTGATGGTATTTCGAAATCTGAAAAAGTTCGTTGGCAATATAAGTCATTAACCCTTAATATTATACTTATTTATATGCAAAATTAATAAAAAATGTTACCTTTTTGAATTGAAGGCTTTGTGCGACGGCATCTATTATATACCATTTCGAGACTCCTCTGATATTGTATTATTCTCTTAAACCCGTTAATCTAAACTTTTCTATTATATTACCTTTTATATAATCAAGGATGAATTAATCTTGTCATTTAAGTTAATAAAATTTTGACAATTTTGTAAATATAAGTGTAAACTATCAGCTTCTATAATTTTTTATAGATCTCCCATAAACTTTTAAATTTTCAATATGACACCACTTATTTTATAGTTGGACTTATCATAAGTAAAAATACATTAAATCATTTTCAGACTATGTTCATGCTTTTGCTTGTTTATCATTATATTTTAAAAAGTATTTGCAACTTGTAAGTTAACTAATATTAAAAGTTTTTTTTTTTTTTTTTTTTTTTTTTTTTTTTTTTTTTTTTTTAAACAGCACCACACTTGAAATCCCACCTCCCGAGTTAAACCATCCAAACGGGCAGGTCCCGAGACCCAAACCACTAGGAAAGACCCCGCGAAAGGAAATCCCGAGAACTTACGGCTTCGCACTAAGAGGAAAATCCGGAATTTCTTTATCACTTGCGAGACTCGAACTTGGGTAAAATCCCTCTCCAAGCTCAAGAAAGAGCTCAAGTGATCAACTGAGCTAAGTCAATCGGTTAAAAGCTTATTTAATTTAGCTTGAGCTTATATTTTAAAAGGTATAAGAAAATAAAGAGTGATATGATATTTTGGGGACGGAGAAAACAGAGAAAGAAAAGAAATCTGGAACACGTGACTCCTCACATGACATGACCAATACAACAACAATCTTTTTTTTTTTTTTTTTTTTTTTTTTTTTAATTGAAAATATGCCCACGGGATCCCTGCCTTTTAAATAAATTTTATCAATTAGCATATACTCTTTAAGGTAGGGGTGTTCACGGTTCGGTTAATTAACCGAATAAACCGAAAACCGAACCGAACCGAACCGAAATAAAACCGAACCGAACATATAACCGAACCGAACTTGTTAAAACCGAACCGAACCGAATTAAAAATTCGGTTTTCGGTTTGGATATGGGTTAAGCTATCTGAACCGAAAACCGAACCGAAAACCGAATTTATATAAATATATATAATTTTTTATATATTTATATTATTTTAAATATAAAAAATATCCATTAAAATTTTATACTAATATAAAAAAACACTTTTTTATGCTTGAAATATTTTTTTTCCCAAAAATATATATAATTAAATTCAAAAAAAAATATAAATAGTGTAATTTAAGTAAAAAATTCGGTTTTCGGTTTTGACCCATAACCGAACCGAACTTCGGTTCGGTTCTCGGTTCGGTTCGGTTAAAGATATTTTCGGTTCGGTTCGGTTTTCGGTTATGACCCAAAAATTTTTTTTAACCGAACAACCCGAACCGAATAAACCGATTAACCGATAACCGAACCGATGAACACCCCTACTTTAAGGACTAGAATATTAACAAATGTTAGCATCTGGGCTATGTAACAAAAATGGTTTGTATCTGATAGCTGAGTATGAGTTTGATTTGGTATGAAAAAGGAAGGAGATATTTGTTTGATAGCCAAAATGTTAAAAACCAACCAATATTTGTATCTTATCTCACCCAACCACGTCATATCTCATATCCCTTCTCTCAACATATATATTGTGCTAAAAAAAAAAAAAAAAACTCACTCAAAATATGAGTTGGTTATGGTTTAATATTGTGCGTTAAACCAAAAGTTAAATCAACTTTATTAAACTACTAGTAGTACCTTTTTAACATGTTTTTCATTTCATTGATTCCTATAAATATATGTCAATTGTTCCAAATGTTGATTTATGACCATTCTACTCTTCTTTCGAGTCAAGCGCACAATGTTCACAAGCAAAAAACAATAACCAAACGAAATTAAGGTGTTGTTTAGTTTTGACTTCGGGTATGTTTAACAAAAGTAACTACTGCTAAAACTGGAGATGAAGCTGTTGATGAAGATCGAGCGAAAGATATAAATTTTTATAAGTTTTATGAATTAACATTTGATTTTCAGATATTATGAAAAGATTATTTTTCTTTAAAATGTCTTATAAGTTCTACCAAACAAATATTACTATATTTCAAGTAGCTTTGAAAAAATAATGCTTGGGTGGGTGGGTTAAGGGGAATGGGTAATATATTCAAAAAGGCCCACCTTACTCATTATTTTGTGTTTGGTTAGTGACTAGTGAGTGCAAAGGGATTGGTTACCCCGTAGTGGGTAATCAACTATTTATAGAGTAAATTGGTGGGTAAGAGATTGATTACACATCTCACTCATTTCTTTGCATTCTCTTTCCCTTTTCTCTTTCCCCACTTTGAACCAAGCGGGCGAAGTACTGTATAATCTCTCAACAATCTAATGTGTTAAACATAATTGGAAAAAATACTTAATTTTGATAAGACGGTAAATACTTGTTTGTTATAAATAAGTGGTTAGCTTTTTCATTAGATCACTGATATTCTTATACGTAGTAAAAAAGTTTTAAGACACATATTCAACATACAAGAAATTTCTTATCTATGAATCAAAAATATATATCTACAAAGACACTATAACCAAACAAAACGTGATAAAATATAAAATAAAACAAACAAAGCTTAAGTAGTCGTATTGATAAGCTCAACTGCTAGATTTTTGTCTTCTTTTTGTTATACACTTTATGTTTCAACACTTATGATATAATCGACTTGTTTTATTGAATATTCCTATATCAAGAAACCAATAGCTTTTCACTTGTTTGTCTGCTAAGCGAATAACAATACTTATGTATGATAATAAGTGTGGATATTTGTCTTTGTAAACTGAAGTTTTCTGTTTGAAATGATATGACTTATTAAGTAAGCAATAAAAGGAAAATAGCTAGTTGTGGGTGAAAATGGGTATAAAAGCCCAAAAATCAAAGGATTGGTAGACCAAACATGGCTAAGTTCTTTGGTGCATGTCACCACCAACTCTTGTTGATTAAAGTTCAAATACTTGTTATTCTCTTGTTTATTTAATGCAGGACATTTAGTCCTTCATATCAGTCAACTAACACAATCCTCATTAACCACAAACCAAAGCTCATTGTCCATATCTTTCAACTGATAGCATGCCCATCTATTATTATTCACTGGATGCAGGATGCTAAAATCATTGTTTCCTTGTCTGGATTTTGATATAAAAACCTTGTGTATTTAGTCATAGTTGGACACTTCTTTATATGTTGCAATAAAACTATCAAAGGTAAGGTATGGAAATGACCCCTATTGGATATTTGAATACCCCTCCAAATCTCCAATTGCCATCTATTTCCAACACAACTGAATAGTTATGACTTACCCTCTTTCACGAAGCTTAAGTCTTTGAGACTGTGATGAAGCTCTGACCTTCGATATTTCATAGTCTAGTCTCGTGTATAATTAGATAGGCGTAAAGACATGCCTTCGACAAGGCATAAGCTGCCGTAAGGGAATTCGCCAACAAACATAGTGTATAAACACGAAGCTTAGTCTTCGTATAAACACGAATAAACAAGGTCAAAGACCTTGTCTACCCCACGTTCCATTGATCTCTGATAATGGTTCAACCATCACCTTATAGCCGTTTCTGCCACATATAAAAAGCACAAGAATGATTCACGTACGGCTAAGCCTTTTCCACACTCATATGTACTTACTACAATCATTCAAACAACTTACACTCACACCGGAGGCGGACATCCCCATTGACTAGACTAGGGGTGTTAATCGGGTCGGGTTGGTCGGGTTCGGGATAAACGGGTCGGGTCCAAGCCGGGTCGAGGCTAAAAAATACATACCCGAACCCGACCCTATTTGAACTCGGGTTAGTCGGGTTCGGGTCAAATCGGGTCGGGTCAAGCCGGGTTCAGGTATGTACCATTTACAAAATCACAAAATTTGATTTCTTAAACAACTAAAAAGCACATGTATAATTGTATAAATCACACAATTTGTTTGTTGCATACTTAGACTTATTGCACAATGGTTATATAAGATTTTGAGTTAATAATGAAAAACCAATTCAGTGATTCTATCCACGATTGAATTCGTTAACAGTTCAAGCACAATAAATATAATGCAATATATGTATAAACCATGTAAAAAACCAAAGATAGATACCAGTTTACATGTGAGATAAATTGAAAGATAAAGTCTAGCTATGGACAAAAAACGTATTATTACATGAGCGAGCAAATTGCAACTTATCATAACTTGTATCAGTAGGCAAATTGTATCATTGCATCAGTTGTTGCCATGGTTGAAACTTAGAGAAACCATTGAACTTAATACTATACTACACAAACATAATAGCAACAAACACAATAAGCCAATAATACCATACTAGATGTAACCACTGGTTACAAAATATATGATATCTGTAACCTTCTGTTACACTAATATACAATCTGTTACAAATTGGATGGGCAATGGATGCAAAGTGGGACAATTTTACTACATGGACCAATTTAACTCGGGTTAGTCGGGTTGACCCGAACCCGATACCCGATACCCGAACCCGAGTAGGCAAACTATTTTGAACCCGATACCCGACCCTAGTTCGTATTCGGGTTGACCCGATTGACCCGAGTTAGATTTTGAACCCGAGTAACCCGACCCGAATATCCTTATTCGGGTTCGGGTTCGGGTCGGGTCCGGGTTGGGTCGGGATTTTTGACACCCCTAGACTAGACTGATAGGTGCAAATTATTGTACCAGCAAACATAATCTTTGTTTTGCATCCTAACATATGCTGATCAGTTAGCGTTCATATACAAAAATCGAAAGCATGCTAGTTACATGCGATACAGAGTGACTTGTATTCATATCAGTTCATTAAAACGTATGATTTAATTAAGTAATTTACATGGATATTTGTCTTAGGAATAGTCGCCAACAGATACATAAAGTTCTTCATTTTGCATTTTTATTTAGACATCAAAAGTTATTTTCTCAAATCTTATGTAGGCTACACAAACTGGGAAAGATAGATGCAGAGTCTTAACAAACAAGTGAGACCGTTTGCCAATATTCCATGTACATACACAAGCGTGTCCTCATGCAATCACAAGTGAGACCGTTTTGGTCATAAATTTCAAAACAGCCCCGCGTTATAGATTACACTTTAGGACTTTGGCCTGCACAACACAGATTCCTGGCAAGACAGATCGATGGCGTGTGTATAAAAGGTTCATATTTAAGCATTTATCTTATATAACTTGATAAGGTATCACCACAATTCAACCAAAAATCATCGATGATGTAAACAAGTAAATACAAGAAATTTACAATGAACATATGAAATATTACTTTAGGAATACGATTTGAGTATATTCCAAATTTCTTATGCAAATGCAGACTATAATGACAATAAGGCAAAGACAAACTTGTCGGTTTAGTGATGGCACCATCATTTGTAAATACCCCTCGCCTGCCTCACTTCGCTTGCTATTCATCTAATTGATCAGATTGGTTTCATCTGGGGTCAAATGAACTTACAAATCATTTAATAAAAATACGGGCTCCTATGTGGGTTGGAATGGATGCAATGTTTATCTGCTATACACAAATAAATTACTAGTATAAATTGGAACCAGACGAGTTGATAGCTTCTTCCTGCTAAATAACCCTTAACAAGGAAAGCGATGAATCAATGACTTATGCCACTTGAGGTGCCTGCTTAATGTTATTTACAGTGTTTTTCTTTTTTTGGGTGCTAGTGAAGGAGAAAACTCGAGCTGCTAATTTTGTGGCTGAGAAACGTAAACAATAAGGGCAATAAGAGTACCGACCTCAATCTTTACATTGAGATGTTTTCTGTTGTCGCTCCTCGATCAATGACTGGACTCTCTGCAATGTGCACCAGCAACAGATGAGAACGAAGCACACTATGTGAATATTGAAGGACGCGGTGGGTTTTACCTTGAGAGAATTGCCAACTTGGTCTAGCTTTTGTAGTACAGCAAACTCACCAACGTGAGACAGCGTATCGTGTGATGACACTTTTAAAGGAGACAGCTGCCGATTACCAACAAGTACATACAACGATAACAACATCAACACACATATAAATTCCTATGTGAGTTAGTGATGATTGACAGAGCTAAGTTTGGGATATACCGGTGCCTGTAATGATCTTCTAGAAGAAGCGGCATCAGTGATATTCGAAAGGCGCGTCAAAACAGCCTGAGGAAGAAACATTAAATTAGACTAGTATCTCTCAGAATGAATGAATATTTGAGTTGTAGTAAAGATGTAGGTAGGTAGGTAGGTAGATACGTTTCTGAAATGGTTAGGATTGGCAATTCCTTGGATTTGTATGACGGTGTGGGCTGCGTTTTGTATCTTAACGGAGTAGACACCATAACGAGACTGTAAAAATCCTTGTTGAACGACAACATCGGAAACGGAATGCAAGAGGACATGTTTCTGTATTTTCAAGGCCCCAAAACAGTGGAAGGGAACAGCAGCTGGTTTAGTTACCTAGAAATGAATAAAATATTAGTAATAATAAAGTATGTAAAGAAAGTAGAAATAATAATAACTACTGACAGTGTAGAGAATGGAATTGGGGGTGAGATAAAGGCGTTGAGAGCGAATGGTACGACGGAGGAGGTATCGATGAAGGGGCAAATAAAGGAGCATGAGGAAGCCAAAGCCCCAAGCCAAAATGAGTAGCAGCGAATAAAGGATCCACTCACTCGTCTTGAGCCTAATCAAATCATCCTCTTCAAAGCTACCGGAATATAATACTTCTTCTTCTTCATCATCATCATTCGCAAGTAAACCTTTCTCCAGACGTGATTCCATCATTTCAATTCACCTACTATACATAAATAATAATTAATTAATGGTTGGTGATGATGAACAAGAAGAAGATAGTAAATCAGGAAGGAGATTGATTGATTTATTGATTGGATAATAAGAATAATAATAATAAAATAAAGTAGTACTAGTAGTATTTTTATTGTTTGGGGGTAGTAATGTAACAAGTAGTAAAAGTATAGTGGCATATGAGTAAATAAAAATACAAGGAGGGGCTACATTTTCACAAATTGCAATTTATTTAGGTTGGTTGGGGGGTTTTTGTTTGCAGATAGTATAAAGTATAAACCCTAACTAGAAAGAAGCAGCAGCAGTAGCAGTAAGAAAGAAAGAAGAATGGTGGATGAACAAGTGAAGAAGAAGAATGAAAATGATTCGGAGATATTCGCATCATGTGATTTCTCCAGTCTTGGTCTCCATCCCGCCTTATGCGACCAACTTAGAGGTACTACTTTTATATATATATATATATATATATATATATATATATATATATATATATATATATATATATATATATATATCTTCCTTTTCTAAATTCAATTCAATTATTATTAATAACTTATGGGGTGTTTGGATCAGCTTATTAGCTGCCTTATGGGCTTATTTGACTTTGGAAAAGCCAATAAGCTCACTTATTGAACCTTATGACCTTATCAACTTCATATTATTGGCTTAAGCCAATAATCTAAACTTAATAAGCTCTAATAAGTGAGCTTATCAGCTTTTCCAAAATCAAATAAGCCGATAAGCCAGCTAAATAAGCTAATCCAAACACCCTAGTAATTTCAATTCACACAATAATAATAATTTAATTTCAATAAACAGATAGAATGGGATATTCAGCTCCAACTATCATTCAATCCCAAGCCATTCCTCTTATTCTCTCCGGCAAACACGTGTATGTATGCTCCCTTCATTCTCAATTTCTTTCCCAATTTCTAGTAAAAAAATTCCTTTCTTATACTAACAAAATTAATTATTAGGCTTGTTAATGCGGCAACGGGAACTGGCAAAACACTAACATACCTGGCTCCTCTGATTCACCAACTCCAAAACATCCAACCCCGAATCCAACGCTCCAACGGCACCTTTGCTCTCGTTCTTGTTCCTACCCATGAGCTTTGTATGCAAGTCTACGAGACTCTCCAGAAGCTGCTCCACCGCTTCCATTGGATTGTTCCCGGCTATATCATGGGCGGCGAAAACAGGTCTAAAGAGAAAGCCAGGTTACGCAAAGGCATCTCCATTCTTGTTGCTACTCCGGGACGTCTACTGGACCATTTAAAACATACGGAATCATTCGTGCATTCTAATCTGCGCTCCATTATATTTGACGAGGCTGACAGGTATTTGTATATCTTTTCTACTACATGTTTCGTATTTTTAATTCCAGAACCGTTTACTGTATGTATTCTACGACAGGATCCTGGAACTAGGATTCGGCAAAGAAATTGAGGAGATTATTGATATTTTGGGTTCAAGGCACAACACGTCTGAATTCGTGAGGCAAAATGTGCTCTTGTCGGCAACCTTAAATGACAAAGTCAATCATCTCGCGAATATCAGTTTGGACAACCCAGTTATGATCGGTCTTGATGACAACAAGAAGATCAAACCGTCTAGTAAGCAAGTTACATCCTTGGAAAGCGCCATTGAAAAATTAGAGAACTCTGGGAAAGTAGCGGTTACGGCAGATGGGGAGTACAAGCTTCCAGCTCAACTCAATCAGAGATATGTCAAAGGTAGTTAATTACTAAAAAGTTATAATTCGGTTTACAAACTGCATTGCTTTTATATTTTTCTTACGGCTCGTGATGTACTCCAGTGCCATGTGGTTCTCGCCTTGCGGTGCTTCTTTCCGTTCTGAAGAATCTATTCACCGGAGAAGCTTCCCAAAAGGTATAGTCATACACAAATTTTATTAACCTATTTGCTGCCTTATCATCTTTAACAATACTTAGCAAAGTCATGTATGGTCTACGTTTTACTATCCCTTCTTTTGGCACCACATTAAGAGCCAAATAAACCAAAATATAAGGACGCTCCCTAAGTAAAGTGGAAATTGACCAAAAAATTAAAAAATCTATATATACCAATAACGTAATTCCTAGCATATACAATTTGAGACAAACTTATATTTCACACTACAAAATACAAAATAGATATGCACACTGACTATGCATCAGCTGTCATCTTGAGTAATCAAATCCGCATTCCACAAGTTGGAATTTTGAAGAACAGCAACAGAATTTCTGTAATTATCCTCAAAAGAACCTCCGCTGATCTTGTTTCACTCTGAAAAATTCTACCATTTATTTCCTGCCATATATAATACACAACAGTCTTCTCACTGGATTTAAAGAAAATGTAGTCCTCTTAGGTGAATGGCGTCTTTGTGATTTAGCTGTAATGACAATTGCAATCTTTGAGATAGATATGGATCTGTCATATACATCTCATGATGTGTAGTATGATGTTTATAAGTTTTATGAGTTAATATATTTCACCATTCACCTAGAAAACAGTCTTCTCACTATGCTCCAAATGCTTATTATACATGGCCTTTCAGTCAACTCTTTGGTTATATCTTCCCAAACATGCGTTAAGGATCCATGTGACTGGTAACATTAAGAACACACCAATACTGGTCAAATTGCTTGGCAGAGTCTTGTTCTGAAGCTTGTAGATTAGGGACTTGAACACATTTAAGGATAGGATATTCTGCATACCACTCCAAAGGCCATTTCCAAACACCTTCTTTAATCATTTCAGACACTTTTATGTCGTAGGCAAAATTACTTTTTTTTTTTTTTTTTTTTTTTTTTTTCTTTTTTTTTTTTTTTATCCCAAACCGTCTGATCTGCTAATTGGAATACCCCAAATACTACCCATTTCACCCACAAAGACTTAACTAGCTGCTTTGCTCCACATATGCTCTTAACCAATAGAGCTACATTCCGGAGTCCCAGAGGTTCAATACCCAAACCACCTTGAATTTTGGATTCACACACATGACTCCACGCTACATTTGCTTTTTACTGTGTCAAATATATAGATGAATAAGTAATGAAAAGTTTGACCTTGCAAGTCAAAATAGGAGAACTGATAGAGAACGGAGTACATTCTATCGCACAGCATGTTTATGTCTTCTAAGAACAGGACTATAAGTTTTTATTGCTATGGCTACAATGTGTTTGCTGAATGATTTTGGTATGCAAGAGCAGTGATAAATCAATTTACAAATAACGACTTGTTTGTTTTGGTTTCAGATTGTCGTATTCTTCTCAACATGTGATGCTGTAGATTTTCATCATGCACTAATTAGTCAATTCCATGGATTATCAAATTCGAAATCAGATACAGAAACAAGGGAGCTATTTGTGAAATGTAACATTTTAAGGTTACATGGAAACATGAAGCATGAAGATCGTGTGAAAACTTTCAATGCTTTTAAAACCGAAAAATCAGCTCTTCTGTTGTCCACTGATGTTTCTGCTAGAGGCTTAGACTTTCCGAAAGTTAAATGCATCATACAATATGATTCCCCAGGGGAGGCGACTGAATATGTTCATAGAGTTGGAAGAACTGCTCGTTTGGGTGAAAAGGGAGATTCTTTGTTATTTCTCCAACCCATTGAAGTTGATTACCTGGAAGAGCTGAAGAAACATGGTGTAATGTTAACAGAATACCCACTGCTTAAACTTTTGGATAGTTTCCCGTTATATGGTGTCAAACAACACCATGTCAAAAAGTTTGTTTCATTAGAGATGCATCCATGGGTAGTTTCTCTGCAGAAGTCCCTTGAATCTTTTATCTTTACCGAGGTAGAATATGATGCATTCTTTTGATTCATATTTTTTTTATTATGCTTCTTTTCTTTCAGTTGTTCAAATGGTGTGATTTATACCTTGTAAGTTAACAATTTTTTGTTTATTAATGTTGTGACTTTTGACAGGCTAAAATGAAGAAGTTAGCTCATAATGCATTTTGTTCGTGGGTGCGTGCCTACAGCGCGCACCGTGGGGAACTGAAGAGCATTTTCATGGTGAAGAAGCTTCACTTAGGGCACGTGGCAAAAAGTTTTGCACTTAAGGAACAACCCTCTTTGGTCGGAAGATCAGTCCAGAAGAAGCATACAGAAAAGAGGAAAAGAGACCAAAAAACACTCAAAGTGAAGGAAGGGTTGAAAAAGAAGCGAATGATGGTTAACGAGGTTTGACATGGTCTTCCAGTTTTTTTATTAAATAATTTTCCTTACAATTAAGGTGATGTGGAAATCAAAAAAAGAAACTATGATGATGAGTTGAGAAACGTGGCATGGTTTTTTGACAGGGAGATTGAGTTGGCAAGAAAACTGAAGGGAGAAGCAGCTATGTTAGTTCAAAAGATTAAGACAGAGATGATTAATGCGAGTAGGGCCGGTAAGCAAGCTGTACCATTTGCACTTGCAGGCAGCTGGTGAATGGACCCGACTCAATCATACAACTTTTGGTTTGACTAATAGAGTTCAAGTACACACCAAGTAGTAAGGAGAAATGTAGATGATATATTTATATGCTCAAATTTTGTTATTATGCACCGGTTGCGTTAGAATATGATTATTATACAGAAGAGAGACGGATATGCTCAAGTCGGTGTACAATGAATGAATGTATTTGTATCCTGCATTTAAGTTTCGGAACTTTATGTCACAATCGCTCCTTGGCTGGCTGGTATCTTGTGTGTGATTTGATGATGATGATAATGTAGAATCATCTCTCACCTTTATTATCACTCGATGCCTAATCCCCTTATGGCCCCTCCAGTCGCGTCACTTTTAGACGCTAGTTATTGATCCCAATTATACTAGTGCTTCATCTTTGTTTTTCGCATTTCATTTCATAAAAATAAATGTGATCAGATTCCCAAATTAAGGTTCTTTGAAAGACCATATTGATTATATTTACTCATCACCATCTTATATTCTCAATTCCTCTCTTCTTGCAAATGCTAATTACTTCCTCCGTGATAAATAATAGTAGTTCACGTTTCCTTTTCAGTATGTCACAATTTAATTGTACACTGTTAAAATAGATAAGGAAATTTGATCGAGTTTATCATATATATGACCATTATTTGAAATTATTATTACAAATTTTAAATAACACTTTAATTAATTAGTTAAGAGTAAAACTGTCATTCTGCTAAAAAGATATGAAAGAAAAAGGCAGTAATAATTGAAACTTTTTTTTTTTTTTTTTAATCATGTGTTTTTTGTCGAAAGACTATCATTTTAAGACGGATGGAGTAATATATTGCGACAATTTTGCATTATCTTAATAAGAAACAAGGTATATATGCTTGTTCCTGTTAGACAATGAAACACCCATTAATGGACCATAACCCCACATCGGGCTTGGGCCATATTTACTCCCCGCAGTCCGAGCGGTAAGTAGTAAACTAGAAAAGAAAAGAAAAATATTAACATAATAAAAACAACTTAATCGACTCATAACAAAACCCTACCAAGGTCGACTTTAGTCGACTGGTACCAACGGTCGGCTAGGTCGACTGGTAACACAACCGTACCAACGATCGACTTTAGGGACGGGTACCAACAGTCAACTTTAAACGACTAGTAACAAAGCCGTACGAATAATCGACTAACAAACAAACAATAAAACAACTATATATTTTTTTTAATCCTAAACATTATCTTCTTTAATACCATGAAACAAAAAGATTGGCACTTCCTCGTAACGAAAAAAATATCGAAACCTTGCTTACTTCTCTGCTTCTTTTCTTTTATTTATTTATTACGTTCTTTTCTTTTTGTTGGCTCGGCAATTGAGAAAGCAAGCAGCAATTGATAGCAACAATTGATGATGAAGAAGCAAATAATATAGCAGCAAGCAACACACAAAAGGGTCGGCAGAAAAAGAACAAAAAATTGTAGCGGGCTTTTTTTCTTCTTCTTAGGGTTTGACGGGGTGGCCTAGAGAAGGCAGCTCAACGTAGAGGATCAGACCCGCTCTGATACCATGTTAGACAATGAAACACCGGTATAACTTTATTATTGAACGATATTTATAGAGTACAAACCCTAATGGACCCTAACCCCACATCGGGCTTGGGCCATATTTATCATCTAATAGTTCCATGCAATAATGAGTAATCCTTGAATTTCATAGCATTGGAGTACCACTATGTATTTTAAAGTAAAATGCAAATGATTGCTATATATGCATGTTGATGATCAATCCCGGCCTATGAATCATAAGCAGGTTACTTGCGACTAAATTATCTATTCTATATATTGTGATCAACGTACCACAAGAAAAGCATCAGTAAGTTGTCAGTCTTATAGCAATTACTGTAACTACTAAGGTAGATGGAGTTAAATTTAATTATGTGGGTGTAGCAGCTAGTTTGACAAATGCACGTTGTATGTGGGTCGGCCACATTAATGCAGGTTCCGTACGATATCTATTAAAATTAAAATTAATTAATTTTTGTGGAGAGAATGGAGAAGACGTGTGGTGGGGTACACACGTTGAATTGAAGATGAATGCGATATTGCGATGTGCATGTCTATGTCCTCCTCTTAATAACCAAGGTGGCTTAATAGTCATACACCATAATAAATACATAAACATATATTGCTAGTTAAATTGTCAAGAATGATTATAACATCTGAATCGAATATTAGCCATTCAGATAATCCATTGATTTACCTCTACTCCTTTTAATTATGGTTGTTGGAAAATATATATCGGAAAAATCTTTAAAAATGTACCATACTTGCCAAAAAAATGACTTTCGTGTAGCGAACAATTTTTTTTCTTCTTATATGTGTACTGAACTTTCATTTTTTAGCCCTTTTAATGTACTTTTGACATTTTTACCCCTCAAATTATTATAAATCCAGGGGCAAAAATGTCACGAAAGTACATCAAAAAGGCCAAAAAATGAAAGTTAAGTACATCAAAAAAGACAAAATAGTTGAGTTTAAGGGAGAGAAAAAGATATTTTTTTTACAGTACGCGCAAGTCATTTTTTTGACAAGTATGGTATATTATTAAAGATTTTTACCAATATATATCTACGGTTATTTTTAGTTTCATGTTTTATAATGCCACTTGTATCATAGAAATGATCAATTCTTGGCGACTTATGGTTACATGTCATGAAGTCCAATTTTCTTTTCTCTTTGAAACTTTCTTCTTGCAATGATGATTTCTCCGATCCATTTTGCTTAACATTTATATAACGAGTATTGATTAGGAGACCTAAATTATGTGTCTAAGCCTGCGTGGCATCATCCTGATGGTTACAGCTATATGCATGAGACCCACCGTTTTACAAACCATCAGTATACTAGCATGTTATATCCTTTTTTCTTCTTGTTTCAACGTCTTAATTAAAATATCCTTGGGAATTGTTAATTTATTTATTTATTTTTAATAATTGTGTTTTGCAATTATGCATGGGAAGTGTTGGCTTGAGTCTTTTATTTCCTAAACTTGCTATTAATCTCATAGATAGGTTGGTCTCTCCTTGGACTAAAGTTCACTAGTAACTTGATGACTTTGTGCATATGAATCCTTACATGTTTAATGATTAAAAGATAGGAAAAATTAAGGAATGATGAGAACATGAGGACTGCTATTTGTTAACATATAACATCATGATTGATCCTACATTCATGTATGAGTAGTGTCAAAGAAAGAAATAATTAATTACCGGTTGCTTTAGCTAGGTTTGAATCTTTAGAGTGATTAAATGAAATGATAATATTCCTGTACGTTATATCAGTTTTTAAGTGTCCTCAAATCAATTCAAAAGAGATTTGCTCTATGCATATATTAACCTACCCCATCTTCCACTTCCAATATACAATAATAATATTCATATCCATCATATCTAATCTAATCTAATTGGAACATTATCTTAACTTGTATCATGTTTTTCATGATTCTAAGACCATGAGAATGCATGTATGTATATGATATGAATGATGCAAGAAAAAGCAATAGTTGGTATGGTAGTTAAGTGAAATGTCCTTTTTATTTACTTTTGACGGTATTAATTGGACTGAGATTCTCTCAAGTTATAATGAACATGTTAGGTCATTTTCCTTCACCAACAAAAGAAAGGCCGGGTCCTGCAGTAGACCTCATAGTTTTGTATGTGATAGAACATGACCTATCATATTAATTCTAACTTGAGAGAATCTCAATCTGTATTAATTCTGCATCAGTTAAAGAAGAATAAAAGAGAATATTAATTGTAAAAAGGAGGGGACAAAAGCAGAGAGAATACACATGGTGTTTGTTGGCTACTTAATACTCCGTATTATTTATTTGCTAAGCATTTGCACAAGACCCGGCAGAATCTTGTTGTTAAATACCCTCTTAATCTTAATATAGTACAGTATATACCAATCACATTAATATAAAAACAGCTTACTGTATTATTGTCCATAGGTATACCATGTGAAGAATTGTCATTAGTGTATCATGATAGTACTTGTTAATTGTGACATGATCTCAGTCATGATTATTGTTAGACTTTTCCCACATTCAATAATCATGTGCCAAGATTCATTCGGCTTATTCTTTATCAAGTGATTATTTTGAAAAAAAAAAAACAAACAAAAAACAATATTTGTGTTGCACATAACGTTCTCCTTTATTCCCATCATATCGATAGACAAGCCAATTCTCGATATGATCTAGAGAAATCTTTTTATATATGGTGCTTCTACCACTATCTATGTATGAAGTAACCTGTTCAAATACGTAAAACTACAGCGGGCGATAATGGTGTCGTAGAGACTTGAGAAGCATGTACGTGTCATGGATGTTGTGAAGAATTAGTTTAAAAGATAGTGCATCCTCTAAGATGAAAAGAGAAGTTTCCTTAATAATATAACTTGAATATATTAGTCCAATCAACTAGTTTTCATTAGCTTCATATAGAGAATGCTTTTTATTTGCAAAACTTTTGTATCAAGAGAGTTGTCTCATGTAAGTTTTTATTGTTACTTTCAAGGTTTTCAAGATCGGGATCCTATCTAGGATCGTTTTTGTCTTTGCAAGATCGTGATCGTAAGATCGAATCGGGATCCTAAGATCCTACTATAATGTCATTTTTTAATGATCTTTGTAATGTTATTCAAATCTATAAATTATTATATATTATAAACACGAAATTATATGAATGCTTTATGAAAATGTTGTCTTAAATTTTGAATATGAAATGTTTAAGAAGAATTACATGTTGTTTTTTAAATTATATAAAAACACAAACCATAGATTGTAGTTTTATAGTTTGCGGTTCGAGAAAAGTAAAATCGGATCGGAATAGATATTAAAATCCCATGGTTAAGATCGAGATCCTATAAGATCTTAAGGTTGTTAAGATCCTACGTAGGATCCGGATCGTTTTTGCTTCGTAAAATCGTAAAATCGTAAGATCCTAAGATCAGGATCGGGATACTGACAACTATGGTTCCTTTGACAACAATTAAGGTTGTTTTGATGGATATAATGTGGTGTAACCGCAATGCCTAGAATTGATAACATGTAGCTAATATAGCTAGGAGGTATAAATATATTTAGTTTTGGAGGCATGCACAAGAGAAGAGAAGAGAAGAGAAGGTGGCATGTCCGGTAAACATGGCGAGGTGGATTGAGATAGAAAAAAAAAATTGGTCGACAACTTGGAATCCAAACAAAAAAGATGTGGGGTGAGAGGAAAACACGCATTCTTAGTTTATACTTACAGTAAATATATACAATTATACAATATATATGTGAGATCGATGTTGGCTTCTTCTCAACTAACATCACTTGCTCTTACTCTTCTTCCTAGATATTCCCTTCATCTAATATTATTCTCTTTTCATTTATTTTCTTTGGGATACTAAAAACAGTTTATATATAAAGGTGTTTGAGATAGTATGTTTAACTGCTCATCATATCACTACAATTTCCTAACTGAACTAATAATAATAATAATAATAATAATAATAATAATAATAATAATAATAATAATAAAAGTTATAGTTTGGTTAACTTATTATTGAAAAACTTAACTAAAAATTAAATAAAACGTGTTTGGTCATTTATTCCCTTTTCATTCGGACAGTATACAAAGCAAACATATTATAACTAAAAATAATTACATATTACAAAAAAAATTGGGCTTAAATGACTAGCACAAAAGAAAGGCTTGTGTTATCTATATCCCTCATATTATTTGCACACTCTATGTGACACAATAAATTATTTTATTTATTCTTAAAAAAAAAAAAAAAAAAAAAAAAAAAAAAAAAAAAAAACTCCTAAATCTATTAATTGAATATTTTAGTCCGATCAACTAGTTTTCATTAGCTTTATATTATATAGTGCTTTTTATTTGCAAACTTTTGTTAATAACATAATAATTAGGAAGGAATTTTTATAGAATTCTTTTTATTATAAAGTGCTTTTTAATTTATTGCTGCAAGAAACTGACAGAAAAATACAACAAAACATGTAAAAGGGAAAGGGGGTTGCAAATATGAAATCGGAAGGGTACGGATAAATTTACCATAAAAGAAATTTTGAGTTCATTTATATTATAGTTACATTTAACATAAGTAATTTCTATATTTAGTTAATATATATTTAAATGTATAATTTTAAATGAAAAGAGAAAATGATGTTTATTAACTACTCTTTAACGTGTTTGGTACACAAAAAAACTACTGAATTAAGTTTGTAACAAAACGATATTTATGACTTACCTTATTAAATGATTTTTTAAACTAAAACAATTAAATCAAAAGCAAACAACATCCGAGCATTACTCTTATCAAAATAAAAATAGACGATAAATAGTAGTAAAGCATAATGAATTACCAAAGAGAGAATTATTGATAATGATGGGAGTTATGATTCTATGCTCCCACCTCTTTTTGAAAATAATTTATAAAATTAAAGTGGGGAAAGAGAGCATAAAGCAATTACTAGATAGCTACTCCCTTTGTCTAAAATTCAACTTACTATTTTGTTTATTTGTGATACATGTTTAATTTCAAAAATTAACTCAAAGACTTTTAAAAACAAATATGAAATCTTATTAAATAAAAGTAGAATAATTCATATTTCCTAAAACTATGTACTAAGTTAACGATAGACAATTATTATACGAAATGGGTATTGATTTTGCATATACTTACGGCCGGTGTGAATTATAAGTTTATTAATTTGTGATTTGAGTAAATATTTTAATGAACATGTGTTTTCACTTGTGGTACGATTGTGATTTTTATTATGGCATGAGTAAAATCAGGGTACACTTACATTTTGTTTTCTTGAAGAAAAATTTAACAGATTAAATACAATATAGAGTATGAATAGTTATAAGTTTTTGGAATTCTATGTTTTTCGTTCTAAAATAATTGTTTACTACTGAAACAATGAATTTAGAAATTTTCAAATTTTAGAATATTATTTACAATGTCGACATTAAATAAGTGTTAAATGGTAACTTTGTCTTTCTTGTGGGATTTTACAAGAATGAAAGATATAATTATGTTTTTTCCTCTAATTACTTGTTTATATCTTGCAGTGTTGCCTAAATTATATGTATAACATTCTTGACATTTGTAAAATGTTAAGTGTATTTTGTGATTTTTTCCCTGCAACAAAATAATACATTTAGGGCTATTTTAGTTTGTAAAACATTTTTAAAAAAGTTGTAATATGTCAAAGGAATTGTAATTATAATTTTGACAAAAAAAATATAATATGATCTTTATTAGTTGTAATGTAAATGAATTATAATGTATATTCATTTTAGTTCATAATAATAATAGTAATAATAATAATAATAATAATAATAATAATAATAATAATAATAATGAGTAATTAATAAAATTAATATTGTAAAAATGATTAATAACTTTTTTAAGTTACTAAAAATTAAAAATTTTAAGTACGAAAAAATTATTATTAGTAATTTATAAAACTAAAAATATTAATAATAATAAATATATATAGTTAACCTTTAAACTACATAATTCTGAATTACAACATAATTCAAAATATTCAGTGTAACTTACTAAGTACTAATACTATGAATTATATTAGTTGATGTAATTGGTGTGATTGAATTATAATTACTGTGCAAACCAGATATGTTAGGTAATCTTTACTATCTATAAAGCAAAAATGGTCAAAGGTGAAAGTGGAAAAGTTAAGAAAGTGAAATGTGAAATGTGAAATGTTGAAAAATGTATATAAGGAAATATTGAAATACATTTAATACTCTTATTAAAATACCCCATTACTTAAAAGTACAATTATTTATTCACATTGTATAACAATTAAAAACATATCTATCAAATTAAATACAACCAATTAAAACACAAACCGGGTTGACCCGGGACGCTTCAAACACGGCGGGTTGTCCCGGTTTAATTTGACCCATTTTCGACCCAACCTAGCAAGTTGACCCAGTTTAAATCGACCCATTTTTCGACAGGAACGGTTCAACCGGTTGAACCACCCGGGTCGAACCGGGTTTCAAAACATTATCCATTACTTAAAAATGATTTATTCACATTGTACAACTAATTAAAAACATATCTATCAAATTAAATATAACCAATTAAAATAAAATCGGGTTGACCCGGGACGCTTCAAACCCGGACGGGTTGACCCAGTTTAATTTGCCCCGTTTTCGACCCAACCTAGCAAGTTGACCCGGTTTAAATCGACTCATTTTTCGACCGGAACTGTTCAACCGGTTGAACCACCCGGGTCGAACCGGGTTTCAAAACATTATGTTAAATTCCCAAATATTCAAACTTTTATTATTTTTCGTTTATAACCTATAAAATTTTTTTATCAATAAAATATCTGTCGCTATAAAATCCCGTTGCTATGCACGGGTACTAGTCTATAAAGTAAAAATGGTCAAAGTGAAAAAGTGAAAAGTCAAGGAATATGAAATGTTGAAAAATTTTATTAAAGGAAATTATGAAATGTAATTAATACTCTTATTAAAATACTCAATTACTTAAAAGTACAATGATTTATACACATTGTACAATCAATTAAAATAATTAATACAAATCACAAACCGGGTTGACCCGGGACGCTTCAAACCCGACGGGTTGAACCGGTTTAATTTGACCCGTTTTCGACCTAACCTAGCAAGCTGACTTGGTTTAAATCGACCAAATTTTCGACCGGAACGGTTCAACCGGTTGAACCACCTGGGTCGAACCGGGTTTCAAAACATTATGTTTAATTCCCAAATTTTCAAACTTTTATTATTTTTCATTTATAACCAATTAAAACAATTAATACAAATCACAAACCGGGCTGACCCGGGACGCTTCAAACCCGACGGGTTGAACCGGTTTAATTTGACCCATTTTCGACCCAACCTAACAAGTTGACCCGGTTTAAATCGACCAATTTTTCGACCGGAACGGTTCAACCGGTTGAACCACCCGGGTCGAACCGGGTTTCATAACATTATGTTTAATTCACAAATCTTCAAACTTTTATTATTTTTCATTTATAACCTATAAACTTTTTTTTATTAGTAAACTATCTGTCGCTATAAAATCCTGTTGCTATGCACGGGTACTCGTATAGTATATATAGTAGTTGAAGTGTAATTTAGTTTTGGGTAAAGTGCAAAAATGGTCCTTCACGTTCCACAAAATTGCAAAAATAGGACCGAGACAAAAAGTAGCGCAAAAAAGCCACCCACGTTCCAGATTTTCGCAAAATCTCCACTGAGAGCCATTTTCCGTTAATTTCAGCGTTAAGTGCCACGTATTTGAGGGTATTATCGTCATTTTAACCCTTTCTCGCCAATAACTTAAGTTTCAAGTGTTTTGTTTTACAAATTTAGTCCTTTAGAGCAATACTTTATATACGGGTATCAATTTCTTCCAAGGAGAACATTAATTTCACAGGTAAAGATCTTGAGAATGGTTAAGTTTCGGCAAAATCGTGCGCGCAGTACCTCGATACCTGATTTAGGAATCCTTTATAGTAAGAATACTCTGTTCCATTTTAATGTTTTCCATTTAAACTTGTTATTGTTGTCGGAAGTAATTGATGTTTTATGTGTTCCACAGATTTGAATGAAAAGGTGTTTTCTTTGCAAATCCATCACAATGGTGAATTCACCTCAAAACTAGGAAGAAGATATCTCTTTGGAGATACAGATTGGTTTGATGGAATTCACTCTGACGTTTTCTCCATGGAATTATTGGGCGAAATGTTAGAGGATTTAGGTTACTCTGATAGTACCCTTATGTTTACTCACTTTAGGATACCTGGGGAGTCACTGGATGATGGTTTGCTACCACTAAAGTCTGACGAAGATGTGAAGACACTTCTGGAGTATGTTCCTATATTTACACAATTGGATTTGTATATTGAAACCGGTGTTTCAATTGTTGAGTGTGAGATGATGGATCGAATGATGACTAAGGGCAAGGGTGTGGTGATAGAAGAAATAGTGGATGATGATATGAATGAGGCTGCTGGAAAGGGTGTTGATGGTGAGACAGGAAACAGTGGGAAATTACTATTGTTAGAGTGGCATAAAGAGTGGCATAAGACAAGACAACCTGAGAAGGCTGGACCTGTTTTTGATACTGATTCTGACAGTGACTTCCCACCAACATTTTGTGCCCAAAAAATGATTGCAGGTCATACAAAAAGGATGAGTGATGAGTTTCAATTCAGAAGGTTATTGGGAGAGATTGACCAAGACTTGACTGTGGAGGATTCAAGTGAGGAGTCTACAGGTTTGCTCGATTTTTATGATCTCGATTTTGATGATGCGTATTATGCTGACGCAAGTGATGAAGAGGTTGAACAAGAATGGCATGGTGATCCATACCATTTAGTTGATGTACCTGAACCTGAAGGGTTGCATGCGATTGAAGAGCCTCAAGAGCCTCAAGAGATTAGTGACATGTTTGCTGAAATAGATCAAGCATTGGATGAACTTGATGACGTTGTTGCAGCTGGAGAAGGAACAGAGGTGTATGCTCTTTATGCTGAACCAATTAGTTTCAGTTTGCTTCCACTTGTGGATGTTGATGGTGTTGATGGTGATGATGGTGAACAAAGAGTTCGTGATGAGGATGTGATTCTAGATGAGCAATGTGATGCAGTAGTTGGAGATGGTGAACAAAGAGTTTGTGATGTGGCTGTGATACCAGATGATCAGTGTGCTGTAGTAATTGGAAATGGTGAACAAAGAGTTTCTGATGTGGCTGTGATACCAGATGGAAAAAATGGAGTTGGTCACGATGGAGTGATCACAGAGGACAAGTTTGAAGACCAAGGAAGATCAATCAAGAGGCGAAGACTGATGGCTGACAAAAAACCCAAGGACGATGCTGACAAGAATCCCAAGGATGATGCTAAATAATGGTTATGCTTTTATGTTTAGGTCAATAAGTTGTTGTGATTCTGCTATGGTCTTTTAGTAGATCATTTATAACAATTTTACTTTATTAATGTTTATGTATCGGTTATGTAATCTTAACTAGGTTCAATGGTTGCATAACATGTTATCAAATCTAATGGAAGCCAAAAAAACTAGGCAATTTTGGGATGTGTATGTTGATAACCCAAACGTTTATCATTTATTACCCAAAACACGCCTAAAACACATTTTCACATGTACTTACCACGCCTATTTATAGCCTATACCCCGAGTAACTTCCTCATTCATCCAGTAAATAAACACAGTAAAACTTTTTTGAATCAAATTTGCAAAAGAATGTCTCAATTTGTCCTTCTTGAGGAGCTTGCTAGGGCTGCTAACTCAACCGAGTTACCATACCAGATGACGGTCTTTTTTGCTAGGGAGACGGAGCGTGATATCAAGTATGCCAAAGATCTGTTTGTGGCATATCAAGAGTTGCTTGATATTGTCGTTCAATGGAACAAGATGATGGCTGAAATGGAACTGGTGCGTCCCTCGGTGCAGATGTTCAAATGCTTGGAGTTCTTGAAGAAGCTTCAAAAGTCAGATGTTATCGAGCTTTTGGAGTTGAAGAAGAAGATGGCAGAAGCGAAGCTCAAGCTCTTCAACAAGCACGCATTTGTCAAGGGACTTTAGAGTTTCTTTCATGCTCATCTATGTTTTGAATGTTAATGATATATTATGTTTTGTTATGTTTCTGTTATCAATTTGAATGAATGTTAATGTCATGTGTTTGTTGTGTTGATTTATTATGGTTTGCTTGTCAACCATTGGCCATTTTTGCAAAAGTCAACCATAATGTTATTTGCAAAAGTCAAACTTGATTGCCAATTTGGGTAATTTTGGGTATTTTTGTGCCTGCGCATTACCTTGAATGTGGTTACACGAATATTCAATGGTTACACGGATAGTCAATTAGATCCAATTTGGGCAATTCTGGGTCTTTTGGTGCATGTACAATCATGTGCAAAAGTCAAACATGATTGTCAAAATGGGCAAGTCTGGGTGTAAATATAACTACTGAATTACCATTCATTTACCATTCACAAGCATACCATTTACCATCAAAAGATCGGGGTACATACACAACTAAAACTAACAAACCAACAAACAAACTACACTAATTGCCAAAAAATGGCCAAACACCTTCATCAAAAGAAACATCCTCCAACAACGACGACACAAACCCATTCGCATCACCGGCATCATCCACAGGCGGCGGCAGGCCCTGGGTAGGCGGCAGCAGGCTCTGGGGAGGCGGCATCACACTCTGGTAGTCCTGGTACTCCGGCTGATCAAACGTTGTAAGATATGCCGAGGTGATGGTGGGGTTCATGGGGTTTTTTCTTTTTCTGTTTTTCCGGCTTCCACCTCCAACAGGGATGTCCCGGAGCACGCCGCCATGGGTCCAGTGTCTGCGGCAGCTACGGCAAAAGTGACGCGGCTGCGATGTGTTGTAGTTGTTGTAGTAACAGAACTTTGTGTCTTCTGAATGACAACGTGGACATTGGAGTTGTTGTGGGAGATGTGTCACAGTTGTTGTGCTCACAAACGTTGAAGTTTGTTGGTGTGCGTTGGTGCTGGTGGTGGTCGTTGTCGTTATGGTGGTGGTTATCATGGTTGTGTTTTCTGACATTTGAGTTGATTGCATTCTTGTTGTGATTCTGCTACGGTCAATGTGAGTCGTGGTGGAGAAGATATGGGTTGTAGGGGGTTTATGGGGTAGATGTTTGAAAATAACTTTGCAAATTTAGCCATTGAGGTCTAATCACATTGATACCAAGCACAGAGGTGATTATGGCGGCAAATTTAATAAGTATGAACAGTGAAATGACGATACTACCCTCAAATACCTGACACTTAACGCTGAAATTAACGGAAAATGACTCTCAGTGGCGATTTTGCGAAAATGTGGAACGTTGGTGGCTTTTTTGCGATACTTTTTGTCTCGGTCCCATTTTTGTAATTTTGTGGAACGTGAAAGACCATTTTTGCACTTTACCCTTTAGTTTTTGTTTGATTATTAAGTAACGATTAATTTGATTTAAAATTTCAACATTGCTTTTATTATTATTTATTTATTTTGTGTCCTATTGCTTTCAAGTTAGTAGTAGTTTGTTTTAAAAGTTGAGACCCTCCTCCTCTTTGTTTCATTTTATTCCGGTAGGCGGAGGAGGAGACATATATACATATATACATGATGCTCTAGTTAGTATATAAGTATTACTATTACTATATATACTCTCTCTTTGTTTTGTTTGTTTGAATGTCTTGTGGTACTCTCTCCTCTTCAAACTAACTAACTAACTATAACTAATTACTCTCTCAGTCCAATCTATCTATGTATTTGAATTAATGATTAATTAATTAGTCAAGTATGAAAGCTCCAAACAGTAGTAACGGTGTTAATGGTAACGGTGGTTATCATCAAGCCAACTCAACAGCAGCAGAACAACAACAACAAGGTCATTCTTTCTTATGTATATTTCACTTCACTTTATTATTCCATTCCATTCCTGTTCATAAATCATTTTTAGTTTAGGCTTACCAAATTTTTGATTTTGAGTAATTCAATGACCAAACTTATAACGGACGACTACAAATTTATAAATTATTAGTCCGTATAAGATAGTGAGCTTATAAGTAATTCAATGAACCTATTTATGAATTTCACACTTATAAGATTCAAATACATGTTATAAATTTGTGCTTTTTTCAACATCACGCCATAAATACCAAGGTGCCGTTTAGTTGCAGAAAATTTTTCCTCTTTTTTTGTGTCTAAATTCCTTGGGAAGGGAATGATTTTTCTTCTCTAAACAAGAGTTGAGAATTTTGAAAATCCGTTTAGCTGGAGTTATATTTTCCTTTTCTAAAAATGATAAGAAGACTACCTCAAGTTGAGGGCGGTGGAGGATTACACGAGAGATTAGGGGTAGAATGGTGTATGTGTTTTTTTTTTGAGTTAGAGAAAAAAAAATGAGAAAGAAAAAAAGTGAGAATGGTAGAATGGGTTTTTCATTTTCTTAGTTAAAATTTAGAAAATGAGAATTTCATTTTTTTTTTTTTTTTTTTTTTTTTTTTTTTTTGAAAATTGTTGGAAAAATGTGTGACTAAACGGATTTTCAGTTTTTTCATTTTCACATGAAAAATTAATGAGATATTTTTCACCAACTAAACGCACCGTAAGTGTGTAACTTAATTTTTTCTAACACTAATATGAAAAGAAGTTCCGAAATGCTTTATAGTAATGTAAGATAAGATTTCTTATTAGTACTAACTAATTACCTTCGTTCAATAACAGGACCAAAAAAATTACTAATGAATTCAGAGTTATGGCATGCCTGTGCTGGTCCTATGGTCTCTTTGCCTCCCGTCGGCAGCCTCGTTGTCTACTTCCCTCAAGGTCACAGCGAACAGGTTGCCGCGTCTATGCAGAAAGACACTCACAACATCCCCAGCTACCCTAATCTCCCTTCTAAGCTCATTTGTATGCTTCACAATGTCACCTTACATGTACTACACACACGTCTCTCTATCTCTAATTCAAACCAACACATACATGATTAATTATAATAGCTTATTACTATTTGTTTGCCTTTTCTAAATCATCAGGCTGATGCTGAAACTGACGAGGTCTACGCCCAGATGACTCTTCAGCCTGTTAATAAAGTAAGTCACCTGCATACTTTTTAATTAGACCACGGCTTCTCTTTTTATCCGTTTTACATCTAACTGATTGAATTGGTATCCAACCAACAGTATGATCAGGAGGCATTGCTTATATCCGACATGGGTCTCAAGCAAAACCGACAACCTTCTGAATTCTTCTGCAAAACTCTTACTGCCAGTGACACCAGCACCCATGGTGGATTCTCTGTTCCTCGTCGAGCTGCTGAAAAGATATTCCCGTCCCTCGTATGTCCAATACTCCAATCTTCTTTTTATTATTAACTCTATATTTGGTGACTAACCAGAAACATGCTTTATAGGATTTCTCAATGCAACCGCCAGCTCAGGAGTTGGTCGCTAGAGATTTACATGACCAGTCTTGGACATTCAGACATATTTATCGAGGTTTAGGACATTTATGTTCATCTATCTTTCTGCTCCGTCATTTATTAGATCTTCAAATAGGACTTTGCTACTTGTTTTTGCATTGCTTTTCCCTTTAATAATTGAGCCTGAAAGCTCCGCTACATCGCATCACCAAATTAATAATTTCTCTCTCTTTGACGTGTGCTAAACATTAGCATTTTTTTAAGCAATATGAAACAAATCACCCGCAATGGACACTTACCCTTCCATAATTATGAAACACGACTATAACTTTTGATTCTAAACCAATGCGATTAGCAATCGTGGATTAAATGACCAAGCATGGATCTATGTTGACAAAAATGTTTGTGAATTTCAGGCCAGCCCAAGAGGCATCTACTGACGACAGGGTGGAGCATTTTTGTCAGCTCTAAAAGGCTTTTTGCCGGCGATGCTGTCCTTTTCGTAAGGTATGACCGATCAATAAGGTTCTTTTCTTTACTATAGATTTTTCTTGTCATAATCTGACTGATACTGATGATTGCAGAGATGAGAAATCACAGCTTCTGTTGGGAATTAGACGTGCCAACAGACAACAGTCTGCTCTATCATCATCAGTTATATCCAGTGACAGTATGCACATTGGAATCCTTGCCGCCGCCGCTCATGCTGCTGCAAATAACAGCCCATTCACTATTTTTTACAATCCTAGGTAATTTCGGTAACTTATACATCACTGGGTTAGTTTGCTAGGAAAATCCTAATGATGTAACACTGTCAGTGATCATTGTAGCTTGATTTTAATCTTACAATCAAATTATGACACACGAAACATCTTAAATTGACAGGGCCAGTCCTACTGAGTTTGTCATACCACTAGCCAAGTATAATAAAGCAATGTATGCTCAAGTTTCGTTGGGTATGCGGTTTAGAATGATGTTTGAGACTGAGGAGTCAGGAGTGCGTAGATACATGGGAACTGTAACTGGTATCAGTGATACTGATCCAGTCCGCTGGAAGAATTCACAATGGCGCAGTCTTCAGGTATATGTTACTTGCTTGTAATGTTATATGTTTTGTCCCAATTTGTATATAAAATAGTTACTTGCATAATAATGCATTCAAAAACGTTAACATAGTTGAGTGTGGGTAATTGTGATATTGATCTTTTGTATCACGGCTAACGGTTGATGTTTATACGATGAAGGTTGGATGGGACGAATCAGCAGCTGGTGAGCGCCCCAGTCGAGTTTCAATATGGGAAATTGAGCCTGTTGTGACTCCATTTTACATGTGTCCACCTCCATTTTTCAGACAAAAGTTCCCTCAACAACCAGGGATGCTGCTAGGTAATCTCTATGATATGACCTATATGTTTACCGAGCTGTAAAACATGGAAAATTTGCATCTTATTTGTTGTCCATTTTGTGTATGTTTGTGGTGACGCAGACAGTGATTCGGAGATAGAGAATGCTTATAAAAGAGGGATGGCGATGCCATGGCTTGAAGATATGCAAGGTACGAAGGATGGGTCCAACTCGATCTTCCCCGGGTTAAGTTTGGTCCAGTGGATGAGCATGCAACAGCAGAATCACGCAGGCTTCCCACATTCCATTAATAGTAGCCTCAACTTTGAAGATCCCTCTAAGTTATTAAGCTTTCAATCCCCCCCGCAGTCCAACAAATTAAACCAAAAGAACCAACCTGCGACTCCCCTGCAACAACTCTCTCCTCCGTGGCCCCAACAACACCAACTCTTACATCCCGCCAATGTCAATCAACAACAACAGCAACAATTGTATCAACAACATAATTCTGCATACAATCAACTACAGCAACAACAATTACAACAACAACAGCAGCAACAACAACAATTACAGCAACAACAACAATTACAGCAACATCAACAACAACAACAACAACAACAACAACAACAACAACAACAACAACAACAACAACAACAACAGCAACAAAACCAACAGGTGCTGCAACAACAGAAACCACAATCATTACAGATTTCAGGAAACACACAACCTCAGCAAAGTGGTTCCGCTAATAGGACTTCATTTAATTCATCACCAATGTCACATAATCAAATGGAACAACAACAGGCACAGTTACAACATAACCTGTCACTGAGGCAACAAGGCCTCTCAGAACAACAGCAAACACTGCAGATACTGCAAAAATTGCAACAACAACAGCAGCAGCAGCAGCAACAGCAACATCAATTTTTTTCGCCAACAAGTCATGTAGAGACTCAGTTGCCTCTACAACATCAGGTTTTGTCACAAATACAACAGCTCAAAAACCAGCAGCAGCAACTCAGCAGTAACAGTTTGTCGACATCAACGCTTGTGCAGTCACCACACTTTCAATCAAACCAGCAACAGAGTCAGTACAAGCCAATAAGAGTTCATCCTGGCATTACTGATGGGGATCCTCCCTCTTGTTCCACTTCGCCTTCAACAAATAATTGCCAAGTAACTCCATCAAACTTCCTCATCAAGAACCAACAACCACTATCTGTCTTGGGAGATGTTCAAAGTCAAATTAGATCTGATACAAGAGTCAAACATGAGTTATCTAACTTAAAAGTACCAGATCAAACAAAAGACAAAGCGGTTGTTACTGAACCTGCCACATCTGTAACATCATACTCATTGGATGCTGCTGGGCTTCCACACAACTTTTCAATCCCAAACTTCAGTCTGGAGGGTGATGGTATTCAATCACAACCTAGGAGCGATATCCCTTTTGGGGCTAATCTCGATAGCCTGCCACCTGATGCTTTGTTGTCAAGGGGTTTTGATTCTCAAAACCTGATGTCTAACTATGTTGGTGGCCATAGAGATATTGAGACTGAGTTATCAGCTGCGGATATAAGTCCCCAGTCGTTTGGAATGCCCGCTGATATGTCTTTCAAACCAGGTTGTTCGAATGACAATATTGCTGCTAAAGATGCTAATGGTGTTCTAGGAAATGGGTTGTGGGGTAACCAGACTCAGCGCATGAGAACATACACAAAGGTAACGTATATCCCTTTTTATACGATTATTTCCATACATGTTATAGCATTTTTAAATAGTATTGTTGACATTGGTATTGGATTTTTAACAGGTCCAAAAGCGTGGATCAGTGGGAAGAACAATTGATGTGACACGATACAAGGGGTATGAAGAGCTAAGGCATGATCTGGCTCGTATGTTTGGTATCGAAGGCCAATTAGAAGATGCACAAAGGATGGAATGGAAACTTGTTTATGTTGATCACGAGAATGACATATTACTAGTTGGTGACGACCCATGGGAGTAAGTTTGGATAGACTTTTATTTTATAAATTACTTAATGTTCCCGACTTTAACATATGACTTTTCCAGGGAATTTGTGAGCTGTGTGCAAAGCATAAAGATTCTGTCATATTCAGAAGTACAGAAGATGAGTTTGGATGGTGATTTAGGTAACGTACCGGTGCCCAACCCAGCTTCTAGTGGGACTGATAGTGGTAACCCATGGCGAGCACCATATGATGACAATTCGGCTGCATCTTTTAACAGGTAAAACATCTTATACGTCCGAAGATGGTTCTCAGCAAATATTATTGAAGATAGGTAGAGTACGTGTTTGTGAAGTAGATATAGCATGCGCGCAAAGTGTAACTAAAGAAATTATATTGCTGTTGTATGGATGATGGCGATCTGAGTAGGTATTTGTAAATGTTCTAATTAATTATTGAGATATGAGAAAGAAATATAGATATTATATGTTGTAGTAGCTCCTCATCACTGGTTTTATGAATATGATGGGTTACTTGTCTTTATTAGTGTTTATGAAAATGAAAGCAATGTATATATATATAGAATATGGAATGGATGAGGATAATTCAAAGCAGGGGTACAACTCGTGTGCTAGCAGTGTGTTGACATTCTCTGATATAATGGAAAAAGGGTTAAATACTACTATAAAAATATTGGTTGACTTTGCTTTTTTATAGTATAAACTGTAAGTATAAACATGTGGATCAAAAATTTTAGTCAATCTTTTAGGGTCAACCATTTTGTTTCAGTCATGTATAGTGGTCGGGACATCTCCTACCCCCACATAACCACATTTTAAATTTAAAATGCAAGTCTTTCATGATTAATGTTAAGTGGCTTGTTAAACCAGATAGATTATACCCTCTTTTGTTTGACTTTCCATTTCTGGGTTCCTGCTATGACTTTCCCTTTTTGCTCTTTTTGTATCTTTCCTAAATTTCAATTTTTAAACCAAAACAGTATTCATTACTACTAGGGTGTCACAAAGCCTATCCGAACTCGATTAAACCTATTCCGGTCGGGTTACTCGAGTCAAAAAATGTTATTCGAGTTATTCGAGTCAACCTGAGTAACCCAAATACTAAATAGCAAGGTTGCAAAAATCGCGAATCGGTAGTCGGGCGGTCAACCACCTTGTAGCTTGTAATCGGTCTAGGCGGGATTAATCGGTGATTAATCGGATTGGCATTACTGACAAATTTTAGTTATTTTCGGCAAGTTTTGTGTATTTGCGGTGAGTTTTAGGTATTTCCGGCATGGTATTTTCTAAAAAACAACTTGTAATATAATTAAATAGTTACTATAAGTGATCAAAATAAGTTTGCAGTGAGTTTTGGGTACTCTCGGCAAGATTTATAGGTTTCCGGCAAGTTTGATCACCATTGACCACCGTTGATCGCCCTTGACCAGGGTTGACCTATTTGTTTGACCCAATTACATAAATCGGCAAGGTCGGTGGCCTTGTAGCACCTAATCGGCGATTAATCGGCCTTGTAGACCTTTTTTTGCAACACTGCTAAATAGGGTCAGGTATTGAGTTAGGAATATTTAGCTAACTCAGGTTCGGGTCGACTCGATAGATCCTAATAAAGATTTTTCTATTTTTTTATATTTTTAATATAAATTATATATGTAAACATATTGAACTAGGTTAATTTTTTAATCATTTTACTCATATTCGGGTTGACCCGAACCCGAATAGAACCCACCCGATTAGACCCAGCCAGAATAAACCCGAACCCGAGTTCTAAATAGGGCTGAGTTCGGTATTTGCAAATATTTTAACTTATTATCGGAAAAATGTAAAGTTGATTTTAAAAATTTTAATCCTTATATTTTATAAAACCTAAGTTAAAAATATTGCAATATTGAGTTTATTTTATTTAAAATTTAAAGACTTTTTTATTAGTATATTTTTACTGAGTATTATTTTTTATAACAAAATAACTAAATTTAGACGTATTATCAGAAAAATTTGAAGTTGATTTTAAAATTTTAATAATAAAATAACTAATTTGTCATGGTGACATTTTGTAACAATTAAGCTTAGTATAACTATGCTTTATATACACCTCTATTATCTTGAAACTCAAAATAAAGGTAGTCATACAACGCAGATTATCATTACATCCCAATGCATACAACCAACGTCGAACTACTCATTGGTCTTAAATAGTGATTAAAGAGAGACTCATTCTCACCCATGTATCATATCTGTTTGACCATCTTATCTAACTCAAACACCGAGAAAACTTTAATGTAAACCCTATCAAAGATATCTTCTTGACCATCGACCCAGGAAACCTCCTAAATGACTCACCATGGTGTATGCCTACGGTGAACAAATATGGTGCATACTCTGCATAAAAAATGCAATTACTTAGGAAATCAACAAAAATAAACACAAGCTTATAAAAAATATATATAACTAAAATCAACATAATTTCAAGTAATTACCATATGCCTTCTCGCATTCCATTTCCAACTCTTCATATGTTTCAAACATCATTTTTTTTTTTTTCTCTCTCATCTTCCATGCTGTTAACACCATTGTTTACATGGATTTGTAGATGATAAACACTAGTTCACTATTTAAGTTTTTAGTCAAAGAAAGAAAATGGATGAGAGATGAGAGATATGATAGGTGTGTATGGGCGAGAATCTAGAATGAAATGACGGAGATCAGATAAGTAATAAGGGGAGAGATTTCCTGCATTTACCGAAAACCTCACCTTGTCTAAGTCAGCTAACGAGTATATTTAATTGGCGTTACATATAACCGAGGCCTTATGACCAAACGGGCATGAAAATCAAAAACTGGGAACTAAACGTGAAAGAACAGTAAAACGGGGCTCTAAACGGGAAACGGAGCCAAGTTTGGGACCAACAGTATAATTTACCTTAGATAAGTGTTTGTCAATATCAATTTCACTGTTCAATAAAAATGACACACCAAAAAAGTCAAACAAGGTATTTGCCCCCATCCGACCAAAGATATTTTGTGTTGGGATGACGTCATAATAATATATCTTTCTAAGCTGGAATTAATATTATACTCCGTAACATTATACAGTAACTTTTAATAGTAATATACTCCATTGTTTATCATGAATAAAAACATAGGCTAATATCAATTTGGATTATTATTTTTTTTTTTATATATATTTTTTTACCTTTCATTTTAGAGGTTAAATCATCATTTCATGTGGATAAATAACAATTACAATAAGATGGCAGACAAGCGAACAACAAGTTGCGTCGCAACCCCTTTTTGGATAGTAAACCCAATCCTATTAAAAATGAAGTTTTGTTTCTTAAGGGTCGACAAATTACTTTGCACAACCCGTTGTACCCTAGTCTAAAACTCTCTTGCCTCCGGAGCTAGGAAACCAAATGTATCAAAAGCAAAAGGGATAAACACATGTTGATTTTCTAAACAAGCTTTCTCGTGTTTAGTAACTTTGCTCGATTCCGCTTTCAACGCAGCTTGTCCCGCAGCAAACCCATTGTCCTTGAGCCCAACGAGAGGGGACACCCCTGTAAGATCCACACAAGCATGTTTCCCCCGGGCCCACCCAAACACAAGTATATCAGCCGGCCGTAAAGTAAACCTCCCTTCAAGCGGATCCGTCAGAAAGTTCACAGGGGTCTCCTTTTTAGAAGAAATTCCTGCTCGTTTAAGAACATCATATAGAACATCCTTGACCAAATCATGCCTATATTTGAAACCAGGTAACTCCTTGCAATGGACCGCATGATCGCCAAAAGAATCCAAGCAAACCTTTCGGCAGATTGGGCAAGGCCCATCAACTGGAAACAAAGGGATCATCACCCGGTACTTAAGGATAGTCTGGTACTCTAAAGCCGACATATGTTGGCCTAATCCTTCAATGGGGATAACTGTCAAGAAATTCTGAGCATGAGGAGCTCGGAGACATTCAAACACTTCTTTTTGGCGAGGGGATAAATCAAACTTCACTCCCAAATTTTGAACGATTGCACTAAATAAGCCACACGCCAAAACATTTTAGGCTTTAGGGGGCGGTGTGCTTGTTAGAGAAACCACTAAGATCGAAATCAGGGAGGGACATACACAAGCGATCCATCGCATACCCATAATCAGTGTCAACCCCATCAATACCACATTCCCGAAGAATGTGGTCTTGCAAACTCCAAAATTGCGCCCTCGAGGCCACAAAAACATAAGTAGATACATCCTCTAAAGTGTACAATTAGTACACTAATTTATCAATAAAATACCCGCATATATTGGATAAAAACATAAGATATTTCCATTGCTTCTTTCTCTTTTACGTGTTTTAATTTATGTACGATCATGCTATGTGTTGTTCGTGTTTTTCTTGCGTACGCTATCGACTTGTTACTAAACTCGTATTATTAATTAGTTATCATCCAAAACGTCAAAAACGTCACAGGATGGTGGTTATCACAAAATCTTGAGAGAATGACTAGCAAAACATGGACATCCATAGCTCCATATGCATTAAGTACGATGGTCCAAACCTACATTCAAGGTGTCTAAATCCCACCATTGATTATACTTTTGAAAAATATGTACACAAAGAGTGACAAAACCGACAATTATTGGAGGGTTATTTTTATTTTTTTTTTTTTATTTTTTATTTATGTAATTGTCGTACCTTTGTGCTCTTAGACGGACGGCTATTCATATATGAGAAAAGAAAAAAACAAAGAGTGACTTATATCTAGAGAAAACAAAATAAAATTGGTGATCCAGGTTGGTACTTGTTTGTATTTTGGAATGTAGTAGAGCTATAGATGTGAAGCATGGAATAGACTAATGGGGAAAATATATTTAGTGGGGGCACGTGAATAAAAAACAAGTACCTTTCAAATTAAAAGTGGTCCTTTTGTTTGATGTCACCGCGTAATATAAAAATTTTATTGTTCTTAAGTGCCATCTGGCTTATCACTCTATTCTAGATCATTGGAAAATAATCAACGCGTCCCCGCTGACTTTGTTCTAGCTGCCAAAATTTATTCAACCTATATATACTCACATAAACTTATCACAACAAACATAACACCAACTAACAGAATACAAATACTCGATCAACAAAATTTAGTTATGGTGAAACCTTCTACTTCTACGACTGTCGTTGGAGACAGGAACAACGACGCTAACGAGGCTAAGTACAGAGGTGTTAGGAAGAGGAAGTGGGGCAAATGGGTGTCCGAGATCAGGCTCCCCAACAGCCGCGAAAGGATATGGCTAGGATCTTATGATTCTGCTGAAAAAGCGGCTCGTGCTTTTGATGCAGCTCTCTTTTGTCTAAGAGGCAACAATGCGAACTTCAACTTCCCAAACGAGCCACCAAACATTCCTGGAGGCACGGATCTTCACCCTTCTCAGATACAAGAAGTTGCAGCTCATTATGCAAACTCCTACTCCTCAACATTATCATCACCTGATGATGATGATCAGTTGTTGCAACAACAACCTTCGGACGATGTTGTTTCTAGTAACACTTACTTGCAGACTAGCTCATCCTTCATGGACGTCGTTTCATCATCATCATCTTCCAGTTTTATGATGGATTATGATGTTACTAATTATAATCCAAACATTAATAATATACCAGACTATGGGATATTTCCAGGATATGATGATTTTTTCATGACCCATCAGGCGACATTCACTTCTGCGGCCGATGATTATGGATCAGAAGAGGCTGTCTACGATGGGAGTGTGTATTCGCAAGATCCAACCATGTTGTGGAACTTTTGAAGATAAATTATGCGTATATATAGTACGTACTTATATATATAGGAGTTGATATTATGAAGAGGGAAATAATGAGGTGAAGTTGGCATATATATTTATATATGGATATGCATGCATGGAGATGATAAAGGAGCATGCATGCAGTGGCTTTGTATATGCATGCATGTCCCCATTCTCAGCTCGTTTTTAGCTTCCACCATTCATATTATACAAACGATCATCATACATACATATATACATTAGTAAGTTTTTGTTAGTTTTCCTCAAAAATACAGTATATATCATGCATGTACTCTTCTCATAATAGCCCGATCGAGTTGTTACATATGATCGATCAATATATATATTAATGTGCACCAAATTAGTCATCTTTGTACGTCTACGTGCGATGCCGGCCAGTGTGAATTTACAAGGACGGAATCTTAACTAAAAAAAGACAAAGTGCATTACTATAAACACATTTCTTTAAGGTCTGTTCTACAAGAATTAATACAAATATTCAACTAACAAGAATAGTCATTCGAGCATCTCCAGTGCTTACAGCCTATTTGGTTTAATGCATTAATTGCCAATGCATAGAATCCACAATTATAATACTTATAGTTAATAATACAAATTCAAGTTATATATTAATTCAGATAACTCATAAGACCTCATATATATATAATGGTTTTGGTTTCTCAAAAGGTGACATTGTCACTAGCTAGCTAGCTAGTTGTATGAAATTAAAGAAGTGAAAATTACTTGCTGAATGATGATATCAATCTATCATAAATAAATATGTTTGGAAGATTGTAAAATTGTCAACTTTCAACAATCAACATCAGATGTTGAAGATATATATATATAGAGAGACGAATGTGGGGTGTGTGTTTCATTTTCACGAATATATAATAACTAACACATGTCAAAACCTTTATTTAATATATATAATTGGTCTTTTATGATCCGCTTATTCTCCTTGACTTTACAATAAAATATATGTACGTCGTTTAAGCTTGTAAGTATTGACCGTATATTATTAAATAACTACCCTTCTTAATTTGAGCTAACTTCAGTTTAGATCGATCTCTTTAATTAATTAATATGATTCTAAACTAATTATAAAAGTGGTCAACAATTATACACCAAAACGCTTGCTCTTTCACATGTCGTACTCTCGTTGTAATGTTTTTAAAATGATACAATTATATATATAGGTAAATATAGTTTATTAAGTATGATGTTTCATGTATACCATGCATGCATGTTTAAGAAACATATATAGAATACTTTGCGGTCATTCTTATTCTCCAAATTTCCATCACCATCCAATTATTCAATCTTCCTTTTCACGATCCAAATTCCATCGGCCGGTCACACCGGAAGCACCCCTATACTGCCATGGCCGTTGTCTCCGGCCACCTATTCATATCCCTCGTCCTCATGATCTCCTTCCAATGCCATATATCTCTTTCTGATCAGAACCCATCCTCCCTCGCCCTCCTTACATTTAAAAACTCTTTGTCCAATTCCGATTCTTTAACCAACTGGAAAGACAATGACGATGACGATGAATCATCCCCATGCAATCCCAATAACATATGGGTGGGCATCGTTTGTAACAAGGACGTGGTTAGCTCTATCAATCTGGCCAGCATGGGTCTCCAAGGACGTCCCAATGTTGCTGCATTTGCGTCTCTTGAAGATCTCGAAGCCATTAGCCTCCAAAATAATTCCCTCGTTGGTCCCATTCCTGCGTTCAATAAAGTCCCAAGTTTGAAAGCTATTTATGCTTCATACAACAAGTTTTCCGGTGTCATACCTCCTAACTATTTCAAACCATTGGGGTCGTTAAAAAGACTCTGGATATCCGATAACAGGTTCTCAGGCCCCATTCCAAAGTCCCTTGCAGACTTGTCAACTCTTAAGGAACTTCATTTGGAAAACAATGAGTTTTCAGGACCAATTCCTTATTTTCCGAATATAGATGTCTTGAATTTTCTTGATCTCTCTAACAACAAATTTCAAGGACCCATTCCCAATAATATGGACAAATTTGATAAGAAATCTTTTGAGAACAACCCTGACTTGTGCGGTATAAAAGCATCCAAACTCTGCACAAAAATTGATGATCCGCAATCACATCTGACCAAAAATTTAATTATCGCCGCTATAGTTGTAATCTTGTTAGTATTGATCATGTCCATCAAAGATAAAAGAAAAGAAGAAAACATGAGAATTTTGCGTAAAGAGAATCTCAATCATGAAGCTGTGGTTACGATTCCAAGCATATCCAGCAGGAAGAGCAGCAGCGGCAGCAGCCGAAAAGGGTATTCTAGCCTCAACAAGAGTAAGAACAAAAGCAAAATGAAAGACATGAATCGCTCATCTCCTAAAAGCGGCGGTGGGTCACAGCCAGTTGGTGAGTTGGTGATGGTGAATGAAGAGAAAGGTTTCTTCGGGTCAGAGGACTTGATGAAGACTTCAGCTGAGGTTCTTGGTAACGGCGGTTTGGGATCTGCTTATAAGGCGACATTCCCCAATGGAATGTCGGTGGTATTGAAGAAAGTGAGAGAGATGAACGTAATGAGTAAAGATGTGTTTGATGCAGAGATGAGGAAGTTAGGGAGGCTTAAGCACCACAACATACTCACCCCTTTGGGATATCATTTCAGAAAAGATGACAAGTTTTTAATATCTGAATATGTCCCCAAAGGCAGTCTGCACAATGTGCTGCATGGTACATACCAATTCCTCCAGATAACTTGTTACACATGTGCTCATTTTTTTTTCCCTTGATTATTATGATTCCATGTAATTATAGGTGATCAGGGGATTAAGCGCTCGGAATTAAGCTGGCTGAACCGATTAAAGATGATAAAAGGAGTTGCGAGAGGAATGGGTTATCTTCATTCTGAGCTTGCTTCATATGATTTGCCTCATGGGAATCTAAAGTCATGCAATGTACTTATTGGACAAAACTATGAGCCACTTGTTACAGATTATGCATTTCACCCTTTGATCAATAGCACGCACACGGCTCAATCTATGTTTGCATTTAGATCTCCTGAAGCCATACTTCGTCAACAAATTTCCCACAAAAGTGATGTGTATAGTCTTGGAATCATCATTCTTGAAATGGTAACCGGTAAATATCCATCTCAGTATCTAACAGCAAATAACCAAAAGGGCGAGAGTGGGACAGATGTGGTTCAATGGGTGCGGTCAGCTCTTGTTGAAAAGAGGGAACGAGAGTTGATTGACCCGGATCTGCTTGCATCGGGTACACAAGAGTGCGTGAGCCAAATACAAAGGCTTTTACACATTGGAGCTGCTTGTACAGAAAGTGAGGTTGATACAAGAATCGACATGAAGGAAGCCATAAGAAGGATAGAGGGTATATAATAGTAGATGTTTAATGAATGTTGTTGTTGTTATAATATTTGATTAACTAATATTAGCTCGATCAGTTGGGATATGTAAAATTAACTCAGTGTACGTAGCTAGCTCGTCTGTTTGCTTTCTACCGTATTAGTAACTTCAATTTGAATGGATGAAGGTTTAATTTTTACTAGTCCTTACTCGTTTTCTCAGAAGTTCTTTCTATCTTGGGTCCGAAGAATTATGCAAATTAAACACTTTTAACACCAACAAACAGTACTCCTCGACTCATAAGTCATAATAGATAATTAACAGATCCCAATCCAGAAAAAAATGTGATTATTATATCACAACAGTAACGCTGTTGAAATTTGAAGACGAAATACAAATGGAAAAGAAGTTAGTAGAACGGGTCATCTCTCTTCTTACCAAAAATACTACGACCATATGTGGAACTCGTGAGGTCTGCAATGAGTGGAAACTGCAAAGTCACAAAGCAAGTGATCGGTAGGCATGTCAATGCAGATATTGGAATAAGAATCCATGAGTGGCTTTGACCAAAAATAAGGAATAAAGTTGCACCAAAGGCTACAATCATGGCTGTTGTCGATATAAACAGGGTGGCAAGGCCAATAATCAACTTTGTAGGCAAGTTAAAGAGAAAATCTTCCTCAGAAAAACGTGTGGTGAGGATTGACAAGAACATTAACAATGAGGTGGTAGATGTGAATAGTGATATGGCATCTGATATTGCAAATATTTTGAAGGCGTTTTTGTTAGAAAAAACTGGGATGCCAGTATCCTGATTGTTTCCTCCCGGCACGGTAATAGCAGCTGCAAACATAATGGTTGTGATTAATGCAGCTGTAATTGTGTATGACTCAGCAGTTGCCTTAATCCATTTTTCACCCTCAGTCACCAACTCCCGGTGTTCTCTTGTAAATACCATTTTAGGCGTTTCTCCGAAAGAGTTTTTTTGTATCATGTTTAAAGGGCATACAAATCCTTCTACCTCCTGCAAGATTACATTATGTTAAGGTCTTAAGATAACGAATGCGCGCTAGGAAAATTAATATTTCGAGTCAAAGATTCAATGCTACCTTAAACCATTGTAAATCACGTTGTATTTGCAAGGCTGCACCGGATATAAGAGTCAGTTTGCTTGTAGGTGCCAATCTCGCAGCCAAATGCAAAAGGTTGTTCCCAAAAGGATCTTTGATTGTTTTATACACATTTTTATGTTCACTCATCTGATATAATAGGTTGTAAACCTTTTCTGAACGGTTTATCACAGCATACTGAATAATGTTGTGACCATCTTCATTGGTGCTCCAAATAGCATTAGGAAACGAAGATACAATCGCTACCACAACCTCATATGCGTTTTGTCGTGTGGCTTCAAGAACCGGGTTGGAGTAATAGAAATGGTGAGAGCTCGAATCTTTGGAATCTCTTATCAATGTGCACATTGATTTTAATAGTTTTGTAGCATCAAAATGTATTTGAACTCTCTCTTTAAGATACTTTGAGTGCAACACTTCAACATAGAAACGAACACATGTCAATTTGTCATAATTAACTTGAGCAACAAAATCATATATTATTTCTTCTTTCTTATTATTGTTTTATTTGATAGTATAAACAGAGATGGCAATTTTTAGGGTAAAGTCCATAAATTAGCAACATACTTTCCCAAATTTACAGAGTTAGGTAACAAACTATTTTTATTACCAATTTAATATGTAGAACTTGATAATTTTCGACAATTTAGTCATTTTCCTCACAGGCAACCGGATGGTTAATTAAAATGACCGGCACGTTTTTTATTTCTTTTTTTTTATACTGATGTGGATATACCACGTGGATTATGTTTAGGTATAAATACAATGCGATAGTGTGCTTATACACATTATAACGTTCATATTCACACAATTATTTCTCACACGAAACCCTAATTATGATTGCAGTTTAATTAATGATCTAAAAGTTGAAGATGGTAAAAGGTAACATTGTAAATGTTATTTATATATGTCAAATGATGATTCCCCTATGTTAATTTCAGTTAAAACATTAATTTTCAGAAACCCTAATTTTTACGAACCCTAACTTTTTTCGTGTTTTACAATTGCAGATAGAGTTTTCACTGTCAATTTACACCACGATGGGGCGTTTGTTCCTAGCCCTTTAAGATACTTGGAAGGTAATGAAAAACAAATCACTGATATTGACTTTGAAGGTATGAGCTTTATTGATTTTCATGAGATTATCAAGCATTATGTTCATGGGATTGTGTATAGGTTATATTACTGTTCCCTTAGAATACCTTTGAATGTTGGTATTAAAGAAATTAAGACAGATAATGATGTTCAAGAGTTTCTTAGGGTTGGGTATGACAACAAATGGTATATTGACGTGTATGTGGAACACTTTGACTATGATATCATGGATTTTATAAATGAGGAAGCAAATGGGATCTTAAGTAGTGGCTCTAGTGATGAATACTACAGTAGTGATGAGTGTGAGGATTTCCCTGATGCTGATTTTCATAATGAAGGGGAAGACAATGTAGTTATAAAGAACCTAACCACTAAAGACCCATTTCTAAACAAAATGTGTCCCAACAGTGACATGTATGTTGACTATCATGATCACTCAGTCCCTCAAGCAGAATGTGAGGCTTTAGATGACCCTGAAGCTGATAACATTGACCCTATTTTTCAAGCTAAAAAAGGTGTTTCTTATCCCAAACATGACCCTAAAACTCCTTGGAACAAAATGACACCTGTCTTAGGTATGAGGTATGAGCATCCTGACCAATTGAAGCTAGCCTTAGCCAACTATGGAGTAGCAAATGGCTACCAATTGTGGTTTGAAAGAAATGATTGGAAGACTCTACTAGTGTTTTGTGGTAGGAATGTTGAGGATGGTAGGTCTGCTGGGAGGTACACTAACAAAAAAAGGAAGATCCAAAAGTCTTTGTTTAATGATAGTGAGGCTAGTACTAGCAAGTCTAAGACTCCTAAGAAAACAAACAAGTCTGCTAAGTCTGCTAAGTCTCCTAAGACAACAAAATACAACCAAAGTACATCATACATAACCTACCACATCTATTTCAGTCACTAAACCATCTATTTTCATTGCCATAAACTTCTATTATTTCACTGCCAATACCAAACACATGCAAATTGCAAATGCAAAGAAAGTTGACTTCCAAAAAGTCAAAGAGGTCAAACTTTTCTGCAATTCATTGTTCTTTTCACCCACATCAGCTTGAAGTTTTCCAATCCTCCATTCACGGTTGCCCTCTTGTCCTAGTTGTCTTCTTTGTTGTGGATTCAAAAGAGTGTACATCTCGTACAAATGCATCCTGTACCAATCACTATCCATCTCTGGATCATACCAATCCCAAAACTCACACGTCTTCTGCACGGGTTTGTAACGATTTGGACAAACAAGAAACCTTCGAGATGGATTAGTGTTTGTCCAAGATGTTAAAACCATTACGGGTAACTCACAATTACATGTTCGATCATGAAGGTAGATGGACATGATTTGGTTTCAATTTTACTGTGTAATTAGGGTTTCAATTTGGGGGTAAATGTTATGTCGTGTTAATGAATTAGGGTAAAATAAATAAGGTTGGGTCGGGTTTTAGGGTTAAATCAGATATATGGGTCGGGTGGATTGTCTAGGTGGCTTTTTTAAAAAATACATAATACACGTGGAAAATAAAATTGGGTATTGGGCTTAATGGCCGGTAATAATCACTATAATGTCAAAAATTAGCCGATTTTGCATACTAAATTGGTAATAAAAATAGTTTGTTACCTAACTCTGTAAATTTGGGAAAGTATGTTGCTAATTTATGGACTTTACCCCAATTTTTATTCATCTTTAATTTCTTAATGGTATGCTGGAAAGGCTTATCAATTATCCCTAAAATTGCTGTACAAGATGGTAAGTACTGATTCATCATACATAACATCCTGATGATAAGCTGGATAAGCCTAATAAATCACACGGAAAACTGTACAAGATCCATGAGAAGGTTATCGATAGTGCGATGAATAGGTTATAAAGTTGCTAATGATAAAACTTTTAACATGCATGTTATCATAAGTTGTTTTGCATATTTGAAATCAGATGGATAGAGACAGAAACACAAACTACTGAATCGTGACTTACCAATTGACATGAGTACTCCATCCAGAAATAAAAGAACCACCATCACAAAACTAGCCCTCCCAATCATGATCACAAAGAGAAGAACAACAGTCATCTCAAGAAGACAAATAAGTAGAGCGAATTTCATTGGTGGATCTGCAAGACATTCAGCATTGAAAATTGATGTAAATAAATATTGCAAGCTCATTAGAGAAACCTCAATGGATAAAGTAACTGATAAGGTAAACAAACAAATAAGAATCAACACACATGCATAGGCCATTCTTTCCCAAATGTTGAGTTTACGTGGGAAGTTTTGAGCTATAGCCATCAGCACAGAGTCACTATTCACATTACGGTAATGCTCTTTTAGAACCAATGCTGAACCTGTGTGTAGTAGATAATCAATAATTAGTAAAGAAACTGTAAAGAAGTTGAGAGTTCATCATCATCATCCAGATTAAGTGTTGATGAGTTTATACTTACGGTAATCATTTGAAGAAATAGCATTAACTAGTAGCTCATCACCATTAGTACCAACAAACAAAGTATCCAAATTTATGCGACGAGTATTTTTGAATTTCAGCAAAAAAAGATATGTGTCTGTATGCATATTCGAAAGTGCTCTCGATAAGGGTGTCTGACCTTCTTTGTCTTTGGAAAACAACAAATCTTGATTTATTTCAACTAAGATCTTAGCAGCTTCTGTGTTGCCAACAATAGCAGCAACATGAAGTAGTGTGCTTCCATCTGCATTTCGCATGTCCAATAGTGTGCTCTTATCTGCCATTTCTTTCAGCATTTGCTGTAAAAATTCAGTTTTCTTGGTCGTGCCTACCGCTACGTGGAGTGCCGTGTTTCCATTGATGGTGATTTTGTCTGTCACTGTCACTTTAATTTTTCTATTCCTCAAAATGAAAGCAACCTTATTGAAATTTTGAGTCAGAGTAGCTTCATACAAACTTTGGTGGACCTTTGCTTTTTCTTCTTCTTTTTTCTTTTTTTCTGCTTCTTTTCTAGCTTCTTCTTCAGATATTGGATCCACTTGTATTATTGATTCTGCTTCTATTGTTATCGTTTCTTCTTCTTCTTCATCTGACTCTGTATTAATGTTGTGATTATAGAAAGTACAACTTACAAACTTGTGATTCTAATTAATCATATCATTGTAGCAACAAGAAAAGAAGATAACATAATCACCTGTTACTGCATGTTGAAGAAGAGTTGGACCATAGATATTTTGCAGTTTATCCCATAAATCTTTTGCAGTGAAATCTGCCGAGCTTGTGTTGAGAAGATTGACAACGTACCCTAGTGTTTGTTCAGAAAGAGAACCAAGTATCCAACCTTTGACCAGAGCATCCGATCTTCTCCACAACATGTGATTGCTGTTTAGAGATGGGCTTCCTCCATAGATGAAAGAGAGCATACAATAACCCTCTAGGAGACATAGCATCTGTGTTTTCCACATACCAAACATCTCCCTACCACTCAGCTTCACTGTAACAAAGTCTGGTGCACAAACATGTGATGGGTATGCGAATTCTTCTACATGATTAGAACTTGAGCTTGCCATCTCAATTAAATTTGTTTGTTTTTGCTTTCTGTCAACCCTCGTATGATCTTGTATATATTTATACTAGCTGGATAATGAGATCAGCTTGATCAAGTTTAATTATAAATGCACCCTCGGCATACTCAATCCCCACTTACAATGTTAACATAGTTTGGGGGACAAAGCTGTGCTGTCTTATTATGCTAGTAGTCATGTGTTTTTTTCAAAGATTGTTTTCTCAACACGTATACTCCTATGAAAGATGGGTGTAAACTTTGTCCTACTGCAGCATCGTTTCTTCTTTCTGATGAACTTCCTTCTATCTTCTTACATATCTAAGCTGAGCTAGATCTATTTTACAATTCTTAAACAAACCGCCAATTCAGCAAATTAACCATTTGACTTACTGTGCTAACAAAGTAAAGTCGTCGCAAGTTTGAATTTTCAAACTTAGATATTGCAAGTGTTACAACATATAACTCGATTAGTAAAATAGGTGTTATGGTCTGATCATTATATTTAAAATCTCAAGGAAGAAAAGAAGAACATCAATATATCTGCACAATCATGCCTATTGACCATACAGTTGTGCCTTTGTTCACTTAATAATTTTAGGTCATATGGTCTTTGTATGTAGTGATCAAGACTAATGCAGACCCTCCTCATCTGTTCCCCACTTAGGATTTTAATTAGGCGCACAGAAGCATAGACATGCTTTCCGATGCGTAGGTGTTTATGGTTTTCACATACGACTTTTCATTATACAAGATTCAGTTGCTAAACCACTCCCACAACGTATACCAATCAGTAACTAAAACAAACTATTTTCTCGCGAGTGTTACTTTATATAACTCATTCGATCAATAAATATGCTGTTTCATACAAAGAACAAGACAAGCATCTAACAAATGTGGTAGAGTACAAACTTACGTGGTATACTGTATACATCTTCCAAATTATATATGAAATATGTGCTTCTATACCTGCCTTAATGCTATCACGAGCAAAATGTATCATGGTAGGATTTCAGGTCTCTAGAGCTTCTATAGGAGTTCAGATTTGTGTGAAAAGGAGTTCATTCCATGTATCAGGAATGCCAGGTAAGCACCAATGTAAACAATCTTGCACCCCTGGAGTAGCTTTGATGCTGTATCTCGATATATGACCTTCATCTCTTACCTGAGATAGTGCCGTTATATCCAAAAGCTTCACATCGGTTCCCTTCACGGCCCCAGAGGCTACAGAATCAGTAGACTCGTCTTGTAAAACTTCCAGTGATCCAGGGGTAGTACTGTCACATGTACCTCCACTGTTCCAATCACCATTAAAGAAGTGCCTAGGTGAAATAGACCTATAAAACGCCTTCAACCCAGGGTACTTTGGCAATTCACCGTTCACCCATTTTATAATGCTGTGAATTGTTAAGTTCTTAGCATTGTTTATTTCTGCTATCCTCCTATCTGTATTGCGTTTCCCACCCACATACATAACCCATCGGTTAGCATTAATCTTCCCTCTGTTCCAGTGATGCCCCGTGTTGAGAACAAGCACATTGAATTTACTGATATAACGTTGTAAAAAAGCTGGCGGGCGGTCAAGATGCATTGCAAAGTAGGTGGTACCATTTATGGGGTCAATAGGGTCCAGTTCACAAAGACTGGCAGACCAATAATAAAGAATTGTTGTGTTGGTGATTGGAAAACGGTAAGCCCAACCATCGGGCCGCACTGCCCTACGCGCTTTGACTAGACCGTATTTCTTACCAACATCTTCAACATCGTGCCTCTCTTCACCACCTGTGATCATGCACATTAATGACTGGAACTGCTGGCGCCCTAAGGAATCCCCGATAAAGGCCAGTGTTTTGTCCTGCATTCTGATATAAATAAGCGGAATCAGTAAAAAACTGTAACTTGTGCATAGAAATGACCAAGTTTTACAGGATTACAGTGCCAGACCTTTTAAGAAAATTAGGCCCTGTAAAATCATCCTTTTAAGAAAATTAGGCTGCCACTTTAACTTTTCATATCCAAAATCTGTTCGCTGAGTTAATCGGCAAGCCCACATCCCCGACAACCACTGTTTACAACCAAATCCCGAATACAGAGGGCGACTGTCATCTTTGACCCACCTCCCCTTACCATAGTTGCAGGCTGGAATAGAAAGTATGGAAAACAGATAAAAAGGTGATGACTAAGGAAATATAACAAACTATACTGTTACTTAAAAGAAGATACAAAATACAGCTCTATGCTCCGGTTGAACATCTTTGTTGTGGGAATTTTACCTCACAAAACAGCTGATAAGATACTTGCGCTAATTTTATGTATTTGCTAAGTTAAACAATTACTTAGATAGATAAAAATATGGAAAATGCACCTTGCTTTTCCACATTTGACATAGAGACGCTATCGCCTTCTCTTTCCACAGGTGCATTTAGTTTGTTAGGCGCCGCTGTTTCAACTATCTGCTGTTTTGGTGGTTTTGTGTCGCTGTTCTTTACAGACACTTGACTAGGAACAGATTCTTTAACAATGCCTGTGGTATTTTCTGCACAATCATGACAGGAATTAATTAAAATGGGACATATAACGTGCCGGAAAAATGTAAAGCTAAAACTTTTCCTCCATACTAGCAGTACCAATAAGTGATAAGAAACCAAAAAAACAAAGCGGAAATTTAGAAAACGAGTTTGTTCAAAAAAAAAACATACAAGAAAATTTCTACCATGAGTAGTGGTTGAAATGTCAAAAGAAGGAGGCGGGGGTGATACTAAATCCAGTACTCCTTTATTCCCGTCAAAAGAGGATGACACGTTGTTGGAAGTTAATGGAGGGGATATATTCACAACTCCTTGAGCTTGTCTTAAATCAGTGGCAACTTGCTTAACTTTTACATCTCCAGCTGCCATTGTAAGTAAAATTTGAAAAATTAGCTAATGGATCGTCTAGTAAAGTAGCATTTGCAACAAATCTTAAAGTAATGTTAATCTCTTCCCTAAATGGATAACGAGACTACTACCCTGTTCCACATATGAAGCAACAAACTTGATGCAAATAAAACATGTGGAGTGTATGACAAAGTTTAAGAAAGCATGAGCAGCTAATTTATTTAAGGGCGTGTTTGTTTTTTAAAAAAAAAAAAAAAAAAAAAAAAAAAAAAAAAAAATCTTACTAGGCCTCTTACTCTTACGAGGTGGGCAGACGTTTTACTTGCTTGTTTTTTTCTTTTGAGTCAGACCCAGTTAGACATATAAGATCTTACTAAGGGTGTGTTTGTTTTTTAAAAAAATGTCTTACTAGCCCTCTTACTCCCTCTTACTCTTACCAGTAAGAGGTGGCAGAGGTGGGCAGACGTTTTGCTTGTTTGTTTTTTTCTTTTGAGTAATACCCAGTTAGACATATAATATCTTACTCAGTAAGAGGTGGGGGACTTGTCTTACTGCCTCTTACTCAATAAGAGAGATTGAAGACTCGTGTTGATATAATATATTTGATAGTTTATTAACTATGTTATATTTATGATAAAAAGTCTTATTTTATATTTACACAAGTTACTTAAATAAATTACATAAACGAGCACTTAAAATCATTCGGACAATTATACAAAAACAAACAACATAATTCCGTTTAAATTTAGACATTCTAGCCACATCTTACTAGTAAGATGTGGTAGTCACATTCAGACCTAAAACATCTAAATGAAACAAACACACCCTAAGTAAGAGGTGGGGGAGTTGTCTTTCTGCGTCTTACTCGATAAGAGATTAATATAATGTTATATTTATAATAAAAAAAAGTCTTGTTTCATGTTTACATAAGATAGTTAAATAAATCATTCGGACAATTATACAAAATCAAAGAACATTATTTCGTTCAGATGTGGTAGTCAGATTCAGACCTAAAACATCTTAACGAAACAAACACAATGTACCTGGAAAGAGGTTTAAGAGTTGAGAATGGGAGGGGAACAAGGTAGTGAGGAGAGGCGCTTTCTCCCAGTACCAAACAAGGACAATTGAAAAAACAACAACAACGGTGACGAAGAGGAAGCGGGGCAGGTGGTGCTGATTCTTGCTCCTAGAACGCTCGTACAAGTTCACTCCTCCTTTCATCATTTACTTACTTGTTTGGCAATACCAACAACAACAATAATAATAATAAGATATTGTTGCTGCTGCAAAAAAAAAACAAACAATATCATACATAAAGAATGAATCAGTTAGTTAGTTAGTTAGTGTTTAGATGCGTAAAGGAAGGAAGGAAGGAATTGAAATTACATACCCCCCACGATTTTAATTCACTCGCCTCTAATCAATCAATCAATTTTATTTGACTTGACTTGAATTGAATTGAATTGAATTCCAGGAGATGTAGAAGATGACTTTTAATGCATCCTTAATTCCCCTTTAATTACTTATTGCCCCCATCTTATATTTCATTATACTTTTTAGACAAAAAATACACCGTTGGTCCCTAAACTTTCCGCCATGGACTCTAAGTTTGCAAAATCGTCGCAATGCGTCCAAAACTCAACTTCTTGAGGCCGATTGCGTCCCTCGTCCCGTAATCGTTACTTCAACGTCCTGTTATAGTTTCAAAAATCCCGTTACATGTTTAGTTTGGAGGGTATACATGTCTTTTTACCTAGTAACATTTTTCTCTCTCTCGCTGTACTACCCAGCAGACGTCTAATCATTTTTCCCGTCATTATGTCTAATATAAGTAGACCATGTACTCATTGCTTGATGCGGTGAAGCCCAAGTTAAGTTTATTAGATTAGGACTAGGATATTTTAATTAGTATTCTATTAGGATTATTGTTTCTCTATTATAAATAGGGGTTAAGTTTATAAATCTGTTATATGTTTTAGTTTTCCAGAATTTGATATTAATAAAAAGAGTCGAGGATAGTTTTTCTCAAACCCTCGGTCCAATAAACCATATTACTCCCCTTTGTTTGATAATACGTTAATTATCGACGTCCAGCTATACATGTATCCTAATTGCCTAAATCTGTAGCAACTCGCTACATCAGTTGGTATTCAGAGCCTGGTTATCTGTTCGGGTTTCAATCCAGGGGTTGTAATTTCAATTGCAATTCTAGTTTGCGTATTCTTTTTCAATCTCAAGGCTGATTTTTATATCAAGATTCAATTATGGTTGGGAACGATGCTAATAATGATCGAGTTGAGCAGCACGAAAATTCGTTAAATCAATTTAGAGAAGCTATCCAGAATTCTCTGCAACAAATCACTCAAACCCTAGCAACTTTGACCCCACGTGAGAATGATGAATTCGACAATGGTGAAGAAACAAATAACAAAGATGAAGATGATGCTGAAATATGTCATCCCGAAGGAGGAGACTATGCAACAAAAGAATATCCAGCCTACTCATTTGTCATTCAACGTATCTTGTTAGCTTCTAAAGTGACTAACTCATCTCAACGACATAATCTGTTCAAAACCCGTTGCATCATCTTTCAAAAGATCTTTGAAGTTATCATAGATAATGGAAGCACCGAGAATATTGTATCAAGGGACATCGTGCAACGACTAAGGCTACCCACGGAAAAACATCCGAACCTGTACAAAGTTGGATGGATAAAATCAGTTGGTGATATTAAGGTTACCGAATGGTGCAAGATCCCTTTTACGATTGGCAAGTACAAAGACGAGATCATGTTTGATATAGCTGATATGGATGCGTGTCACATTCTTCTAAGAAGGCCATGGGCGTACGATGTAAACATAACCCACAAGAGAAAATAAAACACTTACACCTTTCATCATGATGGCGTCAAGATGGTTTTAGTACCTTTAAGTGATGGTTACGATACTAATGTTTCAAGTTCAGCAGAATGTTTAGCAAAAGGGATAGGAAGTGTTGAAGCTAAAGTGAAAAAGAAATGAAGTCATGGATCGCTACATCTCCCTAACTAAACTCAAGGACGAGTATTTTCCAAGAAGGGGAGAATGATGCGGTGAAGCCCAAGTTATTATTTGATGTTTGTTTTTATTTAGAAGTTATTATTCGTGTTGGAGTCTTGTTTCAGTTGTTATCTGATATCTAATAAGTTTATTAGATTAGGACTAGGATATCTTAATTAGTATTCTATTAGGATTATTGTTTTTCTATTATAAATAGGGGTTAAGTTTATGAGTTTGTTATATGTTTTAGTTTTCCAGAATTTGATATTAAAAAAAAAAAAATAAAAAAAAAAAAAGTCGAGAATAGTTTTTCTCAAACCCTCGATCCAGTAAACCATATTAATCCCCTTTGTTTGATAATACGTTAATAATCAACGTCCGGCAATACGTGTATCCCAATTTCCTAAATCTGTAGCAACTCGCTACATCATTGCTCATCCCCAATTGAATTGAATTGAATTGAATCCAGGGGATGATCAACCTGACAAATTCAATCAATTATTATATTTAATTAATTCATCCTTAATTTTCCTTTTATTATTTTTCTTTTTTTTTAATTATCTCCCTCCCCTGCCAGTTTGTAAAAACTACGGAGTAGGGTGAGCAAATGGACCGAGAACTGAACTAGAACCGACCCAACCCGAACTGACTTTTAGAACCGTGGTTCGGTTCTCGGTTCTTCAATATTTCAAAATTCAGTTCTCGGTTCGGTTCGGTCCAGAACCGTGGGTGTCGGTTCCGGAACCGAAGAACCACCCAATTTTCAAATAAATAAAATGTTTATTGGATGTTTAGTTTTTTTCAGTTCACGTTTACATTTTATGCCCTCATGTCAATCACTATTATTATTATTATTATTATTATTATTATTATTATTATTATTATTATTATTATTTATTTATTTATTTATTTTTTCATATATAGCTAATGTTGCATACGCCATAAAGACAAAAGTTCCATAAAGTTGAAGTCACCAAACAACACAAAACGATAGGCATAAAAGACTAGTATTATCTTGATAGTTGATACATATATGTTTGATCAAATGGGATACATAGAAAACAGTTACTGCCATTAAGGTTATTTAAAAACATAAACTACTGGTAAGATTCAATGAACTGATAAACAAACAACCTTGATATACAAATTCAAGTGCACAAAACCACCATGTTAGACTTCAAGTTCATAAAATCTATTTAGTATCATGCTTATTTCTTTGATGGAAAATAGTAATTGAATTATACTTCAAATTCAATTGTACCAAACCACTACGTTATACTTCAAATTCATAAGATCTACAAATTTCGGTTCCAATCGGTTAGACCCGCAAGGAACCGAACCGAACCGAAACCGAGACATGTTACTCGGTCCGGTTCTCGATTCCTTGACCATGCATTTTTCGGTTCTCGGTTCTCACGGTTCCGGTTCGGTTCTTTGCGGTTCTGGAACCGCGCTCACCCCACGGAGTACTACTGTATCTTTCTACCACTCATCATCAAGGATCTTCTTTTACATCACATAATTACATGGAAAAGTCAATGTGTATTTTTCAACAAATTAGTTGACTACACACAATAAGTCTGTTGACAAAAAGAATGTTACATTTTAAATGTCTAATGTTTCAAGTTCAATTTCTGCTAAATACCAACAACTCTCAAATGTTCACGTCAATCCTTTGAAAAGAGAAAGCTCTAACTGATTTAAGTTTATATGGCGGTAAGTTCAAATTTCGTGAATCAGTCGACAAAAGATCAAAAAGAAATGATTAAAAAAAAACAAATTAGTGGACCATACGAAATAAGTAGGCGCAAATAATTGAGTGGAACGTGAGGGCCACATTGTTGGCCAACTAAAACAAAAAATGAGAATCTGGGCTTCTTATGTATCAGTCGCTTATCATATGTATTTGACATTAATCAATATCAATGTTTTGAAAATCGGGTTTGAAATCAACCCGGTCGAGTCATCGAGGACCGGATCAACAGGTTCGACCGAAGGTTCAACCCGGTTTTCAATTTATTTTATTTTTTTAAACTGGTCAACCAGTTCGACCGTCGGGTTAACCCTGGTTTTTATTAAAAAAAATTTTAAAAACAAAACCCGGCCAGGTTTTGAGAACCGGGTTAACCCGGGTCCCTCGAAACTCGGCGGGTCTAACCGGTTAACCCGGTTTTAGAAACCTGGGTTTTTTTGACCCATTTTTTTGGCCGGATGTTATAAAATTCGAAAAGTAATCCGAAATGTAAGAACATTTCAGCATCCTCATGTTAACTTCATTTATTCAACTTTAGTAATCTCATCATAGATTTTATGTAACTTCAGGTTTTATTGCATAATGTTTTCAAGTGTTTGGTCAAAACAAAGAGTGTGAACCCACATGATATTATATAAACTCTTTTTGGTTCAACCCATGTATTTTCTTTTAACATTAACATGAGAAAAAGGAAGTGACCATTTTAATACTTTTTCAAATTAACTTGGTTTGACAAAGCATATGGGTCTAAACATTTTGTTCCCAACTAAAAGCAACAGGGCTCCTAATTTGATTTTCAACATTTTTCCAAGTTATAGACCCAAAGGCACTATCATGTCTCATTCTATTCATGCCCTTCTTCGATACAAATGTAACCGTATATCGCAGCCTATGTCCCACATTCTTGAAAACAAGCCTTTTCGGTTTCACATCAACTTCAACACCTTCAGGTGCTTCCACTGCCACATCATACACGTCTCCCGCTGACCCAACGTTAGTCAACCTACGAGTGTATCTCACTACTCTTGATTTCCCAAAAACTATAGAGAACGACGGGTAGTTCAACTGACCCGGGTCCCTAAATTTCCTGGTACAGTTGACGTCTGGGCGGTTCACTATAGCTTTTACTTGCTTCATGGTGTAGTCCAATGAGCACACGAATGCAATGTACTCATGCGTTGATATATCATAAACAAGCCCAGGTGAGATCGCCTTGTGTGGGTCAACATGACCCGCTCCATGGGCAAAAGGTGTTGAAAGTTGGCCTCCTGCTGCATCACCTAGAGACGAGTTGGTGTTGTCCATGATATAGGCAGTGGTCATGAGAGCCGACTTGATGGCACTTGGACTCCATTTTGGATGTGCTGCTTTTAGCAAAGCCGCTAGGCCACTAATGTGCGGGCAGGACATGGATGTACCTGTAATAAAAACACATTTGTTAATTACTTAAACGACCAATTGGAAGTATGTTATCGATTAATCACCTCGTATGGAATTTACCTGACATAATGTTATATGGTGTTTTCCGTGTATCAACTTTTAGCCCACTAGGTCCGCTAGCACCAGACCATCCAGCCAAGATGTTGACTCCGGGCCCAATCACATCCGGCTTCAATATCTCTGGTGTCACTTCATTAGGTCCCCTCGAGCTAAAAGCCGCCACCACGGGTGATGGCTTCACCCCCAACACCGTCCCACCAAAGCTAAGTATTGTGGTCGGTTTTGCTTCTGCTTTTAAGTACTCTCTAATCTCGTCCCCAACCTTTCTCCCCACCGCAATTGCAGGTAACAAATGACTGTCCGCCACCAATTCTTCTCCACTGGCCGCGTTGTTAGCCAATATCATCCCAATCCCACCAGCTTCTTTCACCACCACACCCTTTTCCACACGTGGGTTAATTCCCCTATCGCACAAAACAACCTTACCTCGTGCAAGTTCTGGGTCAAGTGAGCCGGGTAAGCACAAATTACCTGAACTATTATACCGCCGTTTAGCGATATGATACACCAACTCCACTGGCCTATCTCCCAAGCCTTTCCCACTATACAACGACACACCCGTGACCTTTTTACCATTCCCAAGGAGAGCATAAGCAGGGAAATTACGGTCTAGAGTCCCTGCACCAACAGTCATTATCCAAGGAGCCACATTGGCAAGAGATGACTTCACAGGCCCCGCATTTCCAGCTGAACACGACACGAACACACCCTTTTCCATGGCCTTAAACGCACCAACCGCAACTGTGTCACGATAGTAAGGACCAGAACCACCACCAAGGGACATAGATAAGACATCAACACCATCTTGGATAGCTTTGTCCATAGCAGCAAGGATATCTGAACCAAAACAACCCAATTTCCAACATACTTTGTAACTAGCAACCCTTGCATGGACAGCCATTCCACGTGCCGTGCCGCTAGCGTAACCAAACAGACTGGCGTTCGCCACTTGACCACCTGCAGCCGTGGTCGATGTATGTGTCCCGTGACCTTCAGTGTCACGGGGTGATGGATCATTCTCATTAATAAACTCACCTGCTAAATTTCACAACAATAATTCATTAGTCACATTCCTTCAATTCTATATCTACATATAAATAAGAATGGCCTAGCTAGTTTCAAATTTTTTAGTAACCAAAATTTTCGACTTTTTTGCTGACTAATAAACGGGTTTGAATCCATCGGCACACAGACTCAAACCAGATAAAGCCGGCCACTTGTTATCATGAACTCTTTATGTTTATCATTAAATTCAACAAGCTACCTTTATTTTTTTTGCCATAAATGGTAAAAGCTAAAAATAGTAGTGCTATATATGCTAATAAAACAAAAGTATTTACACCAAATTAAATGGTAACACATGCAATTAATGATAAAAATAAATTTTGCTACATAACTTAAAGTGGTGCAATAAATATATACCAATCTTGGTTGCAGCCATACGAAATCCATTGTAGAACTTGCGAGCACCAATGAGTTTCTTATTACACACTTTCTTTGCATCAAAATCTTTGTGGTGTTCACACTCACCATGCCACCTGGCAGGCACAGGTGGCATCCCCGAGTCATCAAAGCTTTTCAACTCAGGCCAGACACCTGTGTCAAGCACACCAATGATGACATCACTGCTAGGAGGCTGCTGTTGGTCACCTTTAGAAGAAAAGAATCTTGTTTCATCGTTAATACCTAGAAACTGAGGAGTACGAGTGGTGTGAAGGTGATAGAGAGTGTCCTCGTACACACCCAGGACAGAAGGTGAGTCACGTAAGGACTGTGCATGTAAAGGGTCTAAGGAGGCAGCGTAGCCGTTGTAGACAGTGGTGTAGGAGTAGAGAAGGTCTGCATGGGTGGCTGAGGACACAAGGGATTGAAGGTGACTCAAGTGGTCGTGTTGTTCTTGTTTGTGTTCATGGTTCATTTGGATAATGTAGGTTTGTTTGGTGGTTGCAGTACTGCATGGATGGCCATGGAGGATGGCTGCTGCGGCTAGCACTAAGCAACACATGAGCCATGGTTCCATTTGTTAAAAAAAAATGTTAAAGTTGTTGGGAGATTGAGAAATGTGAGAGGTATATATAAATATACAAAAAGTGAATGGAATATATGGTTATCAAGCACTAGGATAGGAGTGATTAAGTGGTGTCATTTGTCTTCTTCTCATACTAACATATACTCCATCCGTCCCTAAATAAATATTCAATTTGACTTTTTAAAATCAAACTGGTTCAACTTTAATCTTAAATATTTTTTTTTGAATTATATAATACATGATAAAAAATTATACTATTAAAAAATACATTTAAAACTCAATCTATTCATATATTTTGAATAAAATATTATATAACACCTGAAAAATAGTTAAGGTCAAAGTTAAATCAGTTTGACTCTGAAAAGTTAACCAGTACATTTATTTAAGGACGGAGGTAGTACCTTTTACATTAAATTAATCCTCATCTTATACAAACATTTCAACAAGATAAATATGACATATATGGTTTTTTTAGATTTTGTATGTGTTAAACAAACATTTATTGTAATATTTTACTAGTCATAATGCCCGCGCACGCGCAAGTTTTTTTAAAATTTTTTGAATCATATATTTTTATTTATTAAAAAAAATAATTTAATATTTGTTTTGTTTGATTTATGATGTTTAATTATAGTTTTTTAATATTAAAGATAATTATTTAAAAATTTTAATTCTATTGTTAATTATATCTTATTTATATTTTTTGTATTTATCTTCTAATTATATTATGGATAAATATAAAATGTTACCTAATAAGATTTTTTTTTAAATAAAATTATTACTAAATAAAGTATGATTTGATTTTTTTGAAATGAAAAAAGTCCCCACTAGGGGTTTTATTGTATTATATAAAAGATTAAAACGACTAGTGTATTAACTCTCTTGCTATTTTTTATACAGTATCTATTTTGACATTGATTATGAAATATGGATACCGTATATGATTCATGAGCATTAGCTCTCGTAACATGCCAAACTTTTTTTTAAGTGTCATGTCATGTCACATGTTTTAACACCTATGTTTGAGCCCATCATTTATTTTAAGTTCTAGTATTTTTTTAAAGCAATTAAATTCATTCATTAAATACAAAAACTACATTAAATAGAGTTACATTACATAAGAATAGCATATTAAATTTTTAAAAAGTCGCATTTTTTCATACTTTACTTTAAGTATTTTCAAATTTTGTAAGTTAGAACAAATATTTATAAAGTTTAAAACTAAAAGAGAAAAAAAAATGTAAAAAGTTAAAAATAAAAGTCGTCTTCTTCCTCCACCCCTTTGTAAACGACACACATTCGAATCACATACACATAACACATTACTCCGTTCCTCCCACAATATAAGTTTTATTTGACTTTTTGAAATCTTTTTTTTTTTTCAACCTTGATCTTAAAAAATTTTGTTTGTATTATATAATACTTAATAAATAAATAATAATAATGTCAAAGTTAAAGGAAAAAAACTTTAAAAGTTTAAAACCAAAATTATATTTTGGAACAGATGAAGTATTTAATTAAAAATACAAAAAATAAATGAAAATGTTTGACGCACGCCAATGAGATGGCGCCAATGATGACACCACCCTGGCATGTGCCATGACGCTGCTATAAAATGATGTAAGTAGTTTATGCGACTATCGCGAAGTTTAGTCGGTTCAGAAAAGATGGTGAAAATGTATTCTTTGATTCACAATATCAACCCACGCATCCAACTTTTTCAAAATGTAACGCATACTTATGTTTTCTTGCCACTTGACAAACAATTACAAACCAGTTATTGGTATTTAAAAAGTTGATATATACACTTATTTTGTTTTTCTTTTCAAAACATAGATATCATAAATATCACTTGAATTATATGATAGTGCATAGAAAAGGACAAGACCATTTCACATGTTTCATCACAATTAAGTTACTCGTACACAAGTTGTTTTTTTTTTTTTTTTTTTTTTTTTTTTTTTTTTTTTTTTTTTTTCCTTCTTCTCTTTAGACAAACGTAAGATTCATACAAATCACTAAGCGAGGTAAGTTTTTAAGGAAAGTAAACATCCCAATTAAACTTTGAAGTGATAGAAAGCGCAAAACGAGTAACCAAATAAGCTACTCGATTATTTTCTTGATATCATCATTGTCATAGTAATTATTTATCTATACTACTTAATTTTTGAGTTTCATGTCACAAATTTGAGTCGTAATGATTTAAATATCTAATAAGTATTTGAATGTGAATGTATTTTAAAAAGCAAACACCTATGCTATTTATTTTTGAGTTTCATGTCATAAATTTGAGTTTTAATGATTTAATAAATATCTAATAAGTGAATATAGGTTGTTAAAGTTTAATTTTTTATTACAAATGTGATAATAAATGCATCGCACAGATATGCATGACTAAAAGGGATGTTAAAAGATTTTCTACTTATAATTAGATTAAATTGTCATAAATTCACATGTCAACATTAAAAGTGTCATTTTTGTGTGAGAGTTTAGTAAAACAAACGATGAACTTATATATATAAAAAATATGAAAATACATATAAAACGAGGAAGTGCTTAGCCTACAAGTGTGTATGATTATCCTATTTCAGTGACAATAGTGTTTTCATTTTTGTGAAAACTAAATTGCATCCCTAAAATATGAAAATTTAAATATTTAAGAATGATATTTCTTTTTATTGTTTGATCTATTTAGCTTATTTGCTTTGCATCATTGACAATTCTATTTGAAAAGAAACAATGATATTGTTTTTTTCTGATAATAAAAAAGAGTAAAACTTGACTCAAAGAATGATTATAAGTAGATTATATGTTGATATGTACAAAAAGAGAGCTTGGCAAATATGCACACATCAAAAGTGGATCATATAATTGGTTGCATTCACATAACAACAATGCACAAATTAACTACTACTCCATAAAGAGCAGAAAAATGCAATACAACCAACATGAATCAAAACCAGAATCAATGCATAACAATAAAATTCAAATCAGATTGGCAAAGAAATGGTTGTCTATAATCCTAATTTCTGCAAAATGGACATGCCACAAACAACTACTACCGAATATATGCACGAGTCCATGAAGAAAGCACTTAAACCAGTTTTCAACAAAATGCCCCACTCGAAAGGTGAAGAACCTAGACGATTATTGGGTAAATCAGCTTCACTTGTTGCCTCTTGCTGTATGAATTTCAAAAGAAGAGGCCCAATGGTAATTGTGATATTAGCTAGCAAAAGTAGAACAAGTGGTCTCGATAGTATGATGCTCCTTATAATGTAGCTTCCTAGAATTGGGAAACCCATATGTGATAGTAAGGCCACAATACCAGCAAAAAAAGAACACTTGCGTCGAGTATCCTCTGAAACTAAAATGGCCGAACGTAGTTCATTAGGGCTCACAATCTTGTAGAGATAGATTTTCAAGTCAGATGATGTTGCGGACGCTCTAGTTTTAGCTAAATTTGATTTCCGTAACGTTGGTTGAGAAATTTCACTCTTGTTTGCATCTGCAATATGATAATTTACAAACTAAGTCTATCTGATAATGTATAAAAATTGGTTACACTGAAACGCTAACATTTTTTCAACGATGGTTAAGGTCATTAAGCATGATATAGCACAAACAACAAATGGAATGAAATTGCTTAGCTAAAATACCTGCGTCCATGTGGGTAGGAAGGATTTCATCGGTAAGGGAGGGTGGGCACGATGCATTAGAAGAATGACCTCCTACAAGTGATGTAGAACTAGGAGGAGCACGTCCGCCGGTTATTAGAGCCAAACGATCTGATCCTTTCTCAACAATTCGTCGGCGTCGAGCGCTTGGATCGTTCGCGTCACTTGCCATTTCCAAACACAAAAATGTTTTTGTTTGTTCCAGCTAGCTACAACAAAAATAACAACGGTTAAAGTCAAAATATAGAAATATTAATTATAAGCTAATTTCTGATTATAACAACATACTCTTTACTAATGTTAATCGGTCACATTGGATCGTTCATCACCAAAATGCATGTATTGCCTTTAGTTTACCCTTTTAGATGATCTTTAAACAAACGTAAAGGTCATAAATTGGACTATATTACAATGTCGACATACAAACAATGCTATAAATGTATGAAAATTAAAAAATTTGAAGAACCTTACGTACCTTAATCAAGGGTTTGAAGACATATATATTTGAAACGTTGTTTTCTAGTCCGATTTCTTCACAACCATAAACTCTAGTTTTTTTTTGCGAAATGTGTTTTGATCCTAAAAATGAGCATTAGTTAGTTAACAATATGTATTTTCAATTGAAGACACGTATTAATTTAAGTTACACTCGGTCAAACTTGTATCCCGATTTGCAAAATTGGTCCAAAAAAAAAAATCTTTTATATAATACAATAAAACCCTTATTGGGAATTTTTCATTTCAAAAAATGCATTCATACCTTATTTAGTAATAATTTTATTTAAAAAAAATGTTATTTTCTTATTAGGTAATATTTTATATTTATCCATAACACAAGTAGAAGATAAATACAAAAAAATATAGATAAGATGCAATTAAGATAAGTAGAAGATAAATACAAAAAATATAAATAAGATGCAATTAATATTAGTATTAAAATTTTTAAATAATTATATTTAATAATAAAAAATTATAATTAAACATCATAAATCAAACAAAATAAAGATTAAATTATTTGTTTTTTAATAAATAAAAATATATGATTCAAAAAATTTTAAAAAAACCCGCGCGTGCGCGGGCATTATAACTAGTAATAAATAAAATAAAATAAAATAAATAAAAAAACTATTAAGCTCATTTTGATATATATATAGTACACATCTTCATTCAAATTGAGTAGACAATTATTAAACTGGTTTCGGTACGTAAAAAATTAAGAAAAATATCTTTTTGAAATTTGATAGTGTATGAGGTGAAATCGATCTTGTGAATGTAGCCAAATTTTGTGATTGATGAGTAAACCATAAGTTTTAAATTTTGGATGTACGTTAATGGAGAGAAAGTGACATGATGATTTGTTTATATGTGAGCATGACAATGAGTGTTGGTTCACATGTGACCGAATCTTGACCCTAGCTCATTTTTTTTAACTTTTTTATCTTCTTATTCAAAAATAATGTGCTCCAGTGCACTATAATGATTTCGTTTTTTTTTTTTTTTTTTTTTCTTACACACCTTACTTGGATTATACATCTTAAACATGTGAATTGTGATAGGAGGTAATAAAGAGATAAGCATGCATGAAAGATTACTACTAGTATAATGTATGCATAAAATCATCCAAGTGCTTCAATATACTACTAGTCACCATACCTCTGAAATTCCCACAGACTATATCATATGGGCAAACCACAAACATACTAAAGTATTTTAATTAAGGCACAATTCTAACATTAATTTAAACTAAAGCTGACAATTTGTCATACCAACAATGGACACATATAGTGGAAGCCAGAAACCATGCTTGTATACTTGCATACCTCTATTTATTTGTTATACACATAATATAATACGAGTATAATAAATGGACATATCAATTACAAGTGTCATTTCACTTTTGTAGGTAATAAAAAGTTAGAACAAAACAAAATACACGCAAGAAGTATTTCGTTGTTGTTTGTAGCTAAAAACATAAAAATAGAATTAAGCACATGAGCAAGTATATATACTTAAGGGTCTTGTTAACCCCACGGGGGTCTAGTGGGACTAGGCTGCATACCCTTCCTAGTGGGGCCCACCCGTGCAGCTTTTGTCCTCTCTATTTTTTTTTTATTATTTTTTTTTTTCTTTTCTTTTAGCTGTCCAAGTCTTATTTTTGTCCTAAGTCCTATTTTTTTTTTGTCATAGCACAAGTGCAGTTTTTTTTTTGGTCCAAAGTGCAAACAAACAAAGTGATCAAGTCCAAATGCAAACATTACACAACTGCAACACAAAACACAACTGCTTAAACATGAAATGTTAAATTCGTCATCGCCTTATAGGCTCGAATTTTTTAGAAGGCTCGGATTTGAATGTTGCGAAAGTGATAAAAATATCACTCCGCCATACATTCGGGTTTTAAAAACCATTCGTCATCGCCTTGGTTTTAAAAACCATTTTTTTCCTCAAAGTTACAAAGTGCAGTTATACACAAAGGTATGTCACAAGCTCAACAGCAAAGCTCAACAGCTCAACAGCAAAGCTCAACAGCTCAACAGCTCAACAGCAAAGCTCAACTGCAAAGCTCAACTGCTCAACAGGAATGTCACAAGCTAAACACAACAAGGGCTCTCAAAACAGGAATGTCACAAGCGAAACAGTAAGGATTCCAGACTGCAAAGCTTAACAGCAGATTCCATACCCTTACTCAAGTATCACTAGAAAGTATCACAACACAACAAGGTTTTTCCGACAGTAGATTCCACACCCTTACTCAAGTATCACTAGAAAGTATCACAACACAACAAGGCTGTCAAAACAGCCATGTCACATGTTCAACAGTAAGATTCCACAATCTGCAGCTTTGCAAGATTATAAACAAAGCTCAATCAACAAAGCAAGTATCACAACAAACACAACAACCATTACAACAAGGCAACAAACACTACAAGCAGAGTATTCTTATCACTAAGGCAACAAACACTACAAGCGGAGTATCACAACACAAGAAGGCTGCCGAAATGTCTAGTTCACGATTTTACACACAAGAGGTAATAGGCTCAGATTATAGACTAGTTGCACATAAGCAAATCTTATCATATGTGGCTGCAACATCAAATGTTGCAAAGTTTTTATTGCCGTCCATTTGGAAATGCCACGCCAAAATCATTTTTTTTAAATCATCATTGCCATATTCATACCACTAGAGCCTGTGGACTGGGGGTAGGCCAGAGCAGGTATTCATGCCACTCTAAGGTGGCAGATCAAGGTGTTAACCTACCCACAGCCACAGGTATTTAGCATAAACTGCTTAAACATAAGCAGTAACCTACCCACAGAACCAGCACTATTATCACCACAGCTGTCTCACACACAATTAAGCACCACAGAACCATCACATAAGAACAGCCACAGGTATTCAACATAAACTGCTTAAACATAAGCAGTAACCTACCCACAGAACCAGCACTATTATCACCACAGCTGTCTCACACACAATTAAGCACAACAGAACCATCACATAAGAACATAAGAACACAGAACCACCCTCCCATATAGGGAGGGTTGGGATAAATTATAGACCAGGGTGTGGTCAACACCACGCTTAGGGAGGGTATGGTTAAAAAATAGACCGGGGTATGGTCAACATGTGCCATTTTCAAATGCTAACATTGACCACAGAACCACCACCCCAGCACCACCACCCCAGCACCACCACAGAACCACCACCCCAGCACCACCACATTACATAAACATCACGTATCTAACAAAACATCACATAAACATCACGTATCTAACAAAACCATCAGAGATACATCACGGATCTATTTTTTTTAGATCTAAACTTTTTTATTACAGAACCACCCACCACTTTGATAAATTAACGTACGAATCTTTCAATTAACACACTTTATATGAAGTAATCAAGTCAGATTCAAAAACCCCCAAACCAATTTTACGAAACCCCAATTTAAAAAATTAGGGTTTCATTAAAAAATCAAGATTTTGATAAATTAACGTACGAATCTTTCAATTAACACACTTTATATGGAGTAATCAAGTCAGATTCAAAAACCCCCAAACCAATTTTACGAAACCCTAATTTAAAAAATTAGGGTTTCATTAAAAAACTCAAGATTTTGATAAGTTCACATAAACATCACGTACGAATCTAACAAAAACATCACATAAACATCACGTACCTAACAAAACCATCAGAAAAACATCACATAAACATCACGTACCTAACAAAACCATCAGAAAAACATCACATAAACATCACGTACCTAACAAAACCATCACAGAACAATCTACCCAACAACAACACCACACACTCACAAACTCTCTCACAAATCACCAACAACATCACACAAATATTAGTGTGATTTTAGATCTAAAAATAGAGAGAGAAAAGAGAGCAGATAACATAGAGAGAGAGAGAGAGAGAGTTTGTGAGTGTGTTGTGTGGTGTGTGTGAGACTGCTGTGGTGATAATAGTGTGTGGGTGTGAGACAGCTGTCCACCACAAAACAAAACGCGTTTTTATTTAAATTTTTTCTTTAAAAAAAAAATGTATTAAAAAGTGTGAATAAAAAGTTATTTGTAAAAAAGTGTATTAAAAAGTTATCACCACAAAAGTTATTTTGTTACAAAATATGTGAATAAAAAGTGTGAACAAAATGTTTTTTTTAATGACAAAATATTTTGTAAAAAAAATTGTGATAAAAAAATATTTTGTCATTAAAAAAAACATTTTGTTATACAAAAAAATATTTTGTCATTAAAAAAAACATTTTGTTATACAAAAAAGTTAGTTGTAAAAAAATTGTGATAAAAAAAAAAATATTTTGTTATAAAAAAACACTTTGTTATACAAACAAGTTAGTTTAAAAAAAAAAACGTCACCATACGCGTTCGTAACGTTTTTTCAGTGGTTCGGATCTCACGAGCAATTAACGGATTGGGTGCAAAACATAGCTCGGGAACTCGGTTTTGTGATTATTAAAAGAAGAAGTAAATCAGAAAACGGTATTATGAACGAAATCAATTATGGGTGTACAAAGGGTGGGATTTATTCACCCGAAGGTACTGGAAAACGGAATACCAGTACCTGTAAAACCGATTGCCCATTCAAATTGGTGGCGAAATATCTTAAAAGAAGATCATGTTGGATTTTGAAAGTGAAGGATGATAGTCATAATCATCCTATGTTAGAGTCGCTGCATGGTGTGCCATATGCAATGCGCTTAAATGATGATGAGTTCGAGTTGGTTGCAGAATTGACAGAGTATACCGTACAACCACGTAAAATACTCTCGACAATACAGGGTCGTAATCCGGATAACGTGTCTAGCACAAGAACTATATATAACGCACAAGTTAAGATCCGGAAAGCCAAAATGGGTAATCTAACTCCAATTCAAGTCCTTTACTCACACCTGCAGCAATCAGGGTACACATATTACGATAGGGTAAGTGCTAATAATGAGCTTGAGGAACTATTTTTTGTTCACCCTACGTCGTACGCTTTATGGTGTACGTTCCCTGAAATCATGCTAATAGACTCCACGTACAATACCACACTGTTTAAATTGCCATTTTTGGAGATTGTCGGAGTAACATCAACAAATAAAACATTTTCGATGGCGTTTAGTTTTTTAAACAGTGAAAAAGGGCCTAATTTTAAATGGGTATTGCAACGTGTAAAGCTGGTGATAGAGGAAAGGTACTATCCACGTGTTATCGTCACCGACAGGGATTTAGCCTTGCTTGGGGCATGCAGAGCAGAATTCCCTGGTGTTCACAAAGTACTATGTCGATGGCATATTTCCCAAAATATACTTCAGCATTGCAGAGGTAGATGTGAGGACAGTGATGAGTACGACTCCATCAAACGCACATGGGATTGGATGGTTAAAGCTCAATCACGCGCCTTATTCGAGCAACATTATCGACGACTACAACAAAAATTGGTCAACAAACCGGGTACTTAATTATTAATTTAGTGTTTTTTATTATTTAACAAATATGCACCCGATTGACCTTGTATTAATTCATCGTTTTTCAGAGATTGCCCAGTATCTGGATAACTGGCTCCGAGAGTACGGGCACATGTTTGTCTCGTGTGTTACCGATGAATATCAAAGCTACGGCCAGTCAACAACGTGTAGAGTTGAGGCTCAACATGCATTGTTGAAATTATATTTGGGCACAGCACAATCCAACTTAAACACGTTGTTGATTTCGATTGATAAGATTCTTATTTCTCAAAAGAGCGCGATACAAGAGACTTTTAACAGGAGCAAAAATGAGAAAATAAATAAATGTGATATACCAATATTTTCAGAGTTGTTGTATAACATTTCCAAACATGCTTTTACACTCATGCACAGAGAACTCCTTCAAACGAATTTCGCCGCAGAAGATTGTAACCATCAGTTGCGATCAATTTATGGATTGCCGTGCTTTTGTCAAATGATGGGGTTTCGAATTCATGGTAAGTATATTAAAGTCAATATTAATGAATGCTTTCACGGAATGCTTCCACGAAATGGTTTTACATAAGTCACTTTTGATAAATGCAGGTGTGCCAATTCCATTGGAAAGCATTGATATATCTAGACCCAACTTTTACACTTCCGCGTAACCACCCACAATGGAGGTTTTTCCGACAGCCAATTGCAGAACAATGGATAAGTTTATATCAACATCGACTATCGACGTAAATATTATACAGACAAAACATTGTAAATAATTATTGATTTATGTTGTAAATAATTATTGATTTATGTTGTGAATAATTTTACAGACAAAACATTGTAAATAATTATTGATTTATGTTGTAAATAACTGTTTGTATTATATAGTAATTGATTAAATATTTATTTATATTAGTAAATAACATTATTGATTGATTATGCAAATTCTTTGGTCAGATGAGCCAAAGAAATCCTTTCTGGTGCCGATGTAATAAAGGATTTATTGTAGAACGGACATCCTGGCAAAACGGTAGTCGTGGGCGACTGTTTTATGCATGTCCTCTTTCAGTGGTAATTAATCATACGTTTGCTTAGTTATGTAAATAATTTGTTTGTTAAAAATACATATCTTATTATTTCCTGAATATGTAACAGCCAGGTACAAAAGACTATGGGTGTCGATACTTCGCGTGGAAAGATGTATTTGAAGCACAACACTTTAGTCAAGCCTCTTCTTCAACGCATTGCTCAAACTGCGTTGCTACAAAAAATGAGATCAAGTTGTTGAAGCAAAGAATAAAGGCGCTGGAAATGGAGTTAGAAATGGCAAGGAATCCTGAGGATCACGCTTGTCAGTCAAGTGCCCGGCTCCATGATCTTTTAACCGAAATGAATAATCTTCATATGTCGTAGATATTGTTGTTTTTAAATAATATGTTAACGTTGACGTTTAATTTTATAATAATAGTTGTTGTTTTTAAATAATTTAAGTTTAGGTGTAAACACTGATCTTTATAAATGCAAATGAGTTAACGTCATCTTTTTTTATAACGTCATATTTTTTTATAACGTCATATAGGCAATTATTAATTAAGTATACACAAAAATGAGTCAACGTCATCTTTTTTTATAACGCCATATTTTTTTTATAACGTCATATTTTTTTATAACGTCATGTAGGCAATTACTAATAAATATACACAACACAAAAACATTATAAACATTAGTTTATAAATGCAAATAAGTCAACGTCATCTTTTTTTATAACGTCATATTTTTTTATAACGTCATATAGGCAATTATTAATTAAGTATACATAAAAATGAGTCAACGTCATCTTTTTTTATAACGTCATATAGGCAACTATTAATTAAGTATACACAACATTACTAACATTACAAAAAAATATACAAAACAAAAACATTACAAACTAAAAAAAAAAAAAAAAAAAAAAAAAAACTACAAGACAAAAGTACAAAAAAAAATAAAAAAAACAAAAAAAAAGTACAAATCAAGTACACCCTCCCATTTAGGGAGGGTATGGTTAAAAAATAGACCGGGGTATGGTCAACATGTGCCATACTTAAAGATTAAAGTCATTATTTGTTTTTTTTAAAAAGATTTTATTTTATTTATTTATTTATTTTTTCACTTTCACTTTTATCCGCATATAGAAAGAGAAAAAAATGTTTATTATTATTATTTTCTTTTTTCACATATGTCTGTGACAAGAGGAATTAAAGAAGTTCGTTTATTATTTTTAAACATAAGACCTAAAAATCTTTTTTTTTTCCTCTTCAATTTTGTAGATTTCTTTTGTCTAATTGTCACTTACTCTATCTTAAGATACTTCTAATCCACCTCTTCTCTCACATACATGGTTTTACAACTCATATATAAAATATCTTAAAAAAAAATAAACACAACCTAAGAGTTTAGAAAATAAATGAGATTTTAGTTATTTATGTTTTTTTTCCTTCTAAAATGAATATTTAAAACAAAACACTAGAAGTTTATACTTTGTAACAAATGAAGTGCATACTCGAAGTATCTGATTGACCAATAAATTTTAAAAATATCACTAATGTGATAGGACTCAATAATGCGACCTACAATAAAATTCCCAATTATACACCTCACATGTATCACATGCAATTTCTCTTTGGGGCAAACAACCCTATTGTTGACATAATTTACCTAGTTTATGTTTATATAACAACATACTAAAACCATGTAGATTAGTCGATTGAAACTTACAATTACTAAAAAGAAAAGAGCAACTTGCATCTTACTTGTATCTTACTTGCCACGTTTTCGCTACACAAAACTTTGTGAAGTGTATTAATTTTTTTTCTTTTTGCTATATCATACGTTTGAATTTCTTCATCTTGGTGTATTATATTCCAATTATGTGTATCCTTTTTACCAATTTACCTCTACTATGATTATTTTGAGTGTGTAAATAGTAAGGGTATAATGGTTAAGTAGTACACACAATCACAATTGGTTTATGATACACCAAGAATACAAAATTAAGGGTAAATTACTTAAAAATGCATAAAACTTGACATTTTTTACCATTATATGTAGCCATCTTTTTTTTTTTTTTTTTTTTCCTAATGTGTGACTAAACTTTCAAATTTGGTACATTGTGTTTATTTTGTGACTATTTAGCCTTGTAAAATGACTATTTTACCCTTTAAAATTTTGAAAATGTAAGGGTAAAATGGTCACAAGATACACATAATGTACCAAATTTGAAAGTTTAGTCACACATTAGAAAAAAATAAAGATAGCTACATACAATGATAAAAAGTGTAGAGTTTAATGCATTTTTAAGTAATTAGCCCCAAAATTTATATGTATAATAATACAATAAAAACAAAAACAAAATACTACGCTACACAAAGTTAAAAAGGAAAATATTGAGTTACAAAAGCTATAAAATAGAAAGAAACATATATTGGGTTACCCACATGAGCCCATATGAAAGAAGAAAGCCCAGCCCAGCCCATATGGTGATTCTTGAATGATAGTAACAGATGAATGAAGAAAGAAGAAATTTGGGATAATCCTCTCTTTCTATCTAGCTGTATCAGTTACTAGCAACCAATAAAGGTATGAACTTGTTCTTCTTGTTGTTGTTCATTTTTATTTTATTTTTATGGTACTTATATTATTATGTACTTTGTTGGTTGGTTGGATGTTTTGACTTGAAAACCTAGGAGTAAGTTTGTCTGTCTGTCGGTTAATGTTAAGGTAACCATACTAGTATATGTTAGTGGATATAAAATGTTTATTGGTAATTTGGATTTGCAGCAGAGATATGATGGAGGGTTCGGGTTCGGGTTCGAATAGGGGGGAAGAAGCAAAAACATGGGATGAAATGTATTCCATTGATTTGATGCCTTCTGAGTTGTTCCTTCAATTTAGAGAACAAATTCATGGCTATCGCCTCGGCCTTAACTTGGAGGTACACTCTTTCGCCAATTTATATGTCGAGTTGGGACTACTGTTATGCTGCTGTCAATTAGTAAAACCTTATTCTGTTTCGCCCTAGTCAACTGTCATTTAGGGAACTCTCGGTACCTGTTAGAATTACATTTTTGTTGTTGGTATAATAATGTATTGAAACTATGATTGTGATTCACCAGTTCTACAATGCCCCGGTGAACGAGTGCCAGGCAAAGCTGGTTTTGAAGCCTTTATCAGATGACAGAAGGTGGAAATTCATATACGAGCCTTTACATCATGATGTACGCCTTGTTTCCAAGAAGATCCCTCTTACTAAATTCCTTAATCTCCAGGTTATCCATCTCAATCTCTTTATAGCACATCAAAATGACACATTTTCAAATGTAATATATCACAAAAGTTGAAAAAATGCAGGTAGGAATAGGTCACAGTTTTCAGATGCATGCCACTGGTTGGAAATGGAAGCTTACAACTTGTTTAGGTGGAGACGGTGTGTCTCGAATCCGCAACAAGACATCCCTTGCTTTGTCTCCTGGTGTCGATATGCGTTTTGGATGGAGGGCTGACTATGTTCTTCCTGAATTTACAGGGCAAGTTTACGTTCTCTATAAAGACGCTGAACACAGTTTTCACTATAAATGCCATTTTTTTGTAGTTAAAAGTATTTAGTCCTCAATTATGAGTGTTTTGTTTGTGGCATTGACAGGGCTGTGGGGACGGGTGAAGCATTGTTTAACATGAACTCTGGTCGATTAGAAGCATCACTTGACAGAATCGAAACCATTTTGACCCATACTTCTAATTTGCCCACAAAGGATCAGGAAGTATCATCAAGTGTATCATCTCCTTAAGTGGTAGTCTTGTATAGCGTTTAACGGTTACTATGAATCCTGTAATTATGCTCCATTATGGTTACTCGTTGAACTTGATGCCGTGTCTTCTTTACAACAAACATATACTTTTGTGCAGGCATTAGGCATTACTTGACGAGTTTTTTTTTTTTTTTTTTTTTTTTTTTTTTTTTTTTTTTTTATGTATTTAATATCCGTTACTGAATATAATATCTTTAGAAAAAAGGGAGAAGTAAAATAATGTAACTGAGTCCATTGTAAGTAACTATATAGAGGTTACTTGTAACCAGTCATAAAATATAGACGTTAAACATGGGAGTATGGGACCCCTTTTCAATCCTTAACGGCTAAATTTTCCTATGTATAAAATTCAAAATCCTGAAACCACAATTCATAAAAAAAAATTCCATCTAAAATGGCTTCTTCTTCTTCTGATTCTCGTTGTTCGTCCTGTCCATATGTTATTCTCGTATGCCTTAATTTCAGTCTCTTCGTTCTCTCTGCCGTTTCTTTAGCCCCGACAATTATCATCAAATCGCCACCAACATCAGTGGGTTGGGCACTAGTCATGGTTTCTTCTATCTCCATTTTTTCATCTTTTCTCGGGTTCTACTCTCGACTCACTCATTTTTGCTTTGTTACTCATGTCACCCTCCTCTTCACCTCGTTAACCGCTCAATTTCTTGCCATTTTAACACTTTATACAAAGGAAAAATCCACCCTTTCGTTGCTGAAATCTCCAAGAGACCCGAGAGAAGCAATGGCTTTGGTGAGGTTGGAATGTGGGGTTTTTATTGTGATGTTTGTGATGCAGATATGTGTTTTGTGTTTAAGTTATGGTGCAAATTGGGGTCGGGTGACAGAATATGAACCGGAGATGAAGACTAGTAGGGTAGCCGAGGAATCCATGAAAGGGAAAGAATTGGAGAAGATGAAAATCAATATTGAAGTCTAAAAGGGTTTACGGATTATTTGATTGCAAAAAATTCTAGACACCATGTTCTAAAACATACATTTTTACAACATATAATTGTTCTTTCATTTGTTGAATTATTCTTTAACATTGGTTATAAAGTTTGTATATGACAATTATTGTTATTATTGGTTTTTATATATTTGCAACACTTATGAGGTTTTTATATATTGGCTACCTTTTTTATTCTTAGAAGAATAGTTAGGACCTAATTATAGACCTAAAAACATGTGGCATTATCATGATGACTGCAGATAGGGACCTACTTATTTTACAACCCACAGGATTGTACCACATGTTTTTAGGTTCATAATTAGGTCCACGATTAGATCCATGTATCATTTCTCTTATTCTTATCATCAAGGAATATATATTCAAATCAAGAAGTAAGGAACTAAATCAAGTTATTTAAGATTCCAATTTAAAGTGGGATAACCAACATGGTTATCTGTTAAAACAAACAATTGTTTTCTTTAGAAGCTTTTCAATCCTAATAATCTATCTTTTGTCCTTTAGTAATTGTTACATGAGATCAACAACTCCATTTGTGGCCGGCAAACAATTTTGTGTTATCTATGTTTGAGTGAAGTGCCAAATAGGAAAGCATGGCATCTTTTTATTGTACAAAATGTTAGATTCCAGATTACTTCTTTTTTAATCTTTCTTTTTATGCAACTTGCACCTAACAAAATTACTAATAAATAACAGAAAATGAAATGTTAAGTCTTTAATATAGATGCATCCAAGACATGCTAGTCACATTAATATATAGGATGGTAACATGAAGGAAGGAAAAGTGGTGGTCAAAAACCATCCACATGACATGACATCCAACAAATGAAAGCAAATCAAATTATTGGTTATTATTTGGTCATTTCATTTGTGTTCACTACCTATTCCTTTGGACATCACTCTTCCAACACCAACAATTTATTTCAACTGCCATAACTACCCCATCAATCCATGTGGCATTTTTGTAATTATCCAAGTAACTAAATAAACATATCTTGTTGTTAGAACACATAACATAAAAGCACTTTCTTTCACATTACTCATTTACAGCAAAGGAAACCAAAAATGTGTTTCAAGATTTGCTTGTGTTCCAATTTAGACCATTTTTGCCCACAGTTTCTTTCTTAAGGACCACCTTTGTAGGTAGGTAATTATGTTAAGCAAGTGTGATGTTAGGCACATAATATATTATTATGTCTTTTTTTTTAAGTGTTTTTCTTGTATTTTAATCTAAACCAGCTAGCAACAACACCACAATTTAATACTTTTCTTAATGCTTGTGTGTTTGTCTCATCTTTTATCCCTCATTACATCATCTTTCTCAATAATTGCACCTTAAATAAGATTAAGAATTTATGTTCTTTACGTATCCGAGTTAAGGGATACATCAATACCATACCTTAGGATTGGAGCTAAAGGCAAAAAGCTTTGATGACGACAATCGGAATCCACAAACCGGGCTTCATCAAGGCGCCTTCTTGCTATGGAGCCTGGAACCATCAAAGAAATTTTATTCCTTGTATGATCACAATGTGAGTGAGTTTTCTGTATCGCATATTTACGCTTTGTATCAATGAATCTCCTCTGATTGTTTCTATACAAATAAATTAACAGGACACTGAATTCAGGGTCTTCACAAGAAATAACAAAGAAACAAGAATTATCAATACAGAATCATAAAAACTCACAACCTACAAGTCAGACCCATCTTCAGTTTGACCGTCTGCAACAGGTTGAGGCTGATCAAGTGTCTGCGCAAACCAAGAAATATGAGTTTGGTCAGTTTGTAGCACGTGAAGCCGAGCTTGATGAGGAATATTGGGTAAGTGTTCGCAAATTTTCTAAAGGATCAGTGATCAATCTATCTATCAATACCTTGGCTAAGTTGTTCTGGCATATGTTACTTGGTGATTGTGGCAGACAGCAGCATGGCTGCGCGCAGAGACCCACTGGGAAGATAGGAGAGATGATAGGTATGTGCAGTCCGCGTGTTTTAATCAATGATCATATTAACTCATTTAGAGTATTTTCATATTCCAAAGATCCAACCAACAAAATACCCTCCCATCTCAGATGAAATTTGGTCAAAATAAGCAAAATAGTGAAAATACACAGTAGCGTGCAGAACTGCAGATACCTAATAGGCTAATATAACAAGTTCACAAGCATGGTTTTTCTCATACCATATGGATCAGATGCAACTTAACGACTTAAGATGCTGACTACAAAAACAGGAGTCAACAGCAATGAAAGCAACTAATGCTTAATTTTTTTGATTAATACAGATTTGCCGATAACTTCAGAAGGAAATTTACTGAGCAGGTAGGATTTTTATGGCATATTCTTTTGCTCCCAACATGGGTTACTAAGTATAATTCCTTCACAATGATCCGTCTATTTCCACTTGATTAGGAGTTCAATGCGTTAAAACGGCAGTCTGGAAACAAAATTGGACAAAAAAGTTCATGCATTGTCACGGTATAACTCATGTAATTTTGCTGCCTATTTCATTCTGCATTTAGCTTGTATTTCCATACACGCGAAAATAAATGAATTTTACTTAATGGCAAACTCTTGTCAACATGGTTAGGTAAAGAAAGAACATGGGGGTGAGAGACATACAGTACTCAAGAGTGTAGTTGGAACCCTTGATGTCAGCATTCGCCCCTTCTTGCATGGGGAAACCTTTCCTGGGGTAAATCTCATCATTTTGCTGCAAATTAGAACTGTAGATGACGATGATCTTAACAGGCATTACTGAATTTCAGGAAATAAGTAAAGCACCAATTTTCTACACCGGAGAGAGAAAAGATCCCAAAAACCGATATGGGTACATTGCAAACTTATGTGTAGCTAAATCAGCACGTCGTCAGGGTATTGCAAGAAACATGTTACATTTTGCCATTGAGTCTGCTATATCAGATGGTGACATTTCATTATCTACAGCACTAGGATACTAACTTATTTATGCTTGGTAAAAAAAACATACGACTAATGGTTTGATTTATGAATGGCAGGTGTTGAACAAGTTTATGTGCATGTACACAGGAACAACATAGCTGCACAGGAACTGTACCAAAAGATAGGATTCAAGGTAGTTGACCTGGCTAGCCCTCAATTGTCAAAAGATAAAATGTACTTACTTTGCTACAGAGCATAAAACATCAACATATGTTGTAAATTCTTGTATCATAAGAAAGAAAGAACCCAATGACCCACAACTAGAAAAATGTCACATTGACTATTCTAAAAATTGTACATCACTTTACATAGTTCAAACAGATGAATAGTTCTTCCGATTGGCAACAAAGTTCATCTTTTTACTCTTGTATCAGCATTATGAACACTCGTTAATACAATATATATCTTTTTGCTCATGAATGAAAGCGTGAAACATTCTGTTTACCTTACTAAACTCTGCCCACATATTCTTATCACCTCCATTTCATCTAATAATTTTCTCATTCGTGTCACATCCTCCCATCTACCAGCTTCAGCGTAGATATTAATCATAATGACATAAAAACTAACATTTTGGGGGTTCAACTGGTAAAGCCTGCGTGCCACACGTTGTGCTAGTTCAATGTTTCCATGGATTCTGCAGGCACTAAGCAAAGCTCCCCAAACATCAGCATCTGGCTCAATCGGCATATTCTCAATGAATTCATAAGCCTCCAGCAATTTACCATCACGGCCAAGAAGATCAACCATAGAAGTACAATGCTCCATGCTAGGAACGATCAAATAGTCCTCAGACATGCTTTTAAAATGCTTTCTCCCCTCTTCTACAAGACCTGAATGCCTGCACGCTGTCAGCACAGCAATGAATGTAAAGCTGTTTGGTCTAATTCCTTCCTCTCTCATCTTCGAGAAGAGCATGATAGCTTCTTTCCCAAGTCCGTGAGAAGCATAAGCCCCAATAATCGAAGTATATGATACCACACTTCTATAATGCAAACTATTAAAGACGTTTGTAGCCAGGTCTATACTCCCACACTTCGAGTACATATCTATAAGAGCATTTGTAATAGCAACATTGGACTCCAAACCCCTTTCTTTCACTAGCTCGTGTACCCATTTACCAGCATCCAGCGCTCCTATTCCAGCACATGCCGAAATAACACTGACCATCGTAATACTGTCGAAATTTATATTTTCTATTTGCATTTCACGGAAGAGCTGTATAGCATCTTCCCCAGCTTTATTTTGTTCGTACGAAGCAATCATTGCATTCCATGAAACCAGGGTTCGAACGTCCATCTGATCAAATAATTCTCTAGCTATCTTAACTTTACCACACTTTCCATATAACGCAATCAAACTATTCGTTAAAGAGCTATACGAGTCCACCCCGAGTTTAACTCCCAACCCATGAACCAACATTCCTAAATTCAAAAGCTCTAAACTGGCACAGGCAGGAAGAACACTCACAAGCGTCACAACGTTTGGTTTAGTCCCAGAACCCATCATCTCAACAAAAGTCACCAGCCCCTTGACCAAAAACCCATTCTGCACATAAGCCGCAACCATAGCCGTCCATGTAACCACATTTCCTTCAACTATGTCACCAAACGCTTGTTCGGAATCTAAAGTCTCCCCACTTTGCGCATACATCGTAACCAACGAACTCTGTATATACACATCCATATCAAAACTATACTTAATAACATTAGTATGAACCTGTCTCCCTTCCCACAAAGCAGACAGAAGAGTACACGACCTGACGACGTAAGTAAACGTGTACGTATCAGGCAACAAACCACTCCGAAACATGCTTCTATAAATAAAAAGAGCTTCTTGGAAAGGACCCAGATGAGAATAACTTCGAATCAAAGCGTTGCAGAGGAAAACATCTGTGTGAGGCATTGTGTCAAACACCTTGCGCGCGTAGTCCAATGTTGGCGACAAGGAAATCGCCTTGTTGACGAGTTTAGTCGATACGGGGAGGCTTCGATGGGAACCGTTTGTGAGAATGAGAGCATGTATTTGTTCGAGCTGCGAAAGCGAAGAACATGAGTTCAAAAGATGGTTGAAATTGAAATTAAAACATGGACTTAAGAAAAAAGGTTGAATCTTTTTCAAACAAAGAGACAGCATCAATCAATCAGAGCACTCGATAACGTAACCTTGCACCCCGAGTTATACTATAACGCAGCTTGTTAACGTGGTGCGTTAACGTGGTGAGTCATAGGGTTAACGTGCGTTAACATTGAAGTTGTATAAAAAAAATTACAGTTTTGGCCCTTGTAATATGATAACGCAAGGAAGGTTTTTTTTTTTTTTTTTTTTTTTTTTTTTTTTTTTTTAACGGCGGATAGATAACGCAGAGAAGTTAAAGTGAGTTATGGTACCATGTGTTTTTTGGTGAGTTAAAATGAAAAGGTTAAAGCTGATGTGACGCTGACGTGGCAGTGAATTACGTTATAACTCAATGTCAACTTACCCATTGCTCTCAATCGTCTAACCTTTTTTCAAATGTTTATAAGTTATAAATAGTTGCTATTTATATATTTTATTAATAAATTAAGGGAAGTGATATTTACACAGACACTTTTTTGATGCACACACCACACTTATGCATATATTATGTTGTAACTTGTGCATTAATGATGTGATATAGCGGTGAAAAAATCAAAAAGTGTGGTGTAAGTATCTCTCATAAATTAAATGAGCAACAAGTTGCGCGTTGCTAGCTGTTTTTGGTTTGCAAAAGTAATTCTCTTAAAAACATATCTGGATCTATATCTATGTGTCATAAAATTACTATGCATAAAAAAAATGACCATTTTTTTGTCGTATACCTTAAATCGAGGTTGTCAGTTACATCCATAAAATGAAACCCGCAAAATCAAAATGTGTATAAACAAGCCGTAATAAGTTGACAAGACCAAGAATAATAACATGCGTAACAGCAACAAAGAATTTAAAAACATCCGAGCTATTACCAGCAGAACAAAAGGTTTTTTTTTTTTTTTGATAACCATGGTTTCTGACCTTTTGGCCGACTAATCCACAAAATCTAGTACAATAAGATGCAGCATTATAAGTAGACATGGTGCCTAGTGGCAAAAAACGTTCCAAGAAGCCCTGGTTCAAGCTGATGAATACCGCAATGGTAATAGTTCAACCGCCTCGATATTCTTTAATATCTGACTTTCTACCAAACCAATGATTTTGACCCCTTCATTGGAATGTCCCTCTGTGAATACATTTGTAATCTGCAAAAAGGCCCCATGTCAGCTTATTCCAACAATACAGATTTATTTGCATGCGAAACATCAAGAGTGTGAGCACCATAATATGTTAAATTTCTAGCAGAGTTGCGAAAACAAGATACCATCCGTACCTGAGTGCAACCAAACAATTTGAGCGTTTTAAGTGATAAGCAACTATCTGCAATCAATCCCAGGGCCTCGTTGGTCATTTCACGGCAAAAAGATAAATCCAAACTTTCCAAATTTCTTGCATGTTTGGCAAGTGATATAGCCGTGTGGTGGGCAACCTGAAGAGAGTCAAATAACCGACATTAGTCAACTAAGCAAAAAGATGATGGGCATCCAGCCTACCCAAGTGTACCCAAGCAGAATATTGTTGGACTAAACACAGAAAGTTGGTAAAAACAACATTATCTGATAAGAGATAATAAACTGACAAATAATGCAAACCAAATACAATAGTCCAACATGCTAGTATAACGGTTATTACGAAGGACCAAAGAAGGAACCTTATTAACATGATTGAGCGATAGTTCCCTCAAACGCGCTCCAGACACTTCAAGATATGCAGCTACAGCCACGTCACTGTCACATTGTTAAGATAACTATCAGGGAATCTTATCAACCAAAAGCAAGAATAACTATTGCCGCATGCATCAATTCACTAGCAACAATATTCGACTAATTTCTAGATAAGGATATAATGTGAGATGTTAGATTATCACTCTAACTTATGTAACATTTTGTAACTAAAAAAGCCATACTCGCACGGATAACTTGTACATTTAGAAGAGAATCAGCCTATTTGATGCTTTAAAATCAATATCATTGTGTTTAACAACAAAAAACAGAAAAAAAATAATAATAAAATAAATACATAAAATAGTAAACCTGAACATATTTCTGCAGAATTTCAATATTTGAATTGTTTGACAACCATTTGCAAGATGTGCTAGTGATTTATCCGTCAATTTACACACTTTGGTCAGATCTATTACACATAATCCAGGACAACTTTTTGAGATGGCTCTCAATGCTTTATCTGTCAATTTCCTGACCAAATTTGGAAAGAAGCAGAATTATTAGTTTAGAGTTGTACATGTGCTAAGACATAAGATGAATCATACCAAAAAAAAAACAAACATAAACTCACGTGCAATTTGCCAAGACAAGCTCCTTCATCTTCTGACCTCGAACAGCCACAAATTTAATGATGAAAGAATTGTCAACAGATTCATTGTGAGCGACGGACAGCACTTCTAGTTGTTCCAGCTTCAACAGTGCAGGGAGAATACGCTCAGCATCTAAATCAAAACATTCATCGATGTACAACTCCTTAAGGACTGGTCCAAGCTTGTCAGCTAAATTGAGGATAGCATCAACCGTGAGCAAAGAGCAGCACCCAAGATTGATAGATCTCAATGCAGGTGCTGAAGCAACAAGAGCTTTTAGCCCGGCATCTGAAAGCCGGCATGCACCTTTTAAGGATATATTAATTAATGCAGACAACTGACTGGGCAAGTGAGCCAAGATAGGTAATAAAACATAGTCTGGTAAACATCGGCCACATTGATCCAGTTGTAGTACCTGAAGACAAATATTCAAAAAAAACAGTTTTAGGAGAAGGATGAGCACAATTACGGCAACAAATTAAGAGAGAATGAAACAAATTGCCAGATAAGAATCTCACCGTGAGGTTACTAGCATCGGTCTTTTCAAAAGTCTTTGTGAATTGTTCCTCGGTTAACCAAGAACAATCACCTACACGTATCTCAGTAGGAGTTCCACTTGCAAGCAGGTCAAAAAAATGGTGGTTCATTTTTCTCGAGTCACAAATCAGTCGTGTAAGCTTGTGTCTAAGTACATCAGGCACACTTTCGAGAGAGGTTAGCGCATCCACATGTTGGGACATGATTGCCACGCATAAATCCTGCAGCGATGGGGCCGCTCTCATGACACGTTGTTTCTTCTTGGGAACCCAAATCAATTGAGCAGATTCGGCTTTCCTTTTCTTTTGTGAAGCCATGTTTGCTGCTCGATCGTTGATTATCTTCATTGCAGTTGAGAAAGGACCCGATTCAGGTTCATCATCGTCGTCGTCTATATCAAGGTCCTCTTCTTCTTGTCGATGAGAGAAATATGCGAACCTCGTTGCATGCTTTCTTGCTGTATTTTTAAACCTTTCCCTCATTCTAGAGCTAGTACTGGCTCTTCCAATAGTTGCACTTCCCAAACTCCCAGCATCAGCAGCTATAGTACCATCCATTAAACCCACATCAAGTTCCTCGTGTGGATCACGGGAACGTGATGATGAATTACCAACAACGTATTCCTCATCCATATTATCTGGACCACTGTCACTTGACGATGAATCAATCTCTATTACTTTTCCCTTCCCCTTATCTCCTATATTGATTCTACTCGTGTCATTCCCAAGCTCGGTCTCCATTTGTTCTTCAACATCCACCACCGACACCCCTTTGTTTTCATCTTCTAGGCTGAACCAGCTCCTGAACCTCCATCTCCTTTCAGGCTCGTTCTTATCAGATTCGTCGGTATCCGTATCAGACACCACGACACCAGTATCTACTTCCGTCGAAACCTTAACATCCGTACCATTCAAACCCAAACCATCAACATCGCTGCTATCTTCCTTACTTTCAACTTTGACAGCAGCCTTCCGTTTCCTAGAGGACCCTCCCACATTCTCGACAGCATTATCGGGTGTTAACGGTTCGATTTCTAGTGAGGAATGTTGTTGTTCGTTTGCAGAAACTACTACTACTTTTAGGGACCTTAAAACAGTCATATTTCCTACAGGAATCATAACATTGTTAATAATGTATTATAATAATGTATCTTACTTGTCACTTTTTTAGTTACGTACCACTGTTAGGATCATACTATTTACTTGTCACTTTTTTTAGTTGTACCTAGTTACATACCATTGTTAGGATCAAACTATTTAATAACTTTTTTTACGTGTATTTTTGGTAATTGAATAAAGTATTGTTGGGAATGAATAATATAGTTATTAAAGCCTTACGTAGTACAAATAATGTGAAGGGAAAAACAAGCAGAAAGATAGATAAATAAATTATAAAGTAGACTGACTGACTGACTGACTTACGTGATTGAATTTGTGAAGAAAAAGAAGAAGACGAGACAGTTTGGTTATTAAGGTGTATAAAACCCTCGTACTTATAGGGTAAGCTTTATCCAATTCCCGCCAAATCCGACAACTTGGCTTTTTTATATCAGCCCAATAAACTGCATGAGCCCAACTATGGGTGTTCATTGGATCGGTCACTGGTTTTTCTGTTTATTTAGTTCGGTTAAATATTTTTTTAGATAAAACCGAAAACCGAGTTCAGTTGGGTTAAACCGAACTGAACCGAATTCAAATTTGATTAAACCGAACCAAATATCCGAAAACCGAACCAAATAACCAAAGATCAAACCTGAATAATGTAAGACACCGTATGTTTACATTGTAAACCCCGTTGGTAATGCTTCATTATTTATAAAGTGCAAAGGTACCATAAACATAAACCTAACAAACCCTAAGCCCATAGACAGGCTTGGGCCTAACTTATCCTCTAACAATCGCGAAAGTTCGGACTGGAGTAGAAAACTAGAAAAGAAAATAAAAACAAAACATCAACGTAATAAAACCGTAACTTTAGTCGACTCGTAACAAAACCGTACCAACGATCGAGTGTAATCGACCGGTACCAACGGTCAACTAAGTCGACTGGTAACACAACCGTACCAACGATCGACTTTAGGGACCGGTACCAATGGTCAACTTTAGTCAACTGATAATAAAGCCGTACAACAATCGACTAGGGCTGAGCATACCTGACCGACTACCGCCTCCCGTCCCGATTTCGACCATCCCGCCATCCCGATTCCGATTCTGACTAGTAAACGGGTCGGGAGTCAGTTTACGTTTTTTGGCCGATCGGGAGTCGGGACTGTCGGTATCGGGTCGGGACGGGATGGAAACCGAAAAACAACAAAGAAAACCAACAAATCTGACCGATCCCAACCAATCGGGACTGTCCCGATACCGAACCGACTGCTTTCGAGTCGGGAGTCGGTTTGGTTTTTCCGATGAAATCAGGAGTCGGGATTATCGGTATCGGGTCGGGACGGAACCGGACCGGCCCAATGCTCACCCTACAATCGACTAACAAACAAACAATAAAACGAACTGTTTTTTTTTTCTCGAATAATGCAATACAGCAAACCAAGTACAATCGTCCAACATGCTAGTATAACCGATTAACGGTTATTACAAAGGACCAAAGAAGGAACCTTATTAACATGATTGAGCGATAGTTCCCTCAAATGCGCTCCACACGCTTCAAGATATGCAGCTACAGCCACGTCACTGTCACATTGTTAAGACAACTATCAGGGAATCTTATCAACAGAAGCATGAATAAGAATAACCAATAACAAAGAAAATACAGTTGCTAAGCATTTTCTAAACGGGTAAACGGATGTCGTTTTCCTTGTTCAAGTTACCCGGGAGGGCGAGCCTTTTATGACTCAGATGTGCAAAGCCTCACCACGTTAATCCCGGAACCGTTTCCGACCCTTCCCTTTTGTTCAAACTGAAGTAGCAAAAATAAGAAAACCATTTCCTTGTCATATACCTTAAATCGTGTTGTCAATTACATCCATAAAATGAAACCCGCAAAATCAAAATGTGCATAAACAAACCGTAATAAGTTGACAGAACCAATAATAATAGTAGCCCTTTGGATTAACAGAACCATAGACAATGTTTACAAGATTCAAAAGATAAAAACATTCATTCATCCATAACAAAAGTGAACAAAAGGTTGGGATTTGTTTCCCATGCTATCTAAATTTAAATCAGTAGACATGGTGATGCCTGGTGGCAAAAAACGTTCCAAGAATCCCTGGTTCAAGCAGAATAACGCAATGGTAATAGTTCAACCGCCTCAATATTCTTTAATATCTGACTTTCTACCAAACCAATGATTTTGACCCCGTCATTTGAATGTCCATCTGTGAATACCTTTGTAATCTGAAAAAAACGCCCCATGTCAGCTCATTCCACCAATACAGATTTGTTTGCTTGCGAAACATCAAGAGAGTTAGCACCATAAGATAATGAAAATAACATATATGTTAAAGTTCTAGTTGAGTTGTGAAAACAAGATACCATCCATACCTGAGTGCAACCAAACAATTTGAGCGTTTTAAGTGATAAGCAGCTATCTGCAATCAATCCCAGGGCCTCGTTGGTCATTTCACGGCAAAAAGATAAATCCAAAGTTTCCAAGTTTCTTGCATGTTTGGCAAGTGATATAGCAGTGTGGTGGGCAACCTGAACAGAGTCAAATAACCGACATTAGTCAACTAAGACCATACAGCCCATGGTAATCTAAGCAAAAAAAGATGATTGATTGAAAAAGGCGTTGCTGGGCATCCAGCCTACCCAGGTGTACCAAGTAGAATATTATTGGACTAAACACAGAAAGGTGGTAAAAACAACATTATCTGCTGACAAATGATGCAATACAGCAAGCCAATTACAATAGTCCAACATGCTAATAGTTATTACGAAGGACCAAAGGAAGGAACCTTATTAACATGATTGAGCGATAGTTCCCTCAAACGTGCTCCAGACGCTTCAAGATATGCAGCTACAGCCTCGTCACTGTCACATTGTTAAGATAACTATCAGGGAATCTTATCAACCAGAAGCATGAATAACTAATAATAAAGAAACAAATCACACGTTGGACAGACAATTTGTAAAAACTATTGCCACGTGCATCAATTCAGAGAGAGCTAACAACTATATTCAACTTTCTATATAAGCATGTAATGTGAAATGTTATATTAACTCTTAAGTTCTGTCACTTGTTGTAACTAGAAAAACCATACTCGCACGAATAACTAATCATCCTAGTTGATGCTTAAGCAATGTAAAAATAAATAATGGATAATTAAAAATCAAACTCACTCTGTTTAACAACAAAAAACAGAAAAAATTAGTAAACCTGAACATATTTCTGCAGAATTTCAATATTTGAATTTTTTGACAGCCATTTGCAAGATGTGCTAGTGATTTATCCGTCAATTTAGGCACGTTGGTCAGATCTATTGCACATAATCCAGGACAATTTTTTGAGATGGCTCTCAATGCTTTATCTGTCAATTTCCTGGCCAAATTTCAAAAGAAGCAGAATTAGTTAGAGTTAAACATGTGCTAACACATGAGATGAATCCTACAACATAGAACCAGCTTAAACTCACTTGCAATTTGCCAAGACAAGCTCCTTCATCTTCTGACCTCGAGCAACCACAAATTTTTTGATGAAAGAATTACCAACAGATTCATTGTGAGAGATGGACAGCACTTCTAATTGTTCCAGCTTCAACAGTGCAGGGAGAATACGCTTAGCATCTAAATCAAAACATTCATCGATGTACAACTCCTTAAGGACTGGTCCAAGCTTGTCAGCTAAATTGTCGATAGCATCAACAGTGAGCAAAGAGCAGCACCCAAGATTAATAGATCTCAATGCAGGTGCTGAAGCAACAAGAGCTTTTAGCCCGGCATCTGAAAGCCGGCATGCACCTTTCAAGGATATATTAGTTAATGCAGACAACTGACTAGGCAAGTGAGCCAAGATAGGTAATAAAACAAAGTCTGGTAAACATCGCCCGCACTGATCCAATTGCAGCACCTAAAGCCAAATAATCAAAATTAACAGTTTTAGAAGAATGATCCAGTTGTAGTACCTAAACCCAAATATTCAAAAAACATCGCCCACATTGCATGTATCATACTTTCATGTGTTTGCTGATATCTTAAACCTCACATAATAAATGTTCCTAGTTTCAAATTTCAAGCTACAAAAACCTTAATGCAAACTTCTGATAAGGAAAATGTTTTATAGGAACTCATTATAAATGGTAGCTCCCTGATAAACTTACATTTTACATGCATCAAATACCGATTATGCCAAGGAAACGAAGAGAGACACATTCTATTGGGATCATAACTACTGTGGATCACATTTAGATGCTATTTTAAAATCAAGTAGAAAGGAGTATGGACAGGGTTACTGCATAAGACATATACTAGAATGAGCACAAATACGGCAAGAAATTATGAGAGAATGAAACAAATTGCTAGATAAGAATCTCACAGCGAGGTTACTAGCATCGGTCTTTTCAAAAGTCTTTTTGAATTGTTCCTCAGTTAACCATGAACAATCACGTACACGAATCTCAGTAGGAGTTCCACTTGCAAGCAGGTCAAAAAAATGGTGGTTCATTTTTCTCGAGTCACAAAGCAGTCGTGTAAGCTTGTGTCTAAGTGCATCAGGCACACTTTCGAGAGAGGTTATTGCATCCACATGTTGGGACATGATTGTCATGCATAAATCCTGCAGCGACGGGGCTGCTCTCATGACACGCTGTTTCTTCTTGGGAACCCAAATCAATGGAACAGATTCGGCTTTCCTTTTCTTTTGTGGAGTCATGTTTGCTGCTCGATCGTTGATTATCTTCATTGCAGTTGAGAAAGGACCAGGCCAATCCTCCAAATCCGCATTTGCTTCTGTTTGTGGCTGTTCAGGTTCATCCTCGTCCTCGTCGTCTACCTCAAGATCCTCCTCTTCCTCTTGATGAGAGAAATATGCGAACCTCGTTGCATTCTTTTTTGCTGTATTTTTAAAACTTTCTCTCATTCTAGAGCTAGTAGTACTGTCTCTTCCGAAAGCTGCACTTCCCAAACTCCCAGCGTCAGCAGCTATAGTACCATCCATTAAACCCGCATCAAGTTCCTCGTCTGTGTCTATATCAATCTCAACTGGATAATCGTAACGTGACGATGAATTACCAACAACGAATTCCTCATTCATATTATCTCGACCACTGTCACTTGACAACGAAACAATCTCTATTACTTTCCCCTTCCCCTTATCCCCTATATCAATCCTACTCCTCTCCCCTTCATTCCCAACCTCGACCTCCGTATCTTCTTCAACATCCACCACCAACACCCCTTTGTTCTTATCCTCTCTACTAAACCTCCTCCATCTCGTCGTACCAACACTCTCCTCGCTAACTCTATCTTGTGTTTCCTTTTCATCCTTGCTAGCAGGCGACAGTTTCTCATCATCATCAGCAAGCTGATTAAGATCCGGTATTAGTACAACCTTCTTACCTGATCGCAGGTCTAAACTTTTACTTCCTACATCACCCGATTCCTTATCATCCCTCACACTCTCAGTCTCGTTCTTATCAAATTGCTCCGTATCCATATCAGACACCAAGACACCAGCATCTACTTCCATCGAAACCTTATCCGTAGCATTCAAACCCGAACCATCAACCTCCCCACTCTCTTCCTTAGTTTCAACCTTAACGGCCTTGCGTTTCCTAGAGGAACCTCCCACATTGTCAACAACATTATAAGAAATTGAGTTCAAGGACAGCCTGGCACTGCGTCTCAAGACGCGGCCAGAGTCGGTTTTTACGAGTAATCCTAACGTGTGAGAGGAGGAGGCTGGGGTGGTTTCGTTATTATCCATGGGTTCTAATTGTTGTTTATCGGGTGTTAACGGTTCGGGTTCAGTGGCAACAGCTTGTGAGGGTTTATTATTATTTATATTAATATTGGGGGAATGTTGATGCTGTTCGTTTGGAATTGCAAGTACTACTTTTCGGGACCGTAAAACAGTCATTTCCTATGAGGAATAATAATAACAATTAATTAATGAAAAGTAAATTAATACAATTAATGTAAAGGAATAATAATAAATAAGTTGTTATAAGTAGAAGAAGAGTGAGTGACTTACGTGATTGGATTAGTGAAAATAAAATAACCGATTGATTAATTGATGATGATGAAAAAAATAAATGGGGGAAGAAGAAGTAGAAACGGTTATTGGGCTATTATTATTAGGGTATAAATAAAAAAGAGAAGAGGGAAGGAAATCTTGTAGGGTAAGCTTCATCCGATTCCCGCCAATTCACAGTTGCCACTACGTGGGCTTTTTCATTTCAGCCCATAACTAATCCGGATTAATTAGCCCACCTACACATCTACTTTAGGTTTGGCTCAAGCCACGGACTTTGAGCCCGCCCGGTACCGTGACAAGGAACGGAACTTAGAATGGACCAAAGGAGTTGTGTCTTATGTATATTTTATACTCTTTTATATATAGTTTTTGTCATCTTTAATACAAAAATTTTAACATATATATCAGGCCCTTTAAGCAATAACGTTCAAGTTTCGTCCCTGGTCATAACGTCTTGCATGTCGGATGTCGCCAGTCAAACGCTACAACACCCGGTGCTCTAATAAAAAGTATGGGCTATGAATGCATTCTTGCTCTTGTTATTATATATGTAGTTTTTAGTGACTGGCAAATTCCCTGCTCATGAAAAGTAAAAGAGCTCGTAAAATTGCCTTGATAACACGAATCAAATTAACATATTTAATTATTATATTAAGGGGGTGCTTGGTTCAAATAGTGGAATAGAAAAGGTAAACGTAAAAGGAATGCTAAGGAATGTAATGAGTAATAAATTCTATAACCCTCAATTTGTAGGGTGATGTTTCATTACCTTGTTTTGGGTAATGGTCCATTGCATAATAATAAACTAAGCACAAGTAATCATTCCTCACCCTCTAATACATCCAACCAAGCATGCCCCAAATATTTAAGTACATGAAAGCTCGATAAAAGCTAAAGCTCGGCTTGTTATGTATTTCAAGCTGATTTGATAGGCATAAGCTCAGAGGCGAAGCTACGGAGGGGGCACGGTGGGCAAGTGCCCCCTCCAAACTTTCCGGCGTAGTGTAATTTTTCATAGATTCTGGTGTTCATCATTTTGCCCCTCATACAAGTAAACGAAATAAAGTCTGGAAAGCTGGACATTCATGATGCAATCGGGAAAACATAGAAATGGAGAAAATTTGATCTTGCCGAAAAAGCTCTTATTTGTCTGTAGGGAAAACATAGAGATAAAGGAATGAAGATGATGAGACTTTCTCTCTCTTCACATGTAATTAGTCATGTGTGGTGAATATGAAAATTAGAAAAGTAATTGATCTATTATATTACTGATTACTCCATATGCTTTTTTAGTTATTTTTTTGTTTGCCTTTTTCTTTGTTCAAATTCAAAACAAATGGCATTGATTGATAAAAAAAATATAATACTAGCATAATTAGGAGATTCGATATCAATTTAAGTTTTATAAAAAAGTGAGTAGAAATTATATTAAGATTTTCTCATAAAGCTTATAAATTGTTTGGAATAATTTTATTTGAAATGTTGGTCACATATTTATGTGATAACTACTATTTCATTGTTTTTGTTTTTTGCTAAATCACTAAAAGACATTGTTTTTTGTTTGTAATATTCAGTCGGGATATTATTTTTAGCGTCAAACAATGTAAGATTTTCGGTTTGATTTAACGTATTTAGTTTACTTATTGGTTTGGACAAAGGTTATTTTTTTGGCGACACTCATACACATATTTTTTTTCGGCTTGCTGTAAAAAAAATTTTTTTTGCCCCCTCTCATAAAATATCCTAGCTCCGCCCCTGCATGAGCTCAATAAAAGCTTGACTCGATCAAATCAAGCTCGAATTATGTGATAAAAGTTTGACTTGTTTGTTGACAACATCCATCAATTTCAAAAATTCTTAAGGGGTGTTTGATTTATATTAGGAATCACTATGGATATGATAATCGGAATGGGTTTTGAAACCCACCACCTTTGATGGTTTTATAAAATACTTAGGGTACGTTTGGTATCCTTCTATGGGAATGAAGGAATCATAGTGGTAATGATTGTAAGTGTTTGGTTAAAATGAGAGACCCACATTATATGGGAATGAAATATGAATATTGTCTATACTCTATAGGTGTTCATGAGGGGAGATATGAATCTATCATAGGTGAGGGGCCTACCAGTACTATCAAACTCATAGCCATTATGATTCACGACAGCATACCAAACGCACCCTTAGTTTCACGGGCTTAATTCCCATTTTCAATTACTAAACCCATTCCCTTGTAGTCATACTCTCAAGCCAAACACTCCTCAATCCACTTGCACAAAAATAAAAGTCAATATTTTGTATTGACTTACACAGACAGACAGACAGACAGTATCAATTGAGCAAAGGGGGGTTAGGGCTTTTTTCCGACCATCATCATCAACCATGCCTATAAAATGGTAACAACACCCTTCTTCTTCCTCTTTATATTTTATTACAGTAGTATATAAGAATTGAATTGATTGTAAGTAAATATGGTGCGTGTAGGATATTGCACTGGCAGCCGAATGCAGGGCACACGGTGAGCGGCCAACTACTGGCAGAAATATCCCAATGCGTGGAAGCCATCAACGGCCTCAAAGGTCCCAAATGGAAGTCCACTCTCAGCTTCTACAGACCCGTTATCAAAGGTTTTTTTTTTTTTTTTTTTTTTTTTTTTTTTTTTTTTTTTATAATAATAAGTCTAAAAATGTATTACTATTCCTTATTCCTAGACCAATCCAATGCCTCTGAATTCCCCGCGCATATTCAGAGGCATTGGATTGGTCTATAATAAATATGAGGATGCTACATCCACTCACAAATTTCACACAAATCACCCCCACGCTGAGGTGTAACCCACTGATTGGTGGATTTTATTATAGTTTCTCTCTCTTCTCTCTCATTCCACCAATCAGTGGGTGACACCTCAGCGTGTGAGTGATTTGTGTGGAATTTGTGAGTGGATGTAGCATCCCTCAATAAATAGAGGAGTGATACATCCACTCAAATTCATCCACAAAAGAATCCCACACGCTGAGGTGGCGCCGTATGATTGGTTTTTTGTGGGAGCCACTCTCACAAAAAACCAATCATCCAGCGCCACCTCAGCGTGTGGGATTCTTTTGTAGATGAATTTGAGTGGATGTAGCAAAATTCCAATAAATATACCCTTTTTTCATTTTATTCATTCATACATACATTTTTTAATAATATGTCTCATTTAAATGTATTTATAGACCAATCCAATGCCTCTGAATTCCCCCGCGACTTCCTCGGCATCTCCCTCCCCGACCAGCCCAACAAATACTACTTCGTTTTACGCACTCATCGCCTTGTCCTCGAGGCCGACTCCTCTATCCAGGTCATCATGGAGAAGCTCCAGTCTTACAAAACTAGAGTCGCTCTCAACTTTGAAGGCCTTCAGTACCAGCTCGGTGATTTCCAGCTGCGTCTTGGTAAAGTTGCCTCCATTGCCTCTTCCGAAAGTATCAGAGGCATTGTTTTAGAGGTATAAAAATAACCCGACAACCGTTTAGCTTTTTAAACTCGTTTGATGAGCGTCTTTTGTCCTATGCAGATGGAATACCGTCCCATTTCTTCGTGGGAAAAGTCGCACAAGATCATGGGTGAGTTCTTTGACATATGGCAGGACGTGCTTGCTAAAAGATCATTCCCGGGTCATTTTGTTCACATGGAACCAAACTTTGCCGACTATGGGCTATCAGGGGAATACACTATGCAACACACGGCTGTTCAGTATGCAACATTGATGCTTCAGATGGTTTCTACTTCTACTGCTCACCACCCACTTAGAAACTAGGGTTACCAGGTTCTTGTAAACTCGATCAAATGCTCAGTTAAATTCAAACATATATGACCAACCATTGATGTTGTTGTTAGCCAATATTGGTTGCTCGTGACTTGATAGGAGATCAATGCGCGTATGCCTTTCCTTTCTCCCATTATAACTATGGCGGGGGACATGTTTGCATTTATTTCTAAACATATTCAAGCCCGTATGTCATCTGTCATCTTCTATATGTTGGAAATGTAAAAGTTTGAGCCAGTTTTGATTTGCTTATTCTATCCGTATCTGCCTATCATTTAACTTTTAAGCTAATGAGCAAATAAGTGTTCTAATTTTACTTTAAAAGAAGCATTTTTATAAGCAAATAAGTACTTCTTAGCAACCTGTTAGTGTTTTTGAAACTGTAAAACCAACGGTTTTTGGATGACTGCATTCTTTCCCAACATATACAATTGTCTGTCTTCAACCAGTTTTATCTGTAAGAAACGTGTGAATGATCTTTTTTAGGACTGTAATACCTAGGCTGTTCTAGTCGTTGTTGATGTTATCAAATATTGTAGTGTTTAATTTAGTGGTTCTTTCAATTTTATTGCCAATAAGCATAGCATAACAAAAAGCTGTAATCGGGGTCATAATTTTGAGAGGGTGAAAATAGAAGTAAAATTGAAGATAAATTATTTCCTTTTATGTGTTAAGTCAATTTTGTGATCTGCAACCACCCAAATTTAAGAGGGAAGTTGACACTGATGCAACATTATAAACTTTTAGCAATGGGTTCATTCAATTCCTATCAACTTTTTGTTTTACTCACTTCTTATAGGAAAATTGCAATCGGCTTTTCAAAATTCAGGAAAAGATAACTCTCTGTAATGAATAATACAATCGTTTAAACATAATTTATAACGGAGATAGCCATTCTCCTCCAATTTCAGGAATCAAACTAAAATAGTCCAAAATTTCCTTAGATGAAGCCTGTGTTGCATCTGTAGCAGCAGCAGTAGTTGATGAACCAGACATCATGTCACCTCCCTTTACCATTTGATCGTTTAAGTTGAACCAATCTGGGAAATCCATATTGAAAAGACCAGATAAACAAGCCCCTCCCTCCATATTCACATCAAGATTAAAACTTGATGGATTGTTATTACTAGTAATAGTATCTGTATGATAGAATGGGAATGCAGCAGATGGTTCAACATGTTTAGGGTTAGCTGGATCTTTAATCTCGACAAGGTTGGATCTTGGTGGTTGTCTTTGTTGTGGGTGTGGACTAAAATGTGTCCCGGAGCATCTCACCGCCTTGGTTGTAACAACATTCGTGTCTGTCTTGTTCAAACATTCCTCGTCTTTCCTCTTCTTAAGTTGTTCTTGAGACTGGTTTGACACAACATTAATCTGGTCATTATGATGAAGATCATGCACCTTTTTGGCAAGTGTCGTGTTCCAGTAGTTCTTAATTTCATTGTCTGTTCTCCCTGGTAGCCTCCCAGCAATAAGCGACCATCTACACACACAAACAACAGTGCAAGTAACATCAAAAAGTTTTCATGACTTTTAATGTTGACTTTTACAGACTAGATAACGGACCTGTTTCCCAAGAGTTTATGGAGCCTGATGATGAGATCTTCTTCATCGCAAGATATGTTTCCCCTCTTAATATCCGGTTTCAAGTAATTCAACCATCGCAGCCTGCAACTCTTTCCACACCTCTTTAAACCTGCAAAGATCCATATGTACACAGTAAGTGACACACACACATACACAGATACTGGACAGACAAATAGATAGATAATTAAATACCTGCTTTAGTGGGAAGCTGTCTCCATTTGCCTTCACCATGAAACTTAACATAGTCACTAAGAATCTTGTCTTCTGAAGCTGTCCACGAGCCTCTGTTCAGGCCTATCTTTGTGCAACATGGGCTTCTTCCCATCTTCTTTGTCTCTTAGTTTGATGTAGCAATGGTCTCATAGTTCTATATATACATGGTTTACATGAGATGCTCACAGTCAAGGATTCTAATGGCGGGTCCCTCTCGTATGTTGATATATAGTATGCATTTACTAGAGTGACTTATGACTGTTAAATATGATGAAAGATCAAGCATCATAGCAAGTCAGCTGAGTAGAACAATGTTTCTTGAAAAAGGTTTATGTTTTTAATGCATGCATGTGTGAGGGACCCTTCAATTCACCTAGCATTTTTCCTTCTTTGTTTGTTAGATCAAATCAACTCTTTCTGAGAGCAGCTGGTTCATATTTCTGGAATCCCAACATTTCCAACTTCCAAATAATTACCACATTGAAATATTGAACTAATTACTGTTGTATTCCAACAAGTTAACATTTGTCTAACAAATTCACCTGAGTGTATTAAGTTCACAATATACAAATAAGTAAACATCTTTGTAAAATTTCATGTGGCACAATGCAGCTCAGTGCTGCACGGTCTGTGTTGAGGCCACACTAAATCCTAACATGTGGGGTAAGTTGATTATGATTCTATTTAAAAAGGATGCTATAGTATGGTGTCTTATTGACGGTTCACTTTTAGTAGAAAAGGATTTAGATCTGCAATGAGTTAAATCTTACTATACTGTCAAATATTTCATCACTGTGTTGGATCTGCAGCGGGTCATTTTGAGGTGGCTCGGGTTGGTAAGATACAGGTGTTATTTGAAAAACTTTTTTGTATTCTTTTGAATGTAATTAAAGGTTCTAATTATCACCATTGTTCATATATTATTCTTTTAAACAGGAAGGACATTTAGGTTGCATGTTTTTCCTCCAGGAATGCTTGGAAAATCGTGTTTGAGTACAGGAAACTTTGTTTGCTTGCTATCGAGGCGCACATTAGAGGTGATCTTGAAGTCATGAACGTATATTACGAACTAGTAAATTAATTTTTAACCAAACTTATCTTAAAGCATTAATCATTTTAAGTTCATTAACCTTTTAAAGATGTATCTCAAACTTGTATCACATATATTATGTGGTGTAACAATGTAACATCTTAGTACTGTAATCAGCGTATCATCCCAATTGCTGAAACAACTTAATCACCCCTAAATTAAGCTCTTTAGTGGCACAACCACACAAGACATCATATTCCTATAGACTTATAGCATTCAAAATGAAAGCTAGACCATTGCGCATAAGTAGTGCCATGTCTGTACAACGTATACCGATGGATGGAAAGACCATCATAAGTTTCTTTCTAAGTTCAAATTCGTAGCTTTGTCTAGGAATAAGATCAAAGCTTATCCCTCCACAAAGCGGTCAAAATCTTGGCTAATTGATCAAAGTGGGTAGCTCCAGTAGATGGCTTCCTTATGAAAACATCCATTTTTATTTGGGTATAGACGATATCAGCAGGCGGGTTACACGTTCCACTGTGCCGAGATTTAAAGCTACAAAGGTTAGCAAAAACTGATCAAGTCAGTTTTTATAGAGCTTCAAAATCGTAAAAACTCGAAGACAATTCAAACAAACAAGTTTAAAGTACATTTGTTAAAAACTTTACTTATAACTTAATTAATGACACCCCAAAATGAACATATTGGTAATTTAAAAGTTCCAACATTAACTAGTTGAAGAAAAACAATAGTAGTAAATATTAACTAGATGGTTTAAACATGGAATTAATTTGAAGAAGCCTTGACAGGGTGGTGGCAGTTGTGAGAGAATTAATTTGTTAACATTTCTGAGTAAGAAGGTGGTAAACAAACTTTCTATTTTTATCATTAAGGTAACAATTTTGTGGGCAACAATTGCATATACGTATTGTCCATATTGTTTACACTTGAAATATAAAATCACTATATGACCCCCAATCTTCAATGCCATATTAATTTCTTTCACTGTATAGATTAATTATTATGGCCTTAATGGAGGGACTGATTTTCGGGTTCTAAGTTCTAACCTATCGAAAAGCTCCACCATTAGTTATAAATGACAAGACTGAGTTCTAATCGGAACTTCAAACGTGACACGAGTGGCCAAATGCATCTATAAAAAAAAAAAAATAATAATAAATAAATAAATAAATAAATAAGCACTCAAAATCCTAAAGCCCAACTAGATCTCATGGCCCAATCCAAAACACATACATGCACTAGAAAGCACTTTGATGAAAAATAAGAAGCCCGGTTAAAAACAAACTGGACCACTCAAAATCCTAAAGCCCAACTAGATCTCATGGCCCAATCCAAAACACATACATGCACTAGAAAGCACTATTGTAGATTTGTAGTTTACTCAAGAGCATATGAATTAAACAATGAACATTATCTTGTTTTCTACTAATATGTCATTTTCTTTTAGATTTCTAGTTTCTATTTATATTTTTCTTTTTGTTGAACAAGTTTCTATTTATATTTAGAAAGTGGAAAATGAGTAGGACTAGCTATAGCTAGATGATGATAGTTGAGACTTGAGAGCATGGGCAATGAATTAAAAAAATGGTGAGTGCATCTGCAGGTACCTAGCTAATCTAATCCTAGATCATAATTACAAATCAATAATGGCGTAATCTACTACTACCAACATATATATTTTAACAACTATAATATGGAAAGCTAGATTCCTACTTCACATGTTATGTTTCTTCTATTTTGGCTTACTTGTATTATCATCATATCATAAATGTATCACTATTATCGCATCATGCATGTACTACTACTATATTATAACAACAATAATGTTATAATACGGCTATTAACTAAAGCAATAAAGCCTTGATTTTGTAGCAATGTGAATAGAAATGTACTAGTATTTGTATTGAGTATAGTGCACTGATATAAATGGCTTGGCATATTCCTACAGTTACCTACACACCAGACAGACAATAGGTCCAGCCAAGACTTCCAACTTCATTTGTATTTCACATGTTACAGCTATTTTATAACAAGAAAATTGTTGGCATTATATATAAGGGTTTTCTAACTTGTGCCCTAGAGGCACAAGTTAAGAACACCAAAAGTACATCAAAAGTACACAGGGACCCACATAAAAGTACACCTGTCTGTACTTTTATGTGAATCCCTGTTTACTTTTTCGTGAACCATTATGTACTTTTGGTGTGCTTAACTTGTGCCCCTAGGACACAAGTTAGAAAAACCCTTATATATATATGTTCAACTGACGTTATTGGGGTGCTTGTGGTTGACGTATACTAGTCCTCGAACTTGCAAAAATCCATATCAACATTTTTTATATTATATTATACATATTGAGAATGTATACTTGTTCAGAAATCAAAGTTTTAAAACATTTAGTGTGACGAAAATTTATGATTAAAATTAGAATAAGTGTCAAGCAAGTGTAGCTAATTCATAAGAAGGAACTTTAAGTTCGAAAATAACTCATCTTGTGCTGTCTAAGTATCCTCACCATCTAAAAGTTGATTTATGACCGATAGTTCGAGACATTGCAAAAACCAATCTTGTACGTAAGTGTTTTGACCGAATTGCAGGCGCATTTCTTGTAACGTAAATAATGCAAGTGTAGTTCCTGTTGTTATATCTTGTGCAACTATCATCGTTTGGCGAGAACAATGACATTTAATTTGTCATACGCTATGTTCATTTAATTTGAAATTGCGTTTCTTTTCCCACTATTCACTAGTTGATACAACATTTATTAACTCGATAATTCATTCTTTTGCATCAAATAATTAAACCTGAAAATAAAGTATCTTATTTGTTGAATGGTTACCTCTTATAATATGTGTAAAACCTTGATTGTGTTTGAAAAAATAAAGAGGCAATTAATTAATTAAGTGAAAACATTTGGATGGAATGATGTGGTGGAGCCCTAGCTAAGGCTAATAATCCTAGGTTAGGAAATTAAGAGCCACACCTACCTCCCATTTTTGTATGGGTTGCCCTAAATTAACGGGGTCTACCTCTTCTGCCAAACCCTGTCTACTCTAGTAGGGTACTGTTCATGTTTGTTTTTTTTTTTTTGTTTTTTTTTTTTGTCTGTTTGCTGTTTTTCTTTTGATATCATTTTGTGTATTTTTTTTGTTAAATTTTTTGCTGTTTTTCAGATCTACCACATTACCACCCACAATGGAGGTGGTTCAAACAGCCAGTTGCAAACGAATGGGATGTAATATATAACCATCGATGTATTTTGTAAATGTTGTAAATGATTATTCATTTATTTAAATGTAAATTTTTTGTAAATGTTGTAAATGATTATTCATTTATTTAAATGTAAATTTTTTGTAAATGTTGTAAATGATTATTCATTTATTTAAATGTAAATTGTTTGAAAATGTTGTAAATGATTATTCAACATCGTTTAAATGTTAATTGCTTGAAACTTAAAAGTCTGCTTTTTTGTAAAGTGTTAGTTCTGCACCAGTTATTATTACTTTGTTTAAATTAGTAATAACATTATTTATTGCTGATGTAAATTATTTTGCAAATTCTTTGGTCAGATGAGCCAAAGAAATCCTTTCTGGTGCCGATGTAATAGAGGATTTATTGTAGAACGGAAATCCTGGCAAGATGGTAGTCGTGGGCGACTGTTTTATGCATGTCCTCTTTCAGTGGTAAATAATCATACGTTTGCTTAGTTATGTAAATAATTTGTTTGTTAAAAATACATTTCTTATTATTTTCTTAACATGTAACAGCCAGGTACAAAAGACTATGGGTGTCGATACTTCGCGTGGAAAGATGAATTTGACGCAGAACACTTTAATCAACCCTCTTCTTCAACGCATTGCTCAAACTGCGTTGCTACAAAAAATGAGAACAAGTTATTGAAGGCAAGAATAAAGGCGCTGGAAATGGAGTTAGAAATGGCAAAGAATCTTGAGGATTACGCTTGTCAGTCAAGTGCCCGGCTCCATGATCTTTTAAATGAGATGAATAATCTTCATATGTCGTAGATGTTGTTGTTTTCAAATAATATGTATAACGTTGTCGTTTAATTTAATAATAACAGTTGTTGTTGCAGTTATTTAACGTGGTAATATTTAACGTGCTATTATACAAACAAAATAATTATAAAAACATTATACATATACAAAACATTATTAAACACAAATATACAAAATATTATACATATACAATACATTTTTTTTAAACACAACACACAACATTTTTTTAAACAAAAAAAAAAAAAAAAAAAAAAAAAAACTGAAAAATAAAAAAAAAAACAAAAAACAAAAAAGTACTACCCTAAAGGGTAGACCCCGTTAAACTAAAGAACTAGCCACCGTGATTATAACTAAACCCTTTTGTATTTCAAGCTACTACTTTATATACCTATTCTCTTGAAATAATTCATATAAAAACTAAAAAGTAAGAGGCTAAAATATAAATGTTTAAAAAAAAAAAAAAAAAAAGTATGGAAAGGTAAAGCACATAAGTAAGTTGAGTTGAGTTTGAGCCTTTGAGGGGTCCTGCCTTTTTATAAATCATTCAGTTCATGTCTCACTTCTACTACTATTGCCATACCTTTTCTTTCCCGACATTTTTTACTTTCTCTCCATCAATAATCATGCATTCGTTCGTACCTTTTTTTTTTTTTTTTTTTTTTTTTTTTTTTTTTTTAACGGCCAAGCTTATATATAACAAACAAGCCTCGCAAAGGAGGAATAAAAGTACAAAACAGCAGATCTACAAGAAGAAAATCTGCAAAAGGAAAATAAAAATTACCACCTAAAACATAAAATAACCAAACAACCTCCAATTAGAAAAGCTACCGAGCTACATCACCGACAATAAGATAGAAGAAGGGTTCGACTTCCAAGTGATCCAATCGATGGGACTGTTAATTTCACGGTTGGAAATCCAAAGCAATGAAAGAAGTTGGGCTTGAGTAAAGATGTCTTCATTACGGATCGATTTTAGAGACACCAAATCCGCGTGAACAAATCTATTACGCCATGACCAAATCTCCCTGATAAGGACGTATAGCGACACTTGGTAGATTTTACAATGATTCTTTGAGATATGAGGCGAAAATTCCAACAGGTCTGATATCGAAGACATATTAGGGGGTCATTAATGCGCCACCAATTCCATAATTTACTCCAAAACTGAGAGACAACCGAACAAGATAGATTCCTCCTCAAGGCCACACATGGGACAAAGAGAAGATGAAATGTGTAAGCCCCGAAATACATTCGTTCTACCTAATATTTTTCATTCAGGTTATTCGAGAAAAGCGAGTCTTTGACTAATACAATGTACTCACCAATGCATTTCTGTCATGTTTCCGACAATTTCCCTAGTCACCTCATATGCATACCTTTTAAGGTTTAAACTGTATACGTCTGGTGAGGACTAAGCCATTTGGTGATGGTTGTGCCAAACATATGACCCCGTAAGTAATTAACTAACAATGCAAAGAGTGTGCACCAACATCTTAACATTTCTGTTTCTTTATTAGATTAAATATTGAACATTTTTACCTAGTAAAGTTAACAAATATGTTTAAGCCAAGACACATGTACATCTATAAATGATATTTTTAACTTGATAGTCTCTGTATAGTAAAATACCAAAGACGAAAAGGTTGCATGCTCTAAAAGTAAATACTATAAAATCAAAAGCAACAACCTTTTTATATTGCATTAAGTGGATTAATTAACTTCTTGACCAATTTCTTTCACTTTCAACACCAACTTAAATACTTCAACATACCAATGAATGTATAAAGTATAAACTACTAGATTAAATTGTGACATGCACCTATCAATTTGATGGGTCCTGTTTATATTAAACTTTCAAAAAGTTAATAAGATTATTTTTTTGGGCTTGCAAACTTGAGTTCATTAGCTTAAACAAGCTATCGGCTCCAGTTAATAAGCTAATAAGCTCAAAATATTAAACTTACTATTCGAAAGTTTTAAATAAATCGATAAGCTAGACAAATAAGCTTAAATAGAAAGGGTTTGATTTAAGAGCATTGCTAAATTCTTTTACATTTTATTTTTACTCATCTTCTTACGAACAAAAAACTAATACATGTGTTTTTTACTCATTATCCCTCTTCATTTAAACTGTCAGTTTTTTTTAGATTTCAGGATGTATCATGTGATTAGGAGAGTATTATTTGATGATATGTAAGAGTATTAAGTATGAATAAGTATCATTGATTTGAATAAGTCAAATGAAAATGTAATAAAAAAGAGTGAAAAAGGTCATGAGATTGAGTTGGGTGAGGGTTAAAGGGATGGTAGTGTGTGATTGGGGACTAAAAAGCTGCTTTTTTCTTTTCTATCTCCTTCATTTGTGTTCAGAGCATCTTTGCAGACAAAAAAACACTTGTATATGCAATCTATGGTTTCTGTTTTAACCTCCTACAAATCATCAAAATAACAAAAAGTTTACATCCAAAAAAACCAACCAAAAGCTGGAGACATAAAGCCAAGAAAAGAATATTACCATATTAATAAAAACCAACAACATTTAACTAATGCATTTGTTACAAGTCATAATAATACCATCTTTAACTTAACATAAAATAAAAGAGGATGCATTGGCTACATTTTATCTAAGCAGGCCTAATCCTCTTGTGCAAAGCCTTGGCATCTAATCTTGAATCGCCTTCGGTATTAACATCTTTTGATAAATTTGACGAGAGATCGGAATAAAGATCAACCACTCTTCTTATATTGTTGTTGAGTTCTCTAATCAAGCCAGCATTTCTACTTAGATTATCCGGTATCTTTGAGTCGTGATTCTGATTAATCTCGTTGATTAACACGCGGTTATGATCCAAAAGGTGTTGAACTTGAAGGAAACTCTTTTGAAACATTTGCATTGCTTTTCCATCTAACTGAAATCCAGCATTTCCCATCAATTGATATGCTTCACCCTCCATTAATCTTCTCATTAAATCAATACTAATCCTGCATACATTTCATACACATTTCATACTTTGACTTCTGAAAGTCAAATCAACCACTTCCAATCATAAATTTATTACCTAAAGTCATAGAAAAAGGTGACATCAACTAGTACACCAAACTTTCATGTTACAAGTTTCATTAAGGGGACAAGTTATTCGGACCCCCCAAAAAATACTACTTTTTTGCTTTTTTTGTTTTTATCTTTTTTATTTTTATAATTTTGTTTAAATAAAAAAACTATAAATCTGAAAGTGCAAAATAAAAAACATAAAGTTTAATAAGTCAAACAGTTAAAACTGTCAGAAATAAGTGACAAAAAACTATGTTATACCGGAAACAAATGGGGACAAACGGAATCTTTGACCAAAACCTCTGATGTGACATGATAGCGGGGTGCTAACCCTATAATATAACCCTTCATTAAAATGTAACTAGTTACAAAACTGAGTAATTTAAGCTTGACTTTTAAAGTCAAGAGAGAACATGAAGATATGGAATATAAAGGGCAGAAAAGAAACATAAAAGAATTACACTTTGAAGAATAAAGACAATTTATAAGATATAGGAATTCTTGTTTACATGGATAAACACAAAAATGTGAATTTTAAAACAATAGATATTTTGGTTATTAATAATCATTATTCTTTTGGGCTAGCTAATAATTCAGCATTATTGAAGTTAGTATAATTTTGGGTATGATGAGATGTGAAAAGCAGATCCCATATCCATAAAAAGCAAAACTTTATTTTTCCAAATGTACTTACCAAAAAAAAAGGCCAGGGAGGGCTAGCAGCTACTTGTTCAAAAAAGAAGAATCTCAAAACACATACCACAAATATATCATATGAACATCAAATGTGTCCTATTTCCAACACAATAAAAAGACATCATATTTTCACAAGAAACATGCATATACATAGACATTTTTACATATAATGAATGTAAAGTATGAAAATTATCAGAAAACTGAAATGGGGTTTGCTTAAAATTCTGGTAAAGTTGAAGACAAGGACAAAAAATAAGTAGTAAGAAATAAATGTTTGTATTAAAAAGAAAAAAGAAACCGTACATCAAAGCATCAGTTTTGCACATAGGCATAAATAAATTAATTCCTAAAATAGCATATAAACTTGACAAATAATTTGCTTCATTTTGATCATATCTGTATTAAAGCATCAGATGTGTAACAAGATCAAAGATAAAGATGAGTAAGTAATATATATAATATGAAATTTTAACACATTAACTTAGAACCTAAACTACTACAAGTCATAAACATCAAGAAACTGCTTCAATATGTGTCATCAACTTATAAATATGTAACATAATTTATTTAAAAAAATAGAAGAAGTATGTGTACCTTAAAAATGTTGGAGCATTTAAATAAAAATGAAGAGAAATATGGAGGATGAATGTGTGCTGTGAGAGAGGAGAGAAAAGAAAAGAGAGAATATGAAGATTTGACAGTCACACAAAGACAGGCCCCAGACCCACTCCCTGTCCAAATCTATATATCTCTCTCCACATGTACTATTTACTCTTTAAATAATTATTAAACTATATATATATATAGAGTTATATATATATATATATATATATATAGGGGATAGCTTAGCTACACTATGGTGTAGCCAACTTAGCTACACCAATGCGCCAATTTGAGGTATAAAACATCAAATTTTATGCTCGATTAACATCATAAATCCATTTCCACTCCAAAATTTCTTAGAACTAACATCTATCATTGACATTTACACTAAAGTAGTTATTGTTGCAAATGTATGATGATAGTAGCCATTTTAGTGACCGAAACTAGATTCAAGAAAACACACATAAAAATAGCAACAATAGCAAATAATAGATGTTGGAAGTGATGGATTAGGAAGGTTAGCAAGTTTAGGATATTAAGATGACATCATAATTTGGGTTTTATGCATGGAATTAGCATTTTAGTGTAGCTACGTTGGCTACACCCTTGGTGTAGCTAAGATTATCCCATATATATATATATATATTGTAGTTTTATAATAAAAATAAATAAATAAAATTAAAAAGGGTATTACTTGTATTTTAGAGAGTACTCATAAGTCATAACCCATGGCCGTCCCATTGATTTGGGTGGCCCGGTGCGAAATCATGAATAAAACCTTTATAAATCACGAAAAGTTTAACTATTTTTAAAAACAAAAAGTTTTTTGATATTACTCAAATACACTAAAAATTCAACTTTGTTAATATTTAACAAAGACACTAAAAATTCAAAACATTATATACTTAGATATGTATAAAACTATAAATATTAATGGATATACACTAAATTGGGGGCCTCTTACAACGAGGGGCCCTATACGGTTGCACCACTTGCACATGCTAATCGCCGCCACTGCCATAAGAGAGGTGATTGGCACACTCATACTTTTAATTGGGACACTCAATTGTACAAATTGTTAAAGTACACTGTAAGTACTGTACAAATATGTAAAGCATATAGTATAATGTTATAATCAAAAGTGTGAGTGTGCAAATTATTTCCCCTGCCATAACCAAATATATTACCCCATTTTCATTTTGAGATATCTTGACATAATAGTTTTCATTTAGTATCAATCAATTAATTGAAAGTTTAGTAAATAAGGATGAAATTTGATAATTTGTCTCACTATTTTGAAACTATGTGTTTTTCATATAGTGACAATAATTATGAAAGGGAAAGAGCATTAAAATTTAATAATTATATGGTTCAAACAAGAATAATGAAAAAGAATCACATTTATGTTCTCATTGAATACTACTTATCACTAAATGCAAATACTAGTATTTTTCAAGTAGGTATACTATGTCTTAAATTATATATTAAAACATGTGTTATTATAAGAGGTATTACTTGTTCACTCGACCATCATAAGGTTCAAATTTCATCAATTATACATAAGCGTGTCTAGGTATTCTTTTTTAAAATGCAAATAAACATATTCAAAGTATTATTTAATTAAGAATACAAAAAAAATTCAAAGGATATCCTCCATGAAATTGTATCATTAGATATTGAGCCAAAATAGCTATACTTGTCTAGCTTTTATCGTACTTACGAAAAACACCCACGATCAAGATTTTGGTAGCATTTTCCTAAGATTTAGGGTGCGTTTGGTATGCTTGATGGAATCACTATAGGTATAGGTTTGAGAATATAGTGGAATAAAAATATGTATATATATATATCACTTTTCATGGGTATCCACATACACACAGCATCATACTCCTAGGAGGAAACCCACATATCATGGGTATCCTCATTCCATTATGGTGTGCCGCATAACCAACCAAACAACATTAATGACTTTCAAAGTCATAGATTCATTCACATAGTAGGATACCAAACGCACCCTTAGTTACTTACTTTAGCGAATTGGTAGAAGTCTTGAAGCAAACATCTTACGTACGTACAACATTCAAGTCATCTTAAATTAATTACTCCGTAGTTATGATGAAATAATCACGAAATTATATTTCACTTTATACAAGATGTTTCAATTCCTGAAACCAAGAACAATGTCCAAATTAAATTATACGAATAAAGTTAAAAGCATTTATTTAAGGCTTATCTATAAGTTGTTACAAGTGGCTTCTTCTACTCGTATTTTGGATTTTATTTTGCAGCATTTCTCATCACTATTATTATTTCCTTTTTATATGTATCCAATTAATTTAATGTTTCAAAAAAAGATATCATATCCGTTTGTCCAATAATATTTACAAAGAATTTAAAAAACACAAAAAATCACTTTATATAGATTTAATGGATTGGAAGTGAAAACCCACATCATGAACGTTTTGGTCATGTGTAGTTTGTGGCGTAAGCAAGAAAGTTGATAGCTACCGGTAACGATACGATAATTGTGTGATGAGATTGAATACATGCAATGCATGCATATGATGTGTGCTTCATCATCAAGCTAGCTACATTAGAGATGACATACATATGTACGTACGTAGATGCATGAACATTTTACACTTACACACATCATCTTTCCATGACTAGTTGGTTTCCTTAAATTTTGTCTAATTATAACTGGATTCAGTTTGAGTAGTTGTAAACTCTAGGCAATTGACATTGACATAAGCCCAATGGATATAAATGAGACTAGAACTTGAGCCCAATTTTTGTTATGAAAAGAGCCCATAAACTCATAGCTACCTCACTAATAGCATATACATGGATGTCTTATGAAGACATAAACCGAAACGTAGTTATTCAGACATACACAACAAGTTCCATTCTCTAGCATTTTCATTAGCATGTGGTCGCAAAATGTCACATTCCGATTTTTAAAGAAACGAAAGAGCATTTGTTATCGTTTGTAACGAGCAATACTGACTTGAATTGACCTTAAATAGTTAACACTACATATGGCCAATATTGACCATAAGTATACTAGGAATTGAAGCTTGTGGATTACAAAGGCTAAACAACTACAACCAATCATATGGATAACGGTGTTATTGGTGTTACAAACATGGAAGGAACAAAGACACAAATTGACTACGTTTATTTAAGAAAGATTAAACAAAACAAGAAACACAATTTTTTTGGACCAAGTGTCTTAAAAAAATGGTTTTTTGTACATGTATTAACACTACGCAGCAAAAAAACTATGACCACCCAAATCCACCCTGGTTCCGTCCCTCGTCACAAAAACTACTAGTAATAATGAAGAAGCCACTTAATTAGCTTGAATATACATCCGAATGTTAGTTATGGTTTTTTGTACATGTATTAACACTACGCCGCAAAAAAACTATGACCACCCAAATCCACCCTGGTTCCGTCCCTCGTCACAAAAACTACTAGTAATAATGAAGAAGCCACTTAATTAGCTTGAATATACATCCGAATGTTAGTTATGGTTTTTTGTACATGTATTAACACTACGCCGCAAAAAAACTATGACCACCCAAATCCACCCTGGTTCCGTCCCTCGTCACAAAAACTACTAGTAATAATGAAGAAGCCACTTAATTAGCTTGAATATACATCCGAATGTTAGTTATATGTTTAGATTAGAACTGGTAAAGGGAGAAGGTCATCTATTCAGGTTACTCGGGGAATTCAAGCCTTTTTGTTGCACGCGGCCTAACAAGCATTCCCATGGCTATTTACGGACTTTTCCATGATCATCCCAAGGTGTTTCATGAACTAGTTTGCGCACTAGTCTCTTCTGAGACTAGGCCACTTGGCGATAGTTGCTAAGTAAAGCACAGCCACATAGTATGCTCATTTGAACTAATTATGCAGCAATAGAAATTGTAAATATTCTTATGCAGAAGACAATTTCTAAAGTCATATTATCAAGGATAATATAACTAGATTATTATGCAAACATACATCATGAGATGAATGATAATAAGTTTGATTGATTATATAAAGAGATTACACATGATATAATTCATACACAGGGAATAACAAGAAGAACAGAAAGACTGCATGCATAAAAAGCATTAGATAAATAAAATTAACTGCGCTTGACAGGGTCAAAATTGGAAACACCAATGATGGCACCCAAGATACCAGCAAGAACCACACCACCAGCACCAATGCTTAGCAAGAAGTTGTTTAGCGATGGAGTCACACCTGAAGCAGCTTGAGCTACATCTGGAACCACCATTGAAGCTGTCAAAGCAGCTGCAGTCATGGCTGTCACTGCCTTCTCTTTCATTGAGCTCCTTACTACCAGCCTTTTGCATGGTGCACCTACCAAGGTCTTTGAAGAAACCCTAATGGTCAATGGGTTGAAGAACATGTTTTTGGGGAGAGCAGTGTTGTTGGTCAATGGCATGGCCATTGAAACTGCTGAGGTTGAAGCCATTGATTGACAAGGTTGTTGTTGTTCTTGTTCTTGTGTTTGTGTTTTGTGTGTTTTGTTGTCAATGAGAAGAGGTTGATTCAAAGGTAGTAGTTAAGTTAAAGGAAGGTTGAGAGGTGTTTGTGTGATTTCCATATAATCTGAGAGTCTGATGTGGCTGCTTTTCCACTTGTTATTGGTGGATAACCTTATCTTTTCATATCCATCCATCATTTTTATATCATATTTCAGTTTATTCATATATGCCAATGTTTTATGTGGAGATTGGTTTTTGATAGCTTTTATCACATTTGGTTTAAATGTTTAATGGATGGTGAAATGTTAGAATTTTTTGTTTTTTACTCTGGCCCTCCGCTCTAGAAACTATGTGACCTAGTCAAACTCCTAACTTAATTAAAACATGCAAGCCAGATATTGCAACATTTTTTTTAAAGGTTAAAATATATTTTTACGGTATTACTGTACATTAGGAATCCACTATAGTATGTTCATCAAAAGCTCTAAAAACCTATATAAAGCTTTATCTTTCATTATAGTATCATATGTTTCATGTATATGTGGCATCAAGAGGTTCATATTCTTAAACCAATTCATAATTTAATGCATGTATTATTATAAATCATTTGAAAGAGTTGTAAAAGGTTTATGCATAGTGAACATATATTTACTAGCTTACAGACCCGTGGAATCCACATGATTTTAGAGGGTTTTTGCATAAAAAAATTAACTACGTGAACAAAGTAACAAAGAACAACGAACGTAAACAATATGAAACTTTCTTGTAACATAATATTATAAATGAATGATAGTATAAAATACAATACTTGTAAATATGTGTGTAATAAATGTTCATGCTTATTAAAGCGACAAAATGCACCATCTACAAAAAGGAGTTCATTGTTTCCTCACAATTAGCAACCACGTCAATTCTGATCTTTTACCAGTCCTATGCATTCACAATGCATCAACACGAGTAGAAAATATTTCCAAGGGCGGCCACGTACAATTATGTCATTCTGATAGCAACCATTGGCTTACCCTTAAACAAATATTGTCAATAGTTACATGTACAAACAACTTTACCTTCATATACACGGGAATTTCTCTCTTGACATAGACAACGTCACCGTGATTGTAACGAAACCAAGATGATCCGAAAACTGTTGTGCAAACAATAAATTATAAAATAATAATGTATCACACTCATCACTTGATAAAAAGGTTGAAACATAACTTAGTAAAGCATGATTGTATGAAGTATGAACGCCACTCGAATGTCTAAACCACGCTCATTTTCATTAGCATCTATTTTCATTAGCATATGTTGAGAGTATGTGAGTAAATAATATATGTTAAAAGTAAGTTTGATTGAAAAAAATAATAATATAGTAGTCACACGAAAAGCAACAACCTATCTCAATTTATAACCGATAGAGATATCAACCTTACTACTAATGCTAAAGATTAGAACTTCCATCGAATACATCTTATGATAAGCGAAAATATGCCAAACAAATAGAAAAGCAAGCATTCTCCAAACAATAGAGAATTGTGTTTATTTCATTATATTTCCCTTAATCGATTTGCATTAGGAAGTTTTTTATAAAAATAATAATATGCTTTGTTCCACATTTCATTGTTAAATTATCAGCTTAACTAAAAAATGATCAAAATGTACATCAACGTACCAGAGCAAAGAGATTTGAGGCACTGACTCAATTGTTGAACCTGAAAACCATAAAATGAAGCTGAAAGTCATAAGATTTTTTTTGTTTGACTTACTCAAGTGTAAAATTCTTGAATATAAATATTCACAATAATAGGATAAGTTATCAATATAATCGAGTACACCTACAAATAAAATGATAGTAAAAACTAGAATTAAATGGGGCGATCAGATGCTACCTGGAGCGACACATTAGATGCAACATGAATCCAAACGTGCTATGTGGTGTGAGGTTCATCCATAAGGCTCAAAGATCAAACTTCCCATATGGTAAGTATGGAATTTTAATTGTTGTTATCAATCTCAGAGACTTGATCTCATCTGTAGAAGTCCTGCCAATATAACAATGGGGATGTATTATCAATACGATAGTATAAGACAAACATTTGTTTAAGGGATTTCTTAATTGTGATTTTCATGGTCAGCACAGAAGAGTCAAAACTAAGATGGTTTACATACACAATGTATTCAAAGTGAGGCTTTACCATTGACATCATACATAACATTTACCCTCTGTTACAACTATGTACACTCATACATGACATGCTAATACCACACATTAACCAAGGTCCTGAACACCAAGCCTAGTGAAAGTGGCTAACTACGCATTGGTAGATGAAAGTTGGGGATTACAGCTGCTTTTTGGAGGATACCCATCTTGCACTCATGCTTAACAACATCAACAAAACAACAAAAAAACAAATCATTACAAAGTCAAAATTCATAAAGAATATTAGATTGATAATATGTGATGCTTCAAGATCACATCTAAATTCGTCATACCACAGTACCACTACATTAACTAAAGGGGTGCTTGGGATTGCATATATAAGTGTTGATTGCATATTTCCAAAGAGAAAAGGGCAATTCTGAAGCGTTAGAATTACTTATTTAAACAACTTATGCTTATTTGTAAAAATAGCTTATCAGCTTATGTTGTATCAAAATACAATGCAGCAGATAGTGATCGGATTACCACATAGCCTAATCCAAAATGGCCGGATTGTTACTTATTTTAACAGAAAGTTTATGGCCTTACCAAATAGCCTACTCCAGAATGTTTTACGCTAAAGCTTGTTATTTAACTTGAATATAAAAACACACCCTAAGTGTGACAACTGGCAAATTAGGGAGCCATTTTGAAAACCCGCATTACGTTAAAGTTCGTTTATAAATTTTTATTTGGAATTTTATTCGTAACGAACTTGTAAGACCTATTTTATGGTTGATCATATTTAAAATCGTTATGGGATTTGAGATTTATTTAATGATTCGATATGGAATTATACGTGGTGATTTATTTTGAAATTTCTCATTTGGCACTACGTTGACTCCGGCACTAGGATAACCTAACAGAAGTTTTATGTATTGATTTTACGAGTTCGACAATATATATTTATTTAAGGAACGTTTCGCGAGATATTAAACGTTTTGCAATGAGTTTCGGGTTTTGGTCCGTGTAATTTACTGATGCGTGGGAATCGCAACAGGCTTTACCTCTCGAGGGATCTCGAGAAGCTTACAACCCCCACCAGGCAGTGTACCTGATCGTTGTAGTATAGTATAGTGACAAGTACCGGGGGATTGATCGTTCAGCTTAGGAATAGTGTCGCTAGGATTAGAAAGCCTAAATACTAGTTCTAAAGGTGAGGGATGATTATTTTTGTGTTTTTATATTTTATGGAAAGCAAATTAAAATCTCGGGTTTGAAGGATTTGGGCGGAATTAGTTGCTAATCAACTAACCCAATACTAAGATGCAATCAAAATAAAATACTAGAAATGAAAATAAACTAATTTATACTAAGGTTGTGAGCAGTAATTGGAGAAAATGTGTTTACTTAGATTTCACTACTCCCTAGATATCTTTTACACGTTAATTACTTGTTATAATTGCATGGATGACGGATCGTATTCCTTAATACCATTCATGGGGTGGCACACATAACTCCCCAATTCTATGAGCTCTTATCTCCTCCTACACCATGCCCAGCACAACTATAGGGATTGTAAACAGTGACTCATGCATTAAATACAACCAATAAAGACCTAGTGCGCGTTGGTTCATGTTTCTTAAGACGTTCAAGCATGTTACCAATTGGAGATCTGCCAGTTTTCTTAAGCCTAACATATAAATCATTCATCCAAGACAAGAATAAACAAGTAATCAACACATAATCAATATCTAGGTTTCATTAGATCTAAGCAAACACAAGATAGATCTAGCCTAGCATGATGGAATTAAGACAAGAACAAGATATAGACAACCAACACATAGACATATTAATTGAATTAGAAGAACACTTATCTTGATTAATCATGCAAGGTATCAAGGGGTTAGAACCCTTGAAAAACCTGTAAAGTTACACCAAAATCGTACTTAGGGTTTCTCCCAAAACTTCTCTCCTTTAAATGTGAAAAATTAGAAAACTATATATAGAAAAAGGGGTCTGACGGCGTCAAGACCAATTAGGTGACGCCGTCACCTCGCCGCCAAAACAATCCTCGGACTGCCTAGATCTACATTTGATGCCGTCAAGTACAAAACATTTCCAGACCGTCATGACTTTTACTCTTGACGCCCTACCTTCATGACGCCGTCAAAACTCTTCTGGGTCATCATGGAATTTTACTCTTGACGCCGTCAGGGAACTACTCTTGACGCCGTCATGCACTGTTCCCAGCATGGAAAATTAAGACTTTGGCGTTTTCTTCACTTTTATGCTCCAAAAACGTCCGAATTGCTTCCTTTTCCAGATTTCACTCCCAAAGTACCTAAAATCACAAAAGGAACGATTTAGGGCAATATTTGATCAAATAAATTCGGATTCGGGCTTAAATGACCCCCTAAAAATGGATCATTTTTCGCCTCATCATTTACACTCACTCATATTACCTATAATACTAATAATAGTATTAATATTATTATTATTATTATTAAAAACAATTATTTTTTTAGAGTAAGTATACAAAAATCGTCCTTGTGGTTACTTCACCTCACACACAACACAACACATACCTCTCATCCTCACCACTTTTCTCTCTCTCTCTCTACAAACCCTAGCCGCCGCCCCTTTTAGCCGGCCACCACCATCACACCGGCACCCTCACCACGAAACTAACACCACCACATTACTCCTCATCTCATCCTCTTTCTTTTGACATATAATACGCGCTCTAAAATATCTTTTAACACCACGAAATCCTTAAAAATCCGGTCGGGTTTTATTGTTTTCACTAGATCCGTAAGTTTTGGAGGTTCAAGAAGGTGAGTAGACTCGTTTTGGCACCTTGGGTGCCTCGATATGGTACTAAACCCGTGGGTACACGGAAGATCTTTATGGGTATCGAATTAAAATGGTTGGAAATTAATGTTTTTGATATTGAAATGAGTTTGCTATCCGGGTTTAATGGTGATTTCATGGGGTCGAGTGAACCGTGAGCCTTGGGCTCACGGCTTGATGTGGGTACGAGCCCTATGGCTCGTTGTTTTCTTGATGATTGACCTTGGGTTCTTGGATTTCATGTTTAGTTGCTATGGTGTTTGACTTGACTCGATTGAGTCATGTTTTTGGCCGAGTTGTTGTTGTTGATGTCGCGACCCAAGAGGGTCGTTTAGGCAGTTTTGTAATGCTCATTTGAGCTTATGTTGGAGACCTCATGGTCTTAGTTCAAGTCTTGGTGACTCGTGTATGATGCCGAGACCCAAGTGGCTCATAAGGCTCGGGTTTGGCTTGGTAAACCAACCCGGAACTAGTCCCTTTTGATATTTTTATTTCCTTGATTATGGTTCATGTTGGCATTGGTATTGTTGTGGCTTTTGGATTTGGCCGAATGCTCTTGTTGGGTCGAGACCCTTTGTGGTCTCGACTGGATATAATGTGATCTTTGAGGAGTTGTTGACGAATGGTAATGTGGGGACCGATTGTGAGACGGTCACTTAGATTGACGGAGATAGGTTAGTCGGGTGCCGTAGTCGGACCCTATTGTTGTAGCACGTGTATTGGGATTGATTTGGACGGAGTTGGATTGTTTACTTATGACTTGCTTATGTTATCTTTGGACTTGGTCAATGAGCCGAGAGTGATGACTCGGACATGTGACCATTTCGTATGACTCGATAATTATTTATAATTAAAACGCGAATAATAAAACTCGTAATAATATTATTGGTAATATAAACGTTTATATAAATATATAGACGTGAATAACGTATATATAAATATATAAATGCGTATATTAATAATAACAAGATCACGAGTAATATTATAACAATAACGCGACTAAATATATTATGCTACGAGAGTAGAGTAATATTATTGGAAGCGTTATTATGAATAAATATTATAAATGACGAGGAATTCTTGACGTTGAATAAATATTAAATAAAATAATATCTTTTATATAACGAGGAAAACTATCGAGTTATACGGGGTTGTGGTCACTTGAGTCCAAGTGGGTTATTATTTGTGACTTTTGTGTTGTCACGGATATATGACGATTAATATAGACATTTTCTATAATTAAATAACTTATTTAATCGACAGGTTAAACCGAGTTATTTGGCTATATAAAATGGGTATATTAATGGGCATCGTATCCCACGACGCCCATAGGTTGTGGTACATTTATTAGGATAATAAATTACTATATATATATATATATCGTGGAATCTGGCCAATTTGACGATGTATATAAGGAAATTATTAGAGTACGATATATACCATATAGTATTTTTGTGCTATTTGCTTTAGGTTGGGTGTAATCTTGGAACGGTATATTACGTAAATAAATATGGGGGATTACCAAATCGACGGATTTGATAAACTTCGATGATTTATTTAAATAATATATTGGGCTAATATTAGGCCTATAGATTGTTTTCTTATTCTTTTCGTGTGACTTCTTGGTTTGTTTGTGTCGACCCACCACCCGTATGGATACCAAACGTCAAACTCCAAACTAATACGAGAAATGGATTTTCGGAAAATAAAAATAGAATACGTTCGGGTTTGGGAATATTCGATTTCGAGGAAATGATTTCTGAACGAGTTGATATTGTTAGGTCGTGCCGAGTCCGTAATTGCCGTCTTTTGAGTTACTATACGTCTCACTTCTACCGATTTCTTATTGCTGATTTCTGGACTTGAGGTGAGTCATAGCCCCACTTTTTTTTCTTGAACTATGTTTTCAATACTTGGGGTGAGAAATGTGCAAATTATTTATGTGACCTATTATCGCTTTTATATTCTTTTCAAAACTTGCTATGCGTATAAAACTAGGAAGAGCGAGGCCTAACCTAGAGTTAGGTAAGCTAAACAACGAGGCCTGGACTAGATCTAGGTAAGTTGTACATGTCGTATCCTTACGCATGTTGGGTATGTCGTATCCTTACACATACATATTGATTTGATTATTTGACTATAGTGTGCACCTATAGGTTATTAATACTTCGGAGGTTATCCGAGTATTTATGATATTGCGGAGGTTACCCGAATATCTATGTTGGAGCGGAGGGTATCCGCAGGTTTGTTACGGAGGGTATCCGTGTATTATGTTGGAGCGGAGGGTATCCGCAGGCTGTAGTGAATCCCTAGTATAGCTAGCAAGCGTTTTGCGTATATGTCCACTATATTGAATTATGAATTTAAACCTATGATCTCACCAGCGAAAGCTGACTTTTAGCACATTTTCTCAGGTAATTAAGTGATGATTTGGATGCATGGATTGGAAGGCTCGGCTAAGGCACCTGGTTTATGGATCTATTTTTCTAAAACTCTGATATTAAATTGTGGACCTATGTTTATTACTTTTGGGCCTGACTCTGAATGATGTTGGGATAAATGTAAACTTTAAAACCCCGTTTTGGTTGTGTTTTTCTTATGTTTACTTTATCTCGTTCTTTTATGTCTTGTGTTGGATACCAATCCCCGTAACACCCCGAAAGCTTGTTGAGTCTTCCGCTGTACCAAATTTTGGGGGTGTTACAGATTGGTATCAGAGCCTAGGTTATAGAGAACTAGGTAAATAAACACCTAAACTATAACCGATTTTTATAGAAAATGATCCTCGACCAATGCCCGCCAGCCCGCCAAGCCGAAGCATCTTCGATTATTTTGAGGTATTATGAGATAATGATTGAAATGAGATTTTTGAGATGATTTGAGAATACGGGATATATTGATTTAGTGATAAGATGGCGTTTCGAGGAATTATATGGTTTAATTGTTTTATAAATGTTTTAGTAATGCGGTATTTTAAATCTTTCTTGATATATATGATTTGAAATTATATGATGAGGATTTTGATATGGTATTTTGAGTTCGCGCTTTAGTTGTTTTGAAACACTTTCACCTACCCTACGCCGTTGTCACAGACTATGGCCTCCCGTACGCCTGATGTCGTTGAGGATATTCTTAATTCACCGGTATTCCCAGCACAGTTCACCATGGCTCCTGATGATCTTTACTAGGTTGCCATGCATTCAGCTACTGTGTCACCGACAGCTTCTACTTCAGCACCGTCTGCTGCATCTACGCAGGGACCCCCATCTTCTCTAGGGCTCCCTGGTACATCGAGGCCGCTTACTCTTCATCAGGCTTTGGCTCGTGTGGCTCCACGCTTTGCCCACCAAGCTACGACACGTATGTCAGTACGCCCTACTTCACCACCTTTACAGATTGATGCCCACTCTCTTCTGTCAGAGGCACCACCTACATCATTGTGTCGTCGTCCTAGATCACCTACCCCATCTCCACATGGTTCACCTATTAGGAGACGACGATTGATGACGTACTCTTCCGAGGAGGAGGAGGAGGAGTACGAGGGTGAGGATGAGGCTGATGACCCACAGGAGGCTGAGCAGGGTGATGATGATGACCCTGAGGAGGAGGATGACCCTCAAGAGGAGGAGATGCCTGATGATGATGATTTGTTAGTGCCGCCAGCTCAGGCTGAGGAGCCTGATTCACCTATACATCCGATTGAGCCTCTTTCACCTGATCATCCATTTTTGTTTGAGTTGCCACCTGGTAGTCCCGTTGAGTCGGATGCACCTTCTGAGATTTCTGCTAAGCATGCAGAGTTAGGTGAGACTGGTAGGATGTGGGCTCAGATTACTGATCTTGGTGAGAGAGTTACACGTTGACTGAGCGGATCGATAGGGTGACCGTTGAGTTCATTGGGGAGTTGAGGATTGACATGGTTACGGCTGAGAGGAGAGTTACTGAGATGAGGAGAGGTTTGATGGAGATTCATGAGCAGATCGAGAGTTTACAGCGAGGTTTTATTACAGCTCGAGAGGCAGACCGCAAGTTATGGCAGAGGAATGCCGAGCTGGAGAAGGATGTGGCTGACCTCAAGAGAGACAGCGACACCCATAGTGTGGAGTTAGGATCACTATGGAGAGAGCTTGAGGCAAGAGTTGAGAGGCCTCCGCCAGCAGCGTGGCTAGATGTTTGAGTTATATTGTCTTGTTGCTTTCTACACTGAGGAGTGTTCGGTTAGAAAAGCTAGTTATCCTATTCTGATGTATTTTCCGTTCAGTATTCGTCTCGTTTGGAACGATTAGTATATTTTGTGTTTTCTGGTAGTTGGAACGATGTTAGATCTCTATTGTATGGTTGATGGTTATTATTATATGGTATTATGTGGTTTTTGGATGTTATGGAAATTGAGTCCCTATTCGCTTTATTGGTGTCTTGTGGTGTATTGTTGATATTCTTTCCATGACTTGGCTTCGTTGATTTAATTCTTGTTGAGCATATGATAAGTTCTATCGGAGACTCATGAACCTTGTATGATGTTTCAGATCAATGGCCCCACGACGAAACCCTGTTAGAGCTACCAGAACTGGTCCTGCAGTGACTACCCCTGGTCGCCGAGGAAGCCGTCCTACTCGAAATGTTGAAACCCCTACTCCTGACAACCTGGACACTAATAACCGCAACAACAGGAATCAAAATGTTGATGTTCAGGGAGACAATGATCATGTTCCACTTAACACACCAACTGTGGATCAAGCAATGATCAATCAACTTGTGGAGCAACGAGTTGCTGAACTACTAGCTGAGTCAAATCATTCCAACAATTCTGCTGGAACATTTCCACCTGTTCGTGCTAATGGATGTCACTACAAGGAGTTTAAAATTTGTGGACCCATTGAGTTTGGTGGAACTGAAGGAGTGGTCTACTTCGTCAGGTGGATAGAGAAGACTGAGTCAGTGTTTAATGTTAGTGGTTGTGCGAAGACTGCAAAGGTAAAGTTTGCTTCTTTTACTTTCAAGGATGAAGCTTTAACTTGGTGGAACAATTACCGAAATTCGGTTGGGAGTGATGTGGCTTATGCTATGACTTGGGAGCAATTTAAGTCCTTGCTGATTCAAACTTATTGCCCAAGAAATGAGGTTAAGAAGCTGGAGATTGAGTTTTGGAATCACAAAGTGAAGGGTACTGATATGGCGACTTACAATCGTCGTTACCAGGAGTTGGCTTTGCTTTGCCCAGACATGGTTAGAACTGAGACTCAAAAGATTGAGCGGTATACCGATAGGTTGCCTATGGCTACAAGGAATGTGTGATTGCTGCTAGACCTGCAAATATCCATGAGGCAATCACAATTGCTCAACAACTAATGGATTCGTTGGAATTGGAAGGAGCTGATAAGGATAAGAATGGAAAGAGAAAGAGAGACCAGCACTCTAAGGGTAATGATCACCGAAACAAGCGACAAGCTAAAGCTTATGCTATTGGGGATAGAAATAAGAAGAACTACAATGGTGATGCACCCAAGTGTGGTCGTTGCCACAGGAATCATACAGGACAATGTACTGTGATTTGTCAAAATTGCACAAGGAGAGGACATGTAGCTAGGGATTGTAGAGCACGACCCCTTGCTATGGTTCAAGCTGCTCCTGAAGTGAGAAGTAAGGCAGACGGTACTTGTTATGGATGTGGAAAGAAGGGACATTATAGGAATGAGTGTAGGGAATCGTGGAACCGAGGAAATCAAGGATCGGGTGGTAATGGGTACAATCATGGAAACCGTGGATCTGGAGGAAACCATGGACGACAAGATAATGGGGACCAACGTGTGGAAGCTGGAGCTGCTCATGGGAGAGTGTATGCACTCGGGAACGAGAGAGGAGAAGATCCGAACGTCGTTACTGGTACGTTCCTTCTCAATAATCGTTATGCTTCCATACTATTTGATACTGGTGCCGATAGAAGTTTTGTGTCCACTACGTTTGCACCCTTACTAAAGAAACCCCCGATGGCCTTAGGAATTGGGTATGATGTAGAGTTAGCAAATGGAAACATAGAAAGGATTAATACTATCATTCGCGGTTGCACGTTAAATTTCTTGAATCACCCTTTCAACATAGATCTTCTACCCGTCACGTTAGGAAGTTTCGATGTAATCATTGGTATGGATTGGTTGTCGAAGTATCGTGCTCACATACTTTGCGATGAGAAGATCGTGCGTGTGCCTTACGGAAATGAGATTCTAAATATACTAGGAGATCGAAAAGGTTTGAGGAACCCATCCCGGTTAGCAGTCATTTCTTGCACTAAGCTACCAAAGCTAATGGAAAAAGGATGTTACATTTTCTTAGCTCAAATCTCTAAGAAAGGAGGGAAGGAGAAGAAGGAAAGGTGCATTGGAGATGTGCCTATAGTTCGTGATTTTCCTGATGTATTTCCCGATGATTTGCCAGGAATCCCGCCTACTAGACAAGTGGAGTTTCAGATTGAGTTGATACCTGGTGCCGCACCCGTGGCACGAGCGCCTTATCAACTTGCACCCACCGAACTGGAAGAATTGTCGAAACAATTGGCGGAGTTAGCCGAAAAAGGATTTATAAGACCAAGTTCTTCCCCTTGGGGAGCCCCGGTCTTATTTGTGAAGAAGAAGGATGGATCGTTTCGTATGTGTATTGATTATCGAGAGCTGAACAAGTTAACGGTGAAGAATAGATACCCGTTACCGAGGATCGACGACTTGTTCGATCAGCTCCAAGGATCGAGTGTGTATTCGAAGATCGATCTGAGATCAGGATATCATCAGCTTCGAGTTCGTGAGGAAGATATTCCGAAAACGGCTTTCAGAACCCGTTACGAGCATTACGAGTTTCAGGTGATGCCGTTTGGGTTGACTAACGCACCGACGGTATTCATGGACCTCATGAATCGGGTGTGTAAGCCTTATTTAGATAAGTTTGTGATTGTGTTCATTGACGATATTTTAATCTACTCGAAGAGTGAGAAAGAGCATGAGGAGCATCTAAGACTTATTTTAGAATTGCTCAGGAGGGAGAAACTGTATGCTAAGTTCTCCAAATGTGAATTTTGGATTCCGACAGTACAATTTCTGGGTCATGTGATTGATAGACAAGGAGTTCATGTAGATCCTGATAAGATTGAAGCGATTAAAGATTGGGCTGCACCTACGACCCCAACAGAAGTTCGTCAATTTTTGGGTCTAGCCGGTTATTACCGAAGATTCATTGAGGGATTTTCGAAGATAGCAAAACCGTTGACCAAATTGACACAAAAGAGTGTTAAATATGAATGGGGAGATAAGGAAGAGGAAGCATTTCAGTTACTTAAGGAGATGTTGTGTAGTGCTCCTATCTTGGCGTTACCTGAAGGTAACGAGGATTTCGTCGTCTATTGTGACGCTTCTCATAAAGGTTTGGGAGCTGTGTTAATGCAACGAGAGAAGGTAATAGCTTATGCTTCCCGACAGCTCAAGAAGCACGAGAAGAACTACACCACCCATGATTTGGAGCTAGGTGATGTGGTATTTGCCTTAAGGATATGGAGACATTACTTGTACGGAACCAAGTGTGTTGTGTTTACTGACCACAAAAGTCTACAACACATCTTGAATCAAAAAGAGCTCAACATGAGACAACGACGTTGGATCGAGTTGCTAAGCGATTATGATTGCGAAATTCGCTACCATCCTGGTAAAGCAAACGTTGTTGCTGATGCTCTTAGTCGAAAGGAGAGGATACCTCCATTACGAGTTAGGTCATTGGGAATGACTATCGTATCACCTGCTCAGAGCATAATTGGAATGGCTGAAAATGAGAAAGGATTTGTTAAGCGTTCTGATGGAGTATTATGTTTCGGAGATTGGATTTGGGTACCATTATGTGGAGGAATTCGAGAGTTGATTATGCATGAGTCGCATAAGTCAAGATACTCTATTCATCTTGGATCTGACAAGATGTACCAGGATTTGAAAAAGCTATATTGGTGGCCAAACATGAAGGCAGATATAGCGTTGTACGTTAGTAAGTGCTTGACATGTTCTAAGGTTAAAGCCGAACATCAAAGACCGTCAGGATTATTGACGCAACCAGAACTCCCGGTTTGGAAATAGGAGCGGATCACAATGGATTTTATTACCAAATTACCAAAGACAGCTAGCGGTTGTGACGCTATCTGGTTAATTGTGGATCAATTGACTAAGTCTGCTCATTTCCTGGCAATTAGTGAAGATGATAGTGTCGAAAAACTTGCGAAGTTGTATGTGAAGGAAATTATTTCTCATCATGGAGTTCCGATATCGATTATATCTGATCGCGATAGCCGCTTTACGTCAGCTTTGTGGCGATCACTTCAAACCGCTTTGGGGACGAGACTTGATATGAGTACTGCATATCATCCCCAAACCGATGGACAAAGTGAGAGGACTATTCAGACTTTGGAGGATATGCTTCGTGCATGTATAATAGACTTTGGTAAAGGCTGGGAGAAGTATCTACCCCTTGCGGAATTCTCCTATAATAATAGCTACCACACAAGTCTTAAAGCTGCACTTTTTGAAGCTTTATATGGCCAAAAGTGTCGTTCGCCTATTGGTTGGGCTGAAGTTGGAGATAGCCAACTCACAGGCCCCGAACTTATTTTGGAGACTACTGAGAAAGTAACGCAAATTCGAGATCGATTGCAAGCAGCTAGAGATAGGCAGAAAAGTTACGCCGATCAGAGACGTAAACCCCTAGAATTCCAGGTTGGAGACAAAGTGATGCTGAAAGTCTCGCCTTGGAAAGGTGTGATACGTTTCGGGAAATGTGGGAAACTCAACCCCCGCTACATTGGACCATTTCTTATTTTGGAAAGAATTGGGCCCGTGGCTTATCGGTTGGAATTACCACATGAACTGAGTAAAGTTCACGATGTGTTTCATGTTAGTAATTTGAAGAAGTGTCTTTCTGATGAGACGCCGGTCTTACCGATGAAAGATATCCGTGTTGATGAGAAACTAAACTTTGTGGAAGAGCCGAATGAGATATTGGACCGAGAGATTAAACGACTCAAGAGAAGTCGCATTCCGCTCTTCAAGGTTCGTTGGAATTCCCGACATTGACCGGAATTTACGTGGGGACGTGAGGACGAGTTTCGAAAGAGATATCCGAAGCTTTTCACTTCGTAGATGGATTGTTCTGAGAGAAACCCGGGACGGGTTTCTTCTGAGACTGGGAGGATGTGACAACTGGCAAATTAAGGAGCCATTTTGAGAACCCGCATTACGTTAAAGTTCGTTTATAAATTTTTATTTGGAATTTTATTCGTAACGAACTTGTAAGACCTATTTTATGGTTGATCATATTTAAAATCGTTATGGGATTTGAGATTTATTTAATGATTCGATATGGAATTATACGTGGTGATTTATTTTGAAATTTCTCATTTGGCACTACGTTGACTCCGGCACTAGGATAACCTAACAGAAGTTTTATGTCTTGATTTTACGAGTTCGACAATATATATTTATTTATGGAACGTTTCGCGAGATATTAAACGTTTTGAAATGAGTTTCGGGTTTTGGTCCGTGTAATTTACACTCACTCATATTACCTATAATACTAATAATAGTATTATTATTATTATTATTATTATTATTATTATTATTATTATTATTATTATTATTATTATTATTATTATTAAAAACAATTATTTTTTTAGAGTAAGTATATAAAAATCGTCCTTGTGGTTACTTCACCTCACACACAACACAACACAAACCTCTCATCCTCACCACTTTTCTCTCTCTCTTTACAAACCCTAGCCGCCGCCCCTTTTAGCCGGCCACCACCATCACACCGCCACCCTCACCACGAAACTAACACCACCACATTACTCCTCATCTCATCCTCTTTCTTTTGACATATAATACGCGCTCTAAAACATCTTTTAACACCACGAAATCCTTAAAAATCCGGTCGGGTATTATTGTTTTCACTAGATCCGTAAGTTTTGGAGGTTCAAGAAGGTGAGTAGACTCGTTTTGGCACCTTGGGTGCCTCGATATGGTACTAAACCCGTGGGTACACGGAAGATCTTTATGGGTATCAAATTAAAATGGTTGGAAATTAATGTTTTTGATATTGAAATGAGTTTGGTATCCGGGTTTAATGGTGATTTCATGGGGTCGAGTGAACCGTGAGCCTTGGGCTCACGGCTTGATGTGGGTACGAGCCCTATGGCTCGTTGTTTTCTTGATGATTGACCTTGGGTTATTGGATTTCATGTTTAGTTGCTATGGTGTTTGACTTGACTCGATTGAGTCATGTTTTTGGCCGAGTTGTTGTTGTTGATGTCGCGACCCAAGAGGGTCGTTTGGGCAGTTTTGTAATGCTCATTTGAGCTTATGTTGGAGACCTCATGGTCTTAGTTCGAGTCTTGGTGACTCGTGTGTGATGCCGAGACCCAAGTGGGTCATAAGGCTCGGGTTTGGCTTGGTAAACCAACCCGGAACTAGTCCCTTTTGATATTTTTATTTCCTTGATTATGGTTCATGTTGGCATTGGTATTGTTGTGGCTTTTGGATTTGGCCGAATGCTCTTGTTGGGTCGAGACCCTTTGTGGTCTCAACAATGGATATAATGTGATCTTTGAGGAGTTGTTGACGAATGGTAATGTGGGGACCGATTGTGAGACGGTCACTTAGATTGACGGAGATAGGTTAGTCGGGTGCCGTAGTCGGACCCTATTGTTGTAGCACGTGTATTGGGATTGATTTGGACGGAGTTGGATTGTTTACTTATGACTTGCTTATGTTATCTTTGGACTTGGACAATGAGCCGAGAGTGATGACTCGGACATGTGACCATTTCGTATGACTCGATAATTATTTATAATTAAAACGCGAATAATAAAATTCGTAATAATATTATTGGTAATATAAACGTTTATATAAATATATAGATGTGAATAACGTATATATAAATATACAAATGCGTATATTAATAATAACAAGATCACGAGTAATATTATAACAATAACGCGACTAAATATATTATGCTACGAGAGTAGAGTAATATTATTGGAAGCGTTATTATGAATAAATATTATAAATGACGAGGAATTCTTGACGTTGAATAAATATTAAATAAAATAATATCTTTTATATAACGAGGAAAACTATCGAGTTATACGGGGTTGTGGTCACTTGAGTCCAAGTGGGTTATTATTTGTGACTTTTGTGTTGTCACGGATATATGACGATTAATATAGACATTTTCTATAATTAAATAACTTATTTAATCGATAGGTTAAACCGAGTTATTTGGCTATATAAAATGGGTATATTAATGGGCATCGTATCCCACGACGCCCATTGGTTGTGGTACATTTATTAGGATAATAAATTACTATATATATATCGTGAAATCTGGCCAATTTGACGATGTATATAAGGAATTTATTAGACTAAGATATATACCATATAGTATTTTTGTGCTATGTGCTTTAGGTTGGGTGTAATCTTGGAACGGTATATTACGTAAATAAATATGGGGGATTACTAAATCGACGGATTTGATAAACTTCGATGATTTATTTAAATAATATATTGGGCTAATATTAGACCTATAGATTGTTTTATTATTCTGTTCGTGTGACTTCTTGGTTTGTTTGTGCCGACCCACCACCCGTATGGATACCAAACGTCAAACTCCAAACTAATACGAGAAATGGATTTTCGGAAAATAAAAATAGAATACGTTCGGGTTTGGGAATATTCGATTTCGAGGAAATGATTTCTGAACGAGTTGATATTGTTAGGTCGTGCCGAGTCCGTAGTTGCCGTCTTTTGAGTTACTATACGTCTTACTTCTACCGATTTCTTATTGCTGATTTCTGGACTTGAGGTGAGTCATAGCACCACTTTTTTTTCTTAAACTATGTTTTCAATACTTGGGGTGAGAAACGTGCAAATTATTTATGTGGCCTATTATCGCTTTTATATTCTTTTCAAAACTTGCTATGCGTATAAAACTAGGAAGAGCGAGGCCTAACCTAGAGTTAGGTAAGCTAAACAACGAGGCCTAGACTAGATCTAGGTAAGTTGTACATGTCGTATCCTTACGCATGTTGGGTATGTCGTATCCTTACGCATACGTATTGATTTGATTATTTGACTATAGTGTGAACCTATAGGTTATTAATACTTCGGAGGTTATCCGAGTATTTATGATATTGCGGGGGTTACCCGAATATTTATGTTGGAGCGGAGGGTATCCGCAGGTTTGTTACGGAGGGTATCCGTGTATTATGTTGGAGCGGAGGGTATCCGCAGGCTGTAGTGAATCCCTAGTATAGCTAGCAAGCGTTTTGCGTATATGTCCACTATATTGAATTATGAATTTAAACCTATGATCTCACCAGCGAAAGCTGACTTTTAGCACGTTTTCTCAGGTAATTAAGTGATGATTTGGATGCATGGATTGGAAGGCTCGGCTAAGGCACCTGGTTTATTGATCTATTTTTCTAAAACTCTGATATTAAATTGTGGACCTATGTTTATTACTTTTGGGCCTGACTCTGAATGATGTTGGGATAAATGTAAACTTTAAAACCCCGTTTTGGTTGTGTTTTTCTTATGTTTACTTTATCTCGTTCTTTTATGTCTTGTGTTGGATACCAATCCCTGTAACACCCCGAAAGCTTGTTGAGTCTTCCGCTGTACCAAATTTTGGGGGTGTTACACTAAGCCCCAAATATAAAGCATCATCTCTGATACAAATGCTTAAACCAATTATGTCTAATTGCCTCTAAAATAAACTATAGACACCATTGAACAAAAAACACGAAACACCAATAGCCTTTACTGCTATATATATGTCTTGTGCACCCAATATCTCACTTGCAGCTTTACATGTTGATCCTTGTGGACATCAACGAGAATCATACATTATTGACTACCAAAGAATAAGCTAAATGTATTAACCAAAAAAGGTGAGAAGTGAAAGATTACTAATAAGTATTTACCTTAAACACATATAAAAAAATGTGGCAATAAGTTTAGTGTACCAAGTGATTCTCCGATGTACTATCTCAAATGGCATAGCAATGAGACTAAAGCGCATAAATAATGCATTTCATTAAAACATCTAAGAAATACACTTTATAAATTTTGTAATTTCATGTTGCATTCGGTTGATACAAAACACAACCTCCAACTTACCCGTGAATAAGTAAATGGGTCAAAAACGCAACCTCTACTTTGTTGCAATGTAGATGGTTTGAGCTAAACAGAAACATGTTAATGGGAAATCATTAAAGCAATCTATCAACGTCTCATTATGCGCATAGACAATGATGTGCAATCTAAACAAACAATGGTAATAATCATTTTTACCTATCATTCAAGTTTTTCTTTCAATACTTTAAGATCTTTCAATACTTTAAGATCGAACCTTGAATTCCTCTTATACTGTGACACCACCACAAGAAGGGATACATAACAAATGTAAATTAGGAGATAATTGCCGATTTGAAGACTCTTTGAAAAAAAACGCACTGCATAGATCGATTGGCATCGATTCAACTGCTTAGGGTTGACGAATCTGGTTAAGCAACAAAACCAATGGCATTCAGCAGACTTGTTAGGGTTATTGAATCAAATAATATATATATATATATATATATATATATATATATATATATATATATATATATATATATATATATATATATATAAACTTACAATCGATCCCGAAAATAGGTTTGGCGTGTGTGATATATTAGCTTGATTGATTGACTTTTTTTTATTTAGTTTGAATTGGCCCAATGATTCGGTTACAATAGTTTGAATGAATGATTATTTACCAAGAATAGGAGCCGTGAATTGATTTTTTTTGGCCCAATGATTCGGTTACAATAGTTTGAATTGTAACTTACACTAAAAGAAAATATAAAAAAATCTCACCTACCCTGGGACACGTGTCAAAAATATATGATAATCGCTCAAGATTTTTGGAGCGACCTTCTCCTATCGGGCATTTAGAGAATTTAGATTTTTTTGGCACATGTAGGGGTGGAAATGAGTCGAGCCGCTCGTGAAGAGCTTGAGATCGGATCGATAAAAAGCTCAAACGAGCCGAGCCTAAACGAGCTCGAGCCTAAGTTGCAGCTCGTTTATTAATCAAGCTCGAGCTCGAGCTTTACATACAAAGCTCGTTTAGGCTCGCGAGCCTAAATGACATTATGATATTTTAAGTATTAAACATATATACGAGTCGAGCTCTAACTTATTAACGAGCTCAATAAAGATATATTACGAGCCGAGCTGTACCTCGAGCCAAGCTTTACTTTTCATGGTCAAATTGTATAAATGAGCCGAGCTCGAGCCTATATAACATACCACGAGCCGAGCTTAAAAATTAAGGCTCGAAACGAGCTCGAGCTTTTAAAAAATTAAACGATCTGAGCTCGAGCTCCACCCTAGGCACATAGGGTAAGTGCTTTTTTACCTTTAAGGCATTTAAAGAAATAACTCGATAATTAATGGGAGGACAAAGAAAAAAGCTATCAAATTAAATGGTTTTTAAAAAGTTAGGATTTTTAGTAATATCGAAATATATGATTGGTATTCCTTAATTATAATTATTATTAATTGATACGAACCACGAGCCGAGCTTAAAAATTAAGGCTCGAAACGAGCTCGAGCTTTTAAAAAAAAATAAACGATCTGAGCTCGAGCTCCACCCTAGGCACATAGGGTAAGTGCTTTTGTACCTTTAAGGCATTTAAAGAAAAAACTCGATAATTAATAGGAGGACAAAGAAAAAAGCTATCAAATTAAATGGTTCTTAAAAAGTTAGGATTTTTAGTAATATACAAATATATGATTAGTATTAATTAATTATAATTATTAGTAATTGATACGAACCATACACTTGAATATATAATAACAATCCAAACATGCAAAAACCACATTTAGATAGTATATGACAAAGGTACATGTTACTTCCTTAGTCGATGTGGGATGTAAGATTGTTGTAACTTTCAACCCTTTTACATCGTTAGTGTCAAGTCACTAAGTTTGGCCGCTACATAACGCGGATACTATAATAGTATTACATAAAAAGAAAAGGATTTATATTATTTCAACCAACTAACAGATTTCTGTAATACAAAATCACTTGATCGAACGAGAATTAAAATCACTAAAACCTCATCAGAAAGAAGCAATTTATTCATTGTATCTTTGGTTATATAGATAAAAGATCTTTATACTTGTCCATGCTAAAGGAGACACTTGCGTAAACAACGTGGAGGAGCAAACACATAAATGCAATATATCAAATAAAAATTATTTATTTAAAGTGTAATCAATAATTGTTGTTTATTAAACAGTTATGCCATATTAGGATATGTCAAATTATTATTACTAATTCCATGATAACGACAAGACATGACTTATACGATCATAAGGTGCGTACATATGAATTAGATTATTAGAAAACAAATGCCAGTTTTGACTTGTTTTTCTTTGCAGAATTTTTAATACGACTTGCAAGATCACGCAACTAATTAATATAACGTTATTGCTTTCAATTTATGTACTTGTTTTTTTCAAGGCATATGCATTCAAATGTGTTGCATGTTTCTGAACTATGTGACATAGTCCAACTCCTAACTAAATTAAAATGTGCAAGCCGGATATTGCAATAACCTGACCAAACCAATAGTGAAAGGCGATTCGTTTAGAGCTAATAAACTAATTAGTCAGCGTTTGGTTTGTGATCGTGAATCAATATATACTTGTGTTTGACACTAACTTGATTATATCGAGTGTGATAAGATAAAAAAAATATTATATTTGATTTAATTTTTAGATTAGAGATTGACATGTCGTGTGGTGATGATTTTAACTAATTGACAGTAAAGATATCTTAAAAAAAAAAAAAAAAAAAAAAATGATTAATCTAACTTGTATTGTTAAATTTAAAATAATGTTATAATTTAATTGGTAGATAAAATTTACATTTAAGTTCAAAATATTATAAAAATGTATAATCCTAAATTTTATATAAAAAATACCTAAAAAATGTTTACATTAGTTATAAAATGAAAAATAATGTTTTTGTTTAAAAGACAATTAAACAAGTAGATCGTGAAAAATCCAATTAGTACAATTTATGTTCAAACAACTTTAGTGCAACTTATGTTAAGAAGTTCTTAAAAAGTTAAGATTTTTAAAAGTATTCATATATAAACATTAGTTTCACTAATTTTAATTATTATTAATCAACTCATTGTGCATATATGAATATATACTAACAATCTTGACATGCATGAACTACATTTGGAGGGTATATAACAAGGGTGCATGTTACTTCCTTAGTCGATGTGGGATGTAAGATGTAGATTTTGTTAAAATAAGGTATAAGAGCATGTGATAAGTTGACGGTGAGTTAAGTTTCAACTCACTGCCACATCAGCGTCACATCAGCTTTAAAATTTTAACCTTAACTTTTGACTTTTCACCATGGTAACATAACTCACCTATAACTCACCTTAACTCACCTTCACCTCAATTATTTTCAATTTCAACCCTACACTTTAACAAATACTTCATTTATTTAAAACTATAACATTAATTGTTAAACATATTACAATACAAAATTAAAACATAAATATTACATTACAAAAAATATGAAATTTTAAAACATAAATATTACAAACACTTATTCATCGTCCTCGGAACCATCTTCTTCATTTCGACTTTGAAGACGTTTTCGCCAAACATGCTCCATAAGGTCTTTTTGGAGTTGAGTATGCATACCTAGGTCGTGTATTTCTCTATGTATGCGACGTTGGGCTTTACATATGTCGATCCATCTGTCTCGGCTAAATCGTGGTGTCGGATCCACCCACCTTTCCGTATACTCACGTAGTGCAAACTTTTGATCTTTTAAGATCATGTTACGCAAAATTATGCAAGTATACATTATTCTTTGTAACTTGACAACTTCTAGTGCACGTGCCGGTTGTCGTAGTATACCCCAACGTCCTTGAAGCACCCCAAAGGCACGTTCGACATCCTTTCGTGCACTTTCTTGCTTCCTTTTAAAGTAAGCATGTTTGTCGTCAATGGTTGCCGAGAAGGACTTGACGAAAGTTGACCACCATGGGTAAATTCCGTCATCTAAGTAATAACCCCATTCATAACGATGTCCATTTATCATATATGGTGCTCTTGGGTCTTCGTTAGCAAGGATGTCATCGAATAACAGAGAGTTATCTAAAACAATAATATCGTTATTCGCCCCCACCATCCCAAAAAATGCATGTCAAATCCATAAATCTTGCGAAGCAACAACTTTAAGCATTATGGTGGGGTATTTTTTAAAACCGCTACCATATTGCCCTTGCCATGCAACCGAACAATTTTTCCACTCCTAATGCATGCAATCAATGCTACCAAGCATGCCCGGAAAACCATATTCACGCTCATGTTTTTCATAAATAGCCTGAACGTCGGACCATGTTGGTTTTCTTAGAAACTCCGGCATAAACAAGTCCATAATGCACTTGTTAAAATTATCAAGACATACACGTGCAATACGCTCACCCATTTGCGAATACTCATCAAGTGCATAGGGTGCGTTGCCGTATGCCAATTGGCGTATGGCAGCTGTACACCTCATAAGCGTACTAATACTTTGTCGACCCGTAGCATCGGGTCCTTTGTTCATGAATTTAAAATGATCTGGAAGAGGATCGGAATAATAAGACTGAATACCTTCAACTATTCAAGAAATAATTTCCGGCGCATACGAAACCTTCTGCGAAAATTTCGGTGCGAATACTTACACCGTTGATAAAAGTAGTCACTACTGTGTACGCATAGATCGTTACATAAATGTTTCATTATGCATTAATATCACTAAATATTTGGTATATATTTTGGTTGAACAAATAATTTGACTTTGGTTAACATATTTGATGTTGAGGATCATGTTGTTTAAATTTAACCATTGATAATAGTATGTAACGAGCCATGAAAAAAAAAATCTTTTTGATATCTTTATTTAAACTTTAGAGAGAAGTTACATGTATTGTTGCTATAAGTACAATCTCGTGTATTTATTTTTATCTCAAAATAACCCTTGAAACCATGTCTTCATTTTAATTTTATATAATCTTCTGAATAATAAATAATCGTGTGCACAATATTCACATATTTGTAGATATTCATCAAATGCATCAGGTCTTGAACCATATGCCAACTGACGTATGACAAAGTGCATTTCATAATAGGCTTAATACTCATTTACCCCGTGCAATCGGGTCAGAATCTAAAGAAATTAAAATGTTTAGCAAGAGTATCATAAGTATAAGCAGATATACCTTTGACTATTTTTAAAAATAGTTTCCGGCTCATATGATATCTACGCCTAAAATAGTACTTCGGATATTTTGGATTATCACCAAAATAGTCGGCCATCAAATGTTTTCCTGCATCATCCCGTTCACGATTTATCAAATTACACGAGCGTGAACTTTCAGCTTTTTGTTATTGCAACGATTGGTGATACTAATAAGCTTTCATCAAAAGCAAATAGTCACTTTCATCTTTGGATTCGTATACACCATTAATGTTCAAAGTTTACAATATTTGATTTTGTTTTGAGTATTTGGTAGAGAGAATAAAAAAAGTTGCGTAAATGTAGTATGATGGTGAAATAAAAAAAATTATAAAAAACAAAATTAAAAAATAAATAAAGCTAACCGTTGGAGGCCCAACGGTCAAATTTTCAAACGTTCTCCTTTTTGGCTCAAGCAAAAGAATTTATGTTGGCTTTAGCGCCGGCGAGTCTCGCCGTCGCGGTATGGTGGCGTTGTTGTGGCGTAATGCCACGTAGGATGGCGCCGAGCAAATATGACAATACCTAGAGCGTTAATGTAAAATATTGAATTACAACGTTGCTAACCAACTAACCCAATTAACTAAAGATGCAATCAAAATAAAATAAACTAAACTTAAACTAAATTATGGCGAAAACAATAATGAGATAAAATATGTTTACTTAGATTTCACTACTCCTTAGCTATCTTTTACAGGTTTATTAGTTTGTTACAATTGTATGGATGACGGGTTATATTCCTTAATACTATTCGTAGAGCTGTGTACGATCTTCCCTAACTCTATAAGCTTCTACCTCTTCCTATGTCGAGCTGACTACTAGCTCCTAACATGGCTTCATTAATAGTTACCTACGCATTAAATATAACCAATATATTGTAGTACACATCCGATCATGTTTCTTAAGACGTTCAGGCAAGTTACCAATTGGAAGTCTGCCAGTTTTCTTAAGCCTAACATCGAATTCATTCATCCACAACAATTATAAACAAACAACCAACCCATAATCAATATCTAAGTTTCATTACATCTAAGCAAACACGAAAAAAACCTAGCCTAGCATGTTAAAGAGAAGACAAGCGTAAGATATAATCAAACAACACATAGACATATTGAATGATTTGATGAAAGACTTATCTTCAATTAAGCATGGATGAAACAAAGGGTTGAAACCCTTAAAATATCTGTAAATTCGTCTAGGGTTTACTCCCTTTAAAGTTGCACACAATTAATGAAAACTAGAAAACTATATATAGAGTTTGTATCCTGACGGCGTCAAGAAATAGGTGTGACGCCGTCAACTCGCCGCCAAAATAAACTCATATTGCCTAGATCCACTTCTGACGCCGTCACTCTTTATGGACTTTGGACCGTCTCTCTTTGCATTTACACGTGACGACCTTGACACATTAATACGTGACGCCGTCACGAGCTCTTCAGAAAACATTCTGGCGCGTCACGTGTAATTGATTTATCCACCCCTTTGTCAAGTCATGACGCCGTCACTAGTAACCTGTGACGCCGTTAAGTGCAATTTTCAGCATGATTTTGAGACTTTGTCGTTTTCTTCACTTTTTCGCTCCAAAAACGTTCAAAATGCTTCATTTTGTAAAATTTCTATCAAAAGTATCTAAAATGACAAAATGAACGATTTAGGACAATATTTGATCAAATAATCTCGACTTTAGCCTTAAATGACCCCTAAAAAACGGTACACTTTTCGCTTCATCAATTCCCTCACTTGATGTAATTGGATTGTTTGAATTACAATGACATTGTAAACCGAATAGCCTACGTAATTTAATTTGAATTACAATTACATCAATTATGCGAAACAAACAGTCTATATATGTAATGTAATCAAATTACAATTATATTCAATTACGCCGGATTATAACGAACCAAACGGGGCCTAAAACTTTATTATCCTAAAGAAACAATTAATTCATTTGTATATTTCTTATGTTTTAATAGAATCGTTTATTGTCTTTGATAATAGATAAAAGAGCTTATACTTATCCATATATACATGCAAAAGAGACACTTTTGAGTAAACAGCGTGAAGGAGCAAACACATTTTTAGAAACGCCGTTCCGTTTGTTAGCCGTTGTCTTTAAAGTGTAATCAATAATTGTTGCTTATTGCTAGTAAACAGTTATGCCACAGTAGGATATGTCAAAATTATGAAGTATTTACTAATTCCATGATAACCACAAGACATGACTTATACGATCATAAGGTGCGTACATATTAATTAGAAAACAAATGCGAGTTTTGACTTGTTTTTCTTTGCAGAATTTTTAATACGACTTGCAAGATCATGCAACTAATTAATACGGAGTATAACGTTATTGCTTTCTATTATATACTTTTTTTTAATTATTATTTATTTATTATTTATTTTTCAAAGCATATGCATTCAAATTAGTTGCATGTTTGTTGCAACTGTAAGGTATAACTATCAAAGAGTGTAAAACAGGAATACATTTCATCTCTAGAATTTGTAACGCATGTGCTTCCGCATCTATAAATACATAATACGACACTTCTAAATGGTTAAGTGAAACAAACGTATAGATTTAAAAAAACGTTCTTGTTGGGTTAACTAATACTTCTTTTAATTTGGTTGTTAGATAAGTTGATTGAACAATCCAGCAACCTTAACATCATATCCTATTTCTAGTTATATATATCACTCACCACTCACCATAATTAAGTTAGAGAATTGACAATACTTCTAGTTTGTTTATGATTACATAAGTGTAATCGATAACGTGATGCGTTCTTCCTTCTATTTTTACATTACCGCCGATGAAAAACGCCAATAATGTAAACATAGTCGAAAGAATTCATGGTGTTTTGCACGAATTCAGTGTTATATTTCTAGTTTGCTGATTATGTAGGTGTTTCTATAATGTACATAAAGAGATTTATTTATTTATGTTTACATAATTTGGCATGCATGTATCTAGCCATGCTTAAGTAGGTATTCACATTTGCTAAATTAGATAAATAATTGACATATCTAGTCTCTTTGTAATATCTACTATCTAGTGTCTCTTTGTGTGGAAAAACACAAAATTCTATAAGAAAAGAATAATTAAGAATTCTCTCCCAATCGGACAATTTCTCTTTAGCCACGACTTTGAGCCTTTTAGCCACGACGACTAAAACTCCCAATTCTTGTAAGTAATCATATATATAAGCTTGACACTCTGCTTAGAAATTACACCACCAAAAACATACATACACGTATTAATGGTAGACATAAACCTCCCAAAGGCTCTATCCCAATCACTACCATCACCACCACCACCACGATTTCAGTCGTCACATAGTAAATCAAACATGCCCATGCTATACTACGGCCTCGTGGTAGTAGCCACGGCAGCCCTCGTCCTAGCCATCTACAACCTCGTAATTGTACGTTGGTGTGCCAATCAATACCGTCGATCACGTGAACCCAATAATCCACACTTTGCTAGTCACAGGAGACCCTCTACAAGCCGAAACAACAACATGTCATCATCGCTAACACCTTCTACCCTCTCACGTGGTGGTTCTACCATAGGTTTAACGTCGAGTTTTAGATATAAAAAGGGTATTATTGAAGATGCTAACAATGATAAAGCTGATCAGATGGATATTGATATCGAGTGTTCGGTTTGTTTATCAGTTTTCGAAGAAGGTGAAGAGGTTAGGAAGCTGCCAAGATGTAACCACTCGTTTCATGCTTCATGTATAGATATGTGGTTATACTCTCACTTTGATTGTCCGTTATGCCGTGCTTCGGTGGTGGACACGTCAGAGTCACCACCACCGCAGCACAGGCATACGGACTCTGAACATTCAAGAGATAATTTGTTAGTTAGCTCTTCTGTGTAAATTATACGAGAATTGTTTCTTCTTCTTCTTGTTTTGATTGTTTTAGATAAGTATATTTTTGTTGATGAACAAAATATGGACGGAAATTATTGGATTAAACAAAAAGAAAACAATGAAGTTAAGTTAATGTTGTTGAAAGGTTGGCACTCGTGGGGCCTTATCTAAGAACTTAACACATCAAGATGTTACATCTTTTGTTTTTTCTTACGTATGTTTTTGTATATATCCCATCCTATTTTAATTTTAATATTAGATACATTTAATTATAACATTATATTTACAAACCTTACTAATTTCATCAAAATCTTATATCGTCTGATGAAATATAAGCTATAGATCTTTAATAAAAAGTTGTCAAGTTGTATAATAGAAGTTCTATTATAGAACATAATTGTTCAAGTTGTATGATAGCAAAAGTGCAATATAATAATATGATTAGTTATGTAGAAAAATAGAATGATCTATGGAGCATGCATGCATAAAGTCAAAGAATGAGGACAAAAGGGCCGTACGTCGACCACACATATATGCAGTCGAGATCCGAACACACACACCCACCAAACCTAACTTAACTTGTCTTGTTGTTGGTAGCTAGCTAGATTATCTATCTATCTATCTCCACACAAATTTATACTTAACTTCATTTATTTGTAAAGCATCTGGTGACTATCAACACTTTTATAACAAATGTCTAGCAATGTTTTATGTAAGTACTACGATCATACCTTATTTAACATGAGTACGTAGCAAAAGGCTTTATCGCTATGAACCATTTATAAGAGCTACATACATCTTGGCCGATCAGGAGATCTATGTGTAATTGAGAAACAAATACGTAAGTTTCACTTGTTAATTAAAGACTTGGACGGTTGGAATCTAGTCTTCAAAAGGTTTAGAGCATGAGGAGTAATAAAGCGATTCTGGCGTTATTCCTAAGTGCCACATTTTTAACTTGGTAACGCAAGTTATGACCATTTCCTAAGTTCTCATGTTACTCCTACGTTACAACTCAAGTTGGTATAGCAACTCAAGTTATAACTTGAGTTATGCCAAGTTATGACTCCCTTTGCCAAATTATAACTTGAGTTATACCAAGTTATTATGGTTTGCGTTATTTTTTTTAAAAGTGGGTCCCAAAAGGTGGTGTTATTTGGTATTATGATTTCCTGGTGCTTTTTGGTGTTATGTTATTTGGTATTGAGATGATGTGGCGCTGACGTGACGCTGAGTTATGTGATAACGTGAATTATCACTCCCCATGCTCTTAGGCTGGTGACAATGGCTCAGAAAAATCGATCATGTACATAGGTTGACCGATATTCCAAATCGGTCGAGCCACTGTGGGAAGTAAAAAGAAATCGGTCGCCGGCCATTGAAAACCAAGAATCGGTCACATTTCCAACCGATTTTGAACACACAATTAGCAATAAATATTCCCACATTCCAACCATATTCGACCGTTTGTATTTACTAAAAAAACATTTTTTTGAAACACAATTCAAACCACTTTCACCCTATAAATACAACATCAAACCCACTTTCAAACACACAATTTCAAACACAATTCAACCAAATTTTCATCAATATTCACAACGTCAAAGAAAAACACTCCACAATAAAAAAACCGACGATCCCGACTACTCCAAAATGCACCGGATATTAATTTCTCTCCGCAAAACAACTTTGAATTAACCGGTATAACACCACCACAACAACAGGGTATTCACTTTCGTCCACAATCTTTTCAATATTCATCACAACCACCACAACCCAATCAAAGTGAAAACTTGTTTTCCCTTAATCGCCAATTTGTCCCACCGCGTAATACAGATTATCACCAAGAACCAAGTGGGTCGTCTTATCGTCCTAACATGGATTTCTTGCAAAGTCCCCAATCGTATCAAGATTATTCTCCGATTCGGTCAACTAATCTTGATATGAATTTGGATGGGGAGACTATCCGACTCAACATTACTCGACCCAAGACTACCCTAGTCAAGATGTTTTTGATGGGTCAAGGTTCGGGTCACGGTTCTTACCATGGTTCTTTCGACGGTTGCATCCACGTTGGTGACGATGACGAAGACGATGTCGAAGAGACATCACCCGTCAAGCCAAAGAAGCCTTCACGACGTGCAACAAAAGCGAAGGACAAAGGCAAACAACCCAAACCGGCCAAAAAAGTCGGACCATGGACAACCAAAGAAGAGGTCACGCTTTGTAAAGGTTTCATCTATATTTTGGAAAATAACAAAAAGGGAAACACTATGAATCGGCACAAATTTTGGGAGAATGTGATAGGCTACTTTGTCAAAGAAACTGGTTCAGACCGGACATACAATTCGATCATGTGCAAATGGAAGATTAGAATTCGTCCTCCAGTTTCGAATTTTTGTGCTATTATGGATAATGTCAAGTATACGCATGGAAGTGGTGAAAATGACGATGACGACATGTCTAAAGCTCTTAAGGAATATCTTGTGCGTTACGGTCATGATTTCAATTTGGTGGAGTGTTGGGAAGTATTGAAGGGGCATGATGCTTGGAAGGAGGAGGTGCCTATGTGGAAATCAGGAGCAAGAAAGAAAGTAAAGGGTTCAACAACTACGTCGGGGTCAACACAAGGTCCCCCGAATTTTCAAGACTTGGATGATGATGATGATGATGATGATGATGATGATGATACGGAGGATGGTACTAGAGAATCATGACCACAAGGTCATGACGGGGCAAAGAAGAAATCATCCACCTCCTCCTGTCATGAAACATCAAAGAAATCATTCATGTGTGGGCTAGCATCGGACTTTTGGAAGGCAAAACTGTCAATGAAGAAGAAATGTAAAGAGCGTGAAGAGTCGTGGAAAGAATTCAAGGAATGAGAGCCAGCGATCAAAAAAAGAAAAAATGGAACTTCAACGAAAGCTAGTGGAAATCCAAGAGAACCAAAATAAAATTATGAGCATCACAAAACGGGAGCAAGACTTGATTTTCTACAATTCGGCAATCGACCCAAATTTGCCCGAACGACAACGGATGGAACTTTTGTAAATCAGGGCACAAATCAAGGAATGCTACGAGTTAGATTACTAGTTTTTAATAAGTGTTGTCATGTTTAATTTTTAGTATTGTAATGGTTTAATTCCGTATCGTTTCGTTTATATAATGTTTACGTTTTATTAATAAAATTAAAGTTTGTGTTAAAAATGTGAACTTTTTTTTTAAATGATGCTATATGAGTCATCACTGTGAAGAGAGATGTGAATATGAGTTGAGAAGAGAAAAAACTGAGGTGGCAGCCGAAAAGATGATGCAATATAGGTTGCCACTGTCACCAGCCTTATATCGTCGGAAAATTGTGACCTCTTGCACCCTTTATGTGCTGACTAGCCATTTCCCAAGAACCTAACCTGATGCAATAAACATTTGTTATCGACTTTTTGTCACGAGTTAAGATTAAACAAATAGTGTTTTTTTTAAAGGCAACATATATTAAGAGAAATCAAAACGGAACAAAGTACAAAAGAAATAGCAACCCCTACTAATCAAGAGTCAAGACAATTAAAAGGCAGGCAAAAAAAAAAAAAAAAGAAAAAAAAAAAAGAACTTACAACAAGGGCTAAACTAGAAACTGACGCAAAATATACCAAACACATGACCTGAACTATGTTACCAACAATTCCACACTTTGATTACTAAACTGGCCCACTATAACTTGATGATTGCGGTGTTGGACCATTGAAGAAATGCGCCAATGGTATGAGTCTATGTATAGTAAGTCGACCTTTTAGTCAGATTAGACTATTGGCTATGTTGTTCTTTTTTTTTTTGGGCCTAGTCTATTTACAGTATATATCTAGATGAACAATGCTTCAAATACAGAGAACAAAATATTTTACTAGTTGGTTTCAAACGTCAAAGAAAAAGAAAAACATTTAGCTCGATCCGTTCGATAGAATAATATAGAGATTGTATGATAAATGCAAAACATGTGTTTTATGGATTCATACTATTTAGTACCAGGGCCGTCCCATGAATTGATGATATTTTCGAGAGCCCTGTACAAAATCACATAATGAGGCATTTCGAGAATTAATGTTATATATAAATTGTCACCGTTTATAACAAATAATGCAATTAATTATTTAAACGTTTTAGCATATTACTCATATAATATATCTTCTCATTTAAATATTTTTTTCTTCGTAAAAAATATGTTTACACATGCATATAATTATTAACGAGACAACTTTTTGAGGCCCATTGAAAATTTAAGGCCCGGAGCGATCGCTCACCTTGCACGAAGACGGCCCTGTTTAGTACATACCGTAAGTCAAATTTTTAATATTTATTTATTGTCCTAACTTAAATATATAATTTATCGAGCGACGTACAGAAATGATATTTGATCATTAAGTTTCCTAATAATAATAGCATATGAAAAGACTATATATCTGTTTCAAACACGATATTTCAGCACCAACTAATGGACATTTAGAATTTGAGATCCCCTTGTGAATTTGATCAACTTATAACTTAGCCAAAATGTATAAATGAGTGATCTAAAAACTTTTTCACGGCACTGGAACGAACACACGTACGTAAATAAATATGACGAGGCGTAGAAGGGGTGGCGGTGGAGGAGGAGGAGGCGACTCGAGGAAGCCAGCAGATTCATGTCATCAGCCTCATAAACCTGAAGAGAAAAAACCCGAAAATGATATATCTAAGGACCATGATCATAATGTCAAGAAAGCGAAAAAGAAGAAGAAGAAATGGAGGTGCATAGATAGTTGTTGTTGGATGATCGGATCCATTTGTTCCATTTGGTGGTTTCTATTGTTTCTATACAATGCCATGCCTGCGTCGTTTCCTCACTACGTCACCACTGCTATCACTGGCAAAATACCCGACCCTCCTGGCGTCAAATTGCATAAACAAGGATTAAAGGCTAAGCATCCGGTTGTTTTTGTTCCCGGCATTGTCACGGGTGGGCTTGAGTTATGGGAAGGTCATCCCTGCATGGATGGCTTGTTTAGGAAGAGGCTTTGGGGTGGCACCTTTGGTGAACTCTATAAAAGGTTACATTTTTATATAACCTCTTATTCATATTTCAATTCAACGATTTCTTTCTACGAGCGCTAAGTACATGATTAAGTGGTACGACATTTAGCTTGTTAGATACATTAGAGATATGGCGCGGTTAAAGTAAATCCAATTCATGCATTATATACAACATGTTTAGGATGTTCATTCATTTATTCTCATTTAGACCTTTGAAATACACATAAGAGCTCATTTACAATTCAAACCATATACAAACTTGTATTGCTTTTGAGAACTCCTCAAAACACGTCTGAAACTAACAGATAAATACCTTCAGTTTCATCCTTGGATTTAACACTTAGTGTATCGGTTTGAGGATTACACCAACACTTCCAACATCCTCAAAAAGGTGTATAACCCTTATAATACTTTTACTTACCAAATAAGCTGTTTAAGCAAACATAAGCAGTTTGACTTTTTTAGAAGGTCATCTGTCAGTTGTCCATTTTTTAGAATGAAACTATGCCATAAAGACGGATGGTTGCTGTAGTGTGGTAATTGAGTGGAGAATTTGGTCTTCTTAATCTCCTTCTAACCTTATGCCTCGGAAACCTTCAGTCATTTCGCTCTTATATATACTACTATCTCCAATATTGCCTTGTAAGTAGTCTAAGTAGAGCTGCAATTGACACTTAGTATTTTTTGTAGATTTTTGGCTCTACTACCATGTATATTAATTGTTATAAATTTCAAACTGTCGATAATGGTATGCTGATATATACATATATATAAGACAGAGAGAGTTGTCTTTAAACTCTTTCACTATGCTTTTCCTTTCTATTAATTCCTCAACAAGTTTGAAAGTTTTTAGTTGAAAATTGGAGCTTGTAACTCTTCATTTTGAAGATAATGTAGCATGTAGACGACTAGTTCCGTAAAGGTACATAAATCTGAAAATTTATATGTTTAAGCTAAACTGCTATGAACCACTGAGAGCTTATCTTATTAGTTCTACAAGGAAGTCAGTGGTAAAATGAGAATAGGAACATCCGATCACAACCATTGTACGTAGTTTGGCACATAGTTGTGAAATTTCAATATTTTAAGAAGAAATTGAAAAATAATGTATGATCACTTACAAGGGTTAGTCTCTTTTATCTTATGCAAATTATACACATTGAGATATCTGTAGGACTTCAAATATAACCACATCATCCTAAACGGAATAGTTAAGTTAGACAGTAAAATGTACCCATGTAAGGGATAAGTTAAATAATGATGCTTACTTTATATTGTGTAGGCCGTTATGTTGGGTGGAACACATGTCACTGGATAATGAAACTGGGCTTGATCCTCCTGGTATAAGGATCAGGCCAGTATCTGGACTTGTAGCAGCTGATTACTTTACCGCAGGGTACTTTGTATGGGCAGTTTTGATTGCCAATCTGGCTAGCATTGGATATGAAGAGAAAAACATGTATATGGCCGCTTATGATTGGAGGATCTCCTTTCAAAATACCGAGGTATCATTATAACGTAATAACTGTCTACAAACATAATTATGTACCTTATAATTTCAAAAATTATAAAATGATAATTAGGTACGGGATCAGACTCTAAGCCGGATGAAAAGCAATATAGAGTTGATGGTAGCTACAAGTGGTGAGAAGGTGGTTGTGATTCCGCATTCAATGGGCACACTCTACTTCTTGCATTTTATGAAATGGGTTGAAGCACCACCTCCCTTAGGTGGCGGTGGCGGATCAGATTGGTGTGCTAAACACATTAAGGCAGTCATGAATATAGGTGGGCCGTTCTTGGGCCTCCCAAAAGTTGTCGCAAGCCTCTTTTCTTCAGAAGGCAAAGATATTGCTGTGGCCAGGTGTTTTTAGCTTTGATGTTAATGTTAGTTCATTTAGTGAGGTTTCTAATTATATATCTTACATGGATACAGGATGGTTGCACCCGGTTTTCTTGATAAAGATATATTCGGTTTACAGACCTTACAACATGCGATGAGAATGCTGCGTTCTTGGGATGCAACAATGTCTTTGTTACCAAAAGGCGGGGACACTTTTTGGGGTACACTTGATTCAGCTCCTGAAGATGGTCATGAATGTGTTTCCATAAATCCAAAAACAAACAAAACTTCAAAACCCGTTAACTACGGGAGAATGATATCCTTTGGAAAAGATGTTGCTGCATTACATTCATCAAAGATCAACAGAGTGGACTTCAGGGTAATTTTAATTCTTATGTACTAATTAATGTTCATGTCATATACAATATGTGTCGATTTAGAAGTTCTTAACTTTTGAAATTATAGGATGCTGTTAAAGGTTTTAGCTTTGCAAACACAACGTGTCGGGATGCATGGAATGAATATCATGATATGGGAACCGAGGGTGTGAAGGCTGTTGTTGATTACAAAATTTACACGGTCGAAGCTGTTTTAGACCTTTTGCAATTTGTAGCTCCAAGGATGATGAAGCGCGGCAGTGCTCAATATTCATATGGAATTGCTGACAATTTAGACGATAAAAAATACGAGCATTATAAATACTGGTCAAATCCCCTAGAAACCAGGTGAATCACGAAGACGTATTCTTTTGTTTCCAAGTTTAAATCATATGTTTACCAATAATAACAAGACTAATAATTACGCAGATTACCAAACGCCCCTGATATGGAGATATTTTCAATGTACGGAGTTGGATTAGCGACAGAAAGAGCGTACATTTACAAATATATTCCAGCTGCTGAATGCTGCTATATTCCTTTCCAAATCGATACCTCTGCAGATGGTGGGACCGAGCAAAGTTGTTTAAAAAACGGGGTATTTTCTGTTGACGGAGATGAAACAGTTCCGACACTGAGTGCAGGATTCATGTCTGCAAAAGGCTGGAGGGGCAAAACTAGGTTCAATCCTTCGGGTATTAAACAATATGTACGAGAGTACAATCATGCACCACCAGTAACTCTACTAGACGGAAGAGGTACACAGAGCGGTGCACATGTGGATATAATGGGTAATTTTGCTTTAATAGAAGATATTATACGGGTAGCAGCCGGATCTAATGGGACAGACATTGGAGGAGATCAAGTTTACTCTAATATTTTCAAGTGGTCTGAGAAGATCAACCTACAACTATAAAGTATACAATGCTGTTTAGCCGATAATACAGCAAAATGTTGCAGGACATATGAAAAGCCCATCGTAATGAGAGACCATCCTCATTTGCTGCTAGTGTGGTTGTGCAAAACCTTGTGAATGATTTGCAAAACGAACGAAGCTAAACAAAGGTATTATCTATTACGATTATACATAATGTGTACAATGTTGTTGCGGTCTGCTCGGTTGCAGTTGATGGTTACTTATCTCAATGATAAACAAGTTAACTCATTGTAAGGTTTGATTATCGAATTCTAAGCACACGATGTTTAAAAGTTATGAAATATTATTTGTGGATGAATGATCTTTTTTACATTGTTACGATCTTTTTTCTCTGCAATCAAGATTAGCCATGTCAATGTGGTTAGCTTTCTCACGTGTGAAGTGAGGTGCACCCCGGTTAAGGTCATTACGGAGGAGGGGTCCATCACGCGTGAATCACATATTTTGGAGAAAAAGTTGGTGCAGACCACGGGTTGAAGTGAAGGTTGATTGTGTGTGTTGTGGGGTATAGTTGTGTTTAAAAGGATACATAATGCAAGCTAATAGACCCTAAGCCTGCCAGTTGTTCTTGTCTACTTGTTTTCTTCGAATAGTCATGTGTTCTTTTATGTACGTGTCATTTCTTTACAAAGTAACAAAATATGTTATCTTGAATTTAAAAAAAAAAATGCCAGTACTAATAACTCCATTATTTTGCAAATAGTACCAAAATTAATAGAGAATAATATTGATTTAAATACCTACATTACATAAGATAATATAAGATAACCCTGAACCTAATAGACCCTAAGCCTTTAATTAGGCTTGGGTCTTAACTTAACATCTAAAACTTTAGTCTTACCATAACTACCATGGTCATGTTACAATAATTTGCCGCAATATAACTTTTCTCATGAAATAAAGATAGAGTAAATATATAAAAATTAGACATGGTTTTCAATAAGATCGGGTACAACATCGTTAGTGAGATCGAGATCCTGTAACAAGAAGCTACAACTGATTGAGAAAATTAACACATAAACTCCAATTATTGTACCTATCTTGAATCTAACTCAAAAAGAAAAACAAAAACCGCTAGTTAAAACTTGTTGTGAGATTGAGAAAAACCAATTAAACAATTTCATTGCTTTTAGAGAAATGTTAATCAACAAGCCCTTTTTAAAAATTCGATATATATAAAATATGATATAAATATATAAATGTAAAAGTTTCACCTTAACATATAAATCGTGAGGCTTGATCATACCAGTACGCGAGACTTGAGCTATTTATAACCTTAAACATACTCATTTATGTTCTCCCATGTATATGGTGGGACCATCCACATAAATATTAGAGACAAGTCATAAAATAGGAAATGGACAGGGTTGGTGTCTGTCTTTATTATTCCAAATGGTAGTATTATTATTATCTTAAAAGAAAAAGTTAAGAAACAATAATTATTACTAGTAGTAAAATGTTACTGTAGTATTGCAGATAGAGCAAAACCAAACCAAAATGACAGGAACAAAGTGAGAGTTTCAAGGAAGGAGACATGCCCAATCTCACCCAACATCATCTTTCTTTCTTGCTTCCTTCTTCAACTTCCCAACAAAGGTTCACCTCATCTTATTTGCCTATGTTTTACTTTATTAACCTTTTCTTCAATCTCATCAATGCATACTTTGCTTAGTTACCAGCTCTAGATTCTTTGTTTCTAAGTTTTAGCATCTATGAATATTAAAAAATAAGAATAAAAAAATAAGGTTTTACTTCTTTAGAGACAGTCTTTAACTCAGATGTACATGGCCTAACCGAGGTATCACGTGACTGTTTCTGACCCTTTCCTAGGCCAGATGTGTACCTACTACCTAATATATAATGTTGCAAGTATATGTATGTTCATGGTGGTTCTTACTTTTATATTAATAGATGGCACTTTTTTATTCTCAATGATGTTTTGGTTGCTATATATATGTGCTTAGATTTGCTTAATAAAATCTTGTTCTTGGAACTGCACTTTGAGATGTATGATCTTTTGACCTTATCAGCTATATATCACCTAGTATTGTTAGGTGTTTTAAGTTTTGATAACAAAGGCTTCAAACATAACATATAGTATCATGTTTGTGCTTATATTTAGTTATGCTTATCCATTGTTTCCAATAATTTTAGCTTGAGGATGGTTCCTGCATCCCATTTCTCTGCGGACGAACCTGAGTTGACTCACAATCAAGATTCATCTACTGGCCATTCATCTGATCAATCCAACAAGGATGATGATATTTCCACACAGCTGGTTTATTCTCAAGATCAATGCATCTCATCAAGCTCAGGTGATTTGACTTTTTGAATCATCACGGTTCGCTTATACTTAGCAAACTAACCATTATTCCAAACAGGGAATTTTTGCCCAAAATTGATTGTTGTATAGTCTTGTTTATAAATTTCCTTAAGAATGGTCTATTTGCATCATATAGCCAATACGATATCCCTTAGGCGGCATCACATTACATTGGAACGTATAGCCGATTTGATACCTTGCAAAAGTCAGTGACTTGTGGTTTACTTGTTTGTATTATCTTTTATAGTACATACTTGCATGAGTAGAAAAATGTATAGGTTTGTACAATAGATTGCTTGATAAAAAACGCATAGTACATAATTCTAATTCACCAAATATTAAAGATACAAGGGTGTGTTTGTACATAAGCATCTATTACACCGAGTGAATGAACAACTGTTTTTTACAAGTGAATAGTTAAGTTATAAAGCTTTATGGTGTTTTAGTTTGAATCGGTGCACCAGTAAGAGTCTCATCCGTCATTAGGTCTCCCCCACCACCATCAGTGCTCATAACATAAGATGTCTTAGAATTTAATTTATATCTGGAGTCTTATCGCCAATTTTTAAAAAACTACCCATTGCTTAGTAATACTGCAATGTAACTCTCATGCTGAACCTACTGATGGATTGATTGCTCGTTGCCTCTTTCATGTCCTGATATCTTGAAGATGAAAGTTACAAGAGGCTTGAAGAAGCTCAAATCAAGCCTATCTTATTCATGGGCAATCCAAGTTTTGGCATGACTGATCAACAACTCGAAAAAACCATGCCAATAGTATGTTGTCACGACACACATGTCATTCTCTTCTTAATTTGTTTAATTGGATAATCTGTCAACGTTTTGTATTTGGAATCAGGTTCAAAATGCTTATGCTGATCATTACGTGAATGGCCTTTATGGTGGTTATGCACCACACCCTATGGTAACGATTTTTGTGATCATTTTGATGTCATTGAACATAAAAGAAATGTACATGTTATGATGTAATCGATATTGGTGCATTGATCAGACTCAACCTCATATGGTACACATAGCTCCTGCTCGAGTTCTGCTGCCCCTAGACCTATCAGAAGACGGTCCTATCTATGTCAATGCGAAACAGTATAATGGTATTCTCAGAAGGCGACAGATTCGTGCTAAACTTGATGCTCAAAACAAACTAGTTAAAAACAGAAAGGTATCTGCGTGCCACATTCTTTTTTCCTTTTATTTTTTCGTCCTTATCTGCATTAAGTTTGTCTGCATGAATTGGCTTTTGCAGCCTTACCTTCATGAATCGCGACATAAGCATGCCCTGAATAGGGTGAGAGGATCGGGTGGGCGGTTTCTTCCTAGCAACAAACAACAGCAATCTAAGCCTGCTAGTCGGTTTTTAAGCTCCCACTGCTCTTCTGCATCTTATCCATCTGGATCTGATCATGTGATGTTTTCACAGACAGACCATGGGTTTTCGAGCATCTCCTGGGGGACTAGGGGAAATGAAGGGTTCCTGAGCAACGGGGATCATAATATTGGCCGGTGAGAAACAGGTTCTTCTTTTTCACCGGTGGGCAACTCATCCTTGGCTTTGTTACTTTTTAAGTTCTGATGTTCATTCTGTGTTCGTCGAGCTTAAGTTTACTGTTACTGTTTGGAAAAGGTTTATTCACCACTTGACTCCTCCTATAAACTGAAGGAAGACTGCTTTCTTTCTGATTTTGGGAATTGTAATTTGTTTTAAACTATTGGTTTGTATTTACAAGATAATTTGGTAATGTTTGAATGTGTTGTTGATTTATCAAAATATTTGAATGTATCACAAGATTGGTAAATTTGGGCAGCCTGCTACATACAGCATGTGTGGCGTAGATACTGTAAAGGGAAGCAAGAAAAAACTTTTAACTTTGATCCTACCACTGAAGTCAGTTCAGCCGCCAGATCTTTTATTGGCGAAGCGATGAAAAATCAATCGAGAGAACTTTAATGACAATGGCTTCTTAAAAACAGATATTCACCAGCAACACATAGTTTCTCATCGCACTGCACATTGTCATCTGCATAATGGAACTTGTGATAAGCTCATAAGTCTCAAAATAAGCTAGAAAATTAATGCTTATAAATACAACCCGAAATCAAATAAGCTCATAAGCCCACGTATAAGCTTAAACAAACACCCCCTTAACATTGTGACATTTCTAATATAGAGTTTTACATGATTCAAGTCGATATGATTATAGATTAGTACTGTATATTACAAGCTTGTTAGTATTGTTGATATCCTATATAACGTTTATAAAAGATGGGTAAAGTAAAAGGGGTAAATATGGTCGGTTCGGTTTTGTGTTGGGTCCGTCAGTTCGATTCGGTTCATGTGTGTTTTTGTCAGTTTTGGGCCGAACCGAACCGAAACCGAAAATCTTGAACAGAACTGACGGGCTGTTGGGTCGGCTCGGTTTTTGTCGGTTCAGTCGGTTTTGTTGGTCCGGTTCGGTTTTGAACCTTTCATGCTTAACCCTCCCTTATTGTACAAGTAGATAAACGAGAATATGTTCATTGTACAACTATGTAATGCATAATAAAATAGGGTGTAGAAATAAAAAAACATGTGTAAACTAAAAGGGGCAAAAATAAAAAGAAAAGAATAGAAGGAGGACTGACAATGAAAAAAAGGAGAAATCCATGTAAGTAGAGGATTAGGAGAGGGGAGGTTATAAAAAGTGAAAAACACAAATTCATTCCATTCATTCAATTCAATTAATTTTTATTTTTTTTTTATCAAAATCTATCGCAAAAGAAAAAAGAAATGGAATACAAGCAGCAGGGTCGGACGGTGGAAGAAGTGTTTAGGGATTTCAACGGCCGCCGTACTGGCATCATCAAAGCCCTTACTACCGGTATGTATCTACCTTCTTTTTTATTTATTTATATACTCTCTTAGGGTTCTTTTAATTAATTAATTAATTAATTTTATTTATTTGGTGATGATTGCAGATGTTGCCGATTTTTTTCAGCAGTGCGACCCTGGTTAGTTTTTCTTTTTCTCTTTCTTTTTTTTTTTTTTATAAATCTTAATCTTCATTACGGCAAAAGGCGAACAAGATTAATGTTAAAATACAACATTAAGCTTGTTCGCCTTATTTATTATTATTATTTTTTTCTATTATAACAAAAATGTTTTAAATTTGTGTGACCATTTTACCCCTACTTTATTTTTACTACCCTATTAACAACCCAGGGTAAATTGGTCATTTTACATGAACAAAAAGGTCCTAGTTCAAAACTTTTGTGTTATGACACAAAAATAAAAAAGATAGCTACATACAACTCGAAAAAGTGTCAAGTTAAATACATTTTTCAGATAATTAACTCTTTTTAGAAAAATGACTTGTGCACTGTTTTATCTAGTGTTTGTTTAAAACTTAACTCTCTGATTTTAATTATCAATTTTTTTAAAATGCCGTTTACACTGTTTTATCTAGTGTTTTGTTTCACCCGCACACGTCAAACTATTGGATTATCTTTTCGACCCAATGATACTTTTTCAAAATCCTGCTACATAAAATACTACTAGTAAATTTGGATAATTAACACAAAAATCATCGGATGCATGCCTTTAATACAAATAATAACTTATGTGTTAACTAGGTTATCTCTGGTAATTTAAAACTTAACTCGAATGCCATTCTATAAACCAGTTTTATTAGCCTAATGGGGAATGATGTTGGTAATAGTTCCAGATGAATGTAAAACTGTTTCAAATGAATACATTCATGTAAACAAGTGTCATTTTTTATGATTAATTGATGATAAGAAACCAAATAGTAATCGACCCTTTTCAGATCCTTTCTTTTAGGAAATTTGAATATGTATGTAATTTGGGTAGTATTGGATTGATATCCTTTAGCCTTTTCATATTTGATGGTTCAACCCTGGGAATGTGTAGCCATTGCTGTCTAGTTTACACACATGAACATACAAACATATGGATTCTCTGTTAACTTTGCCTCTTGTTTATGTCTTTCTATCCCACAGTTTCATATATGCGCCTGTAACATGCACTCTAATTATGTTTTATTTTTCAGAGAAGGAAAATCTTTGCTTATACGGATTCCCTAGCGAGCAATGGGAGGTGAACTTACCTGCGGAGGAGGTGCCTCCGGAGCTTCCTGAGCCTGCTTTAGGGATTAACTTTGCCAGAGATGGGATGCAAGAAAAGGACTGGTTGGCTCTTGTTGCTGTCCACAGTGATGCGTGGCTAATTTCGGTGGCGTTTTACTTTGGTGCCAGATTTGGTTTTGACAAAGCAGAAAGGTTTTCCTTTTGTCATTAATCATATATTATAGTCTGCTCTTATGTTTTGTCAGTACTATTAAAGCATTTTTCAAGTTATGAAATGGCCTATTTGTTTTGAACTTTTCTGAAAACCGACGATTGCATCTGCATCTATAATTATGTGTAAATCTAGTGTGCTAGTCGTTAAATCTGTCATTCCTAAACATCATACGTTGTGCATTATAGGGTTCTGAAAACATATGATCATTACTAATATATATTCCGTTGGAATGCAGGAAACGCCTCTTCAGTATGATAAATGATCTCCCAACAATCTTTGAGGTTGTGAGCGGAAATGTCAAGAAACAGCCAAAGGAGAAGTCAAACCACAGCAGCAACAAATCCAAGTCTAATACCAAAGGGGTAAGAGATCACTTCCATCCTCGGTTTTCATAAATTCCTTAGATTTTTTTCTTCTAAAACTTGAAATCTCTCATAAAGTTGATTTTTATGTCTGATATAGTGTTAGGATCACGTAATTATAATTTTTAAAGGGAATGATGTACAACTACATCCGTTAAATGATAATGTCATCATGATTTAGTGTGCTTTCCCTTTTGTCACAAGCTGTTAAGCCACCTGATACTGATGTTAGCGGATATGCATAAAACACGCTATATTCAGTGCAGTCACAGTGTCACACACAACATAAATGCTCTTTTTAGTCACTTTGGTACCTTATTCTTCTGATGCCGTATACTTAGTTATAACTGCTAATGAGATCCTTGTCGTGGATAACATTGCTAGTGGGAATGGTCTATGATATAGTGGTATTGATAAGATACGTTTTTTGTAAATATTAAAAATGATATTTCACATCGTATTCTATACCAAAAGGTGTCATTTATTTTTCTGAATTTCCTATTTTTTGTGCCTTTTTCTGATGTAAAAGAAAGAGTCTATTACAGTTTATTAATGATTTTGTTTTTGTTGCTGTGGGGATATAAACAGCGAGGCTCTGAACCTCAGGCGGTGAAATATAGTAAGGTTGAAGAAGAAGAAGTGGAAGAGGAAGAAGATGATGAGCATGGTGATACGTTGTGTGGGTTTTGTTCAGAAAACTATGCTTCAGATGAGTTTTGGATTTGCTGTGATTTATGCGAGAGGTGGTACCATGGAAAATGCGTAAAGATCACTCCTCAAAAGGCTGAGAGTATCAGTCACTACAAATGTCCTATCTGCAGTGGCCACAAGAGACCAAGACCTTGATTCATCTTTCACTCAACCCAACACAAATCTATTTACTTTTCTTTTGCTATGCAACGCATCATTTGCAGCATGTTTTGGATATCAGTTCGAGACTTAGATGTGTAGAGCTGGTTACTTTTGTAGAAAAGATTCTAGCTTTATTATGGTTTTTCAACTTATCTTTGGAACCTTACTGTAGAGTTTTCTCTTTGCAGAAAATCTGTTTTAGTTTTATAAAGAATTTTATTAAAAGTTGTTGTGTTTCAAGTAAACCGTATGTGATTAATGGGACGAAGCAAGCATGATCTCATATCATGTGTCATTTGCTTGTTAACTCGTTCAGCCGGTTTTATGTATATGTTTGTTCAACAGACCAAGAGACTGGTTAGGTTCATTCTGTCTGAGACTGCTTTTCTTCTGCACGCCTGTCTATGTTCAAACCCCGAGAACCCATGTCTAGTTGGTTGCAAAATGAATACTATACAAAGTTACAAACTGAGAAAATCAGATCAATGAACATTTAAGTTAGAACAAGAAACATTATAAATCATACACAAAATCTAAATCAAGTTTCAGTTCGAGGGGGTGTGAAACATTGGTCAAAAACAAGGAAACTTTATGCACACTGATACAAATCTTTTTGATGACCACCATACTTTAAAGTTTAAATTATGGACGTAAAATGTCCAGATAACAGGACATTCTCTATCACGAGCACTAATTTTCTAAACCCATCTTCAGGACTTGTTAGAGAGGTTTTGGAACCTTTAATGTATCATTTAGGGTCTTCATCGTCATTTCATACAAAACCTGCTCCGCTAAGTAACTTGACTGTTTCATTTGGTATGATAACATTTGGATTCCGTACAGGTGGATCCACCTTATTAACTGAGCCTTTACCCTTGGATGATATGCTCCACAAACTACCAGAAGATTTATCAGTAGCAGCAGCCTTTGACTTCATAAGCGGATGCTTTGCATTCTTCTTCCCCATCCCGTTTGCAACCAACCATCGAGATCCAGCCTGTTGTTGTTTCGTGTTAGAACCCCAAAGCGGCTTCTTACTTGGCACAGGCTCGGTTTTCACACCAGCAACATGCACTTCTGTGATCTTGAACTGAGGAACCAACTCACTTTCTTCAACACTGATCTTCTCTTCTTCAACGACAACTTCTTTTTCTTCAACAGGAACTAACTTCTCTTCGACTTTTACCTCATCTTCTTCTACGGGTTTGTTGTACAATGAATAAATAGAGCTGTAAATTTTGGGTTTTGGTGGGACGAAGACTCTCTCAACTTGAACAAGAGCAAGCATTGGAGTCCCAACAGGCTCAAAGTTCCTTAACGGGTCACGAAGCTGAACCATTAATGCCACAGTGAAATTATTCCCTAAAAGACCGCCTTTCTTTGAGCCTTTACCTCTTCTTGCACGCATTAAATCACTAGCATGATGGGCAGCAAGAATTTTTGAAGTTCGTTCACTCAATTCATCCCCTTCGTCTATTTCACCAGAGTCTAGTCTCATCCACTCATCGAGAGTAACAGACAAACCCATTATTCCATCAACATCATCTTCGTGACCACCACCACTATTCTTAACATCCAACAACTGCAGTCCTCCAGTTCCTTCCAAACCCAACGACCCATCAAAATTTACTCTTTTGCCCTCAAGAGCGGAGATTTCACCAATGGACTGAGGACTAATGTTTGATGGTGCATCCTTATCTGACATGCCAGACTGTATTCTTAACCCCTCAATTGAGAGGGCTTCGATCTTGTTCATTGCTAATGGAGCAAGGTCCTCCAGTGATACATATTCTGGATCCGGCTCACCAATATCATATCGTTGTGACTTGCGAGCATATGTTTGTTTATCAGAGTGATCAGTTGCAAATTGTCCAACCACTGGCTCTTGCTGCAATGAAGCTTGCCTGTACATAAAAATCGAAATATTCTTAATTATAGCAAAATTTATATAGGAAAGTTAACAAAGAAATGATGCAGGCAAATGCATACCTATCGGGTGCCACCAAAGAGGGCGTGGATTCCCAAGCTATTTGTTGAATGGTCTTTCCAGATATATCTTCCAACGGCATCAGTTTATTCGCCTGCATCGAAAGCTTTTCAATACCAACTGACGCCAAACCTTGTAACACATCCATTATGCCAGAACCCATTTCTGCAGGTACAACAACTGGACTAGACACCTGCATAATCAAGTTCCCTCCGCTTTTAGCATTCTTGAAAATCTCAGGATTCATCGAACGTAAGAACCCTCCGTTACTGGTCTGCACAAATGGCCCCAACCCTTCACCAAGTGGAGGAAGCTCAAGCGGCTCTTCAGGAGAAAGGTCAGGTGGACCACCCGACCCACCTGAGGTACTTGATGGTGAGCGCTGAAAAGCCTTTTCGTTTAGACCCCATTCACGCATCAAAGCTTCTGTTTCCATGTCTTCCAACACGGATGCCTTTGGTTTGTTCTGTACTTCTTCAGGTATTGAGTCCCACATTGACGTAGATGGAAAATCACTGCTGAACCCGATTTCATCATCGTCGTCAATATTGAAGTTAAATAGAGAACCATTAGCTAAGGATTCTTTCTCAAATTGCCTTAACAACCGTTCTCGTGGAGAGTTTGACTCACTTTCAGAACTCAAACCGAAGGGACTGTGTTCTATTCCAAGCATGTTCAAGAAATCATCAGCCACAGTCTCGGTAGCATAATCCAACTTGAGCGATTTCCCTTTCTCTTTATAGCCAATTTTAAGCTCTGTATAATTCTCTTGTTCCAAGTTTTCACTTTCTTCGTATCCAAAACCCGATTCTTTGCTGTATACAACATTTTCACTTTCTTCTTGAGAATCAGATTCGTCTTTCTCAAAGTCCACCACATTATTCAGAGCCAACTCCAATTCTTGCAATAGTAGTTCTTTGTCGTCAAAGTCTTGACCTTTAGTATTGCTTTCAGTTACCGCACACTCTTCTTGTTGAAGTTCGGATTCTTTGACCAGTAGTGATTCAAGCTGAAGATCCCCCTCATCGGCTGGCTTTTCAGAACCATCAAGACCTTTTAAAGAACACTCTTCTTCTTTAGCCATTATATCTTGTTCCGGTTGAACATCTTCTTTAGCGCCAAATTCTATTCCCTGCTCTGAGACAGAAAAATCACTTACGATATCACTAGAAACAGGATCAGGGGAATTTGAATCTGGATTCGGGGGTTCAGGAGGTACAACTTCAACATCCCGTTTGGTTTCATAGTCAACAGAGATAACTGACTTCTCTTCTTCGAGTTTCTTATACAGCACACTAACTGATTCAGAAAGTTCCGACTTTGATATCGGCAAAACCTCATGAAGATCCTTCACATCATCTACAGAACGACCAAAGGAACGAGATGTAAGAGGAAGACTATCACCTCGCCTCATGTGGCTTTGACCAGGTGCCTTGACAGGAGATTTAACCATCCCGGGACTACTATTGCCAACAACTGAATACCCGAAGCTGACATTCATAATCCCACCTTTTGCCTTACCGGACAACCTATAAGTAGTAGTCCACTTTCCCGTGTTTTTCTCATCCTCAAGCTCCTCCAAAGTAAGAGGCAACAATCTAGTAAGATCAACCCTGTGCTTCCCCAAATCAAGCTCCGGGTCACCATACACAGACGCATACAGCAAAAAATGTTTAGCCTCGTACTTAGCTGAGTGATGGGGCCCACTCCTACTACCATAAACCGAACACGTATTCGTCATCATCTCCTCAAACTCCGCCACACCTTGTACAACCGGTGCAGGACGAGTACTCAACTCACCGTCACGCCTCTTCCACTTAACACACATGGTAAGATTATCAAAACTCGGAGGCAACCCTTCAATGGAATGAACTTGAAGAGAAAAACAACAATTAAACCGCTTGTTACGGACATGAGTAAAAGACTTCAAAGTATTCCAACTCCACAACGACTTCTTATCCTTTAAAAACCGATCCTCGTTACTACTACCTTTGGCCTTAGACTTTGTATCGGGAAATGAAGGTCTAGCAACAGATTTGGACCGACTAGTAGCAGCAGAGTTAACAATCCTAGGACGCGCCTTATCATCATTATACAAAGCTTTACTCAACACATCAACATCATTAATAAACACTTGCTCATTTCCAGTTTTTTTCGACATCCTGTTTTCGCAACCTAAACAATTTATTAACCTTAAAAAATTAATTCAGCAAAAGAGCAAGGTTGGATCAAGTGGTTAACATCCTTGCCTCTGGAGACAGAGGTCAAGGGTTCGAACCAAATTAATTCAGCAACCATATTATATATAAAATAAAAATAAAAATAAAAACATCCAAACATAAAGGTAACCTAAACCAGTTGAAAATCCTAGGAAAATGTTTCAAATAATAATATTAAAATATAAAAAGTAAACTTGCCTTGATAAATCCGTGGAGATATGAACAACCTTAAAAAAAAAACTAAAAATTAAGGAAACATGTTGCAGTTACAAATTATATTAGTAATTGTAACTGTTATCTTGATAGTATTAATTTAGCCCCAAATGAAATGAAATTTGTATCTGGGTTGGTTTGACTATCTTGAGTTTCAAGTTCAAACAAAACATGTCTGAAAATGTTTGTGTTACACTTTGGCCCCTTTTACTTTAAGGAATAAGCTACCTTGATCATTTTAAGAACATGTGAATCATCCATTGTTAATCTACTCTATTTTTTAAGAGTTTATAGATAAGGGTGGAGTAGAGGTCTCGACCGAATCTCGAAATTCCGAAAAAATTGATAAAAAATGAGCGTTTCGAAATCGAATTGACCACACTCGGGTCGGGATTTGGTTTTGATTCTTCAGACATTCGGGACTCGGGACAATCGGTTTTGGGACGGGACGGGCCAAAAACCGAAAAAATACAAACAATACCGACTGGTTTCGGGATTCGGGTCGGGATTTGGCTTTGGTTTTCGGTTCGGGATTTGGTTTTGGTTTTCAAGACATTCGGTATCGGTATCAATCGGTTTCGGGTCGGGACCAGCCCGATGCCCACCCCTAGGGTGGAGACGAGCCGAACTGAGCTCAAGAATGTCAAAATTCGAGCTTGAATTTATTAAGTTTTAGAATGCTCGACTTAGTCTTGTTCTTTAAGCTCAAGCTCGGCTGATTTTTACTATGGGTCAATTATAAATTAAAGCTTGACTGGCAATATATCTATTTTGATCTCATTAATAAGCTTGTTAATAAACACACATATAATACAAACGCATAATGTATTATACACGTTTAATATTTAAAATATCTTTGTATCATTTAGCCTTGTTTAGGCAAAACATGCTCCAAGTTCTAAAATTAGTGTTTCCAATAGGCCGTTTGTTACAAGTCCTTTGTATTGGTGGAATAAAATTATACTATAAAATTGCAGTTTTGTATAAAATTATTGGAATAAAACAATGTATTGAACTTAAAAGTTGATTCCACTATAAGTTATGAGGTTTCATCAAATACCCTGAAGCCACATGTTTTCTTATTTTATTCTTACATGTTTATTTCTCCCATATAAATTTTTACAAATAATACTTTCAAACTTATTTTATAAATTAAATATTTCATTACATTATTCTACATTTTCTCTTTCTTCTTTTTCTTTTAAAAATTTCCTTAATTCAAATCCGATTACAATCCCGTTTACAAATCAAACGGGCCCAAAAATTTCAGCTCCGGCTATCTATTGCAAAACATCCCGAATAGACTATTTCATTTATCGATTCAACCATGTACTAGTTAATAATTAAAGATCCAGATCCAAATTAGAACCCGATATACTGAATAATGATATAAAAGCCTTAAACATACGCTCATTCGCTACGTAGCACAAGTGCATAATGCATATTTTTTCCTTTCTTCGTCTTTACTTTTGATTTGTAATATATGTTTGCAATCTTGCTATTGAGACAAGAAAATCATTTTTCAAACAATTTATATTAATTCCTGAAATAAAAGACCTTTAAGAAGAAAATTTCCATGATAGTTATAAACCATCACGTGTGTTAAATTATTGCCAATCCATATTTCAGGATTTAAATATATAACTAACTATGGATCTATTATGTGTCTTTGGAAAATTTTAAAGGTCATTAGCTTATAGAGTTCTAAGTTAAAAAAACTCTAATAACATATAGAGTTGAATAATAAAGATCTTATCATTAGCTTTCTTTTCATAGTCAAGCATGGCTAACTATAAAAGTTCTCTATTAATGATAGCACTAAAAAATAAAAATGAACGTACACATAAAGATTCACACTTTTGGTACTTATAGATCTATATTATATTTTGCAAATTTGGTCGAATGTGTTGCCATTGTCACACCAGCCATATAATTGAAATTTCAAAATTTGGAGGTAAATAAAAACAAATTTTTTGCTTTGAATATAGACCAACATTAAATTATTAGCCTAGTATTCAGGGTCCACTTTGTTATATTCAAACTCGGAGCGTTTGATAATTTTTGGTTCAAATTTACAAATTATTTAGATTTGATGTTTATACAAAATAAAAATGTCTTAAAAGTTTCATTAACCGATAAAATCTTTATTTGTCACACCCCGCTACGAGCGGAAACACGAGGTGCAACGAAATTTAATCAAGAGTGATGATTTGCACACTCAAGAAATTTATTTGCACACTCTAATTAATGATGTTTTGACAATTATACCCTTACAAGGATGAGAATGATTATAAGTAATGTAAGGATATAAATGTCAAAACATCATAAATTGGAGTGTGCCAATGAATTTGTGGAGTGTGCAAATCATCACTCTTTAATCAACGCATAAGGTAGTAGAACAACACCATATATGATTTAAGAAATAAACTTGTTGATATAAATAATGCGTAAAAACGTTATTAATATTTTTTGATATCCTTATGTTTTGACGATCACAAAATCTAAAATCATTAAACGTAAAATTATTACGTAAATAAGTATTTAGTACCTAAATATCATTAAATCCAACCAATTCACTTAAGGTATGAATAAACAAGTGCCTAACTCATTTTATGATCAAAAGAAGGTTTATTTACTAATTACAAATTATATAAAATGGTATAAACATTTTATATATTTAAGAAAAACATTTTTGATAATTAAAGGAAAATATTTATTTCATAATAATTAAATGAATTCAAATTTTTAACAAAATTCAGTTAAATTTTCACCAAATTAACTTTCCCCATAAAAGACAAAGAATCTGGCCGTTTTCAATGGGCGGCCCCCTTAATTTCAAGGGGGTCGGCACACAATTAAGGGGACCGGCATACGCTCATGTGTCAGATTTCTTTGCCTATAAATACTGGTTCAAATCTGAATTTTTACCTCACCTTTTGCACTAAAACTTTTTGTTCTAATTCTCTCAAATCATCTTTCTAAATCCTTTGATCATAAACATATTAGTTCTTGTTTCAAGTGATCCAATCATTCATCATTCAAAGTGCAAGAGAAGAATACTCCTCTAACATCTTGTTAAGAAATATTGCAGGCTTGTGTATATTGTAAAGGTGTAGAAGTTGTGTAATAGATAGATCTAGGTGTGCTAGTAGTTGTGAACAGAAGTAGTTGTGTTGGGTAGAAGTAGAAGTAGTGTTGTGAAAAAGAAGTAGTGAAGTTGTGTAGAAGTAGTGGTGTGCATAAGTTGTGAAGAAGGTGTGTAGTGGTGTGAGATTGGTTTTAGCTACTATTAGGACTCGACACTTAGCTTAGTGTCGTAAATTGGTGTAAGCAAAAGTTGTGTAAGGTTTTCTCCGCCATAAGGGAGCTTGTTGACGTAGTGAAGAAAACTCTCGAGTTAGGTGCTCGGGGAGTGGAGTAGGGCGAAGAGGTGCTTCGTAGCCGAACCACTATAAATCCTTTGTCTGGTGGTGCGATCTTTCCATCTCTATCTCTTTACTTATTTACTTATATTGTTGTCATTTTATTTCATAAATATTAGTTTATATAAGTGTTGTTTATTAATCTCACATAAAACTAGAATCGATTATTTTGCAAACAAAGTTTTTATAAAATAAAATTGACGTAAAACTATTCAACCCCCCATTCTAGTTTTCCACAATTGGCATTAGAGCTATGTTAAACAAGACTTTTAAAATAAATTGTATTTTAAAACTTGAAATCGATCTATTGAATCGGAAAAATATTTAGAATGGAACATGACATTTAAACCACCATATTGACATAAATAATGCATAAAAACATTATTTATATTTTTCGATATCTCTATGTTTTGACGATCACAAAATGTAAGATCATCAAACGTAAGATTACTACGTAAACAAGTATTAAGCTAGTTTATATCATTATATCCAACTTAATCACTAAAGGTATGGACAAACAAGTGCTTAATACATCTCATGATCAAAAGGGGTATTTAATTAATTATTACAAAGTTTATTTAATTATATAAACATATTATATATTTTTGAAAAACACTTTTGGTAATAAAGAAAAATGTTTTAATCATACTAAATATATGAATTCAAATCTTTAACCAAAATCAGTTAGTTTTTCACCAAATAAACTTTTCCCACTAAATGACAAATTTTCTGGCCGTTACAGCTGGGCGGCCCCTTAATTATAAGGGGCGGTCCCCTTAAAATTAAGGGGACCGGCCATGAATTAAGGGGACCGGCCAGGCTCCTGTGTCAGAATCTGTCAGAATTTTTCTCCTATAAATACCACCTTAAATCTGGTATTTTCCCCCAGCTTTTGCATGAAATTTTCAGATCTAAAACTCTCTAAACATCTTCCAAAACCCTTTGATCATTAGATTACTAATCCTTGTTTCAAGTGATTCAATCCCTTCACATCCATCCTCATCCAAAGTGCAAAAGAAGAATACTCCTTCTACAACTAAGTTCAAGAAGTATTGAAGAGTAGTTGTGTATATTGTGTATATTATTTGTGAAGTTGTGTTGTGTTTGTAATAAGTAGTTTAGGAGAAATAGAAGTTGTGTAGGGAGAAGAAGTTGTTTAGTAGTGAAGTAGTTTAGTTGTGAAGAAGATTGGTGTGAAGTACATAGTGGTGAACAGTGTTGCACAAAAAGGCCTACAAGGCCGATTAATCGCCGATTAGGTGCTACAAGGCCACTGACCTTGCCGATTTATCTAACTGGGTCAAACAAATAGGTCAACCGTGGTCAACGGCGATCAATGGCGGTCAATGGCGATCAATGGCGGTCAATGGTGGTCAAACTTGCCAGAAACCTATAAATCTTGCCAGAAGTAGACAAAACTCATTGTAAACTTATTTTTATCACTTATAGTAACTTTTTAAGTCTATTACAAGTTGTTTTTTAGAAAATACATTGCTGGAAATACCAAAACTCACCGGAAATCCACAAACCTTGCCGGAAATAACTAACATTTGTCAGTAATGCCAATCCGATTAATCCCGCCTAGACCGATTACAAGCTACAAGGTGGTCGACCGCCCGACTACCGATTCGCGATTTTTGCAACCTTGGTGGTGAAGTAGATTGGTGTGAAGAAGTTGTGATCAAGTTGTGACGAAGTTGTGGTGTGTATATTGGTGTGTAAGATTTTCTCCGCCATAAGTGAGTTTGTTGACATAGTGAAGAAAACTCTCGAGTAGGTGACTCGGGGAGTGGAGTAGGAACAAGGAAGGTGACCTTGTAGCCGAACCACTATAAATCCTTGTGTTGTGGTTTGATCTTTCCAACTCTTTTCATTACTTACTTATTTACTTATACAATATTAACTTAGTTAGTTAGTAACTATATAATTGCTCATATAGTGCAAGTATTGAGATCACATAAACTAGAATCGAAGTTTTTAAAACAAACTTGTTTTTATAAATTTTAAAACGGACGTAAAACTATTCAACCCCCCCCCCCCCCTTCTAGTTTTCCACACACCATATTTTGAAAATACAAGTTTTCTTGAACGGAAAAATCGATTCGAAAGTTATGTGAAATTAATAAATTATGATCTTTGGCATGTCATTTCAATTGGTAATTTTCAATCAACAAAAACCACTTTTGAAAAACAAAATAATTATTTCAAAATAGTGCTTGATAAAAATGATATTGCTAAAATGATTATATACAAAGCTTTACCAAATATTGAATATGAAAGAATATTTTTTTATCAAACGGCAAACGATATGTGGAAAAGTCTCTTAAATTTTCATCGAGAGAAATGTCAAGCCAAAGAAAATTTTATATATAAAATTATTGAAAATTAAAGTATAGTAGATAAGTATTTAGTTGAAATGAGTACAAGTGCTACTAGTTCAAATTTTGCATGTGTAGGTAATAATGACGAAAACCCCATGAGTCATACCAAGAGCAAACAAGAAGGGTTTACAAAGTCAACGATCGAACATAATAATGATGACTATTATAGTTCCGAAAGTGAAGATGAAGAATATGCAAAGGTCGTTAAAGAATTTAAGAATATTATTAAGAAGCGACTAAAAGCACAAGATAAAAAGAAAATCACCCGAAGAAGAATTTCTAGTGGCGAAGATGAAACAATGAAGCACAAATGTTTCGTGGCTCATGCACCCGATGAAATATGTCTAGGAGTAGATTTGGAGCCCGATGAGTGGATAAAGGATAGTGGATGCTCAAGACACATGACGGGGAATCGCAAGCTATTTTCTACATATAAGGCATACAACGGAGGTAATGTTGTTTTTGGTAGTGATCGTCATGGAAAAATCATAGGCAAAGGTACGATCTCTCAAGACTCTATAACTATTGAAAATGTCGAGCATGTAGATAATCTAACTTATAACTTGCTTAGTATAGGCCAAATATGTGATAATAAGTGTAGGGTTACCTTTACAGAAAATGATAGTGAAATAATTAAGGATAAGAAAGTTATAGGTAGAGGAATTAGGAAAGGAGATATATATGTTATGAAATTAGGAGACAAATCGGAAGATAAGATATGCCTAGCTATTATAGATGAAAACTCCACTTTGTGACATAGGAGATTAGGTCATGCAAACATGCAACAAATACAATCTTTAGCCTCTAAGGAACTTGTTAGAAACTTACCTAGTCTAAGATATGATCAACACTTTTGCGATACTTGTAAAATTGGAAAACAAGCACATGCTAGTCACAAAGCTAAAACTATGTTATCCACAACTAGATGCTTAGAATTACTTCATATGGGCCTTTTTGGTCCATCCGCTGTGCGGAGCTACGGTGGCAATCGTTACACCTTAGTTATAGTAGATGATTATTCACGATACACGTGGATTAGGTTCTTAAGTGATAAAACCGAAGCCTTTGAAAAATTTGAGATATTTAGTAAAATGATACAAAATAAGTTAGGATGTTCTATAGTATCAATTAGGACAGACCATGGTAGGGAATTTGATAACGAAGTACAATTCGGAAAATTTTGTGATAAGAATGGAATATCTCACAACTTTTCCGCTCCACGTACTCCGCAATCAAATGGGGTAGTAGAAAGAAAAAATAGGTCTTTGTAAGAAATGAGTAGAACGATGTTAAATGACCAATCTATCCCACAAAAATTTTGGTGTCACGCCGTAGATACATCAACATATATACTTAATAGGGTTTCCATTAGACGAATCTTAGGAAAAACACCATATGAATTATTAAGAGGTAGAAAACCTAATATATGCTACTTTAGAGTATTCGGAAGTAAATGCTTCATTCTTAATACAAAAGACTATCTTACTAAGTTCGACCCTAAGGCTTATGAAGGAGTTTTTCTAGGATATTCTCAAAATAGTAAGGCATATATAATTCTTAATAAACATACCATGAAAGTAGAAGAATCCCTAAATGTAACCTTTGATGAAACTCCTCCACTACCTAAAACATTACCCTTAGAAGATGATGATGTTATAGAAGAAGAAGCTATTGAGGTTAGTAAAACTAAACCCTTAGGTAATGATCTTGAAGTAGAAACTTTAGAAGAAAATGAAGTTGTAAATGTTAAAGAATCAAAGTCACATCCATTAGATAACATAATAGGTCACCTAAATCAAAGAACACTTAGATCACAAGCTCAAGATAAAAATAACTTCTTTTGTTTTGTGTCAACAATAGAACCTAAGAATATAAATGAAGCCTTAAAGGATGAAAGTTGGATTATGGCTATGCAAGAAGAATTAAATCAATTTAAAACAAATGATGTTTGGGAACTAGTCCCAAATCCTAGGAATGCAACCGTAATAGGAACTAAGTGGGTATTTAGGAATAAATTAGATGAAAATGGAATAGTAACTAGGAATAAAGCTAGGTTAGTCGCCCAAGGTTATAATCAACAAGAGGGAATTGATTATGACGAAACCTATGCACCTGTAGCTAGATTAGAATCCTTTTAGCTTATGCTTGCGCCTAGACTTTAAGTTATACCAAATGGATGTGAAGAGTGCATTCCTCGACGGTTTTATCAATGAGGAGGTTTATGTGGCACAACCTCCGGGATTCATTGACTTCGCAAAACCTGATTATGTTTCGAACTAAAGAAAGCTTTATATGATCTTAAGCAAGCTCCAAAGGCTTGGTATGATAGACTTAAAGCTTTCCTAGTTGAGCATAATTATTCCATGGGAATGGTAGATAACACTCTCTTCACTAAAAGAAGTGACCCAAATATCATCATTGTTCAAATATATGTCGATGACATTGTATTTGGATCGACTTGTCAGGATATGTGTGATGACTTTGCCAAAATCATGCATGATGAGTTTGAGATGAGTATGATGGGTGAACTAAACTTCTTCCTATGATTACAAATAAAACAACTAAAAGATGGAATATTTTTTAACCAATCAAAATACATTAAGGAAATGCTTAAGAAATTTGTCCTAGAAGACTCAAAAGCCCTTAAGACACCTATGTCTACGGAAGTGAAACTCACAAGAGATGAAGAAGGTGAGTCCGTAGATAACACTAAGTATAGAGGAATGATAGGTAGTTTACTATACTTAACGGCAAGTAGACCCGATATCATGTTTAGTGTTTGACTTTGTGCCCGCTTTCAAGAGGATCCCAAAACCTCTCACCTAGAAGCGGTTAAGCGTATCTTCCGATACATTAAAGGCACTATACACTTAGGATTATGGTATCCTAAGGGATCCGGCATAGAAACCATTGTCTATGCGGATTCGGATCATGCGGGAGACTACGTGGATCGAAAAAGCACTAGTGGTATTTGCACGTTTATGGGATGTTGCCTAACGTCTTGGTTTTCCAAGAAGCAAACCGCTCATGCTATTTCGACCACCGAAGCTGAATATGTAAGCGCTGGAAAGGCATGTTAACAAGCACTATGGATGAAACAAGCTCTCGTAGACTATGGCGTTAGGTTAGAAAACATTCCTATAATGTGTGATAATAAAGGAGCCATAGATTTAAGTAAGAATCCCGTTCAACACTCCAGGACTAAACATATAGAAATACGTCATCACTTTCTTAGGGATAACGTACAAAAGGGAAACATAACTATAGAAAAGGTAGCCTCGGAAGATAACATTGCGGATATATTTACTAAGCCCCATAAGCGTGAATTATTTAACCACTTGCGTTTAGGATTAGGAATGATGGAACAAATAGATTAAAATTTTATTTATGAAATTTCTTAATTCTGAAAAAAAAAAATCTCTGTCAGATGGGCGGACCCCTTAAATTTATAAGGGCGGCCCCCTTAAAATTAAGGGGACCAATCTCACTTTAAGGGGGCCGGCCATCTGAGCATTAAAAACATTGAAATTTTCTTTTCCGTCTTCTCAAGTATGAGTCTAGGATTCTGTTTTGCACAAAAATCAGGAATTGAGATATTTTGTTTTTGCATATATATTTCTCAAAAGAAAACCTCAATTCATTTCGAAATCATTCTCACGATTAGGAAAACTCATTGTTGAATAATGGTAAAAACGTTTTTCTAAAATCATGCATAAGAGTTAACATGAAGTGTCAAAATATATAACCCAATATATATCTTTGGCAATCATGGACTAAGCAAATTAAATCAAGGAGTTTTTGGATTGCTTCTTAGGATACATGTATTTCTTTGCATTAGGAGTCGAAGCAATCGCATCTCCACATTTGTTGCATATAGGCACACACTAGAAAAATGTCAAGTTTCACTTGGTCTTAATTTGTTCCATCATTAGTTTCTCCCTCACTAAGTTGCCTTATACCTTATTTGTTGCCTTAGGATACATAACATGCTTATTTGTTCTTTGTCATTATTGCCTTTGCAAGAAAACTATTATATTTGCTTATTTGCCTACATATATATACTTTTCATGCATACTTCATCAAGATAATATTTGTTTAGTTGCCTAAAGAGATGGACTTGCCCAAAACCAAACCTCAAAACAAACATCTTTCTGGAAAAACCTGTGCTAAAAACCATTTATGGCAATTTGGGAACCAAATATTGGGCAGCCCCCATAATTATAACGGGCGGCCCCCTTAAATTTAAAGGGGCCGACCATTAATTAAGGGGGCCGGCCACCTGATGGTCGAGGTTCCCTGTTTGCTTTCTGCTTTTTATCCCATTTCACCCTATTTTGATTCCCCACTTCCCTAAATTCACAAACATACTTTGTCTATCAAATCTACCACATATTATCCTTCCATAAACACCAAATCATCACACTATAAACACCCTCATTCATCATTAGTAATCACTCAATCCATCATGTCTTCCCTCAATCATCCAAGAACCAAACCCACAAGAGGTGCAAGAATCACCGTCAAACCTGTATGGAGAAGAAAACTTGACACATGTCAAAAATTCTCATCCATTAATGATGTTGTCTCCAACCAACCAACAACTAAACATTCACTTCACCCAAATGATACCTTCACTCTACCTCAACAAGACAACCTTGCTATCTCACTCACCACAAATCTTCCAAATGATCCTTTTGAGGAACATACTCAATCCCAAAACCACATCCATTCTTCTCATCAAGACATAAATCCTATGTCTAATGTCCAAACCTCAATCCCAAACAATAACCCAACTCCTCCATCATCACCTTCATCCGAACATAAAAAATTCATTGAGGAGCTCAAAGAAGCCCATGAGCTCAGTGCTCTCCTTGCCCTACATCTTGCTCAACGCAATTTGGTTCAACAACCCTATACCACTCCATCCTCACCATCTAACAACATTGTCCCACTGCAGAATCATGTCAACAATTGTCCTTGTTGTATTTTTCTCCAAAAACAAACCATTGCTCTCAATGAGCACTTCACTTGGATTGAGTATCTCCTCACAAGGTCTTCCCCACCACCATCACAAACACTACAATCCAACTCTTCCGCTCCAAGCTCACCACCATCCACCACTCCAAACTCTCCAACCAAAATTCCCACCAATGTCTACCTCCATTAAATCCATGCTCCATGATTCACATCTCCAAGCAAGTCCTAGAGACCTCAAGATGGCAACTTAGTATTATCTAATGTAGTTTACTAAGAAAAGCATATATGTATGCTTGTGTAACAATGATTATGTTTTCCAACATAATCTATTTTTATGAATAATAAATGCTTGTTGAGATTTATTGTTTGCTTTTTACATGTTTTCTAGTTATATATTTAGTTTATTGCATGCATATATATTGTTTGTTTTAAATATTTTTGCAAGCATTCCATATCTCGATTTGTCATTTAACCTTAAAACGAGGGGGAGTACACATTAAGGGGGAGCTCATCCGTCTTCGGGACAAACTTTTTGATGTTCACAAAAAGGGGGAGAAGTGATATAAACTCACTAAATACTTGCATATATAATAATTTTTTATTTAATGAGTTTAGATTTTATAATAATTAAAAAGGGGGAGATTGTTGATATAAATAATGCGTAAAAACGTTATTAATATTTTTCGATATCCCTATGTTTTGACGATCACAAAATCTAAAATCATTAAACGTAAAATCATTACGTAAATAAGTATTTAGTGCCTAAATATCATTATATCCAACCAATTCACTTAAGGTGTAAATAAACAAGTGCCTAATACATTTTATGATCAAATGATGGTTTATTTACTAATTACAAATTATATAAAATGCTATAAACATTTTATATATTTAAAAAAAAATATTTTTGATAATAAAAGGAAAATGTTTATTTCATAATAATTAAATGAATTCAAAATTTTAACCAAATTCAGTTAAATTTTCACCAAATAAACTTTCCTCAGAAAAGACAAAGAATCTGGCCGTTGTCAATGGGCGGCCCCCTTAATTTTAAGGGGGCCGACACACAATTAAGGGGGCCGGCATACGCTCCTGTGTCAGATTTCTTTGCCTATAAATACTGGTTCAAATCTGAATTTTTACCTCACCTTTTGCACTAAAACTTTCTGTTCTAACTCTCTCAAATCATCTTCCTAAATCCTTTGATCATAAACATATTAGTTCTTGTTTCAAGTGATCCAATCTTTCATCATTCAAAGTGCAAGAGAAGAATACTCCTCCAACATCTTGTTAAGAAGTATTGTAGGCTTGTGTATATTGTAAAGGTGTAGAAGTTGTGTAATAGATAGATCTAGGTGTGCTAGTAGTTGTGAATAGAAGTAGTTGTGTTGGGTAGAAGTAGAAGTAGTGTTGTGAAAAAGAAGTAGTGAAGTTGTGTAGTGATACGTGGGAATCGCACTAGGCTTTACCTCTCAAGGGATCTTGAGAAGCTTACAACCCCCACCAGGCAGTGTACCTGATCGTTGTAGTATAGTATAGTGACAAGTACCGGGGAATTGATCGTTCGGCTAGGAATAGTATCGCTAGGATTAGAAAACCTAAATACTAGTTCTATAAATGACGGATGATTATTTTTGTATTTTTATATTTTTTTTAGAAAGCAAGTAAATATCTCGGGTTTGAAGGATTTGGGCGGAATTAGTTGCTAGTCAACTAACCCAATACTAACGATGCAATCAAAATAAAATATTAGAAATGAAAATAAACTAAATTAACTAAGGTTGTGAGCAATAAGTGGAGAAATTGTGTTTACTTAGATTTCACTACTCCCTATATATCTTTTACACGTTAATTACTTGTTATAGTTGCGTGGATGACGGATTGTATTCCTTAATACCATTCATGGGGTGGCGCACTTAATTCCCCAATCCTATGAGTGCCTAATTCACTCCTATGTCCAGCCGGCTAAGAAGCTCCTAACATGGGATCATTAGAATTTACTCATGCATTAAATACAACCAATAAAACCTAGTGCACGTCAGTTCATGTTTCCTAAGACGTTCAAGCATGTTACCATTTGGAGATCTGCCAGTTTTCTTAAGCCTAACATCGAAATCATTCATCCAATACAACCATAAACAAGTAATCAACACATAATCAACATCTAGGTTTCATTAGATCTAAGCAAACACAAGATAGATCTAGCCTAACATGATGGAATTAAGACAAGAACAAGATATAGACAACCAACACATAGACATATTGATTGAATTAGAAGAATACTTATCTCAATTACACATGAAAGGGTTCAAGGGCTGAAAACCCTTGAAAAACCTGTAAAATTCGTAATAGGTTCGGCCCTAGGGTTTCTCCAAAACTTCTCCCTTTAATGAATGAAAATTAGAAAACTATATATAGGAAATTGAGGCTGACGGCGTCAAGACCAAATAGGTGACGCCGTCATCTCGCCGCCAAAATACTTCTCAGACTGCCTTAATCTTCATCTGACGCCGTCATGTGTTATGGTCTTCCAGGCCGTCACGTCTTTTACTCTTGACGCTCTACTTGTGACGCCTTCACGTTTGTACTGGACCGTCATGCAATTTATTCTTGACGCCGTCAGGATGCTGCTCTTGACGCCGTCACCTACTGTTCTCAGCAAGGAAAATTAAGACTTTGGCGTTTTCTTCACTTTTATGCTCCAAAAACGTTCGAATTGCTTCCTTTTCCAGATTTCTCTCCCAAAGTACCTAAAATCACAAAAGGAACGATTTAGGGCAATATTTGATCAAATAAATTCAATTCCGGGCTTAAATGACCCCCTAAAAGTGGTTCATTTTTCGCCTCATCATATACCTTTACACTTGAGATTTGCTTGTCCTCAAGCAAATGCGCTTTTATTCTACTCAAAATACAAGTTAGGGGTCATTTAACACTAATATAAAAGTAATTACAACAAATAATCGTTCCACTAAAGACCAATAGACAAGCACGGAGGTCATACACTAGCACCTCACAAATAGTGTTTAGATACTCACATCTCTCGGGTGTAATAAAGTATAAATTACAATATGGAAACAGAAGATATCTCTCACTACCTGTCATAGCAAAATAGATTACCATAGGCTTGGGAAAGGATCAAACCTCCACCACATGGCGTAAGCACCTAGGATAAACTATCAAAGAGGTCTTTTAAAGGGTTGTAACGTTAGGTGTAGGGATATGAAATACACGATTTTGTTGGATAAAGGAAGTTTTACTGGTGGCGAGTTAACAATCTTGGTTAATTACATGTATAATATGGCGTTGCTAAGCCAAGACTAGACTCGACTTAAGCTAATAAATGAAAAATAACAAAAACATGAAATGAACATAGAATGAAAAGGGATGGTAGTCCGTATGTTTTTTTTTTTTTTTTTTTTTTCTATTTTTTTTTCTTTTTCTTAATTTTTTCGATTTTTTTTTTTTTTTTTTTTTTTTTTTTTGCATACACTTTTACCCTACCATCCAAAATAATACATCATAGGGAATGAAAATTCCCCTTACACTTGAATTTTTACATACTTTACAATAAACTAAACTAATGACTCGAATTAAGAAAATCAAAACACTTGGAGTACTTTTAAGATTAACGCACATATGGGGGTAATATATGATGTTCTTCCCCATTACTCCATAAAATAAGTACTTTACCCACGAGTCCCAATCGTCCCAAAACAATATGTACAAGGATATGACTCGACTTAGCAACCATGTAATCAATTAGATAATTAACTTAGGGTTTTACAAGTAACAATAATGCACTAAAGATGAGCGCATACACGGAAGGCTAAGGCGATTTGGGTGTACATTTAAGTGGGGTGTAACAAATTCTTCCTTTAAGTAAAATGCTTAAAGTTAGAAACGAAAAGATAGGCTCGGAGGGGTGTACTAGGGGTTTCGTGTACTAAAAATGAGTACAACGCTAAGGGTGTGGGAAAAATTAGTTGACTTAACTTGCCAAGTAATATGACTTAAATGGTCAAGTAATTATGATACGGGTTTAACACAAGGGTGATCCTAATGCCTCTTATCATGTAGTAAATCCTATTACACGAATGTAGTCTCACTAGCGGTCTCGGGATGCATCACTAACGCAAGTTCTAGAATCTAACTGCTACCGGTACACTCATAAGCACTAATAATAAATGCTTTTCCTATCAAATCTAAAGGCGAACCTCACATATTTGGGTGGAAATTTTTTCTGAATGGTACGGTTATGTGCTAGTCATACAATCTCCTATCCATGAGACGCTTGCTATGGCTAAAGTTTCACTCCTAAATGTTGTAAAATTTTTTAAATTTGGAGCTAAAATTGCACTAACAAGTATTTCTCATAGTTTTATTACACATCTACCATTAAACAAACAAACTCAAGCGAAAGTGTACATGTAAGGTATCATCATTTTACCCTCCCCTTACACTTAAGATGAACATTGTCCCCAACGTTCAAGTACAGAATGTAAAAGTGAAAAAGTAAAAAGAATGAAATCAAATACTCCCCTGTTTCGCTCGGTATGGATAATAAGGTGACCAGGTTAAATCTTTCTCCAAGAAAATGAACAATCAAAGCTTCTCTTCCAGAATATAAATAATCTTCTTATCATACATAACCTGTAAATCTGAGAAAACAAACAAGGCAACCTCGCGTAAAATCGGCGGCAATCTATATAAGTTACTAAATCCTAGAAAACAAAGTAAGATATAATGCTTGTGGAATGAAGTTTGCAGATTTCCTGGAGATTATAAAACTTAATGATTTACAAAAACTTTAAAACTCCATTAGAAAAACAAAACCGGTAAAATTTCCAGATTTTTACACGTGACACCGTCAAGAGTAATCTCGTGACGCCGTCAGAATTGACCTGCAGAAATCTTTATGTTAAGTTTCCGGAAAATTTCTGGAAAAACTTATGTCCTACTTCCTGGAAAATTCAGCAAAACATCATTATGACTCGATACAAGCATTTGACTCTAACAAGTACTAATACACATGTTCATTTAATATTGTTGTGGTTCATGCTCAATTTCGTTCTTATAAACAAATTTGGATCTCCCTTACACTTATTTTTTGCAAAATACCTTTATATGCAATTAAGACGAAGTTAAAAACAAAATAAAGCATTTTCACAATTTACTTTGAAACATGAGCCACAAACAATAAAAATAAAACATGCATACGGAAACAAATAAAATCAAACAAACAAACAAACAAACAAACAAATAAAAACACACAAAACATGGGTTGCCTCCCAAGAAGCGCTTTTCTTTATTTACGAGTCTTGTAGCTAGACTCAAGGTTATGGGTTACGTTTTCCTTTCCCACTTTTGTGCCAACTCGAAACGTCTAACCCAATTCTCATCACGCTTGTATTCCGGGCCTAGATTCATGCAACCCGAATAGTATGTTCGCCTCCTCTCATAATAGGCTTCAGCAGTAATTCCATCTTCCTTAACCTCATAGGGTCGAATTTCATCAATTTGTAGATTCTTGATGCCCTTTAATTCTTCCTTCATGTGAGGCATCATGAAAGTGACCTTCTCTATCCCATCAGTAAACTGAGCTATTCCCTTCTCATGGTTGTAATACATCTTAGTCTTCTCAACAAAAGGTTGTCCTAAAACTACTTCTCCTAGGTGTGGATCTATAATGCCTCTAACATCTTCTAGGATTACAAAGTCGCATTGATAAGTAAAATTTCCTATAAAGATGTGTACCCCCTTAACTCTCCTGACAAAGTTACATAGCCTATTAGAATTGTAAGGGTCTTTTCTAGGGCTTAACCTTTCGTTCATTATCCAATTGTAGTAGAGCCTAGACATGATATTCATGGGTGCTTTTAAGTCAATGTATGTATGTTGTCTAGACATGTACCCAATCATGTAAGGAATTTTTATGTTCCTGAAGTTATGCCTCCTAATCCATGGTGTCTTTCTATATTTTGAGGGGCAATGATGTTGTAAAAGGAACCTATGGTAACTCAATTCATCCGAGGTAGGAGCGAAGTCCGTAAAATCAATTTTCATTTAGAGAGGCTTAATGAATTCCTTAAATGTGTTAACTTCTTTCTTTCTTCTTTTATGCGCTATAAGCCTCTTGCTAACTTCTAAATGACGACTCTCTGAATCCATGAAGACCAAACTAGTACAAACAAAAACACGAAGAAATAAGATAGACTAAAGAAAACCTAAAAATAAAAATAAAATCTTACTAGAAAGGAATCTAGCAAGTAGACCTAATAAAAAGAGATTCTAACCTAGACAATAACTATTCCCCAGGCTGCGGCGCCAAAAACTTGATACGTGGGAATCGCACCAGGCTTTACCTCTCAAGGGATCTTGAGAAGCTTACAACCCCCACCAGGCAGTGTACCTGATCGTTGTAGTATAGTATCGTGACAAGTACCGGGGGATTGATCGTTCAGCTAGGAATAGTGTCGCTAGGATTAGAAAGCCTAAATACTAGTTCTATAGATGATGGATGATTATTTTTGTATTTTTATCTCTTTTTAGAAAGCAAGTAAATATCTCGGGTTTGAAGGATTTGGGCGGAATTAGTTGCTAGTCAACTAACCCAATACTAAAGATGCAATCAAAATAAAATACTAGAAATGAAAACAAACTAAATTAACTAAGGTTGTGAGCAATAAGTGGAGAAATTGTGTTTACTTAGATTTCACTACTCCCTAGATATCTTTTACACGTTAATTACTTGTTATAGTTGTGTGGATGACGGATTGTATTCCTTAATACCATTCATGGGGTGGCGCACTTAATTCCCCAATCCTATGAGTGCCTACTTCACTCCTATGTCGAGCCGGCTAAGAAGCTCCTAACATGGGATCATTAGAATTTACTCATGCATTAAATACAACCAATAAAACCTAGTGCACGTCAGTTCATGTTTCCTAAGACGTTCAAGCATGTTACCATTTGGAGATCTGCCAGTTTTCTTAAGCCTAACATCGAAATCATTCATCCAATACAACCATAAACAAGTAATCAACACATAATCAACATCTAGGTTTCATTAGATCTAAGCAAACACAAGATAGATCTAGCCTAGCATGATGAAATTAAGACAAGAACAAGATATAGACAACCAACACATAGACATATTGATTGAATTAGAAGAATACTTATCTCAATTACACATGAAAGGGTTCAAGGGCTGAAAACCCTTGAAAAACCTGTAAAATTCGTAATAGGTTCGGCCCTAGGGTTTCTCCAAAACTTCTCCCTTTAATGAATGAAAATTAGAAAACTATATATAGGAAATTGAGGCTGACGGCGTCAAGACCAAATAGGTGACGCCGTCATCTCGCCGCCAAAATACTTCTCGGACTGCCTTAATCTTCATCTGACGCCGTCATGTGTTATGGTCTTCCAGACCGTCACGTCTTTTACTCTTGACGCTCTACTTGTGACGCCTTCACGTTTGTACTGGACCGTCATGCAATTTACTCTTGACGCCGTCAGGATGTTGCTCTTGACGCCGTCACCTACTGTTCTCAGCAAGGAAAATTAAGACTTTGGCGTTTTCTTCACTTTTATGTTCCAAAAAGATCCGAATTGCTTCCTTTTCCAGATTTCTCTCCCAAAGTACCTAAAATCACAAAAGGAACGATTTAGGGCAATATTTGATCAAATATATTCAATTCCGGGTTTAAATGACCCCCTAAAAGTGGTTCATTTTTCGCCTCATCATGTAGAAGTAGTGGTGTGCATAAGTTGTGAAGAAGGTGTGTAGTGGTGTGAGATTGGTTCTAGCTACTATTAGGACTCAACACTTAGCTTAGTGTCGTAAATTGGTGTAAGAAAAAGTTGTGTAAGGTTTTCTCTGCCATAAGGGAGCTTGTTGACGTAGTGAAGAAAACTCTCGAGTTAGGTGCTCGGGGAGTGGAGTAGGGCGAAGAGGTGCTTCGTAGCCGAACCACTATAAATCCTTTGTCTTGTGGTGCGATCTTTCCATCTCTATCTCTTTACTTATTTACTTATATTGTTGTCATTTTATTTCGTAGATATTAGTTTATATAAGTGTTGTTTATTAATCTCACATAAAACTAGAATCGATTATTTTGCAAACAAAGTTTTTATAAAATAAAATTGACGTAAAACTATTCAATCCCCCCCTTCTAGTTTTCCACAAAACTTACAAAGTTACATACATATTTTTAATACAAAATTGGATAATGAAAACACAAGTCTTGATCGTATCAAATGTAATGTCTTTAGAAAATGTCTTGGCTAGGTCAACTCGATCTTGTCATGAGAACAAAGTATAACTTCCAAAATGAAAATGCCTTCAATAAATCACTATCGATCACCTGAAAATGATACTCTAAAATGTTAACATAACGTTGGTGAGTTCGTGGGTTTAAGTTAAACATGAAACCGATTTGTCATGCATAAGTGTTTGAGACAGGTGTGCATATAAATAAAGCATACGGCAAGTAGCACAAATTGAATAACCATCATCACAAATTGAATACCACACATTGAATATGCTGATAACATGCAAAGCCTACCAGCTGAAGCTACTACATGAGTCTTGAATAATCTCGAATAACCATAGAGTGTCAAATGAAAATAAATCCATGAGAAATTGAATATACTGATACTACTACTAAAGCACCTAGCATAGATATAAGCACACGCTTGTCTTATAAGAATAAAAGTTGAGCATAGCATAAAATGGATTTGAGTATCATTCTCCCCCAAGAAAAACATAAGTGAAAATAGGGCCACGAAAACTCACCTTGAAGCGGGTGAGATAAAGTACACAAGTTCAAGCAAATAATCATAAGAAAATAACGCACACTTGATGATAGAAATCAACCTATTGCTCCTCAAGCCTAAGCTACAAATAATTTTGGAAGTAAGTACTATTAGCGATCTATCTTTTGACAAATAATATGTGGTTATTAAGCGATTAATATTTTATTTACTCGGCTGCTAAATTTGAATGGTTATGTTGTATATCTATACTACATATAAAGCATGAATGACTCTCTTTCCAAAATTTTAAGACTTACAAGAAATTAAGCATAGTTTACAACACTTTAATGCACCCAATTTTCAGAATTACAACAAAGTAAGAATATTGTACAGCAAAATAAAGCGTGGTGTAATTTTAAGACCAAAATTATATAAAACAACATTAATGCTATTAAAACACCCATTCACCAAAAATTACAACCATTTAAGCACAATAGGGATGGCACCCGTGGGCAATGGGCACGGGTACCTCTAACCCGTCACCCGCCCACGTAGTTTTTCTCACCCATCACCCACCCGTCACCCACCAATGGGTATAAATTTTTACCCATGCCCTTGCCTGCAGGTATTTGTTGCCCATGGGTAAACCCATGGGTTACTGTTATACAACAAAATTACAAAACGATGATAAACTAACTATGAAACTGCATAATAAGATACCAATCAATTTGCCAAATATAGCTTTGATTATTTGATCTTTCATACTCTCATTTTAGTCTTGAAACTCAAACAAACTTTTAGATTAATGTATTTTCTTGAGACTTGGTGGTAACTATTAAATGTATACCTGCAACATCATAAATATTTTAATTAGTATAATTAATTTTAACATGGGTTTAAGGGTACACCTACGGGTATTTTGTAGGGTATACCCGTGAGAATTTTAAATGGGTGTCATGGGTTTACCCGCGATGGGTATGCCTCACCCGTCACCCACCCGCCTCCCACTGATGGGAAAAGATTTTCACCCACGACCCACCTGTGGGTGAAAATTAACACGTTTACCCACCCATTTATGGCTGGTACCCACGGGTTGTGGGTTTTTTCTGGCCAAGACCAAGTTAGAAACTGGTAAGACTCGGCTATTCTGGCCAAGACCAGTTAGAACCAGGTAAGACTCGGTAAGACTAGGCTATTCTGGACAAGAACCAGTTAGAACCAGGTAAGACTCGGCTATTCTGGCCAAGACCCAGTTAGAACCAGGTATGACTCGGCTATTCTGGCAAAGACCTAGTTAAAACAAGGTAAAACTAGGCTATTCTGGCCAAGACCCAGTTAGAACCAGGTAAGACTCGGCTATTTTGGCCAAGACCCAGTTAGAAACAGGTAAGACTCAGCTATTCTGGCCAAGAAGCAGTTAGAACCAGGTAAGACTCGGCTATTTTGATCAAGACCCAGTTAGAACCAGGTAAGACTCGGCTATTCTGGCCAAGAACCAGTTAGAACCAGGTAAGACTCGGCTATTTTGGCCAAGACCCAGTTAGAACCAAGTAAGACTCGGTAAGACTAGGATATTCTGGCCAAGGCCCAGTTAGAACCAGGTAAATATCGGCTATTCTGGCCATACCCAGTTCGAACCAGGTAAGACTAAGCTATTCTGGCCAATACCAGTTACAACCAGGTAAGACTCGGCTATTCTGACCAAGAACCAGTTAGAAACAGGTAAGACTCGGATATTCAGGCCAAGACCCAGTTAGAAACAGGTAAGACTCGGCTATTTTGGCCAAGACCCAGTTAGAACCAGGTAATACTAGGCTATTCTGGCAAAGACCCAGTTAGAACAAGTTAAGACTCGGCTATTCTGGCCAAGACCCAATTAGAAACAGGTAAGACTCGGCTATTCTTGATAAGACCCAGTTAGAACCAGGTAAGACTCGGCTATTCTGGCCAAGACCCAGTTAAAAGCATGTAAGATTCGGCTATTCTGGCCAAGACCTAGTTAGAACCAGGTAAGACTCTGCTATTCTGGCCAAGACCCAGTTAGAACCAGGTAAGATTCGGTTATTCTGGCCAAGACCAAGTTAGAACCAGGCAACACTAGGCTATTCTGGCCAAGACCCAGTTAGAAACAGATAAGACTCGGCTATTCTGGCCAAGACCCAGTTAGAACCAGGTAAGACTAGGCTGTTCTAGCCAAGGCCCAGTTAGAACCAGGTAATACTCATTCTGGCCAAGACCCAGTTAGAACCAGGTAAGGCTCGGCTATTCTGGCCAAGATCCAGTTAGAAACTGGTAAGACTCGGCTATTTTGGCCAAGACCCAGTTAAATCCAGGTAAGACTCAGCTATTCTGGCCAAGACCCAGTTAGAACAAGGTAAAACTCGGCTATTCTAGCCAAGACCTAGTTAGAAACTGGTAAGACTCGGCTATTCTGGCCAAGTCCCAGTTGGAACCAGCTAAGACTCTGCTATTCTGGCCAAGACCCAGTTAGAACCAGGTATGACTAAGCTATTTTGGCTAAAACCCAGTTAGAAACAGGTAACACTCGGCTATTCTGGCCAAGACCCAGTTAGAACCAGGTAAGTCTCGGCTATTCTGGCCAAGACCCAGTTAGAAACTGATAAGACTCGGCTATTCGGGCCAAGACCCAGTTAGAACCAGGTAAGACTAGGGATGACACCCGTGGGCAATGGGCACGGGTACCTCTAACCCGTCACCCGCCCACGTAGTTTTTTCTCACCCATTACCCACCCGTCACCCACCAATGGGTAGAAATTTCTACCCATGCCCTTGCCCGTGGGTATTTGTTTCCCATGGGTTAGTGTTATGTAACAAAATTACAAAACAATGATATGAAAACTAACTATGAAACTGCGTAATAAGATGCCAATCAATTTGCCAAATACAGCTTTGATTATTTGATCTTTCATACTCTCTTTTTAGTTTTGAACTCAAACAAACTATGAGATTAATGTATTTTTTTGAGACTTGTTGGTAACTGTTAAATGTATACCTGCAACATCATAAATACTTTAATTAATATAATTAATTTTAACATGGGTTTATGGGTACACCTACGGGTATTTTAACGGGTATATCCGTGGGTATTTTAAATGGGTGTCATGGGTTTACCCGCGATGTGTATGCCTCATCCATCACCCACCCGCCACCCACTGATGGGTAAAGATTTTCACCGACGACTCACCCGTGGGTGAAAATTGACGCGTTTTCTCACCCATTTATGGTGGGTACCCGCGGGTTGTGGGTTTTTCTCGCCCATTGCCATCCCTAAGCACAATGTACAATAGCCGCAACCAATTTTCAGATTTACAACAAAATAAGCATAGTGTACAACAAAATAAGCATGATGTAATTTTCAGACTTACAAAATTAATGTTATTAAAGTGGTCAATGTGATTAATGACTATAATGACTACTACTTACAAGAAAATAAACATAGTGTACAACACTTTAATGTGCATAATTCTCAAGACCCAGTTAGAAACATGTAAGACTCGGCTATTCTTGTCAAGACCCAGTTAGAACCAGGTAAAACTCGGCTATTCTGGCCAAGACCCAGTTAGAACCATGCAAGATTCGGCTATTCTGGCCAAGACCCAGTTAGAACCAGGTAAGACTCGGCTATTCTGGCCAAGAACCAGTTAGAACCAGGTAAGACTCGGCTATTCTGGCCAAGACCCAGTTAGAACCAAGTAAGACTCGGTAAGACTAGGCTATTCTGGCCAAGGCCCAGTTAGAACCAGGTAAATATCGGCTATTCTGGCCAAGACCCAGTTCGAACCAGGTAAGTCTAAGCTACTCTGGCCAGTACCAGTTACAACCAGGTAAGACTCGGCTATTTTGGCCAAAACCCAGTTAGAAACAGGTAAGACTCAGATATTCAGGCCAAGACCCAGTTAGAAACAGGTAAGACTCGGCTATTTTGGCCAAGACCCAGTTAGAACCAGGTAATACTAGGCTATTCTGGCCAAGACCCAGTTAGAACAAGTTAAGACTCGGCTATTCTGGCCAAGACCCAGTTAGAAACAGGTAAAACTCGGCTATTCTTGCCAAGACCTAGTTAGAACCAGGTAAGACTCGGCTATTCTGGCCAAGACCCAGTTAGAACCATGTAAGATTGGGCTATTCTGGCCAAGTCCCGGTTAGAACCAGGCAAGACTCTGCTATTCTGGCCAAGACCCAGTTAGAACAGGGTAAGACTAGGCTATTCTGGCCAAGACCCTGTTAGAAACTGATAAGACTCGGCTATTCGGGCCAAGACCCAGTTAGAACCAGGTAAGACTAGGGATGATACCCGTAGGCAATGGGCATGGGTACCTCTAACCCGTCACCCGCCCACGTAGGTTTTTCTCACCCGTCACCCACCAATGGGTACAAATTTCTACCTATGCCCTTGCCCGCGGGTATTTGTTTCCCATGGGTTAGTGTTATGTAACAAAATTACAAAACAATGATATGAAAACTAACTATGAAACTGCGTAATAAGATGCCAATCAATTTGCCAAATACAGCTTTGATTATTTGATCTTTCATACTCTCTTTTTCGTTTTGAACTCAAACAAACTTTGAGATTAATGTGTTTTTTTGAGACTTGGTGGTAACTATTAAATGTATACCTGCAACATCATAAATATTTTAATTAATATAATTAATTTTAACATGGGTTTATGGGTACACCTACGGGTATTTTGACGGGTATATCCGTGTGTATTTTAAATGGGTGTCATGGGTTTACCCGCGATGGGTATGCCTCACCCATCACTCACCCGCCACCCACTGATGGGTAAAGATTTTCACCCACGACTCACCCGTGGGTGAATATTGACGCGTTTACCCACCCATTTATGGTGGGTACCCGCGGGTTGTGGGTTTTTTCTCCCCCATTGCCATCCCTAAGCACAATGTACAATAGCCGCAACCAATTTTCAGATTTACAACAAAATAAGCATAGTGTACAACAAAATAAGCATGATGTAATTTTCAGACTTACAACATTAATGTTATTAAAGTGGTCAATGTTATTAATGACTATAATGACTACTACTTACAAGAAAATAAACATAGTGTACAACACTTTAATGTGCATAATTTTCAAGACCCAGTTAGAAACAGGTAAGACTCGGCTATTCTTGCCAAGACCCAGTTAGAACTAGGTAAGACTCGGCTATTCTGGCCAAGACCCAGTTAGAACCATGCAAGATTCGGCTATTCTGGCCAAGACCCAGTTAGAACCAGGTAAGACTCGGCTATTCTGGCCAAGAACCAGTTAGAACCAGGTAAGACTCGGCTATTCTGGCCAAGACCCAGTTAGAAACAATTAAGACTCGGTAAGACTAGGCTATTCTGGCCAAGGCCCAGTTAGAACCAGGTAAATATCGGCTATTCTGGCCAAGACCCAGTTCGAACCAGGTAAGACTAAGCTATTCTGGCCAATACCAGGTAAGACTCCGCTATTCTGGCCAAGACCCAGTTAGAAACAGGTAAGACTCGGACATTCAGGCCAAGACCCAGTTAGAAACAGGTAAGACTCAGCTATTTTGGCCAAGACCCAGTTAGAACCAGGTAATACTAGGTTATTCTGGCCAAGACCCAGTTAGAACAAGTTAAGACTCGGCTATTCTGGCCAAGACCCAGTTAGAAACAGGTAAGACTCGGCTATTCTTGCGAAGACCAGTTAGAACCTGGTAAGATTCGGCTATTCTGGCCAAGACCCAGTTAGAACCATGTAAGATTCGGCTATTCTGGCCAAGACCCAGTTAGAACCAGGTAAGACTCTGCTATTCTGGCGAAGACCTAGTTAGAACCAGGTAAGACTCGGTTATTTTGGCCAAGACCTAGTTAGAACCAGGTAACACTAGGCTATTTTGGCCAAGACCCAGTTAGAAACAGGTAAGACTCGGCTATTCTGGCCAAGACCCAGTTAGAACTAAGTAAGACTAGGCTATTCTGGCCAAGTCCTAGTTAGAACCAGGTAAGACTAGGCTATTTTGGCCAAGACCCAGTTAGAACCAGGTAAGGCTCGGCTATTCTGGCCAAGATCCAGTTAGAAACTGGTAAGACTCGGCTATTTTGGCCAAGACCCAGTTAAAACCAGGTAAGACTCGGCTATTCTGGCCAAGACCCAGTTAGAACCAGGTAAGACTCGGCTATTCTGGCCAAGACCTAGTTAGAAACTGGTAAGACTCGGCTATTCTGGCCAAGTCCCAGTTGGAACCATCTAAGACTCTGCTATTCTGGCCAAGACCCAGTTAGAACCAGGTAAGACTCGGCCATTTTGGCTAAAACCCAGTTAGAAACAGGTAAGACTCGGCTATTCTGGCCAAGACCCAGTTAGAACCAGGTAAGTCTCGGCTATTCTGGCCAAGACCCAGTTAGAAACTGATAAGACTCCGCTATTCGGGCCAAGACCCAGTTAGAACCAGGTAAGACTAGGGATGACACCCATGGGCAATGGGCACGGGTACCTGTAACCCGTCACCCGCCCACGTAGTTTTTTCTCACCCATCACCCACCCGTCACCCACCAATGGGTACAAATTTCTACCCATGCCCTTGCCCGCGGGTATTTGTTACCCATGGGTTAGTGTTATGCAACAAAATTACAAAACAATGATATGAAAACTAACTATGAAACTGCGTAATAAGATGCCAATCAATCTGCCAAATACAGCTTTGATTATTTGATCTTTCATACTCTCTTTTTAGTTTTGAACTGAAACAAACTTTGAGATTAATGTGTTTTTTTGAGACTTGGTGGTAACTGTTAAATGTATACTTGCAACATTATAAATATTTTAATTAATATAATTAATTTTAACATGGGTTTATGGGTACACCTACGGGTATTTTGACGGGTATATCCGTGGGTATTTTAAATGGGTGTCATGGGTTTACCCGCGATGGGTATGCCTCACCCATCACCCACTGATGGGTAAAGATTTTCACCCACGACTCACCCGTGGGTGAAAATTGACGCGTTTACCCACCCATTTATGGTGGGTACCCGCGGGTTGTGGGTTTTTGTCGCCCATTGCCATCCCTAAGCACAATGTACAATAGCCGCAACTAATTTTCAGATTTACAACAAAATAGCATAGTGTATAACAAAATAAGCATGATGTAATTTTCAGACTTACAACATTAATGTTATTAAAGTGGTCAATGTTATTAATGACTATAATGACTACTACTTACAAGAAAATAAACATAGTGTACAACACTTTAATGTGCATAATTTTCAGACATAAAAGACAAGAAGCATAGCGTACAACAAAACATCACATTAATGCTATTTAATGTAGTCAATTTTTTAACTGGTCAATAAATACAATTAATACAGTTATTTAAACACCTCTTACATAAGAAATACAAATTATCAAGTATATTGTACAACCAAATTAAACACAATTCCTGCATTAAATTTTATTACTACAAATAATAAAACACATTATACAAATATTCAAGCCCGAATGGGCTTGAACCCGAACGGGCGCGGACCAAACGGGCTCGAGCCCGAACAGGCACGGGCCAACGGGTTCTAGCCCGAACAGGCACGGGCCAACGGGTTCGAGCCCGAACGGGCACGAGCTATACGAAATTCTTGATATCCGTAAATTTATTTTCAAAAAGAACATAATAAGAAAAATAAGAAGAATTTCTGGCTACACATTTCAAATATGAGAGAGAATTTTAAGGGGAGATGCATCTATTTTCGTAGGTGCATCTAAAATGAGTGGTTGTGGTTTCTTCTTATCATTTTTATTTTAATTTTTTTTCTTATTTGATCATATATATATATATATATATATATATATATATATATATATATATATATATATATATATATATATATATATATAATATATATATATATATATATATATATAAGGTTAATGTGAGAACTTTCTTAAAGTTATAAAAATGATAACTATTCTAAAAAACCATTAAACTATTGATGCATAACCATTTTAGCAAAGATGCACCAAAATATTATATGTTAATACAAGTTAACATTAAATCGACTGTTAACCAACTCATACATGGGAAACGGATTACTGATACACAATTAAATTTTTGATACATATACATTAAAATCTCAAAAAAGTAATTTCTTATATATAAATTGATACACCTAATACACAACAACCACTAAAAACTTGATACACAATACTAAACCTTGATACACATTACATGTTGAATCAAAGTGTATCACTTAGTTTACGTCAATTTTCATAAGAAAACTCATCACATCTTTAACAATTTAAGTTGTAATTAATTATGTTTTTATTTTCTTTTAAGTTGAGTGTCATTTGTGAGATTTTTGGTTGGTTCTCATTTTTACAACTTTAATAAAGTTCTCATTTGATCTCAATTATATATATATATATATATATATATATATATATATATATATATATATATATATATATATATATATATATATATATAGGGTCGGGTTATTCTAAAAAAGGCATTATAATAAAAAGTGTAGGAAGGATTGTGGGAGTGACATGTATCACCCCCTTGCCACATCATATGACACATCATATGACACGTGTCACCCCCACCCCCTCCACCCCTCCCCCCCCCCGCCCCGCCCCCCCAGCCGAAAAAAAAAAATTTCCCCGCAAAAAAAAAAAAATTTTTTGGGGCAAAATTTTTTTTTCCCGCCAAAATTTTTTAGTGCATCACAGTTATAAAGTTACTGCATCACAATTATGATTTTACTGCATCACGGTTACTGCATTCATTGTTTTAATGTTACTGCATGATGGTTATAAAGTTACTGCATCATGGTTATAAAAAAACTGAATTATCATAAGTTTTATGCATCATATATGTATGTAACTGCATCACAATTAAAATACGATTCTTTTTTAAATTTTGGTGCATCTTTATTATAAGTTACTGCATCATAGTTAATAGTTTAGTGCATCAGCTATGTTGCAGTAACTTATAACCTTAATGCACTAAAATTTAAAACTGTGATGCAATAACTTTTATAATTGTGATGCAGTAACTTTATAACTGTGATGCACTAAAATTTTTTGGCGGGAAAATTTTTTTTTTTGCGGGGGGGGGGGGGGGGGGGGGGGGGGGGGGGGGGTGGTGACATGTGTCATATGATGTGGCATAGGGGTGACACGTCGCCCTCACAATCGTCCTTGTGGTTTGCAAAAATTGCATGTATCCTCCCTGGTCTTCTATAAGTGCCGGCGGCCTCCCTGGTTTTCATACTTTTGGTTCGTTTTGGTCCCTGGCACTAACAACCGTTAGTCCATCTCTGTTAGTTGATACATAAATGGTCTATGTCCCTACGCTAAATTGCGTCCAACGTCCTTATTTTTTTGAAATTTTCTTTTTCCAACTTTTTTTTTCTCGAAAATTTTTTTTTCCGAAATTTTTTTTCGGAATTATTATTTTTTTCTCAAATTAATTTTTTTAGAATTTTTTTTCGTGAAATCATTCCTTTTTGTTAAATTTATTTTCGAAATTAACTTTTTTAGAAAAAAAATATTTTTTTTTTTCGAATTTTTTTCCATTTATTTTTCTGAAATAATTTTTTAAAAAACTTTTTTCCAAAAAAAAAATATATATAAATTTTGTTTAGAATTTTTTTTCCCGATTTTTTTTTAAGAAAAATTAATATTTTATTCGAAATTTTTTTCTAAAATAATTTTTTAAGTAACTTTTTTCCAATTTTTTTTTAGAAATTTTGTTTAGAATTTTTTTCCCATTTTTTTTAAGAAAAATTAATATTTATTCGAATTTTTTTTTCTGAAATATTTTTTTAAGAAACTATTTTCCAAAAAAAAAAATTTAGAAATTTTTATCATGAAAATTTATTTTAGAAAAATAAATTCGAAAAAAATAATTTTTCTAAAAAAATTAATTTAAGAAATAATATTAAGAAAAAGAAATGATTTAACGATAAAAAAATTTCTAAAAAAATTAATTTGAGAAAAAAAATCCAAAAAAAAAAAATTTCGGAAAAAGAAATTTCGAGAAAAAAAAGTTGGAAAAAGAAAATTTCAAAAAAATAGGGACGTTGTACGCAATTTAGAGTAGGTCCAGGGACCATTTATGTATCAACTAACTGAGATGGACTAACGGTTGTTAGTGCCAGGGACCAAAACGAACGAAAAGTATAAAGACCAGGGAGACCACCTGCACTTATGAAAGACCAGGGAGGATACATGCAATTTTTGCAAACCACGAGGTCGATTTTTGCATTTTACTCATATATAAATATATGTATATATATATATATATATATATATATATATATATATATATATATATATATATATATATATTAATAAATCAAAACCCCTATTTCGAATTTTTCATTTCAAAAAAATGGATTCTTACCTTATTTAGTAATAATTTTATTTAAAAAAAAAATTATTTTCTTATTAGGTAACATTTTATATTTATCCATAACAACAAGTAGAAGATAAATACAAAAAATATAGATAAGATGCAATTAATAATAGAATTAAAATTTTTAAATAATTATCTTTAATAATAAAAAACTATAATTAAAAATCATAAATCAAACAAAACAAAGATTAAATTATTTGTTTTTTAACAAATAAAAATATATGATTAAAAAATTTTTTAAAAATCTACGCTTGCACGGGCATTATAACTAGTATATATATATATATATATATATATATATATTGAAAATCATCATTTATGCATAGTGTCAGTGTCATTTTAACCTTTACATACATATACGATAGGACTAACTAATTAATGTCTTATAATCTCAAATATAAGTTATCTTCTTCCTCTGTCCAACGACCACCTTAGTTTATTCATATTATCATAACTCAATTTATGTTTAGTCAAAATCAGGTTACTAGCTAGATGAACCTTTATAGATCAGGTTATACAAACTAATAAAACGTGACAAATTAAGACTATAAGTGAGTCTTAACTTTTATTATATGAGTAATTTGGAACAAGTTTGATATGACTAGTTATATAAACTCACAAAACATCAACATGAGACATCTGATCCCCTTCCTCTTGTTTCTTTAAAATTTACCAAAAAGAACCATGCACGCGACTTTTCTTTTTAGTTACTGAGTACCATATAACTTGGCACGTAATCACAAAATATTACTGTATAACGCATGAGAGTTCGGTTTGCATTCATTGGCAGTGATCATTTTATATCGATTGTGTTACTGATTTAGCTAACTATTCGACATGGTTATGTGAACATAAGAAACCAGTTTTCTTACGATAGATGTTTATTTCTGATTAAGCCAAGGGATCTGAGAGCCGTAAACATCTATGTCTAGCTAGTAGTAGAGTTGACGTTAGGATTAGCAAATAAAACGTTAATGAAAACCAAGAAGTGAAACGAGGACTGAGATCAAAACTCGACACAATCATTTGGATTTAATTGATCCAAACTCGGACTCCAACCATAAGCCTGAAACTCGATCTTAACAAAATGTAAATTGTGATCCGTGCGTCCATCAATTCGAACGTATAACCACTATCAACCAACATGCAAACTTAGGTCGGAGCAAATCTCTTATCAGACGCGATCCAAAGGTCACGACAAACCTGAAAACAAACTTGAGCTAGAGATGTGTTCCATGGGTCACGAACGAGACCTCCGTTCGAACGTAAACAGATATTAAGAAACTGAAGCAAGGCTTGACGTGGACTCTTGTGCCCTAGTTCCCTCCGGTTTAGTATTCTTGGTGTAGGGAGTAACTGCTTTGACAATGAATTTAATTAATGAAAACGTGTTTCGTATAGCTCTATCAGTTTATTTCAATTAATAGTATATTAATAAAATAAAACATCAAAATACCATACGAATACGAATTCAATTAAAAAAAACAAAAAAGAACCCCAAAACTTAGTATACTAAAATACGACTAAATAAAAAGAGCTATACGACTAAACAAACAATTCTTTATAACTTTGTGCCATACATTTCAGTCTAGTACATTAAGTGGTGCATCATTTTTTTTTATGAATTCAAACACACAAAAAGTCCCTATATTGGTGCTGATGAGTGATGACTGCAGTTCAGGAAAAAAATATATATCTCTCAATCATCTATATTTGACTTAAATTAATTGACATTGTACTTAAATATGTCAAATTTAATCAGAATGCAATTATATTTATGTTTTTGTATTGTTTTGTTAAGTTCAAATCTTTAATTGAAAACACCACATCTGTTCTCAAATCTTAAAACTGAGATTAGCAAACATTCAAAAACCATGGTTGCAGACCCAAAATAACAAAAAATTTGAGTTAGGCTTGCAAACTTTGAGCTCATGATACTGAGAAAGCCATGACATTACAGCCATGACACAAGTTGCTTCTTGCCATTCGATGACTCGCTGCCTGGTTCATCATCAGCCCCTCTTTTCTTGGAATTTTCCTGGGTGTTGGGAGTTATCGATGTTGTTTGAGACTCCAAATCCTGCAAGTATCATACACAAAATGTCATCAAATTCCTTTATTGTATGTTTGACAATTGTAATTGACCAAATAAAAATACTTACCAATGGTGTGACTTCAGGGACACTTTTACTTGTTGCCTCATTATCCGGCTTGAATATTAAAAACAAAATAAAGGAATTTGTAAGCTATTATTCAGTCAAATTTTTGCGATGAAAAGTTATGAGTAATTGTTGATAATTGTTTTTTCGCATTAATTTTATCCATTGTTACTTTGAAAGCATATTTTTTCTACCAATAATAGCAGTAATTTCATGCGGGAAAACACCATTATCTTCAGACTACATAACATTTTGTAAAATAAAAGGTTATAAGTAATGAATCTGAATTTCTCTAGTTTTGTCAACACTGATATGATATTACGATTATAGATAAGCGTACCTTTCAATATTTATCGACCAACTGATATGCAGATCTCCCGACAACAACTTGCACCTCATCATTAAAAAGGGACAATGATATTGTATCGGTTTCATCATGGACCCTAATTTGCAAACGGAACCTAAACACCAAAGAATCAGAAACACTCCATGGCATTCGTTTATGTTAACTGAATATCCAAAGAAATAAAATACTCACACTGTTTTGATGCTTGAAACAGTGCTTTTGCATTTTGAGCAGTAGCATTCAGTTGGGGCACCAGCTGGTTTTGGAGGAGTTTCAGACTCAAGATCGACAATATCGAATGACTTGACAACTTTCTTTTTACAACCTCTACATCCGACATACCACCACCCTTCTTCTTGAATTGCACAGATGGTTCCGAATTCTGACAATTACAGAAGTAACACCCTACGTTGATAAACATAACAATATAAGGTTGTGCAAAAATCTTTTTTATGAATAATATTATTAAAACATGGTTACGGGCAGTGTTTAGTAGGTTATACCTGGCTAACATCCAGAAGTTCAGTGATATTCCTCATGGGGAATTTCCTTATCCATGGTGGAGTTTTTTTCAGCGATGGATATACGTGAAGCCGTATTCTCAAATTTGTCTGCTTGTTGATTTTCAAGAAACCTAATAGTAGTTAATAACATACTATTAACAATAACATATGATTATATTGAACATAAAGTTTAGACATTAGAGGATTTGTAGACACACCTTTTTCTAAAATCTTCAATGTCCTTGTACTCAGGTGCTGATATGGCATCAGCGCCATTTAGAAGATGTAACTTTGTTCCAAAAGTACCTGCTTTGCACACACATTTTCTCTACATAACCAATGATATTAAAAAAAAATAATAATAAGCACCATTCGGTGTATATGAAATCAATTTTATACACACTTATTGTTAGTAATATAATGTAAAACTTACTGTCCAAGAATTTCATCATCCCGAACTGAATAACGGCAATTATTTTACCATGATTAGTGGTTGAGGCAAGAAATTCACAAAATTGTTCCGCATAAGTTCCCCAAAAAGTTACATTCAGTTCGTTACCCTTACAAAGATATTGGAAAGTGAATTTGGAGATTAACATGTGTATCTTAGATTTTGACGGTTAACAAAACAAATAGATTTGTTTAAGTACTTACTCAGCATCGATAAGATTGACCGGTTTCTTCTTTCCAGGCTTTCCATTCTTGTCATAGTTGTCAAGTTCAGCGCAAGCCACAACTTGGCCTATAACATCTGTAAAAGTCAAATATACGGTGTCAACTCGATTTGTAATAGAAATAACATAGGTAATACAAAATAAAGAAACATACCAAATTGTCCCACTTCTTCATCAATTAAATCAGCTATTGTCCTAAAAGCACGAAATTGAAAGCCGTGGACTGATCCAGTAAAATCAGTGCACTTTTCCACTAAAGTATTGGACAGAAAACTAAGCCGGAGTCTTTGGTTGACCATTTGATACTGAGGCTTTATCTCTCCAAGACTGTAACGCTGTAAAGTCACAACATTTCCTTCTTCCAATTGATGCTTGAAGCCGTTGATTAAAGCCATCCTTACTGTTGCTTGCATCTTAGTATTCTGCACCAAACATATATACAGATTATGTTTAACTGATTAATTTTTACATCTTTATATCAAAAGTTAAACATATGTTCATAATATATACTTGCTAAAAATAGACAGAGCCAGTGATTTGGTCCAATATTTCCGTGCCACAGGCAATCACGAATATCATACTATTTCATTACTACAATTTATTAATTAATATAAATTAGGATGTTTTATGCATTCAAAATAAACTTTTGCCAACTTCTGACCCGTTCATGAAGTAATTAAAAGGCAGCCACGAATATCATACTATTTCATTACTATAATTTATTAATTAATATAAATTAGGATGTTTTATGCATTCAAAATAAACTTTTGCCAACTTCTGACCCGTTCATGAAGTAATTAAAAGGCAGCAGAAAACAGAAAGATTACTTGATTGCAGTTGTCCTAGCATTCAATGCTGTGCTATAGAAACCTTGCACCTCCTCTAGATGAGAAAATCTATCCAGGCAATCACTCAATGGAACACTCGGGCGTACAATTTCATCTGATTCACTGATACCAGTAAAAGACTCTTAGCATGAATTGTCGGCAACAAAAACCGATAAAAAGACCACCAAAATAAAGCTACATACAACTTACATCTTAGTCCCCTCCGCCTCTTTCTGCGCCTTCAATTTGTGAAATTCTTCTAGTTCCTCTGAAATAATAATTAACCAAAAGAACAGATAAAAAAATCATTTTCGCTTATTGCAAGTCAAAAGTACATAGTTAAGAGAAGAGCTCACTTTTGTTAGTAGCCTTTTCTAGTGGAATAGTCAAGGAAAGAATGTAGTCATTTCTTTTATTGTAAGCAACTTTCCCAGAAGGGCACTGAAGGCGCTCTTCAATGCCAAACTTGAAACTTCTTGCAGGATCCGATTCAGGCTTACCAGCATTGGCACGCTCAACTTGGTCAATGAAATGTAGAAAAAATTCTAGTGCATCCTGCATTAAAATCAGTTTCAGTAGTCTGCTAGTATGCTAATATAAAAATATGGACAGCATAAACACAATAACTTGTAGAATACTGAATGTACCTGCTGACGCATAGTTGAAAACTCGGGATGACTGGCTGCAATTACTGACTTAAACATTCTGGGACGTATACCTTCTTGTTTCTATATAAATAACATAAAAGGGAATAAGTTAGTACTTTAGTAGATGCAATATTGCAAAGCACTGATAAAACATAATAAAACACAAGAAAACATGCATAGAGAATTTAAAAAAAATAAAAAATAAAAAATAAAGGTCCAGCCAGAAACTTACTTCATTTGGTGATGAGTCCGCAGCATTTGCCATATCATCATTCTGGGAAATGAACGAATGATGGTTAATGCACAATAGACAAGAAATAGAATATTGAAATATAAAGTTAACTTATAATCTGAACCTACCCGTGCAGCTGGAACAGAATATTTGCCAGAAAGCAATCCATTAGCAAGCTTTGTTCTGCCAAACAATGTAAAAGTTCACGAATTAGATAGTAATTGGCAGATTATAGTGTTTTATAATCTCTCAACACAGACTCCATCACTGTTTCCCATTTACGAAAATTAAAACACTCCTTTCTTTTTCCGTTGTGTTTAAAAAATTGCCAGCACTCTATTTATGAAATAACGTGAATCATGTATACTTACAATTGCATATTCAGGTCTACTGTTGGATCAGCAGGAGCATTAGTAAAAGCCTGTTTCAAACTTTGGTTCATGTAGTACCTGGCAGGGTCCATAAAGGGGTAAGAATCTTCCTTCACATTAAAATAAAATTATATAACTATGCACACTCATCAAAAGGAATAGTATACAGACCGTGAACAGAATGAGTGAGTTGAGAAGACAACTTGCATAGTTGCAGCCATATAGCAACTGCAAAATACAAAACGAACCAAAAGACATAAGCAAGAACAATTGTGATTTTCCAAAATAAAAAACTTCATAATATATACTTGGCTAAAGTTAAACATATGTTCAAAATTTCTTCACTGATAATCTTAGTACCATCACTGCGGCTAATAGACTGCAAATAAAATATTGAATGAGAGTTGATCTAAGTTCTCGAATGCAACCAACAAACTCAAAGTTAATCTTATATCCAAGGTTTTGCTTCACTTTCAAAATGACTGGAATCACTGGATTACATAGCTTGTACTCAATTACGACTTCAACTTTCAGCCCAAACCTTTAAAATATTGCTTTCTCCTGTTACCCTACTCGCCCGACCTACCCATTTCTAGCTAACCTAAACTCTTTTTAAGTAACTGTTTCATTAGCCACCTTTTGCAACCTGTATAATGAAGCAGTATGACAAATAATTACAACAAATGACTATTGTCGAAACTGTGGATCTCGGCTAGGTGTTCTTTGAAGAATTCGGACTGGATCTGCTGAAATTGTAACCCTACTGCTTCATTTGGTTGTTAAATTTATGGGATGTTATTGAAATGAACACCCAAAATTTATTACTACATGATATAAGCAAAAACTAAAAAATTTAAAATATACGATTAATTTAGAACCCAACAATTGTTTAAGCTCTAAAATTAGTAAAAAATCTAAAATATCCTATTAACGGGTCAGATGTCATCTTTTTCTTATTACCATTGTCAATTCAAGTAGTTGCCTACCTCATATTTTGTAAGAAACCAATTGTTTTTAACCATCGCATATAAATCTCTATATTTATACACACTTCATATGCAAATAAAGTAAAGAGAAAAAATATATTTACAAACTTAATCATTGATGATACGAATTATAGTTTGGACAAACAAACTTACCCAAGATCATGGTAGCCTCCATCAAAATTTCTTTGAGATATCATATCCATTAGACCAAAATTTCCATCACCATAGAACATTCCTATTTTCCTATTCACCTATAATTAACAAAACAACCACCAAGTCACCAACTTAACCCAAGTCAGTAATACTCATTGATAAAAAAAATTAAACATTAATTTCATAACAATACCAAATTTATAAGTCTTATTCTAACCTATGGTGCGTCACCAACAACATTGACATATCCAATTCAAATCACTTATTGAAAATTGAAACCATAAATCTTTGTTATGTGAATACCTTGATTTATAATTGATTTGATTGATTATTCGATATGTAATCATACCCTCAGCAACAGGATATCTATGATATAAATAGTGAGTGTACAGTACCTAATTTGCTCAAATTCTTCATCGTGGCAAGAATATTTTGCCGCTAATAAGGTGGCCGGAATAATTTCCGTGAGGCTAATCGATACACGGAACACCGTAATTTGCATCCTTGAAACAAAACCGAAATTAAAATCAACAGATCCACCATAAATCATTAAATATTGTACAATAAACCATAAATCATCAACAAAAATTGTACCTTTATGTCGTCATCAAAACAATGTTGTTGTGTGTTTTTAGTTCCTTCCCAGATCCGTTTTTTTTAGGGGCGAGGTTTTCTTTCTAGGGTTTAGTGATGATTTGTGGTTTAAAAATTGTTTTAGGGTGTGGGTTATGAGAGATTTTGAGGGAGAAAAATTAGGGATTCATTGAACCATTCGGTTGACTATTCCATCCGAAAGTATTTGAAAAATATTTGATAAACTTGCTATTAGTAGTGATGTTTCCAGGTGTCATTCTTTTAGAATTTTGGGAGAGTTTTTGTCTCTAAAAATAGCAATCACACTTGTGCTATATATAGAGTGAGATGCTTATCTTTATCATCTATATTATTGATTTTGGACTAGTAAGTTGTTTCATTTGTGAATGAGCCACGGATAACAAGAAGAATACATAAGCCAGTCATGGCTAAGATTTCGGATTACATGCAAAGCATTTGACTCGTTCTATTTGACCATCTCTAAAATTCAAACGATGCTCATGCATGTATAACTGATATCTAATTTATCCTTTGTTAACTTTCATTTATGATACTAGTATATAATTAGCTTCATATAGACTATAGAGGAATGCCACATATGTATATGCGCCATTTTGTCTTCTATGTTTATAATATATTAATGGGCAAATGATTAAAAAAAAGTATTAAACTTGCTATGGGGTAGCGAACAAATTTTTTTACTTTTGAGGGTATTTTTCTTTCAAATTCACCCTCTTTAAGGTATTTTGCGAAATTTCTGAACGTTTTTGCCCCTCTTAGCTAATAGAAAAGTTTTTTTTTTCGAAAGGCAAAAATGTCACAAAATACTCTAAAAATGATGAATTTAAAAGAAAAGTATCATCAAAAGTAAAAAAATTTGTTCGCTACCTTGAGGACAAACCATGACAAGTATGATTTATTTTTATTTTTATTTTTTTATTTTTCTAATTTGCCCTATATTAATCACCGATTAAAATGATAGAGTATTTATATCTCGTAACTGCTCACTAGTTTGATTTCGTATGAAATCTTCCTTCGTTATCTATAATACTATATAATGCATTTGTCACTATTCTATAATTAGAAAAACTTACAATTCAAACTCTTTTCTTGCCTATTATGAAAGGATTTCAAAATTAATTGGTTAGAAATCAGGTTGGTTAGTAAGTTGTTCAAACTAAAATTGTTTGGCTTAACCATCTCTACCATCTCTACGTATAAAACATAAAGACAACTAAATGTGTAACCGAATAACCGAATAACGTAAAATATAGTCACATGTACCCGCCACCGCATTGCGCGTATTTCTTAAATAATATTTGCGACATCGTTTTGAATATGTAGATCACATCTTTATTTGTTTGTTTATAATGGAGTTATTATTATTATTATTATTATTATTATTATTATTATTTTTTTTTTATAAACCATCACTTTTATTAACATTAGTGTGGCTTATTTTATTTATTTATGAGCTTAATTCACCAATATATTGTATCCATGATGCCAAATAGTACATTATAAGGACTACTCCAACATTTAAGGTAAATGTGAGTACTTAGGTATCTCATCAAGTCTAGCACAAATAGAGGGAATAAGATGGCTATACTACTTAACACCTAGAATTACTCATGTTCTATGCATTTGGAACCACGTATGCACATAAAACTAAATAAATGTCGAATGCCGGGTTAATGGTCATCGTTAACTAACATGGTTTCGTGAGGGTTCTCACAGGTAATGGGATCCTTGACGTTTTCTCAAGGGGACCCACGAATTGCCAGCATTATATCGATTAGTTACCCGAGACAAGCTCGCGGTTATGTACTTGTAGAAATCATATTTGGAGATTACAATCCACGTATGAATCAAATAAAGTTAAGCCAGATAATGCAATACTAAATTTTGGTAGATCAAATAATGTGATTGCGTCGACTAACATGGTTTGGTGAGGGTTCTCACATTATTCTAATTTGATAGTCACATTGATTGAAACTTGATAGTACGCAGTAATAATATTTCACGTCATTGTGAAATCGCCTAAAACAGTACGCTGTTTACAATTATACATATGACGAGTAATTCTAAGATTACATACATATGACAAGAAAATCTAAGGCAACGTAGAACTTTAAGGGAAAGAGCGACAACTTTGTAGAACCCTAGTTAGTGGTGAAAAGAGAATCGTACGTGATACTACTGAGTTAATAATTCCATTTCAGTAAAAATATTTTTTTTGAGCAAAATATATTGGTACATGTAAATGTGTTATGGTGTCTATAAAAAATTACAAATCATTTATGAATATTAAAAGATTTGTTGAATTTTACACAGTTTTTTACTTGTATTGAAACTCATCCAAAGATGTTATTTATCTAGAGCTTGTTTTGTAGGCAATCAATAAAAATTTTTTATCGCACAAGCTTTGTTTAGTTGTTTCAATCACAAAAGCTAAAAATAACATAATCTCTTTACAGACGGGTACCAAATATGTATTGTATATAGTACATGAATAATGTTTTGCTCATATATAGCAATCAAACAAATTATCATCAAACTCTTTACGTCTTTTGCAATATAGTTATAACTTTGCACACTCTACAAATTATGAGTTTGCTTGAACTAATTTAAAATATAATCTTAGTTGGTTTCAATTCAAAAATGTTTTTCATAATATCTCAATCTCGGGAAGGAATCGGGTGAGAAGAAAACCAAAATGAGAAGAATGAGAAGGATTTTTAGCCACACATTTCAAATAACAAATAGAATTTTAGGGGAGATACATCTATTGACTTATTTATTTATTTATTTCAAATAACAAATAGCATTTTAGGGGAGATGCCGCTTTGAAAGCCGCCCCGTGCAAAGTGACACAACACGAGAAAGCATGCATTGAAAATCAACACGTGTTTATTCCTTTCGCGTTTGATATATTTGGTTTCTTTGCACCTGAGGCGATGGAACTACTCAATAGAGTCTAACGAGTTATGAACAGTAATTTTATGACATATAGATTCACGAATGTAGTTTTCAAAAGAGTTAGCTTTGCAATCCAAAAATGGCTAGCGGCGCAGCTTATTGCTCGTTTACCTTCAACCACTATGTAAATTCTATTTTGATGAAATAAAATTACTCAAAAAATTATCAGTTAAAAAAAAGAAAAAAAAAAAAGAAAAAAAGGGAATATCGAATGTGAAACTTATTAAAAAAAGTTTTATATGTCGAAATTTGTTTTGAGAGGTTTTAAAATTAAATAAACTATGAGATTACTCGTACGTTGTGCTGGTGCAATGGTGGCATCATGTAATTTTGTGAGCAATAATAGAGGCGACACACTCTAAATTAGTTTTTTTTTTTTTTTTTTTTTTTTTTTTTTTTCAATTCTATTTGACTTATTTATGTATTTTCATTAACAAGTGTAGTAACCCAACGTTATAACAAATAAGATATTAATATTGTGAAAGGGAAATAACTTAAAGCATTTTTAAGGGGTATATTGAGCATTAAATTTTTATTTTTGGGACCTATAAAACAAATTAGTTACATTTAAAAAAAAATAGTGAAGAAAAACTATTACAAAAACTGTTACATGTTTTATATGGTTTATCTTTAATACTTGTGCATCTAATTTGGTGTCTTAAAATATTTACAAGTATAAACTATTTTAACAAACATTACTAAAAACTTCAACTTTAGCTACCATCTAACTTGCCAAATGTACCAAACAGACACATATTCTATTTATGGATTCAACCATGTGCTAGTTAATAATTAAGGATTGACATCCAAATCAGAAACCCAATACAGTATACTGATCAATGACATTAAAGCCTAAAAAACATACATTTATGAACATGTTTAACCTTGCTATTACACATATCTTTAAGGTTGAGTCTGAGACAAGAAAATCATTTTTTAAGAAGAAAATTTACATGTTAGTTATATGAGCCATAGTCATGCTACAAACTCATTGAATTAGTAACCTTTATTCCCACGAATCTTTGCTCTCATGTCGACCTGCACACGAAAGATATCTTGATTTATTGGAATAGAAAATGGATGTAGAAAAATTGACAGCATACAAGAAAAATTGACAGCAATACCTTTAAAAAAAAAAACATATATATGCATGCAATAACAACAAAAGTTGTTAGGATGTGGTCGGTGCCAATTTCGACCAATTATACTAAAAATTGGTGAAGTTCAAATGCCTACAACCTCCTTAACTGTTCCATTTATAAATATGTAATGGTATACATACCAAAGTCAACAATGCAGTCAATGTAACAATAATTGCCATGCTTAGAATTTCTATATAATGGACCATTAAGCACTATGCGTAGTGAGTATGAATATTATGGTTAGATATATTGAGATTAAGGTATCAATTAAGTTGACTCAGTTAGAGCAAACAAATGAAACAAATATTTGAGAACACTATGTATAACAACAGATTACCTACTAGGCCAAGGTTGAGTCTCAAGACCATGGAACAATGACCAAGGTCACGGCAAGGCCATGACTAAAAACCATATAAACTTACCTAGGCGAAAACATGAGCTAAAGAGTTAGCGATAACTTAAACATGCAATTTGGATATACTCCATCTAAAGAACCATGAGATCTTACAAGTAATTGTCATACAAGATTTAAGAAACTCATTCTAATAACAATCTTCATGTAAAAGTAAACTTTCCTAAGTTTATTCAAATATTGTACATGTAACTTTTCGGATCAAAACTTATATATGTTTTATCAAATACTACAATAGTAGGGAGCCTCATGTGAGGAGTTCATTAAGTAAGCCGTCGAGATGAGTTGTAGATTTACGAATTAAAGTGTCCTGGCTCCTCAAACGTTTACTACATGACTTCTGAATTATGTCGGCCCGAACGGCAGTAAGCGATATATAAACTATACATGTTTCATAAACCATTTCTTTTCAAAGACTTACACTATACTAAGTACTACATCATGGACTAAATGCAAGACATATATAGACAATTCTTCATATTCTTAGACATTATTCCAAACCTAAGTTACAACAATTATTCTAGGTTGCTCGTAGAAGTTCTCACGGCATATCCATCATTCTCATTAAACATCATCCAACTCACGGTGAGTTCATAGCCCCACTTTTCATTACTTAATTGTTTTACAAACCCTTGGGGGGAATACATGCTATTATTTTTCAACCGAACACAATGTTTTTCAATTGTATGCCTGCCTGATTGTTTTATTATCACTAAGTAACATCCTTGCCAATCCAAGATCCCTTATTATGAACCATTTAATCACTTGTGAGGGTTACTTGCGAGTGAGCGCGAATATTGTGAATAGGCCTATTGAGATTGACGAATCCCATTTGTATTGACTAAGTTCAAACAAATGCATTAATATTTGAAACATAGGTATGACGGCAAAGTACCTACCGGGATAACTCTGCCGATTGATATTGGTACACGTTAACGTTTTGGTGTCATAAGCTTAGTGTAATAATAATAACTGTTTTGTTTTCCAACCATTGGTGTGAGTCTATAGCTCACACTACCAACATATTGTGTTCAACCATTAAACAAACTCTATGAATATCACTCAACCTTTGTATTGACCTCTTAAGAATGTATTTCAGGTCCATGATGATCAAGGATGGCACGGAGGGGCACGGATATTCAAGAGGGCTATAAATTTTATTATCATTCGAAAACTCATCTAATGTAATTTGTAAACATGGAACCATCTGAGACCTCATTTTGTAATCTCTGATATTTATATAATTTGAATGATAAATCTTTTAAAACGACTCTATTAGAGATCGTTTTCTATTATTATGACCGTTGTGCCGTCGAGTAACACCCAGTTTGAATTCCGCTGCATCCATGAATTGGGGGTGTTAGAGTCAACAATGGAATGCAAAAGTCAACTGTCAATGAAATAGTGCAAGGTAAAGAAACATGCTGCAAAGGAGAAGAAGACAGTTACATTTCACCACACTGTATCAAGCATTAAGCTTACTTGAACACGTATGATGTAATTAGATAAGCTGTTAGTTATGTAGCTGTTAGTTTAGCATTGTATATTTTGTTAGTCAATTGATGCGTGGGAATTGCACCAGGCTTTACCTCTCGAGGGATCTCGAGAAGCTTACAACCCCCGCCAGGAAGTGTACCTGATCGTTGTAGTATAGTATAGTGACAAGTACCAGGGGATTGATCGTTCAACTCAGGAATAGTGTCGCTAGGATTAGAAAACCTAAGAACTAGGTCTAGAGGTGAGGGATGATTCTTTTTGTATTTTTTTATATTTTAGAAAAACAAATAAAAATCTCGGGTATTGGAAGAGTGGGCGGAATTAGTTGCTAGTCAACTAACCCAATTACTAAGATGCAATCAAAATAAAATAACAAAAATGAAAATAACTAATTAAGATAATGGTGTGAGCAATATATGCATGGGAGAATTGTGTTTACTTAGATTTCACTACTCCCTAGATATCTTTTACAGGTTAATTACTTGTTACAGTTGTGTGGATGACGGATTGTATTCATTAATACCATTCATGGGGTGGCGTACTTACTTCCCCAATCCTATAAGCTCCTACTTCACTCCTATGTCGAGCCGGCTAAGAAGCTCCTAACATGGGATCACTAGAATTCGCTCATGCATTAAATTCAATCATAAAAACCTAGTACACATCGGTTCATGTTTCTTAAGACGTTCAAGCAAGTTACACTATGGAGATCTGCCAGTTTTCTTAAGCCTAACATTGAAATCATTCATCCATTACAACTATAAACAAGCAATCAACCTATAATCAACATCTAGGTTTCATTACATCTAAGCAAACACATGAAAGATCTAGCCTAGCATGTTAAAATCAAGACAAGCATAAGATATATTCAAACAACACATAGGCATATTGAATGAATTGAAAGAAGACTTATCTTAATTGAATATGAAAGGTTTCAAGGGGTGAAAACCCTTGAAAATACTGTTATAAACAACCTAGGGTTTATTAGGTTCGGCCCTAGTATTCTCCACACAAGTTCCTCCTTTAATGAATGAAAAATAGAAAAGTATATATAGATTTTGTGAGGTGACGGCGTCAAGAGTAAATTTCTGACGCAGTCATCTCGCCGCCAATAAAGTTCTCGGACTGCCTAGATCTAGGTCTGATGCCATCATGTGTAATCCTTCTTCAGGCCGTCACCAAAATAACTCTTGACGCCCTACTTCTGACGCCTTCAGGTTTTCTCTGGGTCGTCATGGATTTTGCTCTTGACGCCGTCATATTTTCCTTCTTGACGCCGTCAGGTACTGTTCCCAGCATGGAAAATTAAGTCTTTGCCGTTTTCTTCACTTTTATGCTCCAAAAACGTTCAAAATGCTTCCTTTTCCAGAATTCACTCCCAAAGTACCTAAAATCACAAAAGAAACGATTTAGGGTAATATTTGATCAAATAAATTCGATTCCGGCTTAAATGACCCCCTAAAAACGGATCATTTTTCGCCTCATCATCAATGTAACAGTATAAATGGTAGGATTATGTACTCATTTTACTCAATTGAATAAAATGCAATTCCACAAATTCACTCCACATTCTTATTTTGTTTTATGGTATCAGAGCTGACCTTCAAGGTCCTCTGCAACAAACCATCATCACTGTCATAACAAACCACCATAACTATCAAGTTTGACCACCATAACAAACTTTGACCATCACAATAACTGATTTTCCCGCCCTTTCTTCCGCTATTAACAACCATCACAAAGCTTCAATCATCATCAATCTTCATCAAATTCATTACTGAATTCATTCAAACACTTCAATAACAACAAATCACCATCAAATCTTATCAAATTTCATCAAATTTCATCAGAAATGGCAACCACAAGTACTGATCCAAACATCATTTCTGAAGATACTAATTCAGTTAATCATCCACTCTTTCTCCATCAAAATGATCATCCAGGGCTTATTTTAATCTCCAAGAAGTTAACTGGCTCAGAGAATTACAGTACATGGAGAAGATCTATCATGATAGCTCTTAATGCAAAGAATAAGTTGAAGATCATCACCAATGAATACCAAGAACCATCTGCTGATTCATCATTAAGAGCACTATGGGAAAGAAACAATGATATGATAATTTCTTGGATTCTGAATACTGTCTCAGATCAGATTAGCAACAATCTTAGTTTTGTTCATTCTGCAGCAGCTTTATGGAAAGAACTACAAGAACACTACTCACAACTTGATGGTCACAGGATTTATCAACTCACTAATGAAGTTACTCAGTTGAAACAGCCAAATTGCACAGTTGAAATGTATTATCAGAAGTTAAAAGGGCTGTGGGATGAGATAGATGCTCTTGAGGCTCCATATATGTGTGCTTGTAATTGTGTTTGTGATAATGGAAGGCTTAATGGGGCAAAAGAGTCAAGAAAGAGATTATTACAGTTTCTAATGGGGTTAGATGAGTGTTTTTCAAACATTAGGGGACAAATTCTGTTAATGCAACCCATGCCCAATGCAGCAAAAGCTTACACAATGTTAAGACAGGAAGAGAAGCAAAGGGAAGCAGTTGTTCCCAAACATCTCACACCCACAGTTATGAATAATTTTACCAACCCAACTCCATCACACAACAACAATCACACCATTTCAAACACTAGACAAACCAGAAATATCTCTACTCCAAACACCAGAAGAAGTGTTTTTAAGCCAGGTGTCATTTGTGGTAATTGTCAGAAAGAAGGACATTATAAGAGTGAGTGTTATCAGTTAGTGGGGTATCCTGTTGGTCATCCATTACATGGTAAAATCAAACCAGGAACAGGTGGTCAGAATGGTCAAAACAGAGGAAACAGAGCAAATGGGCAAAGAGCAATTAACTTGGTGGCAGGACAAAGTGGTCAGGATAACAATGGAGTTGAAGCAAGCACACGTGGATCACAAGGTGATGACGCAATGTATGCAAAGATGGATTCACTCCAGAATCAGCTAAACCAAGTCATGCTGATGTTGCAAAACACCCAAGGTCAGTGTGATTCTAAACTCTTAGCTACAGGGAGATATTTGTTCATAGCTTCCTGTGTTTCAATATTCAAAAATGCTTTGGTAGTAGATAGTGGTGCAACAGATCACATTTGCAAAGCACTTCACCTCATGTTTAATATCATACAATGCACAATATCAATCATTGTTTCATTACCTAATGGCCACACTGTCTCAGTCACAACCATTGGTTCAGTACAAATCAAACCCAACCTTATCCTTCACAATGTGCTGTACATACCATCCTTTGCTTATAACTTGCTTTCAGTAAGCCAAATCACCAAAACAACCAATGTTTCCCTCATATTTAACCATACCACTTGTATCTTTCAGGGCAACAACAAGAGGATTGCCCATGGAATCCTCTCTGATGGACTCTATATCATCAAGCCAGAAGACAACCAACCATCTTCTACCAAACCATTGTTTAAACCATTTCCTACTGTTATGTCTCATAGTAGCAATTTACATTTGTGGCATGCTAGACTAGGTCACCCATCAATCCATGTAATCAAACAAATAAAGCAATTGCCTAGTTTTACTGCTGATGTACCCAAACTTCATTCCACTTCGTTTTTTTTTTTCTTTTTTTTTTTTTTTTTTTTTTTTTTTTCAATACTATTGACTTATTTATGTATTTTCATTAACAATTGTAGTAACCCAAAGTTATAACAAATAAGGTATTAATATTGTGAAAGGAAAATAACTTAAAGCATTTTTAAGGTGTACATTAGGCATAAAAAGATTTTTTTTTTTTTTTTTTTTTTTTTTAGTTACATTTAAAAAAATTAATGAAGAAAAACTATTACAAAAACTGTTACATGTTTTATAGGGTTTATCTTTAACACTTGTGCGTCTAATTGTTGTCTTTAAATATTTACAAGTATAAACTATTTTAACAAACATTGCTAAAAACTTCAACTTTAGCTAATATACCAAACAGACACATATTCTATTTATGGATTTAATCATGTGCTAGTTAATAATTAAGGTTACAGATCCAAATCCGAAACCCGATATACTGAATGTCCATAAGGAAAAAATTCAAATGCATACCCTTATTTTAGTGCATACCAATGGACAAATCCCCACCATCCATCTAGTTTGATTTAGTGGTGGGGATTAACCTAAGATTAAACCCTAAAAACCTAAGTCCATTTATTTATTTATTTATTTTTACTTTTTCTTTTTCTTTTTGTATTTCTTATTATTCTTTTTGTATTATTTTTTTCTTTTTTGTTTTTTTTATAATTATCACGGGAAAAATTCAATTCACGTTCCTTTTTTTTCTTCTTCTTTTTTTTGCTCTTTTTGCTATTCACGTTTGTCTTTTTTTTGTGTTTTTTATTTTTTATTTATTTTTTTTTTGTTTTTTCTTTTGCTTCTTTTACAACTCCGTTGTTTTTTTTCCGGCTTTTTTTCGAATTCACTTTTTTTAATTCACGCTTTTTTTCGCTTTCATAAGTTTTCGTCCGTTTTTTCCATTTTTGTCTCTTTTCAAACGTTTTCGTCTGTTTTTGTCTATTTTCATAAGTTTTGAAACGCTTTCGTCCGTTTTCAGACGTTTTTGCATGTTTTCATACGTTTTCATCCGTTTTTTTACATTTTCGTCCAGTTTCAACGTTCTCGTCTGTTTTAAAACGTTTTCGTTTGTTTTTATATGCATTCGTCTATTTTCATACGTTTTTGTCCGTTTTCTTACGTTTTCGCCTGTTTACGTCCGTTTTCATACATTTTCGTATGTTTTCTTACGTTTTAGTTCGTTTTCGTCTGTTTTCATCTTTTTTCTTTCGTTTTTGCCCATTTTTCATACGTTTTCGTCCGTTTTTAGACGTGTTTTTTACGCTTTCATACGTTTTCGTCCATTTTTCGCCCATTGTCATCCATTTTCTTACGTTTTCATTTGTTTTCAAACGTTTCCGTCTATTATTAATATATTTTCGTCCGTTTCAAACGTGTTTTTTACGCTTTCATACTTTTTTGTCCGTTTTCTTACGTTTTAGCAATATCACAAGTGTGTCGGCTTTCATCTATTGGTGGTGATGGAGGAACCTGTGATAAGACAGGTGATATCACCAGTGATATGACAAGTGCTATCACCTGTGATATCACAGTTGATATCACATGTGATGTCACATAGGATATCACCGGTGATATCACCTATGATATCACAGGTGTTTAAGCTTCTTCAGTTTATTTTATGGATATTTTGTGCTTTCTTCAACCACAATTGAAACTTTTGACTGGGCCGTTTATTGCAATTTTTGTCCGTTTTTTGCAATTTTTGTCCGTTTATATATGTTTTCGTCCGTTTTCAGACGTTTTTTCTGTTTACATACGTTTTCGTCCGTTTTTGACATTTTAGTCTTTTTCATACATTTTCGTCTATTTTTATACATTTTCATACGTTTTCGTCCGTTTTCTTACGTTTTTGCCCGTCTACGTCCGTTTTCATACCTTTTCGTCTAATTTCTTATGTTTTCGTTCATTTTCATACATTTTCATTTGCTTTAATACGTTTTTATTCGTTTTCTTTCGTTTTCATCCATTTTTCATACGTTTTCGTCCGTTTTAAACGTGTTTTTTACGCTTTCATACATTTTCGTCCTTTTTCTTACGTTTTCGCCCATTTTCATACGTTTTCGTCCGATTTCGTTCATTTTCATATGTTTTCGTCCGTTTTCTTTTAGTTTCATCCATTATTCATATGTTTTGTCTGTTTTCAAACGTGTTTTTGCGCTTTCATACATTTTTGTCCATTTTCATACGTATTCGTCCATTTTCTTACGTTTTCGTCTATTTTCTTACGTTTCTGAGTACTAAAAGTGATATTTATAATATCACTTGTGATTTTTCTGAATATCACTTGTGATATTTAGAATATCACTTGTGATTTTCTAATGTTTTCATCTATTTTCTTACGGTTTCTATACGTTTTTTAATATCACAATTAATATTCAGAATATCAGTTGTGATTTTCTAAATATCACTGCTGATATTCTGAATCTCACTTGTGATTTTATGAATATGTATCACTTGTGGTTTTCTGAATATCACTTGTGATATTCTGAATATCACTTGTGATTTTCATGTTACAAAACATTAGTTGAAAATCACTTGTGATATTCAAAAAATCACTTGTGATATTCTAAATATCACAGAATATCACTTGTGATATTTAGAAAATAAAAAAATATCACATGTGATATTCAAAAAATCACTAGTGATATTCAAAATATCACGGAATATCACTCGTGATATTCAGAATATCACTTTTGATATTCTGAATATCACAGAATATCTCTTGTGATATTCATAAATGTATGAAAACGTCTGAAAACGGCCAAAAGCATTTAAAAAAAGACTAAAGTGAATGAAAACGTATGAAAGCGTAAAAACACATATGAAAAAGGATGAAAATGTATGTACAATGAACGAAATTGAAAGAAAACGGATGAAAACGAACGAAAACGTAAGAAGACGGACGAAAACGAACGAAAGCGTAAGAAAACGGATGAAAACACAAGAAAATTGACGAACACGTATGCAAACGGACAAAAACGTATGAAAGCGTAAAATCACGTCTGAAAACGGACGAAAACGTATGAAAAATATGTTGATATAAATAAACTCTATGTTTTGATAATCACAAAACGAAAACACATTAAATCAAAGATAATGACGTAAACAAGTATTTAGTAGTTAATAATCACTTTCACCATCTAATCACTTAAGGTATGAATAAACATAGTGTTTAATGCATTATAAGATCAAACGAAAGTTTAATTAAGTATTACAAAGTTTATTTAATTATATAAACATATTATATATTTTTGAAAAACACTTTTGGTAATAAAGAAAAATGTTTTATTCATACTAAATATATGAATTCAAATTTTTAACCAAAATCAGTTAGTTTTTCAACAAATAAACTTTCCTCACTAAAAGACAAAGAATCTGGCCGTTTCAGCTGGGCGGCCCCCTTAATTATAAAGGGCGGTCCCCTTAATTTTAAGGGGGCCGGCCATGATTTAAGGGGACCGGCCACGCTCCTCTGTCAGAATCTGTTGCCTATAAATACCACCTTAAACTTGGATTTTTACCTCACCTTTTTGCACTAAAAACTTTCTGATCTAAACATCCCTCTCCATCCTCTAAAAATCGTTTGATCTTATATACTTTGATCTTTGTTTCAAAGTGATTCAAGCCTCAACACTCAAGTGCAAAGAGAAGAATACTTCTACTAGAAGTATTACAACTTAGTATCATCTTGCTATCTAAGTTGTTTGGTTGTTTCATCTTGTTGATCTTTCATACTTTGGTGAATAAGGTGTATGTATTAGTTTGCTAGATTTAGTTGTAGAATCTAGAATTGTTGTAAGTGTGTAGTGGAAGTTGAAGTGAAGAAGTAGTGTTGGATATTAGTGAAGATATGAGAAAGTGGCAATAGTGATTAGTTGTGAAGAAAGTGAAGCTTTCAAGTGGAGAAGAATTGAAGACATTAGTAGATTAAAGTTGTGAAGACTCTAGTGGCTTGAAGGTGCAAAGACATTATTGGTTTGAAGTTGTGAAGACATTGGTGCTTTGAAGTTGTGAAGATTGCAAGACATTGAAGTCGTGAAGAATTTTGTGAAGGTGTGAAGATACTCGTGGTGTGAAGATATATTGAAGAAGTCAAAGGTGTGAAGAAGTTGTGGTATGCTATTTGGTGTGAGATTGGTTCTAGCTACAATTAGGACTCGACATCTTGCTTTGTGTCGTTAATTGGTGTAAGCATTTGGTGTGTATGGTTTTCTCCGCCATAAGGGAGGTTATTGACTTAGTGAAGAAAACTCTCGAGTTCGGTGCTCGGGGAGTGGAGTAGGGAAAGGAAGGTGTCCTTGTAGCCGAACCACTATAAATCCTTTGTCTCTCGGTTTGATCTTTCCATCTCTCATTCTTTACTTGTTTACTTACTTGCTTCTCGTACATTATTATTATTGTGTGTTGTGCATATATTGGTTTCACATAAAGATCAAACTAGGTTCCATTCAAAACATTAATTATACATTAGTAAATTAAAGTATATACAATCATTAAAACACATATAAATACAAACTTATATTTAAGTGAGATATATGAAATTATAATTTCTATTCAACACTTTAAATAAGCAGTATTTATGTGACATATGTGAATTAATTTGTATATATACTTTAGCTTCAAAGGTTTTTACAAATTACCATCAATTCTTTGAAAGTAAACTTTTACTAAAACGAAAAAGACGCAAAACTATTCAACCCCCCTTCTTGTTTTCCACAATTGGTATCACGAGCCACGTCTAGCATGATTTTTAAAATAGATTGTATTTTAAAACTTGCAACGATCAATGGAATTTGAAAAATATGTAGAAGGGAAATTTGCACAACAACCACCTTTATTTGAAAATGATCATTTTCTTGAATGGAAAAACAAATTTGAAAATTATGTGAAATTAATAGATCTTGATCTTTGGCATATCATTTCAATTGGTGATCTTAAACCAACCAAAATAGATTTTGAAAATCAATATAATAATCTTCAAACTAAAATTGATAAAAACACTAAAGCCAAATTACTTATTTTCAAAACCCTACCAAAAGTTAAATATGAAAGATTATTTCGTTGTAAAACGGCAAATGATATTTGGAAATGTCGTTTAAAGATTCACCAAGAGAAATGTAAAACCAAAGATGATAAACTTGATATTGCACAAAAAATTGTTAATCTAGAAAATTTAGTAAATAAATATTTAGTTGAAATAAACACATGTACTACTAGTTCAAATGTGATCATTGAAGGTATCTACAACGAAGAATACATGAGCCAAATCCGAAGAAAGAGCGTGAATAAATCATGGTGCAACAAGTGCAAAGAAGACGATGATAATACGGCTTATGAGAATATTCAAACAAATGTGAACACAAATATTGATGGCAAGAACTACATGTTTCTAGATCCAAGTGAAACTACAAACAAAACATGGAGTGACATGGAAAATGGAATTGATCACCGTATACCATGTGAGGAATGTACAACTACAAAGAAGGTACAATCCAAAACTAAACATTTTTGCTATCATCAATTTATATTAGAATTTTTAAAAATGGAAAACAACTTCAAACATTTTTGCAACATTAACTCAAAAATTATTTTTAAAAACGAATTTTCAACATCCGCTGAAAACAACTTTGAAAAAGAAACCATTTTAGAAGATAAAATGTCTAGACTTAAAAGTAATATTGAAATCGATCTTGAATGTAAAAAATGTCGAGACTACAAACATGAAATTAAAATGAAAAATGAAAAAGCAAAAACATTGGCAAAATTCGAAAATAGCTCTAAATCTTTAAAATATCTTCTCGACATTCAAAAGCCATTTTATGATAAAACCGGGTTAGGATTTATCGTAAATGATCATTCAACAAATGTATTAAAACAAATAAAATTTGTTAAATCTAGTGAATAAATTTAGAACTAATACTATTAACATTCATTACTTATTATTCTAGTCAAGAAAGTCATTGTTTGTTAATTAAAACAAACTAGTGATGAATTCTTGTACTTATCGATGACATCCCCATCATGTGCATTCAAATGCAATGGATGTTCTCATCTAACCAACTAGGACCCATGAGAATCTGGGTACCAAGCTGTTTATCATGTTTAGGTAATTAACGAATGAAGAGTCTATTACGTGTTGATTTACTCATCTCGCTCTATTACCTTTGACGGATATTGGTTTCTATCACGTTGTTTCACTTTCTACAAATGTTTCGCCTATGACGTTGTTGCGGGAATATTCTTGTCTCGGCATTTTGCTCTTCACTCTTGGAGCATTGGTATCATGGTGTGTCCGTTACTATTTCAAGATGAAGCCTCCTATGTACTACTTCTATTAACCTTCACGACTTGTGATGATTGGTGTGATCGATTGAGCATCTCGGATCTAGTTCCCTTGATTTCTATTCATGGGAATATTACTTAGCTACTTCGACATGTTTTGGACTAACTCTTAAGATTTCTTCTATCACCGTCATGCCCACTCCTTTTGAAAAGCTGGACCTGAGATAAGTTTTCTTTTCAAAAACTTGTCAATGTTACATTATATTTTAGAATGTTTTAATTAGTGTGTGAATACGATTTAACTGATAAGTTGCCATGCTTTTAGATTATTAACACTAATATATGCATACATAATATTAGCATTATTAACCTTCTTGTTGTTTAGTCTATTATCATTTTTCTTAATCTTCTATGATCTATAGTAGAACCCTTCCACTCATGCTATATGATCTTACCATTTGCATTAATAGATGTATTATAATTGATATTTGCTTGCAACTTGATATTATGATGTTCTTTGTATATATATATATATATATATATATATATATATATATATATATATATATATATATATATATATATATATATATATATATATATATATATATATATATACACATGTCTATCTTGTATCCATGAACTATTTACCTTGCTCCTTCCTGTCCCATTGCATTTAGATCATAAGTATCTATCATACCTTTTGATGTCATCAAAGATGATTATGTGTGACAATGGGCTTAATTGATTCTCTTGAGCATGATAAGCTTCCATTTCAAATCCTTCACTTGCAACTTCTTGATTATCATGATCAAAACATCATGTTTAAAACTTCTCTCTAAAGTCGGTATTGCTCAATCTTGTAGGGCATTTGATAGGCAACCTCATCATTCTCTTCCTTGAATTTAACTATCCCTAAAGTCGGATCATAACTCATCCTAGTGGCCTCAACAAATGGTTTTCCAAATATTACTTAGCTTAGGCAATCATCTATCACCGGACGAGTGTCTTCCACTATCATAAAATCGATCTCATAGGTGAGATTCCCTATAATCACATGCAATCCCTTCACTCTTCCTGCAAAATTACTTATCAGATTCTTATTAGGCATCATCCTAAGTTGCTTCTTCATCACCCAATTGTAATAAGTCCTAGTCATGATGTTCACGGGGGATCTAGGGTTGATGTAAGCTTTCCATATATGCATGTGCCCAATATTGCATGGTATGTTAATGTTAGAGGGATCTCCCATTTTGATAAGGGGGTGCCAAGGATATATGGTCTCTCGGGACTATCGAATAAATCCTTATGGTATTCCCGTTCTTCCTTGGTGGGCAACTTATCAAAGTACTTTTCTATAGGCTCTACCTCCTCTAATTCCTCTCTCCTATTAACCTCAACTTCCCTATTCTCATCCTTAGTCTCGGCTTCTACTCTAACTTCATCCTTGTCACTCTCTTCTATCTCCTTATCTATTGGCTTAAGGGTGACAACATTGACAAAGTGGACATGTTTGGATGATGAGGGGTCCTTAATTTGGATTCCATTATTGGTGTCCCTAGTGTCCTTCCTAGGTGTAGTTAACGCTTGGTTGTTGAGGGCTTTCAACAAGTTGTCAATCTTGTTGGTCATCTCTGTTTGTTGTTGGTTGAATTCGGTTTCAAACCTAGCTATGCGAGCTTCTTGAGATGCCATAAACTTTGACATCAATCCTTCAAGATTGTTGGTACTACCATAGTTGTTAGAAGGATTGTTGTTGAAAGTACGGTTGGAGGGTGGACCGTTTGGTTGGTAACGATTAGGCGGATTGGAAGAATTGGGTTGATTTTGTTTCCACCTAAGGTTTGGGTGATTTTTCCAAGAGGGGTTGTATGAATCACCGTAAGTGTCTGGCTCGGGCTTGAAAGTGTACCACTTATCTCCCGCTTCTCGGTACGCGTGAATGCGTAGTCCGCAAAAGCTGTTCCGGGGAGTTCCACACAATCACGAGTGTCATGGGGACCACTACATAATTCGCATGAAGACGTGATTTTGTTCACTTGGCTTGAAAGTTTAGGAGCTTCGTAAGATTTCATGAGAAACTTGACTTGGTCCTCAAGTTCCATGATCCTACGGTCGGGAGTGCTAGAATTGTTCGAAGGCAAAGATACTGCCTTGACCGTTTTGTTCAAATCACGGGGATCATTCCAACTTTCGTTGTCATAGAGAGCAAGATCTTCTATGAGTTCCCATGATTGTTCCGCACTTAGATCACGTAGCTTACCACCGGCCGATTGGTCAATGGCTCGCCTCGTGGAGAGATCGATATGGTCATAAAAAATTTGGACTTGGAGCCAAAGATCTATGCCATGATGAGGGACTTTTTGGAGTAAGTCCTTGAAACGAGTCCATGCTTCATAAAGAGATTCATTTTGACGTTGTTCGAACATCAATATGTCATTTCTAAGCTTAGTAGTTCTCCCCGGTGGGAAAAATTGAGCAAGGAAACGAGTGGTGAGATCATCCCATGTGGTGATGGATCCCGCGGGTAAACGCTCAAGCCATTGACTAGCTTGATCCCGTAGAGAGAATTGGAATAGGCGTAATCGGGTTGTCTCTCTAGTTGCAACATATAGGTCTATGGAATCTACGATTTTGAGGAAGTCCTTAAGATGTTGGTTTGGATCTTCGGAATGAAGTCCATGGAATGCACATCCGCTTTGCACCAACCGGATGGTGTCGGATCGCAAGGGGGTCACATTGGCTCCGGTGAGCTCAATGGTGTTTCGATAGCCTTGGTGGCTAGGTCGGGAATACTCTCCTAAGGTTCGGGGCCTAAGAGGTTCTAGTGGTGGGTTTTGTTGTGGTGGGATGACGGGTTCAAAGATGTTCCCGTTGTCCATGATGTCGGGTGGTGAAGAGTTACGAACAAAGACACAAAGAAAAAGATAGACTAAATAAACCTAAAAAATAAAAAATAAAATCTTACTAGAAAGGAATCTAGCAAGTAGACCTAATAAAAAGAGATTCTAACCTAGACAATAACTATTCCCCGGGCTGCGGCGCCAAAAACTTGATACGTGGAAATCGCACCAGGCTTTACCTCTCAAGGGATCTTGAGAAGCTTACAACCCCCACCAGGCAGTGTACCTGATCGTTGTAGTATAGTATAGTGACAAGTACCGGAGGATTGATCGTTCAACTAGGAATAGTGTCGTTAGGGTTAGAAAACCTAAATACTAGTTCTAAAGGTGAGGAATAATTCTTTTTATATTTTTATATTTTTTTAGAAAGCAAGTAAAAATCTCGGGTTTGAAGGATTTGGGCGGAATTAGTTGCTAGTCAACTAACCCAATACTAAAGATGCAATCAAAATAAAATACTAAAAATGAAAATTAAACTAAATTATACTAAGGTTGTGAGCAATAAGTGGAGAAAATGTGTTTACTTAGATTTCACTACTCCCTAGACATCTTTTACACGTTAATTACTTGTTATAGTTGCATGGATGACGGATTGTATTCCTTAATACCATTCATGGGGTGGCGCACTTAACTCCCCAATCTTATGAGCTCTTATCTCCTCCTATACCATGCCCAGCACAACCATATGGATTATAAACAGTGGCTCATGCATTAAATACAACCAATAAAACCTAGTGCACATCAGTTCATGTTTCCTAAGACGTTCAAGCATGTTACCAATTGGAAGTCTGCCAGTTTTCTTAAGCCTAACATCGAATTCACCCATCCAAAACAACTATAAACAAGTAATCAACACATAATTAACATCTAGGTTTCATTAGATCCAAGCAAACACAAGATAGATCTAGCCTAGCATGATGAAATTAAGACAAGAACAAGATATAGACAACCAACACATAGACATATTGATTGAATTAAAAGAATACTTATCTCAATTACACATGAAAGGTATCAAGGGCTTAGAACCCTTGAAAAACCTGTAAAATTCGCACTAAGTTCGTACTTAGGGTTTCTCCAAAACTTCTCTCTTTTTAATGTGAAAATTAGAAAACTATATATAGGAAATAGGGTCTAACGGCGTCAAGACAAAGCTTGTGACGCCGTCACCTCGCTGCCAAAATATTTCTCGGACTGCCTTGATCTACTTTTGACGCCGTCATGTGTTAGCATTTCCAGGCCGTCATGAATTTTACTCTTGACGCCCTACTTCGTGACGCCGTCCATTCTGTACTGGGTCGTCATGGAATTTACTCTTGACGCCGTCAGGGTGTTGCTCTTGACGCCGTCACCTACTGTTCCCAGCAAGGAAAATTAAAACTTTGGCGTTTTCTTCACTTTTATGCTCCAAAAATGTCCGAATTGCTTCCTTTTCCAGATTTCATTCCCAAAGTACCTAAAATCACAAAAGGGACGATTTAGGGCAATATTTGATAAAATAAATTTAATTCCGGGCTTAAATGACCCCCTAAAAGTGGTTCATTTTTCGCCTCATCAACCTACGTCTCCACCAAAGAAATTCAAACGTGGTGGTAAACGAAAGTCCAAAAAATCCAAATACCCCGAACCAAACAAGGACAATGAAGAAAACGAGACCAACGTGCATACACGTTGGACTCCAAGTGAGGAAAAATTATTTTCCGATTGTTATGTGGCCGCTTCCAAGGATCCGCATGTCAGGCGTAGCCAAGTTTGTGATACGTTTTGGCAACGGGTACAACGTGAGTTCAATAGAAAAAAATTTCAAAACTGCAACAAGGATATGCTCCAAGGCAAGTGGAAAACGTTGAACCGTGATTGTAATAAGTTCAACGCTTATTCTCAACGGGCGCAACGCGATCAAAAAAGTGGGGAAAGTGAGGTGTATATCCTCAAACGGGCGAGACAAACGTATCGTGACGAGCACAAAGCCACGCCGTTGAACAACGAGGAGGCTTGGGATGTTTTGTGTCGTTATAAAAAATGGAACGCGCCAGAGACGGTTGATTTAACCAGCGACGTCCCAAGCCAAACAAACGAGACTTTGTTTGGTCATGATGAACAACCACGTCCCATGGAAAAAAAACGTGCTTTGAAGAAAGCCAAATCCAAGACAATGACAAGCACCGGGGGAACGAATACCGGAGGATCTTTTTCGTCGGTCCAATTCGGGGAGGCTATGCAACAAGATTATCGTTTAAAACGTGAAGATGCTGCCAAGGCGTATTGGGCGGCCGCAGAAAAAGATGAAACACTAATGAGGTTGAAAGATTTTGAATTTTTGTTGCTCGACACTACCGGCAAGGATCCAAACTATGTGCGTTTGATCAATTTAGAAAAGGACCGAATCATCGAAAAATATGGGTTGGAAAAGCTTCAAGAATGAATAATTGTGTTGTGTTGTGTTGTGTTGTGTTGTGTTTTTTTAATTCCGTATTGTAATATGTTGACCGAGTTAATGTTATGGTTTTAAATAAATGAAGTATTTGTTTAAGTTTAGGGGTTGAATTTGAAAATAATTGAGGTAAAGTTGATTTATGATGAGTTATGATAAGAGTGAGGGGTGTGGTGGTGCCATCACCACTAGCCCAATTTTAGCCATGGCGCACCACACCGGAAGTGGCGCCGTCATCACTCGCGCCGTCTCCACCAGCCCACGCCGTCGGCTTTTTTTTTCTTCTCTCTCTTGGGTGTTGTGTTTATGTGTGTGTATTTCATGTTTGTGTGTGATTGTTTTTGTGTTTTTTTTTTGTTTGTTTGTAAAAAGAGTTTTTTTGTTTTGTTTTCTCCCAAGCTGCAGTTCCAACGAGGAAGAAGGCAAGCCGATATGTATTTTATTTATTTATTTATTTATCTTTTTTAATTTCGTTAACAAAAGTTTCACTTTAAACCTTTTGTTATGAAAGTTCACATTATTAGTCCTTGTTAGTGTTTTTCTTGCAATGTTAGTCCTTATTTTATATGTAATGTGTTTTATTTTATTAATGTATTTTTTTTAGTTCAATGAAGTTTGTTTTAGTTTAATTAATACTGTGTATGTTTTATTTTACGTAAAAAACAAAATTAAAAAAAATGGACGATGGCACCACATTTTCTGGTGCCAACGGATACGGCCAGAATGTGGTGCCGTGGAGATTTTTGCTGACGTGACATCACTTTTTTCCCACGGCACGAGCTCCACGGTACCCAATGCTCTAAGGTTTTTTTTTTTTTTTTTTTTTTTTTTTTTTTTTTTTTTTTTTAGAGTTAAGGTGAAAAAGTTAAAGCGATGTGGAGCTGACGTGGCGATGTGTTAAGTTTTAAGGATGTGATTTGCACACTCCTTATTTTGATTGACACTCACAATATAACTATATAAAGCACAATGTAAACATTGTACAACTAAGTTATGCATAATTTAGAGTGTTCTAATAAAAAAACTTAAGTGTGCAAATCAATTCCGTAAGTTTTAATGTGATAATCAAGACATCTAGTCAAAACAGCATATCAAAGTACTTATTTTGTACATGTTCTGCTTTTGTTAAAACGTCATATCCTTTTCAAATGAGCTAAAAAATTTGGACATTATCAAATTTAAGTACTCCAAGAATTGTAAAAGACTTTCTGATAACACACATAACTTTTGAGATAAGATGTTACCTGATAAAGTAACTTTTCTAAATTAAATTGTAACAGCTAACTATACACGTAAGTTTAATAGAGTTATTTTGCTGTTTTTTTATATATATTCTTGAGACTTTAATCTACTGCCTCCATTTAGGTAAAGCAAGAATTAACAAACGAGTAACTTCGACTTCAAACCTCGTCATAAAAAGAAAGTGTCAATGTCATCAATAAGGAACTCAAGCTACGTAACTCTCCCCATTTATAAAATTATCATGCCAATCTTGTCTTTAAACTTCGTAAAATCACTCTCCCCATTTTTTGATGAACATCACAAAAACACTAGTAAATACTATACATCATTATTAAATTGTTCACAAAACACTCTACTATTATACTATAATTAACAATTATAGCATTCTTCTATATACTAACAGTTATACATTCTACTATACTGTATTGAAACTATCCTGTGACTTTATTCAAGACTAGAGACCATCTTTCTTCAACATTCCTAGCTGCAAGAGAATTTTTGACCTTCAAACTCATCAATTTCATCTTCAAGGTATTCATGATAATCCTGATCAAATCTCTTATAGCTAGGTACGTTAATGACACAAGTTTTGTTGTTTTTCAGGAAATATTATCTCGACCACATTTTGTTTGCCTGTCTCCTGTACGTGTAAGTTCATCAATTTCATCTTCAAGGTATTCATGATAATCCTGATCAACTCAGTTTCATCTCTTATAGCTAGGTACGTTAATGATACAGGTTTTGTTGTTTTTCAGGAAATATTATCTCGACCACATTTTGTTCGCCTGTCTCCTGTACGTGTAAGTTCATCAATTTCATCTTCAAGGTATTCATGATAATCCTGATCAACTCAGTTTCATCTCTTATAGCTAGGTACGTTAACGACACAAGTTTTGTTGTTTTTCAGGAAATATTATCTCGACCACATTGTGTTCGCCTGTCTCCTGTACGTGTAAGTTCATCAATTTCATCTTCAAGGTATTCATTATAATCCTGATCAACTCAGTTTCATCTCTTATAGCTAGGTACGTTAATGACACAAGTTTTGTTGTTTTTCAGGAAATATTATCTCGACCACATTTGTTTGCCTGTCTCCTGTACGTGTAAGTTCATCAATTTCATCTTCAAGGTATTCATGATAATCCTGATCAACTCAGTTTCATCTCTTATAGCTAGGTACATTAATGACACAAGTTTTGTTGTTTTTCAGGAAATATTTTCTCGACCACATTTTGTTCGCCTGTCTCCTGTACGTGTAAGTTCATCAATTTCATCTTCAAGGTATTCATGATAATCCTGATCAACTCAGTTTCATCTCTTATAGCTAGGTACGTTAATGACACAAGTTTTGTTGTTTTTCAGGAAATATTATCTCGATCACATTTTGTTCGCTTGTCTCCTTTACGTGTAAGTTCATCATTCTCTTGGTCTAAATAATATGCTAAGTAGGTAGGAATAGAAAATGACCAGAAGTTTATCAGTCTTGTCCAGATCGGGAATAATCCATTTTGTAGTGGCCTTTATTCTTCATAGAAACATCAGAACTCTGCAATTATCATAAACTCAGGAAAATTCAAATCGTATGTAACACATAGTAGTATTACACAGCCAATCTGTTGGCTAAGTCCTTCACGGAAAATATTATCAAGATGGCTAAGAACAAATGTATATTTCAAACATGCTGCTAAGCTCAAGGCATTCACTTTTAGCATAAGGTTTAAAAAAGCAAAACTGATATTGCTTACCATAATGGCGTCGATCTCTTCTTGAGTCACTGGTGTTCGTTTGGGTTGAAGAGAGGCTTTTCCACTCAGAGAGGCTTTCTCAGAAGTGGCGGGTTTTGAGAAAAAGGTAGAAGGAACATCACTGGCAACAGGTGTTGCTTGGGTCTGAGTCACAGAACCTGCATAATGATTTAAGTAAATATAATAAAATATACTCAAAACAAAGTGTAGAAAAATAATGATACAACAATCTAGACGACATAACATTTAACTATACTTTATAAACAGAGTCTATTAATAAACTATACTTTATAAACATTTACCTGTACTTCAATAATGGAAACTTTTCTAAATCTATCCGATTACATGTTGACACAATGATCGTGTGCTTTATAAATATGCTTATCACGATGATTGGTACTTGATTTTTGAAGACTAGGTCTTTTCAATACTCCTTTTCCAGGTCCATGAACACCACGGTATGTTCTCTTATAGTTGAAAGCCCACGATCTCCTACCTGGCAAGTAAGAATAATGCTAATATGAGTGCAACCTTTTTATGGTTAAAAAAGATTATACCTTTGGTCGAAAAATAAAGAAAAGTGCAGCTAACTACAGAACCAGCAACACACATACAAGCCATTATAGTCTAACAAAATAACAATAAGAACTTTAAACTAATTCGAAAATGGTTCCAATTGGATTATATTTCATTAATAACAAAACAGATGGACAAATTTCCAAAAATTAGCAACAAAGGGAAAGAGTAAGATGGCTAGACGAGTTCAAAGTCACTGAAAGCATGCTGAAATGATCAGCATCTGTTTATCCATACATTATAAACATACTCTTGCAAGAGCTTCATAACAATAATCAGATAAATAAGTACCAGAAGTCAAATTCAAACAGCCCCTAAAAAGAAGAGCATAAAACTTTCAGGACTCACAAAATCGAAAATCATCACTTCCTACCACCATTTCATGAACACTCTGATACAGCTTCATACGCTTCTGTATGTCACCGTGATGACCAAACCTCACTTTAGGGGTAAGTAACTAACAAGGATATGTGTCTTTTGAAGATTATATGTTTAACCCAAATACTATGAATTTTCCGAAAACCTGACCCATTCTGAATTATATACTTCAAGGTCACTGAAATTCGCGGAAATCCATTGCAACAGAGTTTTTTTTTTTTTTTTTTTTTTTTTTTTTTTTTTTTTTTTTTTTTTTTTTTTCAGTTAACTAATAAAAATTCGCCTTATCCAATGCGACAAAAAATATGCAGGTAAACATATTCGTACGACCAAGCCAAAACGACTCATTCACATGAAACTAAGTATACACTTTCTTTTAGCCAAAATGACCCAGCCAAAACGACTCATCGATACTACAATTTACAACTACAAGCTCAGAAGCTCAGATGTTTTGGTCATGATGGTAAAATATCAGTAATATACAAGATGTTGACTAATATCTCCTGGATTTTGGCATGGCCAAAAATCCTAGGCTTTTTGGCCTAGATTTTCTAATTTTGTATCTCTTTGCAATCTTTGTGGGAAGGTTATGAAGTCTCAGGTTGGGTAGCTTATGTAGAAAAGGATCTTAAGTCTAGAATTTATTTATTGCTATCAATAAATTAAGAAAACATATCAAGGCAAAACTTGTAGTAGACTAAAACGAGTAACGGGAGTACCTTGTTCTTGTGGATAAACATTCCAGAACTTGTTCGAACCTCACTAAGCCGACTCTTACCAGAAACATCAGGAACTGCAGATCTCTTCAGTTCAGTTTTAGCCTGTTACCCATAAGTTATACACTCAAATGAGACAGTGAGAGTATCCGTCAATCTGATTCTCTTATCATTTTTAATTCACACAAGTTATACATAAGCTTATATGCAGTTACAATAAGCAATCCCAAACACATCCCTAGCATGTTGTACTATCTAACATACTCAGTTTGTGAGCTAAGTCTGATGCAAAATGGTTTCGTGGTGAATGATCTTTTTGGTTGTGAGCTAACTCTGATGCAAGTATCAAGGTCAGACAAATGACTAGTGCGTTGGTTATTGACATATGTTTAAACCTGGAAACCTCAATCACCAACCCTTGGTTGAACCTGAATTCAGTGCTAAAAACAGTGTGTTAACCGATTAAACTTGAATTCGTGTTAATTTGGTCTTAGTAACTGATCACTGATGTATCAGGTTAAGCTTGTGTCTAATGGTATGAATCAGAGGGTAAGCTACCTCAGCAACTGAAATATAATTTAGATAGAATGACACAATTTAGATAGAACCATATAAGCTGACATAAGAGATTATATTTTAAATCATTTAAGCCTTTAAAATGAATTCTTGTTAATTAGCATTGCAAGAATATTACTTACCATTTGCAAGGTATGTATAACCAATAACATAATTCTTTCATCCAAGCATTATTCTAACCACATAAAGAAGAGGCAAACAACAACAACCAAATATTATCAACTATGTAGCAAAATTATTAGTCAAAAAGATATAGTAATACCCATATAGTCAAGGATTTGATTAAGCCTTAACAAATGCTACAGAAACCGGGTAGGTGTAAGAAAGATACAAAGAGGCTCAAAACAAAGGATTTGATTAAGCCTAAACAAGGTCGGGTTCGGATATGTTTTTTCAGCTTGACCCGGCCCGAACCCGAGTTGACCCGACTAAACTAACACTTTACAATGTAAAAATACTCGGGTTGACCCCAAACCCGAGTTGACCCGACCCGATTGATCCGAGCTCTAAACAGGATCGGGTCCAGGTATGTTTTTTTAGAGGCTTGACCCGACCCAAGTTGACTCGAACCTGACCGGGTCAACCCGAATGATAGCCCTATTGGTAAGTAATAAATTATACATTTTAAACTTGTAAGTTTTTTTTAAAGAAATCTTGACACTTATTTATATATTATGTACCATGCATAATTGAGATTATAACCTATAAGGCATAATTACATCATTATTCACTTGCAGTTTATTCATCACTACTTCACTTTGATTATTCACTTTGCTTAAGATGACTTCATAGCCTCGCCTTTACTTACTTAATTGTTTTATAAACCCCGCGAGGAATATACATGCTAGTTTTACAAACCGAATACAAGTGGTTTTCGCTATGCTTAACATTGTCACGTTATATATTTCGATCTTTCACCCTAGCAAATCACACACAACTTCACGTTATAATACCCTAGCAAATTAAGAAACTCAGTCGATATCTTCGAAAAACTTCTCTTTAAAATTTTGAAAAGTACTAGATATCTATTGGAATTACTAGTCGCCTATGAAACTCAAATTAAGCTTCAAAATTCAGGACAAAATGGCTAGCTTTTCGAGAACGGTGTCCACGCATGGAAGAAGTGTAAGTACATCTTGAACCATGCATATAATTGTTTCATATTTTGGCATAAAACTTATAAATCAATGATTTACAGGAAAATTGGGTCCAAGCTATACCTCGTTCACATTCTGCTCCGGATTTGCTTGAAGACATTTGGATTATTCCCACAGTCGAAGCTGGTGAGTTTATTATAATTGTCATATATGTTAAAAATCAACATTTGCTTTTCAACCTTTTTCGCTTATAAGCTTATTTAGTTGGCCTTATTTTTTGTTAACCCATTTTTTCTGACTTGCCAACCTATCATAACTCATAAGCTGTAAAGTTAACTGAAAAGAAAAAAAAAAAGTTATGAAAGATGAAGCATAACTAAATAAAAGAAACAGATCCTGATAGTATTTTTTGTTAACCATTTAATAACTGCGTCCATATTTTCACCTTATTTGTGGTTAAGTTTTAAGTTACACAAAAATGGGTTTTTAAAAACAAGCTCATAAACTCGTTAAGTTAGATATATGCTTCTATGTGTGTGTGTTTGTTTATTGCTCATTTTAGTTAATTAACTGAAACCCTAGCTTAGCTTAGCTTAGGAGGTGTTTGTTTTAATAGCTTATTTTTTCGAATCAGGAAGTATGTTTTTTTGGCCTTACATTTAATAAGTTGTAGTAAGTCCATATTTTCACCTAATTTGTGGTCAACTTGAAAATAACTTCACATGTCAGAAAAACAATAAGCTCATAAACTTGGAAATAAGCCAAAATAGTATCAGGAGAGCTTTTTTTTTTGGGGCTTATTTAGTTCCACTTACTTTTCATAGGCTCATTTTTATGCCAGCTTATACTAAGCTAGTAATTAGTAAGAACAAAAATGGGTTAATAAAATACATGAGATTAGTTGATTAGTGGGAAATATGTGATCAAATTTGTTAGATTTGCTTCTGAATTTAACTCTCCTCTAATCCGCTTGTTCAATGTTAGATTCTGAGTCTGAGAGACCAACCTTTCTCAAAAATCATATCTTTAAAAGTTAGTCATCTTTGGCTTGAACTCCATGGCATTACTTAATACACCTTGAATTAGTTTTTGTATAAACTTTCACTTTCACTTTCATTGACCTTTGATTTATTAGATTTTATTTCTATTGGTTTGGAGAAGCTCATCAGTTCTATGACTTTTTTTTTTTTTTTTTTTTTTTTTTTTTTTTTTTTTTTTTTTTTTTTAGTGTTTATTTGATTTGCTATTGTGCTGTGAGGGTGAAAGGACCAGTTTAGAGTAGGGGTGTTCATGGTTTTAGTAATACCCGAATAAACCGAAACCGAACTGAACCGAAAATAATCGAACCAAACTTGTAACCGAACCGAATTTATCAAAACCGAATTAAAAATTCGGTTCTTGGTTCGGTTATGGTTCTAGCAATCTAAACCGAAAACCGAAATCAAATATATATATATATATATATATATATATATATATATATATATATATATATATAGGGGATACCTTTGCTATAATTATTGTAGCCAATTGGCTACAATTCTTTCCAAAAAATACACATGAAATGAATCAGAGACCCACAGAAAAGATTCAGGACCCACAAAAATAATCAGGGACCCACATTTATAGCATAAAATTGTAGCTAATTGGCTATAATTAATTGTAGCTAATATATTCCCATATATATATTTTATATATTTATATGTAAACAAAGATATTAAAACTCTTTCATACTATAAATATAACATCTTTAAGCTTGAAATATTTTTTTTGCTAAAAAAACTATGTAAATATATGAATAAATAATCAAAATTATGTAATTCGGGTTATTCGGTTCGTTTTAATCAATTTGAATTATGTTCGGTTCGGTTCTCGGTTATACCTAGAAAATTTTTTTAACCGAACTAACCGAACCGAATAAACTGAACAACCCGATAACCGAACCAATGAACTCCCTTAGTTTAGAGGAGAGTAGTGGCCTGATGAGTGGTGTTTAATGGCCTCATAATGATGTGTCAAGTAAGTATTTTCAATCACATTCACATGTAAGTGGGATTGTTGAAACTTAAAAGTACTAACCAACTGATTTAGGATAAACTTTCACTTTCATTACCTCCGTCGTTTAAAATTTCCTCGGAGGATTTTGAGTTTTTCAAAATTTCCGTATTCACCCTTTATTTCCCGTATTCTTACACAAACATGTAATCCGTCAACCAACTGTGATGGCGTATTGTGTTTTATGACATCTAAACACTTTGTGCGAATACATACTTTCCCGCCCACTAAATTTCGATTGTTTGAGTCATATTTTAATTTTCGGAAAAATAACCTCACCCCATGTTCCAGCGATTTTTGTAAAGGCAGCCTCATGCCATGCTTGTGGAGGGAGGCCTTCAATGGAGATCCATGTAAGTCTATTTTGGAGATGAAATTTATCATTCCATAGTATTAAGGTTTTAAAGCAATTGAGAAGTGATGCGTTCGAGAAGGCTGATTGAACATGGGATTGGTTGTCTAGTTCAAGTAGCATATGAAGACCACCATGATATTTTATTATGGTGTTTCGAAATCCGATATCCTTACATACAATGCTCAATTTGGGAACATAGTCTATTGTGTGAAGCTCCCCTATTAGAGAGTGTGAAAGAGCATCAGTAAGGGCCCGTTTTGTTGGGGTGTATGGGAATGAGACTATGACTTTAAAATTCATTAAAAGTGTTTGTTTTATGGGCCTAAGAATGAAAATGGGTATATCATAGCTATAAATTCATTACCCACCAATTTGATGTCTATGGAATCCATTCTGTAGGTCCCTCTCTTTTCCACTGCAAAATTCAAATATCTATACACTTTTTTATACCATATTTTGTCATCCAAACATAAACAATCGTAATGATAAACTTTTTCATTACCATTGTCATTCTACCTCATACCAAATCCGATACCCATTGTGATTCCTAGCAACAAACCAAACGGCCCCTAGGTTTTGGACAAGAATGTATGACAATGGGTTTAGGTGGGATTGGTTTTGGATTTGTTTTGTTGGTTAAGATGCTAACGTAGGTAGTACCGTTGGGTTTGTTTGCAACGTGTGTATGTGGTGGGATGGTAGCGGTGGTTGCCGGAATAGAGTGAGTATGGTGTGTGTTGTTGGGATAGGATCATTGGTATCTGGCTATATACCTTTAGCCGTTGGGTACCTAGAGTAAGAGGATTTTAAGGTGATTTCAAAAGTTTTGGGGTTTATTATTTTAATGAATCTAGCGAAGCCGAATGCCTTTCCATTAACAATTTTTTTCTTTGCCATGTATACATCGGAGATCCTCCTATGTTTGATGAAAGTCTTCCATAGCATTGTCTCGTTCCAACCGTTGGGGACGTCCATGAAGAAAAATGAAATTGTAGTGTTCCTCCCTTTTCTTTCAACCGTCGTCCATCCATCATCGCCGTTATCGCCATTACCTTCTGGTGAGTGCTTATTTACTCACATTTTCTGAGCCAAAATGGGACTTAATAATCTAAAAACTAACCCAAAACGCCAAAGAAAACATGTTTTTGTGATTGTGAATGTGCAGGTACGGATATTTCATAAAATGACGAAAAAACAAACGGAAACCGATAAAAACGAGCACGAGAGTGGAACAAGTGTAAAAAAAGTCAATGTTGAACCTATTGATGACATTAGAGATTTAGATTCATCAGATTTGGTCCCTGGATAAAGTTTCATGATATTGCCACTTCTGGTCCTCCAAGTTTCAGAGATTGACCAATATGATCTTTTGAAGAAATCTTTGCAGAAGTGACAGTTTTGGTCCTTTGAGAATCAGAAAATCACATTTGAAGCCCTTGTATTACTTTTTGGAATCATGGCAAATTTAGTCCTTATTGTTTCAGAAAATACACTTTTGGTCCTTGTTTCTTTAATAATATCAAAATCTGAAAATAAGCATAGTACAATATAAATTTAAGAAAATCCAAGACCAAGAAACTATCACTAGCCCAAGTCCAATAAACCAATACCATTACCCAAGCCCAATCCACAACCCGGTCAATACCCCATTCCACACGGGTCAACAGTCAACAAGTCAAATAATATTAATCTAACCTTACCCGCCCCCCAATTCACCCCATTTCCCAGAATTTACTATTCACATAGAACCCTAATTTACCCGTACATCAAATTCACCATAATTAAGGGCATAATTGTCCAATCATTGGCTTTCTAGAAGCATAGCAAAGGTGTCAGTATTTTGTCAGAGCAAAGAAACACAAATTCGTCCACATGGCAGTCCCTCATTGGTGTGAACGCGTCACTGAGTTCAATCTAAGGGCTAATATCAAAGGGAATGATTGAAAGGAGATCAAAGGGCTCAGATTAGGTTTGAAGAAGCACAAGCACACGGATTTCCAAGCTGGCAATCCGTGACTCCTCTTCACTAGAACCTTCACTTTGTAGCTATAAATAGAGATCTTTTGTATCTGTTTCAGAGGGTGGGAGTTTTAGAATAGCTAAACTCTGCCAATTTTATTTCTCAGCTTTAGTGTAAAATTTACTTTTCAATTGTAATATTTTCACTTTTAATGAAATTGTTCTTTCTTTAATTGATTCAGCTTAAGTGTTGTTATTTGCTTATCAGTTTAGTTTTTATCATTGAATTATAAGCTTAACTCAGTTTTTTTTACATCTTAACTTTCATTGCAAATTAAGTTTTCATTTCATTTAACTGTTTCATTAAATCAGAAAATTAAAAATAAAAATAGTTTTGTTAAATCAGCTTTCAAATAAGCTGTTTTAAGGTAGTTTGAATCTCATTCTAGCTCTACATAGCTTTTGTGAGAGTTGATTTCAGTTTCCTTGTTCAAAAGTACTTTGGTCAACATAAGTCAACTAAGATAGATTCAGTTGATAATTGGAGTTTAATTGGTAGATTGGGATAGCCAGGGAAGATCTCAGCCTATCTAAGAGATAGGCATCAGTGGAAAACCCTCTGTTCATGCTGAGGGTGGTTAGTAAGTTTCATTTTCAAAAATTTCAATTAGCTTTTAATGATTCTTAGTTAATATCTGTTATCTGAGTAATTGTTGGTTTCAGTTGTGCTTGATTTGTGATTTAGCTTTTGGTAGTGTAAATCTAACTAGTTGAATCAGTTGCTTGGTGATTTGTTGTGTAATTCATGGATTCATAGTTATTACTGTCAATTAAGGGGTGTTTGGATCTGAGATTTCTTGTGTATGATTGTGGTTGGATTGCTAATTTTCTGTCACATTTAGGTTACATTAGTGTTGTAATAGAGATTTGAATCATTAAATAGTAGAGTAGTTCATTAAAAGTCAAAGTAGATATAAAAATTGGTTAACTGTTAGAGTATCATGCAAACAGTTAGTGTAATGGTAGTTATAATTGCATAATCAATCAATATAGCTTATATCAGTTTAAAGTTAGCTTAATAATACAAGTAGTGGTCGATTTTATAGATTGAAATTGCTTAAAGTCAAAGTTGTGTATCATTATATAAGTCAACTGTTTCATTAGTTTCAGTCCCACAGGGTGCTGAACTTGGTTAAATTTAGAGCATCAAATGAGTGTTATTCATAGGGCTTTTAGGTTTTAGAGTAACTCAGTAGTTTAGTTGAGATTTTGCCCCACTTATTTGGTACTTAGAGCTTATTAGGAACAGCTTATTGACTTTGCATATATGGGGATTGGAACAAGTTGTCTGAATTGAGATATAGGCCTGCTTCTACTTATTTGAGCTTGAACTTGTGTTTATTTGAGGTTTCTGAGTTCCTTTAGAGAATTTAGTTGAGATTCCATTGTTCATTTGCTTCTGGCTTATTCTGAGTAGATTGTGCTTATTAATTGGCTTATCATTTACTGCTTATTGTATGATACTATTGTTTCTGTGCTTCTTTTGTTCTAAGATTGGTATTTTAGTGCTCATTTGTTCATTTTAGATCTGTGTTGTTAGTTTCATTTGGTTTTGTTGTAAGTGCTTATTAATAAGCACTTGCAATAAGCTGTTTTGTTTTCAATAAGCACTTTTTCAGCTTATTTTAATTTCAAAATTTTTCTCCAAGTTTCTTTTATTATTTTTGATTTTCTGTAAGTTTTTCAAATGTTTCTGAGTTGTTTTGCTATTTTTCTTAATTTTTCTTAGATTTTAATCACTTTTATATACTTTTTAATAAATAAAAATTCAGAAAAAACATAAAAAATCCAAAAATATTTTAAGAAATTCTTTTATGCTATTATAGATTTTTTAAAATTAAATTTTTATTTTTCTCTTTAATTTTTACATTTTCTTTAATTTTTAATTCATTTAAAAATACAAAAAATATAAATAAAATCATAGAAAATTAATAAAAAGTCAAAAAAAATATTTTTCTTTTTCTGAAAATTCTTTTTACTAGTCTAAGATTTTTAGAAAATTATTTCACATTTGTAGGATCATTTTTCGTTAAAAGTTACGTTTTAATTCGTACGTTACATTTTAATTGCATTTCCATTTTTAGATTTTTAGTATTAGTGCATACATAGCTTGTACATTTTGCATTAATTGTGATTACTTGCTATTAATTGAGTTCTCATTCACAAAATTTCACATTTACCCCTTTTCACTACATGGTTTTCACGAATCGAATTTCTTTGATTCCATTCACACCTTCTTTGGAATACGACTCGGGTGATCCGTATTTCTCGCGGATCTCCTCGATACTACACACACACACACACACACACACACACACACACACACACACACACACACACACACACACACACACACACACATATATATATATATATATATATATATATATATATATATATATAAAATTGATTATTGAACCAATCAATTTTTGGCGCCGCTGCCGGGGAAGGTTGAAGTGAGTTTTTAAATATTCGTTTTGAAAAATCGTGTTTTGATAAGCCTTCCTCTATCTTGTATATATTTTCTAAAAAAAAAATATAAAAATTGAAAAATCAAAAACATTTTTCCTAAAGTTTTTACATAAATACAAAAATAAAGTTACAGCCTCGACTCTCCCGTGGAAGGGAGGGCGTTGTAAACCAAATAAGCCTAACAACATAAGAAAAACGTGAAAATAGTTGTTTATTGGATTACTTCAATTCTACAACCGAATAAGCGGGAAATACGGAAGCTATGACATTAAATTGCTAGTTGAAGAGAGAAACACTCTTCTTTCCCGTTCCGTCGCGAGTGGTTTTGAAGGAAACGATTACGATTAACGTAACGTTTAATAATAAGAAAACAAAAGAAAATAAAAAGTTTTTGAGATTTGTTTAAATAAAAAAATATAAAAAGATTTTCCTTTTTCTTTTCTTTTCTTTTTCTTTTTGATTTTGTTTTTGGTGTATGCACATCCGTTCTACTTCTGAGAGTCTTACTTCTCCATTCTCGAACCCCGGGAGGGTTTTACGACATAATCATCGGGTTCATTTCCTTAACGACGAGGAAATGAACCAGAACGAACAACACAATGGACCCCCGCCGATGGGTGGTCCTCAACACAACGGGAATCCTCCGATGGGACATCAACCGGTTTTTGATCCACGTCCGATGGAGGAACAACTCCAATAACCATTCAATGGTGTGAGGAGAGCTATCGTGATTCCCGATATCACTGCCAACTTTGAGATTAATCATGGATTGCTCAACTTGATCACGAGTATATCTTTTCACGGGTTTGAACACGAGGACCCATATGCTCACATCAGAAATTTCACCGACATCACTGAGACTATTAGGATGAATCAAGTTCCTCACGATGTGTTGAAATTGAAGTTATTTCCTTTCTCCCTTAAAGGGGCAGCCCGGACTTGGCTGGAAAAGGAACCGCCAAATTCGATTCACACTTGGAATGATCTTTCTTCCAAGTTTGTGAATTATTTTTATCCTCCTTCTAAAACTTCTAATCTTCGATCCCAAATCTTTCGATTCCAACAAGCTTTTGATGAGTCGTTCAGCGAAGCTTGGGATCGATATAAAGATTTGTTGGAAAAATGTCCAAATCATGGGTTCACACACCTTCAGCAGATTGATACTTTCTATAATGGGTTATGTCATGTTGACCAAGACTCACTCAATTCTGCTACGGGTGGGAACTTGTTGGCTCAAAACACGAATGATGCTTTCATGATAATTGAGAATAAGGCTCGTGTGAGAATGTCTAGAATCAAACCTTAAGTTTCTAATACTGGTAAAACAAATGATGAGATGATGAGTATGTTAGTGGCTCTTAATAAGAAAGTTGATGCTATGTATATTGAAAAACCTAATCATCAAGTCAATATGGTTAGTCATGGTTGTGAGACTTGTGGTGGTCCTCATTTGTATTATGAATGTCCGACCACCGGTGCCTTTTCTCATGAGAACGTGTATGCTGCAAATACGGGTAACAACGGTTACTCACCTCAAGGAGATCGAAATCTTCTCGGCTACCGTTCCACTAATTTTCTTGGACCACCCGTTCTCGAACAACCAAATCAAGTCAATCAAGTCAACCAGAATCATAATGTGCAGAATCGTAATAATCAAGGAAATCAAAATCAGAGTCGAGCTAATAACGGTTTTCAAAACCATTATCAAGGATTTAATCAAAATCGGGGTTTTCAAGGAGATTACAATCAAGGCCCGAATCAAGGGAATTTTCAAAACCAAGGAAACTATGGAAACCCCGGGAATTTTCAAAAGGCTAATGATGGAAATCAGAATCATGGAAATTTTCAAAACCGTGGGCAAAATTTCAATAATAATCAAAATCAATGTGTTATTCAAAATCCGTCGCCCACGGATGATTTGATTAAGCAATTACTTCAGAACCAAAAAGCTTTCATGGCAAAACAAGAAGAAACAACACGGTTATTTGCTAATCAAATTAGTGATATAAACAAACGTTTAAATGATCGACCCTCGGGATCGGGTACTACTTCTCTTCCAAGCAACACGATTGCAAACCCGGGGGGCAAGATTAAGGCAATCACGACTCGCAGTGGTGCTAAATATGATGGACCCACGGCTCCTACTACCTCTTCTTCATCTTCTCCTAAGGTAGTGGACTATGAGACCAAGGCGACAAAGGACCCGGTTCCTCCTACTAATAACGGAGGTTCTGAAAACGTCAAACCTCCGGTTATCCAAGCGTCTAAAGATAAAGAAAAAGTCGTTTCTGAAAAAGGTGTTAAATATAAATCAAAATTTCCATATCCATCAAGGTTTAATGATGAAGAGCTCCGTGCAAAATCTAAAAAACAAATGGAAAAGTTTCTCGATATTTTTCAAAAATTGCACTTCGACATCAGTTTCATGGATGCTTTTGTTTACATGCCAAAGTTTGTTTCAACGTTTAAAAATCTTATAAGTAATAAAGAGAAATTGCTTGAGTTAGCTGAAACACCGATTAATGCTCAATGCTCCGCTATTCTTCTCAAAAAGCTTCCCGAGAAGCTTGGAGATTCGGGAAAGTTTCTCATTCCTTGTTCATTGAAAGATCAAGAGGTTTGCAATGCCCTGGCCGATTCAGGTGCAAGCATTAACCTTATGCCATTATCAATCTATGAACAACTTGGAATGGGAGATCTTAAACCGACTCGTATGACTTTAGAGCTTGCTAATTGTTCGATTACTCATCCGGTTGGAATTGCTGAAGATGTATTTGTTCGAGTGAATTCGTGTAATTTCCCAGCCGACTTTGTTGTTATTAATTTCGAGGCCGATCCGAGAGTTCCTATTATACTAGGTAGACCGTTTTTGCGAACCGCAAAAGCCCTAGTCGATCATTTTGAGGATACTCTGACTTTGTGACATGATGATGATATAATGATTTTTCGTGCCGATGCTTCAAAATCAAAGAAGTATATCGTAAAAAGCGTTGATGTTTGTGATTATTCATTTGATGATTTCTTGAAAACATTCGTCTCCGACTCTTCCCCATCTTTTCCTCCGATTGAGGAATATGATTCTTTTTGGGAAGAGGTCGATGAATTCCTTGCTATTGATACGATTCCTTTTTCTGAGATTGATGAATCTTACTTTGATTCGGAGGGAGATACTCTCTTTCTTGAAAATTTGTTGAACGATGAACCGTCAATCCCTCCGGATAAAGTTAAGAATAAGATTGAGCTTATGATTGAAGATCCTCTGGAGCCCAAGCTAGAGGAATTTTTACCTGATTACGAGTGTTTTTCATTTGATACGACGGAGGAAATTAGTGGCAATCCCACTTTTCGTCCTGATCATTCTTATCCAGTTTATGAAGCTTTTCAATTTGATATCGATCATACGAAAGAGACGAGTAGTGGCAGTACCTCTTCTCTTGCTCTTATCTCTCTTCCGGAGTATGATTCGTTTTGTTTTGATAAGATTGATTGTGATTTTGAAAAGTTTTCTGGAAAACTTTCTGATCCAAAGTATGAAAATTTTTGTTTTGATCTTGAAAATGATCACGACCCGGGTGGCATTCTTAACAATGAGAGTTTTCATGAAAATTTTATCCCATCCCTCCCACCCGGGAAAGTTTTGCAAATGAGCTTTAATGATAAGATTCATAATTCCACAATTATGAAGTCTTCTTTTTATGATGATGAATTGTTCATGATTGTTATCATGACATTCTTTCCATTTATCACATTTGGTGTGATTTCTCTTCTCCGTCACTCCGTTGGGAGTGAGGACATTATTTTTGACCCTGGTATCGTTTCTAATAGTTTTCACTATTAGAATACCAGCGGTTATCTCTTCGGTTATCTCTTCGGGAGTGAGGACATTTGTTGTAGGGGTAGTCGTTGTGGTTGTTTGTGGGATTTCTCTTTCCATTGACCTTTGGGAGAATTGGTCAAGTCTCTTATTTTTATTAATGAAACGCAACTTATATTTAAAGGAAAAAACCCTAATAAATAGCACTACTACCTGATAACCTTAAAGACCTAGATTTTATCCTAAATAAAAACAATTCAAAAACAAGATCAACATCCTAAAGAAAGCTGCACAAATAAGATAATGATTATTGCTGCTATATCATCACAATATTCTGTATTTTCAATCTTGCTAGTTGTAACAATTCTCTTGTTTATAATGACCGATATGCCCTTTAGATGAAAGTAATCTTCGAGGAAAGGGTGAGGAGAATGCAAAAGAAGAAGCTGTCTGTAGAATCTGTATGCTGGAATTTGAGGAGGGTGCTGAGGACACATTTACATTGGAATGTGATTGCAAAGGAGAGTTAAGCTTAGCTCACAAAGAATGCGCTATCAAGTGGTTTAGCATGAAAGGTGAGAGAACTTGTGAGGTGTGCAAACAAGAGATTATGAACTTGCCGCTTATTTTGCCTACATACAGGTAAAAGAATCCAATACTGTACATATATGACTTAATTGTTGGGCATATAACTAACAATGCGAAGTGGTTTCTCAGGGTATGGCGGGACGCACCTATTCTTCTGTATATGAGCATGCTTGCGTACTTTGTCTTCTTGGAGATGTTTTTGGTATGTCAAGAGTAATCGTATTTTCATAATCTTAGAAGTTATACTAGCGTTCCTCATCATATATATGTTGAATTTGTAAAAGGTAAACGAAATGGATGCTGCAATTGCTATATCCATGCCATTTGGTTGCATTCTTGGTCTCCTAGGATCCATGGCATCGACAATGATGGGTACGTAACTTCCTCTTGGTATTTCTTTCTAAAGGATTGGAGCATTTTTTAGTACTTACATTGATAAATTAATTATGTCCAGTCAGAAGACGGTATGCATTGATTTATGCAACCGTGCAGTTCATACTAGTGGTATGTTTTGCAAATGTCTTCCATTATTTCAAGGTAAGTGCTTCAAAGGTTTATTCTTAATTTTCTTAAATAAGACAAAATAAATTAACCGTATATGTGATATTTACAGCTTCATTGGATTCTATCCGTTTTGCTTGCCACCTTTGCTGGCTTTGGTGGTGCATTGTGTGGAACCGGCTTCATATACTTATACATGAAATGGAGGGGGTCAAACCAACATCCCGAGACCACCCCAGATATTGAATAGCCGCCTCAGCCTTCTCATGCTCAACAAGAGGATTAGGCCTGCTTAGAAATAATAATTATTATTTGTAACAAATGCATTTAAATATTGTTGGTTTTATTAATACATTTAAATATTGTTGGTTTTATTGTTCGTATGATCAACATCATCAAATCATGTAACAGTAGTGCCTTATTGTCCAAATGACTATAGCATTGGGATCTTTGTAGTATAAATCATGAGCTCGGATAGAAGCAGGACTTTGATTTATATTGTTTGGGTAATTCAATAGAAAGTGCTATACTATAAAATATAAATATACAAAATAAAAATAAATGCTATTATCTAAATATTTAACAGTACACAATATATAAGACATGTGCTTGATATCTAACTAAATTTGATATTTGTCTATGAAAATATCATATATTAACAAACAACAAAAAATAAACTATTTGTTTTTTAATAAATAAAAATAGATTATTAACACTTTTAGAAAAAACCCCGCGTGTGCACGGGCATTATAACTAGTTAAACACCTGTAATTAATACTCTTTTTAAATCGCCCTCTCAATAAAAAAAATACAATAATTTTACCACATGATACAATCTAATCAAGCTAGTAATCAACTATTGTTAAACTCCAATAACCCAAACACTTAAAACACCAAAAAAAAAAAAAAAAAAAAAAAAAAAAAAGATAACTTACGCAACTTAAATGACCAGCATGTACAACTTAAAGGACAGACATGGTTAAAGTTACTCAAATATAAGATTATCACAATCTATAAGGTTATTATAACGAAAAACATAAAATTAAAATACATTAATCGCCACAAATTTTATTACAGGGTACCCGCCGCCGTATTACGCGGGTACTCTGCTAGTAACATTTAAATATATGTAAATTTAAATACTCCCTCCATCCTAATATTTAAGTACAATTTGACTTTTTCTTCGTAACTTTGACATTAATTTTTTTAATTGCGTTACATAATACTTGATGCAAAATATATAAATGAATTGTGTTTTAAATGTATTTTCACTTGTATACTTTCCATCAAGTATGATATAACACGTAAAAAAGTAATTAAAGTCAAAGTTGCGAAGAAAAAGTCAAATTGGATTTAAATTTTGAGACGAAGAGAGTATATAACATAACATAACATAATAAATAGAGACAATTAAATATATAATATAACATAATAAATAGAGACATTTAAGTATATAATACTCCCTCCGTCCCATATTAAGTGTCCACAATAGAATCTTTGGATGTCTCAAATTAAGTGTCCACTTGTACTTTCAACCAATAAGATGAGAGTTTAGTGTGTAAAATTAATATTTGATTGGTGGAGAGTTTAGTTAGTGGAATCTCCTAAAACTTTGTGCATTATGAAAGTGGACACTTAATATGGGACGGAGGTAGTATAACGTAATAATTTCCGTAATATAACATAACATAATAATATTCTGTAAGTATAATTCGTTAAACATTTCAACATGAGCTTACAAATAGAGACAACCAAGTGCACGTACAATGTACAATTTTGGTCTTGTATGATGAATAAGTTGTTCATAGTTTTCATTCCAACACATATAGCAACATAACATAACATATAACAACTCTTGACACCACCACAACCACCAATCATGTCACCATCACCATCTCTTAGCCCATTCAACTAAACATGCTTATGTTTAGTACTCATGAATAATTCTTAGGACTTCATCTTGAACTAGAAGCAAATATTAGGACGTCTCAAGTCACTAAAGATTAATATGTGCTTCTTGTAGTTGTAGTTTTTGTCATTTCTTTAGTGTACTCACACTTTATGTGTGGGTTATCTTTTAATGCATGAGCTTATTATCTTTCCTTAGTTGTTCTTTCATGGTTGGATATTTGTCTTAGTTGCTACATGCTAGATATTGTTCTTGTGTCATCTAACTTTGTTTTGTAGCAAGTACCATTGCTCGATTACTTGGTGTTCTCCAAACAAGGGGGAGTATACATCAAGGGGAGCCTCAGTAGATTTTTTGCTTCGACAAAAGGAGGAGAAGTGGATATAAACTCACACTAAAAACTTGTCGAAACTAGTTTTTCACATAAAATGAGTTTATGTTTTGTCATAATCAACAAGAGGGAGATTGTTGATGCAAATAATGTCTAAAAACGTTATTCTCATCTTTCGACATCTCTATGTTTTGATGATAATAAAATGTGAAAACATCTTACGTCAAAACTAACGTCAACAAGTTTTTGTCGATATATCCGATTTCTACGTTAATTACTCTAGGTATGAACAAACAAATTTACAACTTGACAAATGATCAAAGAAGTGAATTTGTCTTCACATTTTTAGCTTAACAAAACTTTCTTTTCAAAAACACATTTTACAAATTATTTTTGAAATATAAAGAAATGTTTTATTTTGGGAAATTTATTTCAAAAATCCCAAACAGCTATATTTTACCCAAACCAGCTCCAAACTCCCTCAAATAAACTTTCACCACTAAAAACAAAAACTGGAGCGTGTTTTTCTGGCACAGTATCAAGGTACCACTAAATTTAGTGTGTGACGATTAGTGGTGTCGTCCCTTTAAAACGGCCAGATTTCCAGTTTCTATAAATACCACTTCATTTCCCGGATTCTGGCCATCCTTTCACACATTTAACTTTTTGTATTCATATCCTCAATCACCCAAACTCTCCGTTGACCATTAGTTAGTATTCTTTTGTTTAAAGAGTGATTCTTTCATCCAACCAAGAATCATCTACATACCTCTACTAGTCACGAGAAGAACGCACAATATCAAGAAGATACAAGGTGTTGGTGTCATAGAGTAGTGCACTTGCATTACAAGTTGTCTACTTGATTGTATCTTGATATACATCAAGTGTATTAGTGCTTCTTAGTCATTGTGTTGATCAGTGTGATCTTGTTGAGATCTTGGGGATCTCTTGAGTGTTGAGTGATATAGTATTGATCAAGTAGATCAAGAGTAGATTGTTAGGATTGTGTGGATCTTGTGAGGATCGTGTAGATTATGTGAGGATCGTGTTAATCGTGTGATAAGTTAGGATCGTGGTAGATTGGTACCAGCTAAGATTAGTACTCGACATCTAGTTTAGTGTCGAAAAATAACGTAAGCGACGTTGTACGGTTTTCTCCGCCTAAAGGGAGCTTTGTTGACATAGTGCTTGGAACTCTCGAGTGTGGTACTCGAGGAGTGGAGTAGGGCGAAGAAGAGCTTCGTGACCGAACCACTATAAATATCGTTGTCTCGGTTTGATCTTTCCATCCCTTTTATTTACTTACTTATTGCATATTTGTGTTAGTATAGTGTTGTGTCCATATTGGGGTTGATTGATTTCATCTACAATTGAATCTAAGTTTTTCACAAAGTAATTTTTATAACTAAAGAAAACAAGTCGGTAAACTATTCAACCACCCTTCTAGTTTCCCACAGATCGTTTTCATCCAACACATGCGATTTGGTCTTAGTTTAGTACATAGCTCATACTATAACTAGTATATAGCTAACAACCAAGTCGCACGTGTCTTAGTGTATAGCTCATCTAACAGACGTGTGACTTGTTTTAGTTCCCTTCCACGCATATACTAGCTGACAACCAACTAGTGCGACATGATTTTCATTCTAACACACATCTAACACACGTGCGACTTGGTTGTCAGGCATATCATGTTATAACACATCTAACACAAATCGCATGTGTTAGATGTGTTAGTTGTTCATCATTTTCATTCTAACACAAATCGCATGTACAATTTTGGTCCATGGACGGGAACTAAAACTAGTATATAGCAACATAACATAACATATAACATGAACATATAAATGTATAAAATAACATTTAAGTACATAACATAACATAATAAATAAATACATAACACTAGCAGGGTACCCGCACATTGCGACAACATAATAAATAAAGACAATTAAATATATAATATAACACGAGCGGGGTACCCGCACGTTGTGGCAGCGGGTACCCTGTAAATAAAATTTTATGCGAGTAACATATTTAATTATATGTTTATCGTGTTGAATGATGATAACATTATGGAGTTAAGAGGTATTCACCCACTATTTCTTACGGTGATACATATATTAAGGAGCATTTAATAAAATGAAAACAAAAATATGAGAAAGGTTGCATATACAACCAATGTTTTGATAACCGGACTGGCCGGTGTATCTGGGAACTAATTGGTCCAGAACTGGCCGGCTAAATCGGACAAAACCACAAAAAGACAAAGCCACAAAAAACCACCAAAAATCAGGAACTGTTTTGGAAAGTAGTTCGTTGTACGGTCCAGTTTTAAAAACCATGCATACAAGATAAAAGAAAAGTTATATTAATTGTATGAAGTTTTTTTATGTTTGATTAGCTTGTATAATAAGTATATTAACATGTACCTTTTATGTAAGGGGTGTTTTTCTTTTCACATTAAACGGGGGGTTGAAAAGTCCAATGGTTGAATATTTATTGTATTAGATGGTTGTACTAATAGCTTAGCTAATTGAATTTGGTCAAATTTTATTTTAGAAAGTCTTTAAATTTATTACTTTATAAGTTGCGTAGATAATAAATGAAGGCATTTAAGTATATACTATAACGTAAAATAACATAATAATATTCCGTAAGTATCATTCGTTAAACATTTCAACATAAGCTTATAAATAGAGACAACTAAGTGCACGTACAATATAAAATTTTGGTCTAGTGTGATGGATAAGTTGTTCATCATTTTCATTATAATATGCACATTTGCTTCTTTAACGCATGCATTTTGTCTATTTGGAAGATGGCATATTATTGTAAGGAGTGATGTGCCTAATAATGATGTTATTGTTCATGTCAAATCAGGAGACGAAGACCGTGGGATTCATACCATTCCATTCAACGGAACTTTTGATTGGACTTTTTGCGAAAGGTTTGATGGAAGAAGTCTTTACTTTGCTGACTTTTGGTGTGGTCCAAAAAGTCAGAGTCTACATTTGTTTGACGGCCGTATTCGAGGTATATGCAATAAAGCTAACTTTGGTACTCTACATTGTTATTGGTCAGTACGTCCAGATGGGTTTTTTGTATCTGACCGTCCCGATGGTGATTGGGTACATGTAGCATTTTGGCGTTGAAGAACACTGTCTATGTTGTATGTTTGCTACAATATGAAACATTTCATATGCATAAAAATAAATCTTGATTGATCTAATTACCTTTTTTATATAAAAATGTGTGTCAATATAGCAATTGATCTAATTACTTTATGATTGTTTTTTTTCGGGTAACCATAGTTTTCGACCTTTTGGCCGACTAATACACAAGGTTTGAACTCACTGCCACACAAACTCAAACCTAGTAAAGCCTTCCCTTTTTAGGAGGTTGACGTGGCCACATCAAGGTTGTTTGAACCTAGCAGGAATTAAACTTGAGGCCTCACACATTTTAAAAGTGATTGGTTTTTCTTTTTATGACAAACACCACAAACATGTGTGCGTGCTCTCGCGGGGTGCGTTAACATAATCAATTTACACTCTTTTCTTGCATTAACAGAATTAAGTAACATTTAAAATGTTACCTTTTGTTTTCAATATTGAATTGTATATAGTACATGAATAATGGTTTGCTCATATATAGCAATTAAACAAATTATCATCAAACTCTTTACGTCTTTTGCACTCTAGTTATAACTTTGCACACTCTACAAATTATGAGTTTGCTTGAACTAATTTAAAATATAATCTTAGTTGGTTTCAATTCAAAAATGTTTTTCATAATATCTCAATCTCGGGAAGGAATCGGGTGACAAGAAAAATCAAAGTGAGAAGAATGAAAAGTATTTTTAGCCACACATTTCAAATAACAAATAGAATTTTAGGGGAGATACATCTATTGACTTATTTATTTATTTATTTCAAACTAGACGAGTACCCGTGCATAGCAATGAGATTTTATAGCGGATAAAAAAAGTTTATAGGTTATAAACGAAAAATAATAAACATTGTAGGATTTGGGGATTAAACATAATGTTTTGAAACCCGGTTCGACCCAGGAGTAGTTGAACCGGAAGAACCGTTCTGGTCAAAAAATGGGTCAATTTAAATCGGGTAAACCCGACGGATTGGGTCAAAAACGGGTCTAATTAATCCGGGTCAACCCGACGGATTTGAAGTTTCCAGGGTCAACCCGTGCATAGCAACGAGATTTTATAACGACGGATAGTTTTAGTGATAAAAAAAGTTAATGGGTTATAAACGAAAATAATAAAAGTTTGAAAATTTGGGAATTAAACATAATGTTTTGAAACCCAGTTCGACCCGGGTGGTTCAACCAGTTGAACTGTTCTGGTCGAAAAATTGGTCGATTTAAACCGGGTCAACTTGCAAGGTTGGGTCGAAAATGGGTCAAATTAAACCGGTTCAACCCGTTGGGTTTGAAGCATCCCGGGTCAACCCGGTTTGTGATTTGTATTAATTGTTTTAATTGGTTGTATTTAATTTGGTAGATATGATTTTAATTGGTTGTACAATGTGAATAAATCATTGTACTTTTAAGTAATGGGGTATTTTAATAAGAGTATTAATTACATTTCATAATTTCCTTTAATAAGATTTTTCAACATTTCACATTACTTGACTTTTCACTTTTCCACTTTTACACTTTGACCATTTTTCCTTTACTAGACGAGTACCCATGCATAGCAACGAAATTTTATAGCGACAGATAGTTTATTGATAAAAAAGTTTATAACTTATAAATGAAAAATACTAAAAGTTTGAAGATTTGGGAATTAAACATAATGTTTTGAAACCCGGTTCGACCCGGGTGGTTCAACCGGTTGAAACATTCAGGTCGAAAAATTGGTCGATTTAAACCGGGTCAACTTGCTAGATTGGGTCGAAAACGGGTCAAATTAAACCGATTCAATCCGTCGGGTTTGAAGCGTCCCGGGTCAACCCGGTTCGTGATTTGTATTAATTGTTTTAATTGGTTGTATTTAATTTAGTATATATGATTTTAATTGGTTGTACAATGTGAATAAATCATTGTATTTTTAAGTAATGGGGTATTTTAATAAGAATATTAATTACATTTCATAATTTCATTTAATAAGATTTTTCAACATTTCACATTATTTGACTTTTCATTTTTCCACTTTTACACTTTGACCATTTTTCCTTTACTAGACGAGTACCCGTGCATAGCAACGAAATTTTATAGCGACAGATAGTTTATTGATAAAAAAAGTTTATAACCTATAGGTGAAAAATAATAAAAGTTTGAAGATTTGGAAATTAAACATAATGTTTTGAAACCCGGTTCGACCCAGGTGGTTCAACCGGTTGAACCGTTCCGGTCGAAAAATTGGTCGATTTAAACCGGGTCAACTTGCTAGGTTAGGTCGAAAATGGGTCAAATTAAACCGGTTCAACCCGTCGGGTTTGAAGCATCCCGGGTCAACCCGGTTTGTGATTTGTATTAATTGGTTGTATTTAATTTGGTAGATATGTTTTTAATTGGTTGTACAATGTGAATAAATCATTGTACTTTTAAGTAATTGGGTGTTTTAATAAGAGTATTAATTACATTTTATAATTTCTATTAATAAGATTTTTTAACATTTCACATTACTTGACTTTTCACTTTTTCACATTACTTTGACTATTTTTCCTTTATATGTAGTATAGATAACAAATAGCATTTTAGGAGAGATGCCGCTTTGAAGGCCGCCTCGTGCAAAGTGACAAAATACGAGAAAGCATGCATTGAAAATCAACACGTGTTTATTCCTTTAGCGTTTGATATATTTGGTTTCGTTGTACCTGAGGCGGTGGAACTACTCAACAGAGTCCAACGAGTTATGAACAGTAATTTTATGACATATAGATTCACGAATGTAGTTTTCAAAAGTGTTAGCTTTGCAATCCAAAAAGGGCTAGCGGCGCAGCTTATTGCTCGTTTGCCTTCAACCACTATGTAAATTTTATTTTGATGAAATAAAATTACTCAAAAAATTATCAGTTAAAAAAAAGAACAAAAAGAAAAAAAGGGCATATCGAAGGTGAAACTTATAAAAAATAGTGAAGAAAAACTATTACAAAAACTGTTACATGTTTTATATGGTTTATCTTTAATACTTGTGCATCTAATTTGGTGTCTTAAAATATTTACAAGTATAAACTATTTTAACAAACATTACTAAAAACTTCAACTTTAGCTACCATCTAATTTGCCAAATGTACCAAACAGACACATTCTATTTATGGATTCAACCATGTGCTAGTTAATAATTAAGGATTGACATCCAAATCAGAAACCCAATACAGTATACTGATCAATGATATTAAAGCCTAAAAAACATACATTTATGAACATGTTTAACCTTGCTATTACACATATCTTTAAGGTTGAGTCTGAGACAAGAAAATCATTTTTTAAGAAGAAAATTTACATGTTAGTTATATGAGCCATAGTCATGCTACAAACTCATTGAATTAGTAACCTTTATTCCCACGAATCCTTGCTCTCATGTCGACCTGCACACGAAAGATATCTTGATTTATTGGGATAGAAAATGGATGTAGAAAAATTGACAGCATACATATATATGCAATAACAACAAAAGTTGTTAGGACGTGTCAGTGCCAATTTCGACAAATTATACTAAAAATTGGTGAAGTTCAAATGCCTACAACCTCCTTAATTGCTCTATTTATAAATATGAATGCTTGTATATAATTTCAATAGTAGTATACAGATTTTGTAATCTAATCTGATGCATTATATTTTTTTTTATACTAGTACTAAAATTTAGCAGCTGCTCAACCCAAAAGTCCAGGACCCACCCCCATTAAGTTAACCCTCAAAGTATAATGCAACAATAAAAACCCTAAGTAAACCTTATGGACCCTAAGCCAACTAGTCTAACTATCATCTAATACTGAATTGTTCATGACATAGAAGACATCAAGTAAAACATATCCAAATTCGGAAACAAATGCGACCACAACATCATTAAGTTCAACAAATTACCATACATGCAATTATGCAAATAACAAATATCTAGCACAAATTCAAACAGTTAGGAGCTATTTAAAGAGTTAGGGTCACATCAATTAAACAAGTTACGTATATCATTTACAGTAAGTGACATATGACAACCACTACCCATATGTGACTACTCCGTATATAATTCTCATACTGTATAACATAGTGGCCACCAAAGTCACTTGTAGAAACCATTTCTTGAAACATACTGAATCACACATCACAGACATATTTGCAGTAGAACACTATCACAGAATTTGATGCAGATACAATACTCGCAGTAGCCGAAAATTCAACATGACAACAAATAGCATTTAATATAAATACAAGCCTGCTCTTGCCTATTCAACTATCCATATCTTCATTTCTCTCACACACAAATTAACACATTTCATTTCATCCAAAGCCTGCTGATCGATTTAGCTGGTAATGTTGTTGGTGTCATAGGTAACCTTTTTTTTTCTTTTTTATATATATATTCTTTGTTTAAAAAAGGAAAAAAAGCTGCTTATAGGTACGTTTTTTTGCTTATAGGTTAAACAAAAAGGTTACAAAGTTGGACTAACCACAGACACTCCTTCATCCAAAGCCATCGTTTCTGCTGATCGATTTAGCTGGTAATATTGGTGGTGTCATAGGTAACATTTTTTTCTTTTATATATATATTCTTTGTTTAAAAAACGAAAAAAAGCTGTTTATAAGTACCTTTTTTTTTTTTTTTTTTTTTTTTTTTTTTTTTTTGCTTAGAGGTATAAAGAATCTCATCATTAGTTAATATTTTTTTAATGAGCTAGAGGTATAAAGAATCTCATTATTAGTTAATATTTTTTTCTTCGAGGTAATGTCGTAGACCAGCTTGTAGTTTTCCTTGTAAATGCCTAAATGGAGCAATCGGGGGTGTTTGGATTGCTTATTTTAAGAGATTATCTGATTTGAAAATGATTAGCTTTGTACCTTATTAGTTTTAAGTGCGTATTCCTTCTAAACTAAGCAGATAAGCAATTTTCAACAGAGTGTCTGTAATTAGTTATATGGTTTAAAAAAGTAAGCAAATGAACTCACAAGAAAATCCCAAACACCCCCTAAGTATGACATGGTTTGCTAAAGAGTGAGAAACTATAGATCAGCTTATCCTTCACAGAAACAAACCACATTACATTCACGTAAAGCCAATAGAACATTGGTATCCGTAGTTCACATGGGAAAAAATGAAATGGCATAAGAAAATAAGAAATTCTCACCTGAAATGAGTTACCAAGGGATTTATATTTGTCCGTCTTACTTATACCCCCACCTCTCGTATGCTCTCTATGAAACCACTACAACATTTCAACCTCATCCGGTTCTAAAGTAGCAATGCTGTTTTTCTCCACCCAAACTAAATTCCATCTTCAGCATTCTTTAAAAAAAGACTTCTTCACATGATCAGGTGGGTTGTCACCACATTTCTCTAGAGACTTTCGGATCCTCTCTGTCAATTTTGGACTTCCATAAGATGTTCTCAAACAGTTGACGTTTGTATGCTTATCCCATTCTAGCCACCATTTCTTTGTTAAAGGGAATGCCTCATGTATAGTGCGGGGAGGAAGTGGAAGAATCGGTAATCCATTGTTAATGGGAAAATTGTGCACATATCCCTAAGTTCTTGCAGCTGCACAGAAATACTTGCTATCAACAAACTCGGGAGCTACTTCATAAAGGAATCGAGAATTTTCTTTCCAATCTCCTTTCGTGGCCCAAGTGAAATTTTCATAATAAAAGAAAGGTGGTCCCTCGGGCTGCTTCAGGAAGTAATCTATAAGTCACCACACTGGAAATATATGGCACACCAAAGCCTATCATGGGATTTGGAAGACGAATCGCATCGTCTTGTTCAGCTAGTGGGCCCCTTTTCTTAGTTCTTTTCAGGACCTCTTGATTATGTTTCCTCTTAAGTTTCGCATTCACAAAGATCTTGGTTGGGGTTTCTGAGTTCATGTTAAATAAAAAGATTAAGATCACAAAAATCTAACTACGCAATAATACACTAATACAATGGAGTATGACTTAGTTAGAGAACAGGAGAACTGGAGCATGTGTTACCAGAGGTCAACGGGTAAAATGATATAATTAGCTAAAATGGGAGAGGGTCAAATGGGTCTAAATAACGTGAATAAGTACGCATAAAAACTCCTACATCATTTTATCTACAAAAAATATTATTATTGAGATAGGGTTACTTTGTAATCATATTTGACACAATAATTAGTTATCAAAATGATTAAATGTTGGAACAAAATATGTCTTGGGTCAACTCCAGAAAGAACTACTTTGACCTACCCGTTACCTGAACCGGTTCGACCTACCCATTTTTCCTCCTCCATTATTCAATAAGATTATAAGAACAAAGTTATCAAGAAGAGTAAACACCTCTTCCTCAAAAAACATAGCTTGTATCTTTGCCATCCGAGCGGCACTTATAAACTCAATTAGATCTACGATTGAGGCATCGAGACCTACAAAACAGCAAACATCAAGGCTCATAAGTAAACCAACCATCAAAATTCGCCAATGGCACTCTCATTTATTCTAGAACTTGATAATCAACTTCCATAAAGGTTCCTTAGACATATATAACCATCAAGTTCGGATGTCTCTACGTTGATGGCTTTATATACTGTTCCGCTAGTTCTATCTCCAATTTATTCTATACTTCTACTAGTTATAATGCCCGCGCACGCGCGGGTTTTTAAATTTTTTTTGAATAATATATTTTTATTTATTAAAAAACAAATAATTTAATCTCTGTTTTGTTTGATTTATGATTTTTAATTATAGTTCTATTATTAGTTGTATCTTATCTATATTTTTTGTATTTATCTTCTACTTTTGTAGTATATCAACAAAACGAAATTATAAATTAAAAAATAATAATTAAAATATTACCTAATAAGGAAATAATATTTTTTCTAAAATACGAAAGTCCCCACTTGGGGTTTTGTTTTATTATATAAAAGATATTTGAAGATAAAGTATCTATTGGACACCATAAACAATTTTTAAATCAAAGACATTCTCTCAACCCCATTCCCGTTCCCTTATGCCTAGACCCTCGATCCAAATACCTAACAACGAAAATAGATAATACACTATACCAGGCTAGAAGTGACTGAGAGGTGTTCACAGGAACTTTATGTCTTGTGCCTTGGCAACACGCATGATATATTTTTTTTCGCCTCAACCTCCACATCCTTTGTTTAAGTATCTACTTTGTTTGCCAACATCTGAAACAATCAATATTAGATTCCAAACAATGATTGAATGATTCTTAATAAAAGTGTCAAAATGGGTAGGTTGGGTAACGGGTCAGGTCAGATATGGTTCTCAGTTGACGTGACTACGGTATGAGCCTTAGGAACAAAATTAACTTAGAGTCATTCCATTTTTTAAATGACTTAAATGGGATTGAGCCATAATATACACAGATAAGCACTTTGAAAAGGCTAAAATGAGAATAGGTACCCTTTTGGACCCTTACTAAATTCATGCACCTGCCATTTTTTCACTACTAAGAAATTTCAACAAACATAACCTTTAAATATGACCCTTGAACATCACCTTTTTATATTATCCCCATCGGTCAGTTTTTTGCAAGAATGCCTATAGTTTGCACAGTCCGGTGCAAGAATGTCGACATTATATTAGGTCTAAAATACTAAATGGGCCAGATTAGTAATTTCCCTTTATGCTTTACCTTGGGCATAAATGTTTATGAGCCTATAACGACAAAGGAGTAGTGGATTTCGTTCTTGGGTGGTTAGACTCTAAGGCCAAGTAAGAAACGATTATCGAGGCTGTTATAAAGTATATAAACATATTATATGAGCTTGGTGTGTTCTCCTAGTTGCCTAGGAGAATAGTAAAGTCAAATTAATCATCTTTCAATTCCAATTGCAATTATAAATTATTGATTAAAGTGCTTATGATTCTACTCTTTCAATTCCAATTGCAATTATAAATTATTGATTAAAGTGCTTATGATTCTACTTCGTCAAGATGCAATAATCACCACATATCCAAACAATTCCTAATAGTTCATTCTTATAGTTGAATCAGTTTCTTATCAGTTTCAATGTAGCTTTGGTCAAACAATTAGGACTCAAAGTAGTGCATACAAAATGTCATCTAAAATGGGGAAAATTGCTAAAAAAATGTAACAAAAAATCTAATTTGATGATGTGGAGTATGAGTAGTTTTTATCGCTGATAAAAAAAAGTGAACGTTCAATTACGACTTAATTATTGCATACTTAGATCAAAACATTTCCTAATTCCTATTTTTCATAGTGAGCATATATGGCACTTAATCATAATTATTTTACATTGTCAGCAACATCCAAACACCCCTTTTAGACAACAACAACAACAATCAAACACCCTTGTAGACACAATCAGCCAAACACCTTTACAAAGTCTAAAAATAAAAGAGAAGATGAATAGATTTTTTGCAGTTTACCTGATCTTAATATGGGTACTTAGGTGCACTCTAATAGGTGAAATATTGTCATCAACGGCTTCTTTACTTTCATATTCGGTAAATGTTTCAGTCCATGGTGAGTGCCATCTTATAAAATCTTTTATTTGCAACCTGGATTTGCAGCCTAAAACATGAAAGTCCAATGAACAAAGCAATTAGTTACCACGTCAAAATTTCATCTAAAGAACATATTTCTAGTATAATTACGTTGAAAGTCTGCATATCCAAGAGAACATACCTCCTGTCTCGATGGACTGAACTATGCTCAATCGTTACTCCGTAGTATGCACCATAACAACATCCATATCAAGGTACATTGACGAACTTCATTTTCTAAATGTAAACGGGAAAAAAATGGGTGGGTTAGACATGTTAGCTAACATGTTCGGTTGTAACCAAGATCTTTTATAGGTTTGGTAAATAAAACAAATCTTACCGCTAGGTTTGACACAAAACTGTGTAACCACAAGGTTCTAAATTAGTTATTGTGTCAAGAAAGATCACACAGTAGTTATTTATTTCAGTAATAGCATAATGTGATTTTAAAAGGTTGTGTGCATATAGAACTATGACATCTCTTTCCTTGTTGTATAAATAACTAAAAACACAAGTAAAAAAAAAAAAAAAAAAGTTACCAGTCATAAAAAATTTTGAGTTCTTATGTTGAGGTACCCAACTTTCTTTTCTTTACTACAACATTCGACTGCACACCACCATCAGGTACAGAGGACGTGTCGACCTTAGTTGTGGTCCTTGCTTTAAGATATTAACTAACACAACCACCCGAAGCTTCTGGTTCTCCTCCTGTCCCATGATTGCTATACCATGATCCTTTCTTCTCATTTTATGCATCCTCCTGTCCCATAATTTTACTACCTTTAACATGTTTAGAAAAGCCATAACAAAAAAGATGAACATATCAATATAGAATTGAAATGGAAAGGCCTGTTAATTTATTAGTGTCGTCTCTAGTTCGCTACCTTTTAACATGTTTAGAAAAGCCTTAAATAACAGACACAACGTAACTTAATTATACTATTAGATGATCAATTTTGTTGCCGAAAATGATTTCTTGAATTTTAAATGATTAGATAATGAGTCTGATTATCCTTTTATATAATATAATTATAAGCATGGTACAATTTAAAAAGAAAATATCAGCAACTTATTTATCAAGTAGTAATTAACCTGAGCACATTGGTCTTCAATGATTTATGTCATAGTTTCAAGGTATACTCGCTCCTCACATCCATGGATTTCAAGGCACCTAACCAAAGAAAAAAAAGAAGCACCAACGTTAACTCACATCACAACTAAATGCTAACCTGGCCAAAGAAAAAAAGAAGCAACATCTCATTGTTTTTTACATTTTCTAGGAACGCTTTGCATACTGGGCATTTGATTGCTAGAACATAAAGTTTATAAAAACCACTAAAATTTATTAGGGAAAGGATATATATGCAATTCTCCCAATTTATAAAAACAAATAAAACCCACAAAATGGTTTCGTGGTGAATTATCTTTTTGGTTGTGAGCTAAATCTGATGCAAGTATCAATGTCAGACAAATGACTAGTGTGTTGGTTATTGACATATGTTTAAACCTGGAAATTGGTTGAACCTGAATTCAGTGCTAAAAACAGTGTGTTAACCGATTAAACTTGAATCTTGTTAATTTGGTGATGGTATGAATCAGAGGAGGGTAAGTATCAGGTGTGAATCAGGAGTACTTACAGCCATTGCAACATCAAAGTGTTAAGGTTAAGAATGGGTCAGATCAAGGACACTCGTTCAGGTTCAAGTAAGCTAATAAAATAAACACCCCCTTTTTGTTTATGAGCTTATTTGCTGGGTTTCTTTTTCATAGCTGAATAAGGACTTATGATAAATGAAGCAGAACTAAATAAGCTCATAGCTATCATAAACAAACAGCTCATAAGTAGAACTAAATAACCTGTGTTTATCTTACTTGATGGCTGCTGATATCAGGTTGTATCAGATTTCGCGTTCTTACCATACAAGCCATCATAGTCTAACAAAATAACAATAAGAAGTTTAAACTTACTGATCCATTTGACTTATGTTTGGTAGCCATTGCAACTCATTTAAGAAAAAATTTATCAATATAGTACTACTAAACATATAATATAAGGTGTTTGGGATTGCGTATTTGTTATAGAATTAAGCGTTTTACAAGTCCCTTTACCATTGTGGTAGGATGCACTTGTTCCAGGCTACTCTTTAAGAGATGACTTGTAATATTTTGGTAGTGTAAAATAAATAGTCAGTGTTGTAGCCAATTCCTGAAAATTTCTCTTATATATAATAATACTAGACTATAGACCCACGGGTTTCGCGGGTGGCAAAAGAAAATTTACTTTACATGCAAGGTACACAAAGTAAGTTACATATCAAAGACTAATATTACAATTTACAAAAGAATATACCTAGAAGCTGAAATACTCATAATCGAACCATGTTAAAACATGTACATAACCACACACACTTTAAGATTAAACACAAAGATTCTTACCAACAGAAGTTCATCTTGTTATTCAGGCACACAACTACTTCAATTCAAGTGAGCCAACACAAGTGAACGGGCAGAAGAGGAAGCACCTGGTGCAAGTACATAACCACACACACTTTAAGGTACTTTAACTATACACTTAAAAACGGGGTTGTTTGGGATTGCAAATGAATGTAACAATATTTATGTCAAAAATCTATATACATGAGCCAACAAAATATAGGTTGTGACCTCTTTGCATGCCTCAACCAATTTTCTGGCTTATTTTGAGGCTTTTGCGCTTATATAAGTTTATTATGGTATGATAAACTTATATAAAGCCCATAAGTCTCAAAATAAGCCGGAGAATTCAGGCTTATGAAATATAAGCCGAAATCAAATAAGCCCATAAGCCCACATATAAGCTTAAACAAACACCCCCATACTTGCAATAAAATAAATATATATATCTCAAAGTAGCAATTTAAGGGGTTCTGGAAAAGGTCAGGGGTTTTAAGTTTCTATAAATACGACCTCTAATAAACAACATAATCAAAATTAAACATAATTGATCTACAACGAATATCAATCATAATTCATTCAAAACAAATAAAATTAAAATAATATTATTAGGGTTTACAACAACAAATTAATAAAGGGTTTTATATCAAATAGGTTACCTAACTTTGCGTGTTTGTGCATCTAAGTTACCCAACTTTATTTTTGTTCAAATGGGTTACTGAACTATATGGGTTTGACATTTAGGTTACTCAAAATCATAAATGTGTTCATCGAGATTACCCCGATGACCGGTAACCGGGAGATTGAGTTATTACTTTGTCCACGTCAGCTTTATGTTCAAATAAGTTACTCAACTTTGCAATTTTGTTCGTCTAAGTTACTGAGTTTTTTTTTTTTTTTTTTTTTTTTTTTTTTTTTTTTTTTTTTTTTTTTAATTGGGGTTACTAATATATATTTGACAAATGCAAAAATCATCCCTATGGTTTGTAAAAATTTGCAAGAATCATCCCTATCTCAAACGTTCAGCATTAAACATCCTTAAGTCCACAAACGTTCAGTAATAATCATACCTGAGCACTAACGTTGTTAGTTTTACCCGTTAGGTGTTAAAATAATATTTGCCCGTTAGTCCCTCCGTGAATATTTTTTGCACTGTTAATCCTCATTTTTTAAAATGAATTATACGTTTTCGTCTGTTTTTACATTACGTCCGGTTTTTACCTTTTCATCCGTTTTTTTATGTTTTTGTCCATTTTTATCCATTTTTTACGGTTTTGTTCGTTTTTTGTTACGTTTTCGTCCGTTTTTTCACATTCTTGTCAGTTTTTACGTTCTCGTCCATTTTTAACGTTCTCGTCCATTTTTTAACGTTCTTGTCCATTTTTTAACGTTCTCGTCCATTTTTTTCGTTTTCGTCTGTTTTTTTACGTTTTTGTTCATTTTTATCTATTTCTTTACGCTTTTATCCGTTGTTTTACTTATTCGTCCGTTTTTTTACGTTTTTGTTCGTTTTTTACATTCTCTTCTGTTTTTTTCCGTTCTAGTCCGTTTTTTTGGTTTTTGCCATTTTTTTTTACGTTTTTTTCCTTTTTTTAACGTTTTCGTTCGTTTTTATCCTTTTCTAGACGCATTTGCCTGTTTTTTTTTACATTTTTGTCCATATTTATCCGTTTCTATACGCTTTGTCAGATCTTTTACGTTTTTATGTTTTCGAAGATTGTGAGCTGATAAATTGAACACCATATTTAGCGAATTAAATGTATTTCGTTAGAATTTACACGTTTTTATATACATTTTTATATACGTTATTACAAAAACGTTCTTATCAAATGTTTTTATACACGTTATTATATACCTTTTTTATACGTTTTTATATAAGTTTTTTTATACGTTTTTATGATGTGGCGTTGAGGTGTTTGGTGAGTGAGGGTGTTTTTTATGCGACTTATAAGGGTAGCCTAAATTAACAAAGTTCAATAACTTATTTGTATAAAACTTTAGTAACTTAGGTGAACAAATTCGCAAAGTTCAGTAACTTAGGTGAACAAATTCTCAAAGTTCAGTAACTTATTTGTATAATTAAAAAATAAAAGTCAGCTGCCAGCGTGGCATGCCAACCGGTTATAACAAGTGCAAAATAGTTGGGTCACTATTTTGCCCGGTAACGATAGTTCAGTAACCCATTTGAACAAAAAAAAAGTTGGGTAACTTAGGTGCACAAAAACGCAAAGTTGGGTAACCTATTTGATATAAAACAAACATACCTCTCATATGACGTTTTATTGAAATACTCGGTAGCATAAAAGCCTATCTATCTAAAACAGATGGGGCTAGAAAAATGACATATGACGTCAGAAAAAGGGAACTTTTCTTAAATTGGACTTGAAATTTGGTGAGCAGGGTTGCCATAAAACTCGACCCCAACCCGACCGGGTTCGGGTCAACTCGGATCAAAAATCATATTCGGGCCAATCAGGTCAACCCAAATTGACCTGAGTTCTAAACAAACAAGGCCGGGTTCGGGTATTTTTTTCAGCCTTGACCAGACCCGAATCCGAGTTGACATGACTAAACTAACACTTTATATTGTAAAAATACTCGGGTTGACCTCAAACCCGAGTTGACCTGACCCGAGTTGACCCGAACCCGAATTGACCAGAGTTTTAAACAGGGTCGGGTTCGGGTATGTTTTTTGGAGGCTTGACCTGATTTGACTCGAACCCGACCGGGTCAACCTAAATGACAGCCCTATTGGTGAGTAATAAATTATACATTTTGTACTTGTAATTTTTTTTAAAGAAATCTTGACATTTATATATTATGTACCATGCATAATTGAGATAATAACCTATAAGGCATAATTACATCATTATTTTTAGAAACTAAGACACGCGTATATGTTTAGGTTGCTCGTAGGACACTTGCACTTTATTCATCACTACTTCACTTTGATTACGGTGAGCTCATAGCCTCGCCTTTACTTACTTAATTGTTTTATAAACCCCGCGAGGGAGATACATGCTAGTTTTACAAACTGAATACAAGTGATTTTCGCTATGCTTAACCTGATTACATTGTCATGTTATATATTTCGATCTCTCACCCTAGCAAATCACACACAACTTCACGTTATGTATTTCGATCTCTCACCCTAGCAAATCACACATAACTTCACATTATAATACCTTAGCAAATTAAGAAACTCAGCCGATATCTTTGCAAAACTTCTCTTTAAAATTTTGAAAAGTACTATATGTCTTTTGGAATTACTAGTCGCCTAAGAAACTCAAATTAAGCTTCAAATTTCAGATTGAGAAAATGGCTAGCTTTTCGAGAACGGTGTCTACGCATGGAAGAAGTGTAAGTACATCTTGAACCATGCATATAATTGTTTCATATTTTGGCATAAAACTTATAAATCAATGATTTACAGGAAAATTGGGTCCAAGCTATACCTCGTTCACATTCTGCTCCGGATTTGCTTGAAGACATTCGGATTATTCCAACAGTCGAAGCTGGTGAGTTTATTATAATTTTAATATATGTTAAAAATCAACATTTGCTTTTCAACCTTTTTCGCTTATAAGCTTATTTAGTTGGCCTTATTTTTTGTTAACTCATTTTTTCTGACTTGCCAACCTATCATAACTTATAAGGTGTAAAGTTAACTGGAAAAAAAAAAACGAGTTATGAAAGATGAAGCAGAACTAAATAAGCTTATAAGCTTGGCAAATAAGCTATCAAAAGAAACAGCTCCTGATAGTATTTTTTGTTAACCCATTTAATAACTGCATCCATATTTTCACCTTATTTGTGGTTAAGTTTTAAGTTACACAAAAATGGGTTTTTAAAAATAAGCTCATAAACTCGTTAAGTTAGATATATGCTTCTATATGTGTGTGTTTGTTTAGTGCTCATTTTAGTTAATTAATTGAAACCCTAGCTTAGCTTAGCTTAGGAGGTGTTTGTTTTAATAGCTTATTTTTCGAATCAGGAAGTGTGTTTTTTTGACCTTACGTTTAATAAGTTGTAGTAAGTCCATATTTTCACCTAATTTGTGGTCAACTTGAAAATAACTGCACATGTCAGACAAAAATAAGCTCATAAACCTGGAAATAAGCCAAAATAGTATCAGGAGAGCTTAATTTTTTGGGCTTATTTAGTTCCACTTACTTTTCATAAGCTCATTTTTAAGCCAACTTATACTAAACTGGTAATTAGTAAGAACAAAAATGGGTTAATAAAATACATGAGATTAGTTGATTAGTGGGAAATATGTGATCAAATTTGTTAGATTTGCTTCATAATCTAACTCTCCTCTTATCTGCTCGTTGAATGTTAGATTCTGAGTCTGAGAGACCAACCTTTGATCAACTTTTTTCTTCCCGAACACCTTTCTCAAAAGTCATATCTTTAAAAGTTACACTGTGTTATCAAAAAATAAAGTAAAATAAAAGGAAGGTGAAAGTGAAGTAAAGAAAAAGGAAGTAAAGTAAATGACAGGAAGTAGAGTGATGTTTCACCCCAAAAGTGGGGTGAAAGTTTTAAAGGAAAAATCTATGCACTTTCACTCCATTCCTTTCACTTTCATTCTTAAAAAAAACTTGAGAACATGAGCCTTTTTACATTTCATCACTTTCACTTTCTTTCACCCATTTTCATCAACTTGAGAACATAGTGTTAGTCTTCTTTGGCTTGAACTCCATGGCCTTACTTAATAATTTTATTTCTCTCTTGTTTAACTTACAACACCTTGAATTAGTTTTTGTATAAACTTTCACTTTCATTAACCTTTGATTTATTAGATTTTGTTTCGATTGGTTTGGAAAAGATCGTCCGTTTTTTTACGTTTACGTCCATCTTTTTACGTTTTTTATGTTTTCGTCCATTTTTTTTATGTTTTCATCCATTTTTTTAGGTTTATGCCCATTTTTTTCACCCGGTTTTGGATGAAAATGTAAAAAAAAAAAGGTAAAAACATAAAAAATGGAGGAAAACGTAAAAAACAAGGTGAAAACAGAAAAAACAAGCGCAAATGTAAAAAAACGGACAAAAACATAAAAAAATGAACGAAAACGTAAAAAACCGAGTGAAAACCTAAAAAAGATGTGTAGTATTTTTTTTCTTACCTAAAACAACGTGAAAACGTAAAAAATGAGGGTAAACGTAAAAAAAACGTAAAAAAATAGGCGAAAACGTAAAAAACGGGCGAAAACGTAAAAAAATGGACGAAAACATAAAAAAATAGAGTAAAACGTAAAAAAACATGCGAAAACATAAAAAATGGACAAAAACGTAAAAATACAGGCGAAAACGTAAAAACGGACGAAAATGTAATAAAATAGGCGAAAACGTAAAAAACAGAAGAAAACGTAAAAACCGGGTGAAAACGTAAAAAAACGGGCGTAAATGTAAACAAAACAAACGAAAACGTAAAAAAACGGGCGAAAACGTAAAAAACGGACGAAAACTTGAAAAAACGGAAGAAAACGTAAAAAAAAACCGGTTGAAAATGTAAAAAAACGGGCGTAAACGTAAGAAAACGGATGAAAATGTAAAAAAACGGAAGAAAACGTAAAAAATGACTAACAGTGCAAATACCGTTAACCCAGAGGACTAACGGTGCAAATGTATTCTATCTCGTTAGGAGATAACAGAGAAAAAATTTGCACTGTTAGTCCTTATTTTAACTGAGGGATGTATATTGGTTCACTTTTACTAACGGATGGATGTATTTGTTGCAACTTTTTTGAAAGAGATGTTTGGTGCAAAATTGGCTAAACCACAAAGATGTATTTTGAAGTTTACTTATTTTTTTTTTGTTTTTATTTATTTTTTATTTGATTTGCTGGTGTGTTTATTGGGCTGTGAGGGTGAAAGGCCCAATTTAGAGGAGAGTAGTGGGCTGATGAGTGGCGTTTAATGGCCTTATGATGATGGGTCGAGTAAATATTTTCAATCACATTCACGCCTATGGCTGGCAGTAGGGGTGTTCATGGTTTGGGTAATACTCGAATAAACCAAAAATCAAAACCGAACCGAACCGAAAATAGCAGAACCGAACTTGTAACCGAACCGAATTTGCTAAAACCGAACCAAACCGAATTGAAAATTCGGTTCTCGGTTCGGTTATGGTTCTAGCAATCTAAACCAAAAACCGAAATCAAATAAATATATATATTTTTTATATATTTATATGTAAAAAAGATGTTAAAACTCTTTCATACTATAAATATAACATCTTTAAGCTTGAAATATATTTTTTTTTGCTAAAAATCTATATAAATATATGAATAAATAATTAAGATTATGTAATTCGGGTTATTCGGTTAGTAGGTTTGGTTTTCGGTTCGGTTTAATCAATTTGAAGTCGGTTCGGTTCAGTTCTCGGTTATACCCAGAAATTTTTTTAAACCGAATTAACCGAACCGAATAAACCAAAAAAACCGATAACCGAACCGATGAACATGGTTCGGTTTTCGGTTATTAGGTTTGGTTTTCGGTTTGGTTTAATCAATTTGAATTCGGTTCGGTTCAGTTCTTGGTTATACCTAGAAATTTTTTTTAACCGAATTAACCGAACCGAATAAACCGAACAAACCGATAACCGAACTGATGAACATCCCTAGCTGGCAGCGAGTGGGATTGTTAAAACTTAAAAGTACTAACCAACTGATTTAGGATAAACTTTCACTTTCCTCACCTTAAAATATCTTTGACTCTATAAATCTTCTTCATCATTAATAGTGTCATCCCCCTTATGTTCTCCTACACCATCGCCATTACCACCATCACTACCATCATCCCTAGCCTTATCGATAGATTCATCCTCGAAGGATTCTGAGTTTTTCGAAATTTACGTAGTGAACACATTCACCCTCTATTCCTGTATTCTTACACAAACATGTAATCCGTCAACCAACTGTAACTAGCATATTGTGTTTTATGACATCTAAACACTTTGTGCGAATACTTACTTTCCCGCCAACTAAATTTCGATTGTTTGAGTCACATTTTAATTTTCGAAAAAATAATCTCACCCCATGTTCCATGCAATTTTTGTGAAGGCACTGCAGCAGCAACAGAAGAAGAAGAGGTTGTCTGTAGAATTTGTATGGTGGGATTTGAGGAGGGCACCGATGACACTTTTACATTGGAATGTGGTTGCAAAGGAGAGTTAGGCTTAACTCACAAAGAATGTACTCTCAAGTGGTTTAGCATGAAAGGCGACAGAACTTGTGAGGTGTGCAACCAAGATATCATGAACTTGCCTATTATCTTTCCTACATACAGGTAAAAGAATGCAATACCATACATATATGACTTAATTGTTAGGCATATATAACTAACAATGCGAAGTGGTTGGTTTATCAGGGTATGGAGGGACGCACATATTCTTCTAATTCTGAGCATTCTTGTTTACATATGCTTTTTGGACATTCTTTGGGTATGTCAAATCAAAAAACTTTTATAATCTTAGAAGTGCTATCTCCTCATGATATCTTGAATTTGTAACAGGGAAAGCATGTGAGGATTGGTATATTTGCTATATCCGTGCCATTTGGGTCCCTACTTGGTCTTCTTGGATCCATGATATCGACGACAATGGGTAACTTCCTATTTATATTTCTTTCTTTTGGATTGGAACATTTTTTTATATATATGCAGATTAGTAATAAATTAATTATGTTATGTTCAGTCAGAAGAAGGTATGCACTGATTTATGCAACCGCTCAGTTCATGCTAGTGGTTGTCTTCGCACTTATCTTCCATTATTCAAAGGTAAGTGGTTCAAGCGATGAGTTTATTCTTAATTTTGCTTGTGTTGTCATTGTTTCACCCTTTAACTATATTATATGTGATATTTACAGCTTCACGTGCCTTGGATTCTATCACCATTGCTTGATATATTTGCTGGGTTTGGTCTTGCCATGTGTGGAGCTTTTATTCTCTATTCATTCTTGAAATGGAGGGACACTCAGCTTCGCGAGACCCGAAGGCGGAGCTTAGAAGCGCAATTGTAGGCTTGACATGTAAAGCTTATTAGTATAAACTTGACAGTTTCTGTTATTGCATGTAGCAAACATATAACAGCTTCTTTCTTAATCTCTAAAGTGTACAAAATTTCTCACATGTCCTAGATAAAGTATACTGAACACAAAATTCTTCTTATTACACACCAAATATTTTATTTCCATGATGATGCTTTAACCAATTCTCTGATTATATCAATCTAAAAACAAAGGTGGCCCATTAATATTCATATTCAATTGCATTTAAGTCAACTAAGACTTACCAAACTAATCAAAATGCAACTAATCCTAATAGAAAGGTTAACATCATTCTAACTATAGTCCTTAACTCACTACTTGACTTGTGACTCGTTCTCATGATTTTTGTAATATCCTGTGAAAAACCCCAGTTATTAATCTTTTATATAATAAAAGAATTACATCATTTCAGAGTGTTTTTGCAAAACTCTTCTCATTGAAAAAAAATTTGGATCAATAGGAGAGTTCGATTTTGACACATAAGCCAAATCAAGCAATATGATTGGTTAATAAAAGGTCAAAATTAAATTGATTTTGGTCAAACTTTAATAAATTTTGTGTAGAATTTAATTGAGAGAAAAAACAAATAAAAATATGAAGAGAGTTATATTAAATACCAAACTTTTCTTACATAACAAGGGATTCATTCCCACCATCCGTCTAAAAAGAAATCAATGGTTGATATTAAAAGCATTTTAATATTTCACCAATTTTTTATAATTTAAATATATCACTTAAACCGTTAATCGTTAAGCGAAAATAATTACACCATCGCTACGAGCATTTAATTATCTTTCTACAGATGGGCACTTTGATATATTTTCGATAATTTTTTTCTTTTTTTTCACGTTTTTTTGTGGCCGAAAAAAATCATATATGATATACGAGTATCATATATGATATTACATATCACATATGATATTATATGATATGTAATATCATATGTGATATATCATATATGATTTTTTCAGTCAGGAAAAAAAACGTGAAAAAAACAAAAAAAAAATTTGTCGAAAATATATCAAAGTGTCTATTTATAAAAAGATAATTAAATGCTCGTCGTAACAATATATATATTTTTTTCACATAACGAATAACGGTTTGAAAGATATTAATATTTGAAAAAAATGATGAAAGTGGGTTTTTTAAATTTATGGGATTAATCTCATCCATTAGATCAAATAACGATGGAGGGAAAATGGAGGGTGGAGATTAGTCCCTTGGTATGTAAAATGTTATGACCAAGAAACACGTTCCGGAGGTCGAGGTTGATCGTAATATGTGAAAACCATGGTTATTTCTAGAGAGAGAAAGGTGAAGAACTATGTGTTTTATTAGAATGGTAAATGAAATGGAGCTTACACACACTTTCCTACACCCCTCAAGGAAAGTCATGAGGGGTATTTATAGGCTCATCACACTACATGTTTGCCTAATCTACATAAGTAGTCCCTGATGTTACTACTTGCTACATATCTATTCCATTTCACATGTGTGACGTTATGTTTATAAAATAGCAAGGCTAACAATCTCCCTCCAAGTTATCGTCACACGTGAATGGTTACAATGAGACCTATAAATACATAAACAATGTAAATTACAACAATAGTAAACTATGTTGACGTTGTTGAAGCGCAGAGTCTCTGTAGTCTAGATACTGAGGCAGACTTGAAGTTCTCTCTTCCGATGATCTCGGTGTATGATCTTTGACACTGACGGCAAAGGTCTTTGTAGCTCTGAACTTCAACTGTAATGGTCTAGTTAGGTTATTACTCCCTCCTAACTAGTGAGCCTTTATTATTTTTCCTGCTCCCTCCTGAACCGACAACTCTCTTTCATCTCGCAGGGGATAAAGTAGATTCAAAAGTGTAGGAACATGGTTGTCGTTCGGGTAGCTGATGAGGCGAAAAATGAACCACTTTTAGGGGGTCATTTAAGCCCGGAATTGAATTTATTTGATCAAATATTGCCCTAAATCGTTCCTTTTGTGATTTTAGGTACTTTGGGAGTGAAATCTGGAAAAGGAAGCAATTCGGACGTTTTTGGAGCATAAAAGTGAAGAAAACGCCAAAGTCTTAATTTTCCTTGCTGGGAACAGTAGGTGACGGTGTCAAGAAGGAATTTCTGACGGCGTCAAGAGTAATTTCCATGACGACCCAGTACAGAATTGACGGCGTCACAAGGTAGGGCGTCTAGAGTAAAATGCATGACGGCCTGGAAAATGCTAACACATGACGGCGTCAAAAGTAGATCAAGGCAGTCCGAGAAGTATTTTGGCGGCGAGATGACGGCGTCACAAATTTTGTCTTGACGCCGTCAGACCCTATTTCCTATATATAGTTTTTTAATTTTCACATTAAAAAGAGAGACGTTTTGGGAGAAACTCTAAGTACGAACTTGGTACGAATTTTACAGGTTTTTCAAGGGTTCTAAACCCTTGATCCCTTTCATGTGTAATTGAGATAAGTATTCTTTTAATTCAATAAATATGTCTATGTATTGGTTGTCTATATCTTGTTCTTGTCTTAATTCCATCATGCTAGGCTAGATCTATCTTGTGTTTGCTTGGATCTAATGAAACCTAGATATTAATTATGTGTTGATTACTTGTTTATGGTTGTATTGGATGAATGATTTCGATGTTAGGCTTAAGAAAACTGGCAGACTTCCAAATGGTAACATGCCTGAACGTCTTAGGAAACATGAACTGACGTGCACTAGGTTTTATTGGTTGTATTTAATGCATGAGTAAATTCTAATGATCCCATGTTAGGAGCTTCTTAGCCGGCTCGACATAGGAGTGAAGTAGGCACTCATAGGATTGGGGAATTAAGTGCGCCACCCCATGAATGGTATTAAGGAATACAATCCGTCATCCACGCAACTATAACAAGTAATTAACGTGTAAAAGATATCTAGGGAGTAGTGAAATCTAAGTAAACACATTTTCTCCACTTATTGCTCACAACCTTAGTTAATTTAGTCTATTTTCATTTCTAGTATTTTATTTTGATTGCATCTTTAGTATTGGGTTAGTTGACTAGCAACTAATTCCGCCCAAATACTTCAAACCCGAGATTTTTACTTGCTTTCAAAAAATTATAAAAATACAAAAAAAATAATCATCCCTCATCTTTAGAACTAGTATTTAGGTTTTCTAATCCTAGCGACACTATTCCTAGCTGAATAATCAATCCCCCGGTACTTGTCACTATACTATACTACAACGATCAGGTACACTGCCTGGTGGGGGTTGTAAGCTTCTCAAGATCCCTTGAGAGGTAAAGCCTGGTGCGATTCCCACGTATCAGTAGCAGCATAACAACATAACTCACATAACATTGCATCCAAGTTGGTGATAAGCCCTTATATACACACACTACTTCTCCATCCACGGTGTTAAGTACAAGTCTCTCGGTCAATCCAATCACTGAAGACGAAACACTACTTCTTTTGGCATGTTCTTCTCCCTCCTGATGGTTGCGAGGTATCGGAATCATCATAATGTAGAGTACATGCCGTATAATCACCTTGTGCTTGATGCAATTTAGAAGCCATAACAGCTCGTTGAAGCATATTTTGTGAGTATATGTCGCAAAAATGTGACTATCTTTTTCTACAATCTCATCTCTTCTCTTCAACCTATGAGCGACCTCTTCAAATTCCAACCAGCTAGTAAATGACCACTGTATGGAGACAACCCAATATAACCAATCTGAAAATGAAGTAAACATCCCATAGATATGTGACTTAATCTTGTACGATGGTGTGACTAAGAACCTATACTGAGCACTACAACGTAACTCCTTTAAGCATAGGTAGATCCATATACTCAAACCTGCAAACAGTATATGAAATCTCTGCCTCTTGAACTATCCACAACTTCGTGCGACACTGAGTACTACAACGTAACTCCTTAAAGAGATAGCTATAACCCGTGAGTACTACAATGTAACTCCTTACATCGGGTATAACTAGATAATCCGAGTCTTAATCACTATGTCTACCAGTGTTTGCCCAAACAAGTATATCCGAAAGTCATGCATCCATCCACCCCTGGACTTTGAGATAAATAAGTACACATGCCCTTGAAATGAACTTTAAACCCAAATAAGCAATATCGTACAAAAACTCCGTAGTCACAAAAATCTGATACTAGCCGTTGTCACTTGATTATGATTCTTGATCAGGATCTTTTAAGCAATACGTGGTGTGTTTTGGGTGAAGCTTGAAATTCTATCTGGTTGATCTTGGTGATTTCGTATTGTCCCTCCAAAAATAGAATTGAAAAATTTTCTCGCCCATAATTTGGAAATCACTATTAAATGCAATTCTAAGGTTACCAAAAAAATTTGAGTTTTAAAAATTTTTACACCAAATTTTACCGAAAAAATCTGTATTTTGGCCTAAAAATTTGAATTTCGGGCCAAAATTTTCAACGTTATACCAAAATTTGAATTTCGCTTAAAAATTGAACGTTTAGTCTCCTCTAAAAAAATCATTTTACTCAAATTTTCCCGTCAATTTTTTTTGCTGACTCGATAATGTCCTAACTCGATAATACAATTCCTTACTCGGTAACCCCTTTCCTTACTCGGTAAAACATCCTAACTCGGTAACACTTCCTTACTCGGTAACCTTTGTAACTCGGAAAACTTCTTGTAACTCGATAAATTCTTGTAACTCGATAAGATCCTATAACTCGATAGAGTATATGCTAACTCGATAGATCTTGTAACTCGATAGAGTATATGCTAACTCGATAAGAAGAAATGAATCGAGTATAGTTTCGTTTAGAAACACCCAAGTGAGAGCCTTACTCGATAAACGATAAGGTGTTTAGCTAACTCACTAAAAATGGCTAACTCGCCAAACAACTTAACTCGATACAATATATATAGGTAACTCGATAAAACAGAAAGCTCTAACTCGCTAACCTAACTCGACAAACCAAGCTAACTCGATAGAACACCGATGAACAGTAACTGATCCGAGATTTTCACCCAAAAAACACGATTTTTCACCACAAAACACAACGATTCGCCCCTGGTTAGCTCTGACGCCACTTGTTATGACCAAGAAACACGTTCCGGAGGTCGAGGTTGATCGTAATATGTGAAAACCATGGTTATTTCTAGAGAGTGAAAGTAGAGAGAGAAATGTGGAGAACTATGTGTTTTATTAGAATGATAAATGAAATGGAGCTTACACACACTTTCCCACACCCCTCATGGAGAGTCATGAGGGGTATTTATAGGCTCATCACACTACATGTTTGCCTAATCTACATAAGTAGTCCCTGATGTTACTACTTGCTACATATCTATTCCATTTCACATGTGTGACGTTATCTTTATAAAATAGCGAGGCTAACATAAAAAAAGTTTGGTCCTCAAATCTTATATCTAAAAATATATGTGTCAAATTTATAAAAACAAAAGTTTACAAAAAGAGGAGGTAATTAATAAAATTTTAGTGGTTGAATCTTAAATATATTATATAGAGTTAAGTGTAAAATTCTAAGTCTCCAAGTTTCTTAATATCTTTAGATAATAAATAAATAACCCTTACACTTTATACGCCCTATAATTTATACTATGGACTTTATTTACAATTACATAAGTATTGATATTAGTTTGAGACTTCCGTCCATTAAAATTACAAAATTTTGTTAATATATGAATTAGTTTTAATATACTTTAAATATTTTTAAAATAAATATTAGTTTAAACTTTATTTTTTTTTACTATATACGTCAAATAAGGACTCATATTATCCTATTTAAAAGTTTAATCTATGCATACACGGGTTTAAATATTAATTACGGCTAAATTATTATTGACGGTAATATAAATATCAAATGCTAAGCACGAGTTACCGTGATATAAAAATAAATATATGCAATTGTACTTATAATAACGACTCATGTAATTATTATCTAAAGTTTATATACGGATATCTGGAAAAACATTTTTAAAAAACTTTACGGAGTATAAACTCGCATACTTTTTACAACATGATATACATGGTTAAACAACAACATCAACCTCAACCTTAACATCTCTGTCAGCTGAACAAAGTTAAAGCTTTCATCCAATAATTTTTTTTACAAAATATTAATAGATATTAATACATAATTATATTAATACATAATGAAAGACTCATGCATATTTATTAGTTGTACTTATATCACAATTTTTACGGGTAAATTCTTATATATCTATATATTAAACTACAATTTTAAAATAAATTTGATTTATATGTAAACCCCGTGCGTGCACAAGACTTATGACTAGTAATGTAAAACCTTAAAATTTTTAAACATTTGAAATTCCTATATTACCCTCTAACCTTGAATCTATAAGATCATTATAAAACTAAAACCTAAGTTATTAATAGCATAAATTAATTATAAGATTCCTAAACTTTACACTATAACCAAATTAACTAAAATGCCTAAATACAATAATACAAAATCCAACACAAGGGCACAGTACACATCTTTTGGGCCGAAATCACACGTTTATATATACCTTGGGCCGAATTTGTTTCACAAACAAGTACACATCTTTTGGGCTTGTATAATTGAAAAACGAGAAAAGGCTTGACCCAAATAATATCCTGGAAAAGATAAGAAAGGCTTATTTAGGAAATCCCACAAAATCAGTAATTAGTATCCTCATCATTCAAGTATACGCTTCATGCCAAAAGTTCAAAATAAAAAAATAAACTTCTACCATTTTTTTTAAACTTAAATATTTCGCAAACCGTAAATTGTCAAGCTACAAAAAAAAATACCATCGCGACGAGAATTAAATTATCTTTTTATAGACATGCATTGTTATATACTTTCGACGAACTTTTTTTTCGCCCAGAAAAATCATATATGATTCGTAAGAATCATATATGATTCGAAGAATCGAATCATATATGATTTTTTACGAATCATATATGATTTTTACGAATCATATATGATTCTTTCTGGGCGAAAAAAAAGTTCGTCGAAAGTATATAACAATGCATGTGTATAGAAAGATCATTTAATTCTCGTCGCGATGGTATTTTTTTTGTAGCTTGAAAATTTACCGTTTGCAAGATATGTTGTTTTGAAAAAAAAGGTGGAAAATATAAATGGGTGGCTATGACTGGTTGATAGGTTCTATGACATGTATGGGTTCTTCATGGATCTCAACTCTACGCTTTATTCTATATTTTTTTTCCTTCTCATCTCATTATACTGTTCATCACAAATTTCACAAACACCTACAAAACCCTAAACAAAATAACGACGGCAACTTGCTTCTCTCTTCGTTATTACGAAATAAATTGGAACAAAGATGTACAAGAAGGCTACAAAGAGGTGGTTTGATCGTGGTTAGGGTTTGGTACGAAAAGGGTTTGGTTTCGCTTACTTCGGTTTGGTTTTTGGAGTTTTGGCCTCGGTCCTCTTTGATTTCTTTTTAAACCGATCATCACAAAAGGGTATTGTATCAAACCCTTGTTCTTTTATTCTCATTTGATCATTTTGTTTCATGTGTTAATTGATAAAGAATCGATCATAATACGTGCATGATTATATGATTGAAAACACCACATAAAATCATAACTTATACACCGATATGTTGCTGTTTTGGTGTCCTATTTCCAACTCTAAATTCTTACCATTAAGACCTGTTTGAGATCATTAAAAAGACATTAATTATGAGCTACTAAATTTGGGAAAAACCTATGAATTTATTTGAGGTCGATTAGGGTTTATAAGTGGTGATGGATTTATTTTATGTCACAATAGTAAACTGTCCAGAATTTGGGGTGGATTGAACGGGGTCTAAACTGAAAATGCCAACATGTTTTTAAGTTTAATATAAGTCTAAACATAATTACTATTTGTCTACTTTCTGGAAATATAATTTCATGGTGATTGGATGTAGGGAGGTAAGCTTTTTAATTTTTATAAAATTAAGTGTCAAAGCTGAGTAAATCGGGTCTTAAGATCAGTAGCAGGTTTTGATTTTTCATTTTCAAGATATAAAGAGTTAAGGTCTCTCCTTTTACAGGAGTAATATTTGAGTTATGTAGGACTTTCAGGAATTTTTGTGGATTTTCCTGAAGGTTTTGGATATGTCTCTTAAGTGCAAACTTTCTGTGTGTTCCTGCAGTTCATTTTCTGGAATGGTTTTGATAAATGATTTTTGAAAGGGTATTTTCACTTGCTAATAAATTCTGGAAAAATTCGTGTGGGTTCTAAAGAAATTGAAGTATTTGTGTGAATTTTATTTTTGAGTTCTGATGTGGTTCTAAAATTTGTAAAGTTGTGACCCGTTTATTGATAAAAGCTGATAATACGACTAAAAGGCTAAATAAGAGTATAACTTAATCATAAAAAGTGAACTTGATCATAAGCTATAATTCTTCAATTAATTTGACATTCGAGGAAGTAACAAAGAGACTTAAATAAATTTCATAACTCAAATTAATATGAAACATGGTTAGTGTGTTTAGGAGGGTTAAACGTTTCATAAAATCATAAGTTACTATTTTGGTCATAAAACCTGAAAAGTGCATAGATTGCTATAATTAGTAAGTAAACTAAATAATGACCATTTGTAAACCCTAATTAAAATAAAGGTAACCTTAGAATAATCTATATGAAGTTTTACCCGAAATTTACTAAATTTGGAAACCCGCCTAAAATAGAAAGCTACTTAAAATGGTTAACTTACTTAAAGTGGAAACTTACTAAATATGGAAGGTTACTATAATTGGAAGGATACGAAAAATAGAAAGTTACATAAACCGGTTAAACTACTTAAAGAGGAAACTTGCTATTTTTGGAAAGTTACTATTTTTGGAAAGCTGCTATAAAAGAAAAGTTACTAAAAATGGAAAGCCGACTAAAATGAGTAATCTGATTTAAAGTAAGTTATTAATTATAAGACGATCATGAATTCGTGTAGATTGCTGAAGAGGGAGTTGCTTCTGGTCTTTATGTTTTCTGTTATGTGCAATTGCGGTCTAAGGTACAGATATTCTGACCTTCTAACAGGTTTCTCATGAACTCTTCTCATCTCTGATTTGTTTAACTTTTAACTTTGAGACCTTTGCTATGATCCCTTTATTTCCGAACCTTTGATTATGAACCTCTAATTCTGAACCTTTATTATTGAACCTTTGCCATGAACCTATGATTATGAACCTTTATTTCTGAACCTTTATTTATGAACCTCTGATTATGAACCTTTGACATGGACCTCTGATTTATGAACCTTTGTTATGACTTTCTAAACCATTGTGTTATGAACCTTTTGATATGAACTATATGACATGATATCTGACCCTCAGTTTGATACCCGAGCCATTTTCCCTAGCCATGAAGGTAACATGGCCGTGTCATTGATGCACCAGTGACATGACTCCGGTGTGGTTGAGTGATGTGCCACACCGTCCCTTATCTATTATCTGTTATTTGTTATGGCCACTATGTTTATGATTTGTTTGCAGGGGCGTATGGATGCATCCTTGATCTGCTTGTAGGGGCGTATGGTGACTGGTGCTTGTGTGCATTACACACCTTTCACATTTTTGGGAGCTAGCTACTCTACATGGTTACTGAGGACTCCCCTCATATTATCTGGCTACTTAAGAGGTCTCCCCTCTATATGATGATGAAGACTAATGGTTACATGTGATATGATATTATCTGATCTGTTCTGGGCTCGGGAGGATTACTGACCTACCTTTCATTATACTTACACTTTTGATTATACCTTATGATATTACCCATTGCACCATATCTGTTTCTGTTTCTGTTTCTATTTCATTATCATTTGCTTCATTTATATATATTTGTTCACTGGGCTTTTTAAGCTCAGCCGCATTTCTTTTCACCACGGTAGGTTTAGAGGGAAGCTGGGATATGAGTGGAGAGTACGTTGGACTTAGAAGACTACACCTTGATAGCCAATTTGGATTTGAGATGATTAGAAGTGTTTATATTTTCAGACTTAGTATTTATTTCTGTTCTCAGTTGTAACCTTGTACTTCAGATTTTACCTTTGTAACCTTTTAGATTCTTTTGTATTACTTATGTTGTGTGCTTGTGTTTTGCTTTGATATGTCACCTTAATGTAGTACTTATACCCTTATCAGGTTGGGGTGTTACAATTATGGTATCAGAGACCAGGCTGTGACTTGTAGTACATTAAACCTTGACATGTGAAGTTTGGACCCTTAAGTTTCCACTATAGGCGCTCATAAGACAACCTTTGAGAATTAGCTTTAAGATCTCCCCATAGGAACTTAAGTTATTACCAGTGAGGAATGAGGAATGGGTAGACTAGGACATCTATGTAAGTAGAATTGCTTCCGTATCATTCTGATTCGTGCCTCTGCCCTTAGTTATGCCTTACAAGAACATTTTTTTTCAGAAGTTAGAAAGTTATGCTCAACCTAAGCTTAGTAACCAAGTAAGTTTGGAATACCTCGGGAATTACATGGATACCTCATGTAATAAAGAAAAGCCTCCCGTGCTTTGCCATGCCTGCCATCTTGGGAAAGACGTTAGACTTCCATTTGTTAGTTCCAATACTGTCGTTAATGCTTGTTTTGACATTATTCACACGAATATTTAGACTTCACCAATACCGAGCATGTTGGGTTTTAAATATTATGTCTTATTTTTATATCTTTATTCGCATTTTGTTTGGGTGTATCCTTTACTTAATAAATCTGATGTGCTATCTAAATTTGCGTTCTTTCGTAACAACGTTCACATTCAGTTTAAGTGTGAAATCCGGTCTCTTCAGTGTGATCATGGTGGTGAATTCGATAACCATAAACTCCATAAACTTTTTGCTAACAACGGCATACAATTTCGCTTCTCATGCCCTAAAACGTCACAACAAAACGACAAGTCTAAACGTATGATCCGCACCATCAACAACCTCATTCGAACCCTACTTTTCCAAGCCAACCTTCCACCAACCTTTTGGGTTGAAGCCTTAAACATGGCTATTCATTTAATCAACATCTTACCTTCCATAGCCATTGCCAACGAAATTCCTTATACCCGCATGTTTAAACAAATCCCATATTACAGCCTTTTACGCACTTTTGGGTGCCTATGTTATGCTCACTCATATCCTAATCATGAACTTGAACCTCGTGCCACACCCGTAATTTACTTAGGCCAAGCATCTAATCATCGTGGGTACCATTGCCTTACATTACACACCAATAAAATCATCATTTCTCAACACGTCACCTTCGATGAAACCATCTTCCCCTATGGACAATCACCACCAAGACCAGACCTACATACAACTTTTTAGATGATACACCCGACATCATACCTCCCTTCATTGCAATCACTCATCAAGTAGTAGAACAAATAGAACCTACACCAATTATTGAACCTACAACTCAACATGATGAACAACTTCAACCCACACCCTCCCCCCCCCCCCCCCCCCAATCACCAACTCTACCACATGTCACAAACCAATAACAACCTCTGAATCCAATAATCATTCAGATCCCCCACATAATCCAAACCCGACCTCCAATCACTCCATGGTCACACGATTTTGTGTCGGGGCTAACCGTCCTACTCAGCGTCTCAACATGCATGTTTCATCTGTGTCTCCTTTACCAAAAACTTATCATGATGCGTTTAATTATCCAAATTGGCAAAATGCTATGCGTGATGAATACATTGCTCTTATTAAAAATGGAACTTGGAGTTTGGTGCCTCAACCTAAGGACACCAACATCATTCTTTGCATGTGGCTATTTCGCCAAAAGTATTTAGCTGATGGCACTCTCAGTCGCTACAAGACTAGGCTTGTAGCAAAAGGCAGTACACAAATTGAGGGGATTGATGTATGTGAGACCATTAGTCCAGTAGTTAAACCGGGCACTATTCGGACTGTTCTGAGCATAGCTACTTCTCGACACTAGCCCATTCATCAGCTTGATGTCAAGAATGCTTTTCGTCATGGTGATTTATCTGAGACATTTATATGCACCAGCCTCTAGGATTCCGGGACTCTGTGCATCCTGATTATGTATGTCTGTTGCAGAGATCTTTGTATGTGCTCAAGCAAGCCCCTCGAGCATGGTTTCAGCGATTCACATCCTATATCACTAAGGTTGGGTTCTCTCACAGTCGATGTGACTCATCATTATTTATCTTCAGACAAATGGCAGATACCGCTTACCTATTACTATATGATGATGATATCATACTGATGAGATCAAATAAGTACATTTTATTATCATCATTTATCCTATTTAATTGACTTGTTTTATATTATTTTGTATGAGAATTGGTGCTTTAATGTTTACTTTAGTGATTCTCAGTTAAAAACAAGCAATAGGTGAAAGTTAATGATATTGGATGAATTATGGAGCTAAATAATCAAGATTTGAAAAGTTTACTGAAATTCAAGAAATGCGACGTATCTCTCTCAAGAGATACGCCGCAACATCATATTTAGATGAATACGAAGACCATTGCCTGACTTTGAAGAATGCGTCGCATCTAATTACAACAGATGCCACATATGAAACTTTGGTCAACGAAGGATAATCAACTTGATCTACTCTAAAATACGCCGCATCTCATTTACAACATGCGGCGTATCAGCTAAAGACTTCACCAGATTCAATCCAAGACGTTAAAGAACATGCGCCCCATAAAGAAAGAAGTTACGCCGCATCTAAAGGCGGTGTATGAATATTCTAGAATATAATAATCTTGGACCCCACGCGAAGTTAAGTAGATGTACCGCATCTGTTATCAACATGCGCCGCATCGACCCCTCAGACAGAACCTATAAATACCCCAAGACAGATACTAGTTTGGTGTACAGAAAACCCTAAGGAGACGAATTCAGTCGAAGAAGCATCACAAGACACGCCCCAAACGAAGATCTTAGAGCCGTAAGAAGGTCCCGCATGTGTATAATTCATTAAGTAGATTTGTATATTGTATATAAGCTTTAATCCATCAGGATTGATGGGCTTGTGGCCACCATACTGCTCCCCTTAAAATTGCTTTCCCATCAGTTAAAGTTTATATGATTGATGTTTTTGGTGAATTATATTTGTTCATTGATAACCTGTGTTTAGTTGAGTCTTCTGGGCTACCATACATGTTCCTCGCCTGCTTATATAGGTCTAGAAAGTAGGATAAAAATAAGTAATCATTAAGAGTTTACTCGCCGATATACAGGATCCAACGAGACAGATTAGATTACGATACTCATCATATAAAACTAGCAATATAACAAGTGACAAGCTACTTAATTATAAGGACAGGTTTTCTTACGTGTTTTTATTATCTATCTGTGTACGTGATTGCTATTCGCTGATTTGTTCTCATTAGTTTTACTTTTATTGTTTACTAAAATATGTGTTAGTCTATCAGGCTAAACCCCTTTTTATTAGATTAGGATTGTAAAACTAACTTAGATATTAAAATACTGATTAAATCAACTAGATATTACGTTCCATTCTTAGTGTTCGACACTCTACTTACTACTATATGCATATTGATCGGGTACACTGCTCGTTAAGTGTGTGTGTTAGTAATAAGTTAGCTAAATATAAATGTAAAACTTGAATAAGGCTAATCACCACTGTGCTACAATGACATATCGCACGCATCACATACACATTTCTTCTTTTGAGACTTTACTACGGCAGATTTTACATTCCTTGCATCAAGAGTTTTCCATGACAGATCTCGGTCCACTAAATTACTTTCTAGGCATTTCTGTCACTCGAGATTCTACAGGGTTATTTTTATCTAAGAAGAAGTATGCCGTTGAGATTTTGGAGAGAGCACACATGCTCAATTGTAACCCTTGTAGGACTCCTTTTGACACTGAGTCTAAACTAGGGGTTGAGGGTGATCCGATCTCTAACCTGACTTTTTATAGGAGCCTTGCTGGCTCTCTACAGTATTTTACATTCACTAGACCGGATATATCATATGCTGTTCAGGAGGTTTGTCTCTTCATGCATGATCCTCGGGAGCCACACTTCTCTGCTCTCAAGAGGATACTATGATATGGCCTGCAGTTGTATTCTTCATCTACTACAGAGTTGATTGCTTATTCTGATGCAGATTGGGTAGGTTTTCTCACTAAACGACGGTCTACTTCAGGTTATTGTATATTTCTTGGCAACAATCTTCTCTCTTGGTCCTCTAAGCGTCAACCGACACTTTCTCGTTCTAGTGCAGAGGCTGTGTACCGTGGTGTTGCGAATGCTGTTGCTGAGACATGTTGGTTGCGGAATTAACTAAGAGAGCTTCATACTCCATTGTCTTCTGCTACACTTGTTTATTGTGACAATGTTAGTGCTATCTATCTCTTCAGTGTACGAAACACATTGAGATAGATATCCATTTTGTTAGAGACTTGGTTGCTATAGGTCAGGTTCGGGTTCTTCATGTACCATCATGCTATCAATATGCGGATATATTCACAAAGGGGTTGCCATCTACTCTATTTGAGGAGTTTCGTTCCATTCTCAGCCTTCGGTGTTCTCCCGCTACGACTGTGGGGGAGTGTTAGCCCATATTTGTATACTATTGTGTAATGGGCTCTAGCCTGATTCTAGATCATTCAATTCTTTGTATTGTTATATATATGTACATAGTATGGATGATTAGTCAATCAATCAAATCAGTCATTACTCATAATACCGAATAATCAACATTTACAACAGATTGAGTTTATAAAATAAGTTTTGTTTGTTAGAAAAGATTGTTGAGAAATTTTAGAATTCACAAGATCTTAAAGAGAAGCTTAGAAAGGAGCTTTTGAGAGAAGTTTGAGTTTTTGACTTTTGCTAAGGCTAATTACATAAATCAGCAAAGTACTTGCACATTGTGACTGCTGGTATTGTGTTCAGCGGGGTACCTCATTACTTTTTACGAAGGTGAAACTTATAAAATAAGTTTTATTTGGCGGAAACGACATACGTACGTACCAGTTTCATTTCTAAACCTCAAGCAAATTAGTATCAGTAGATTTCACTTTGGACGATGTGTTAGATGAAGCTGCTGATGACGAGGAACTGTTAAATTTCATGTAGACTTCCCAGGTTTGTGCTATTATGTTCATGTTTATTGCTTTAAAAGAAATACAGTAATTTGGTAGATGTTACTGCACATTGATTCTTCTATAGTGCCAGGGACACCAACATCATTGGAATTGGAAACTATTAAAGATGCTGGTGAAACAATGGTCCCTGATGAAACATGGACCATAGTCTCATAGAAGTTTGTTTTGTAAAACTCAGGACCAAAAGAAAAAAAAGGAAAGTTGAATAATGGATCATGTGTCGGTTTTGTGATATTTCGGTGTTTTTGGTGTTAATGGTTGGGTGTTTTCTTTTGGGGTATAGAAGTGTTGTCTGATGTTCGGGCATGAAGGTGTTGTTGGTAATGATGATGTTGCTTTTCATTTTAAGTGTTGACTATATGTTTTAAATTTTGAAGTACTTTAAATTGCGTGGTGTTATGTTTTTGCTACCTAGACCTTTTATATAGAAGATGAAATATTGCATGTTTTTCGGGCATACGTTCTATTTAGCGGTTAATAGCATTTTGGGGATTTTTAGTTATATTCAAGCGCAATGTGTTTAATGGCTAATGTCGATGAGTCCTTTCTAGTGCACTATGTGATTTCATTCAACACCTTTCATATGGAACTTGTCAGTTCACTTTGCACTTTGTTTTATAAGTCTATATAAAAGCTTTGGTAAATGGGTGTTATGTGTTTGGGTGATCAAAACTGCATGTTTTGTTAGCAGAGTTCTGCACGGTGGTTATTTCGGTGAGGCACTGATTGACCTAAGGCTAAGACCGAGGAATGATCTCTTTGTGGTCGGTACGGGCGTCGGAAAGAATAGTGTAGGAACCACATTTCTTACGGCTGAACCTATTTTCTAGTTCACTTGACATACATAGGGGGAGGAAGTGAGCATTGCCCGTTAGCGCGGGTATTCCATTGCTGGTAGAAGCGAAAAGGATGGGAGGCCATGAGGTTACTATGTATCTCGACCAAGAGGATAGTCAAATCAGAGGAAATCCCATGTGATGGCTGGCGAGCCATTTACAGTACATTTACTAGCTAAGGGCGATGACAATTCCACTATATGTAAACCCATGTTTTGTGACTCACACCTCATAGAGAATATGGAGAGCAACCAAAGGGTGAAAGTGGGTATTTTCAAGTACACATATTTCACATAGGAAAGTCTTTTAGTGAATATGTAAGTATTGTACCAAAAGATGTCACATTTCTGGTGGGATTATTGGTGGTTGCTCGGGTTAAGAAAGATGTCATATTTACGCTGCATGGATTAATGTACTTTGCGGCAACGCGGGGGTGAAATTTTTTGATAGTGCTAGCACTTGAAACATAATTATAAAAGACAACTATTAATGTAAGGATTAGTATAACGAAGCATTTTGAAACTAATGAATTTTATATACACAATGTGTTGTCTTTATTTTGTAAATATATTTCGTATTTAGTCAAGTGGTATGCATATGACCAGAGACGAACCTAAGATTTTGAAATGGGTGTTGCAAATTTTTTTTCAAAATTCTTCCGTAACTTGTTTCTATTATAAATACTAAAATTTGCACCATATAGTATTTGGGGTTAAACTCAAGTCCAACTATAAAGAAATAAAGTAACAAAAAATATTATTGTGGGTTGCACGTATTGAAAAACGACATTTTTTGAGAACAAATTATGTTTCGTGACTCAAAATTGGGTGTAGCCCGCGCCGCACCCGGCTCCCAAGTGGGTCCGTCCCTGCATATATATGACTATAAGATTACATGTCAAATGAGTTTTATTACATTCTATAGTTGTCTTTACTAGTGTTTGATAAAAGTAAATATTGAAAAACAAAAGGTAACATTTTAAAGTGTAACTTAATTATGTTAATGCAAGAAAAGAGTATAATTTATTGCGTTAATACACCCCACGAGAGCATGCACACATGTTTGTGGTGTTTGTCTTAAAAAGAAAAATCAATCATTCTAAAATGTGTGAGGCCTCAAGTTTAATTCCTACTATGTGTAAACAACCATATGTGGCCACGCTAACCTCTTAAAAAGGGAGGGCTTTACATGGTTTGATTTTATGTAGTGTACTCAAACCTCGTAGATTAGTCGGTCAAAAAGTCAAAAACCATGGATACACGAAAAAAACCAATCATAAACTAATTAGATCAATAGCTATATTGACACACGTTTTTATAAAAAAGTAATTAGATCAATCAAGCTTGATTTTTATGTGTATGAAATGTTTCATATTCTAGCAAACATACAATATAGAGTTCTTCAACGCCAAAAAGCTACATGTACCCAATCACCATCGGGACGGTGAGATACAAAAAACCCATCTGGACGTACTGACCAATAACAATGGTCAGTACCTGGTTTTTCTACATAGCATATCTTTGCAATAGGGTCGTCAAACAAATGTAGACTCTGAGTTTTCGAACCGCACCAAAAGTCGGCAAAGTAAAGAGTTGTTCTCAAAAAGTTGTCGCAAAAACTCCAATCAAAAGTTCCATTGAATGGAATGGTATGAATTCCACGGTCTTCGTCTCCTGATTTGACATGAACAATGACATCTTTATCAGGCATATCACTCCTTACACTAATATGCCATTTTCCAAATACACAAAATGCATGCGTTAAAGAAGCAAATGTACATATTAGAATGAAAATGATGAACAACTTATCCATCGCACTAGACCAAAATTTTATATTGTACGTGCACTTGGTTGTCTCTATTTATAAGCTCATGTTGAAATGTTTAACGGATGACACTTACGGAATATTATTATGTTATGTTACGTTATAGTATATACTTAAATGTTCATTTATTATGTACACATCTTATAAAACTTTCTAAAATAAAATTTGACCAAATTCAATTAGCTAAGCTATTAGTACAACCATCTAATACAATAAATATTCAACAATTTGACTTGTCAACCCCCATTTAATGTGAAAAGAAAAACACCCTTTGCATAAAAGGTACATGTTAATACTTATTATACAAGCTAATCAAACATAAATAACTTCATACAATTAATATAACTTTTCTTTTATCTTCTATGCATGGTTTTTAAAACTGGACCGTATAACGAACCATTTTTCAAAACAGTGCTTGATTTTTGGTGGTTTTATCCTTTTGTGGTTTTGTCTAATTCAGCCGACCAGTTCTGGACCAATTGGTTTCCGAATACACCGGCCAGTCCGGTTATCAAAACATAAGTTGTATATGCAACCTTTCTCATATTTTTATTTTCATTTTATTAAATGCTCATTAATATATGTATGATCGTAAGAAATAGTGGGTGAATACCTCTTAACTCTATAATGTTATCATCATTCAACACGATAAACATATAATTAAATATGTTACTCGCATAAAATTTAATTTATAGCGTACCCGCTGCCGCAACGTGCGGGTACCATGCTCGTATTATATTATATATTTAATTGTCTTTATTTATTATGTTGTCGCAACGTGCGGGTACCCTGCTCGTGTTATATATTTATTTATTATGTTATGTTATATATTTAAATGTTATGTTATAATACATTTATATGTTGATGTTATATGTTATGTTACTATATACTAGTTTTAGTTCCCGTCCACGGACGTGGTTTGATTCTGATTTATGTTAGAACCATTTTATCATATTATACATTAGTTATAATACCCGCGCACGCGCTGGTTTTTAAAATTTTTTTGATTCATATATTTTTATTTATTAAAAAACAAATAATTTAATATTTGTTTTGTTTGATTTATGATGTTTAGTTTTAGTTTTTTATTATTAGGATAATTATTTAAAAATTTTAATCCTATTATTAATTGCATCTTATCTATATTTTTTTTATTTATCTTCTACTTGTGTTATGGATAAATACAAAATGTTACCTAATAAGAAAATAATTTTTTTTAATAAAATTATTACTAAATAAGGTATCAATGCATTTTTTTGAAAGATTAATATAAAAGATTAATAATATCATTTAAAAGCAGACTTTGACATTAGTAAATTTTAATTTGCGGGTGTAGTGAATAAATATTTATTTGGGTAGTGATTATAGCCCGTTTGGTACCATATCTTTTATATAATAAAACAAAACCCTTATTGGGAATTTTTCATTTCAAAAAATCAATTCATACCTTATTTAGTAATAATTGTATTTAAAAAAAAATTGTTTTCTTATTGGGTAAAATTTTATATTTATCTATAACACAAGTAGAAGATAAATACAAAAAATATAGATAAGATACAACTAATACAAGTAGAAGATAGATACAAAAAATATATATAATATACAATTAATAATAGGATTAAAATTTTTAAATAATTATTTTTAATAATAAAAAACTATAATTAAACATCATAAATCAAACAAAACAAAGATTAAATTATTTGTTTTTTAATAAATAAAAATATCTGATTCAAAAATTTTTAAAAAACCCGCGCGTGCGGGAGTATTATAAATAGTAATAGGAATAATGGAATGGAGTGATCCCACACTATATGGCCAGGATTGTAAATCTCTCATGGGTCGTGGTTCCATCTCTTTATATATATATATATATATATATATATATATATATATATATATATATATATATATATATATATATATATGGTGAACACTTTAAAGTGTTAAATAATAGGCACCAAAGTGTCTGTTCTATTTAAAAGAAAATGAATATTAATTTTATTGTCATTGAGGGTATTATAGTAATCTTTATTCTTCGCATAATCTGAATTCTTCAAATGTATCTATATCTATACTACTTATAATGGAGAATTGACTCACTCTCTAAAAAATTTAGATGTACAAAAAATGATGCATAGTTTACAACACTTTAAAGCAAACAATTTTCATAATTATAACAACCAAAGCATTGTGTACAACAAAAACTAGCATGAATCGAAATTCAGACCACTTTCCTTAGAATTCTAAATTAATAGCATTAAAAACACCCCTACACCCAATATTACAATTATTTAAACACAATGTACAACCTTCATTCCACATTAATAGCATTAAAAACACCCATACACCCAATATTACAATCATTTAAACACAATGTACAACTCTCATTCTACATTAATAGCATTAAAAACACCCTTACACTTTACAATTATTTAAATACAATGTACAACCCTCATTCTACATTAATAGTATTAAAAACACCTCTACACCCAATATTACAATCATTTAAACATAATGTACAACCCTCTATCTTAACCTAGACATGAACCTGTGACCAAGACTCGACTCAATAAAACTCGACTCGATACATAAAACTGTGACCAAAACACCTCTACACCCAATATTACAATAATTTAAACACAGTGTACAACCCTCATTCTACATTAATAGCATTAAAAACACCTCTACACCAAATATTACAATCATTTTAACACAATGTATAACCCTCTATCTTAACCTAGACATGAACCTGTGACCAAGACTCGACTCAATAAAACTCGACTTGATACATAAAGCTGTGACCAAGCAAATTTAGGTGTCGGAATGACATCCCGTGACATTTTTACTAATTCCATTAAAAAATTTTATTTCAGGGTGCGGGTACCCGCTAGTTTCATATTATCAGCTCATAATACTCTTAAAAACTAGCAATCATACGTTACATACATGACTTCTTCCTCATATCTATTAAGGACATTGTTTTCCACACAAAAACATACATCGAATTCATAAAAACACACCGATCATCTCAAACCGGTTTTTCATTATGAGTAGTACAACGCAGACAGCTTCATTTGAAGGTTTGTAACAAAAGCCCCATTCATAGACTACATTCATTACGGTTTGATTTATATTGTTTTTAATTTATTCAATGTATGATCATTTTTTAGTATTGAATGTATGATCATGTTTATTTATTGAATGTAAGATCATGTACATCAAGCTAGCACTACTCCTAAGGGCTGCATCTGGCGGTTTTTATATAGGACCTGGAAATGACATCATAATCGATCTATCCAATATCCCAAGTTGAACAACTTGATGATATTCTCTTACAACTTCACATGCAAACCCCACTCCTTGTTATATATACACAACTTGTTGCACCAACTTGTTCCATATAATACTCCCTCTTTCACCCATACGTACACATTCACACATAACAAACTTTCACCCTTTTTCTTGTTTTCTGCCATTCGAAGCAAACACCAAACTAGAATAAAATTCCTAAGACTTTTCCTCCTGTGGTGTGTACGAGGAGCTTCAGCAAATTACCAAGGAGTTTAGCTCTTTTTCAAGGTGACTAGGAGTTGGTCTTAGGTTCATGGTCAAGCCCTTGAACGAGCCACATCGTCCCTTTCCTAGACCGTATCGAGTGTCCTCCCCACCCATAGAGGTGTTGTAAGTCTCGTATATCTCATTTGATACATACACTTTAGTTACCATGATAATCTATATCGTACTACTCTTGTCAGCTTGCATGTTTTTATTTTGTAATCTCGTTACACATATTGTATATAAATGTGGCATTATCTTTCCTTGCGTGGCTATGCATGAAATGGAACAAGAATACATAGCCTATAATAACGTATAACCAATTTCTGAGATGTGTTTCTAACCCATGTCACCCCGTCTCAAAATATTTGATTTATTACAAAACTAGTTATACTATCAAACTCTCTTAGAAACGGCCTCAAATAAACGTTTTTGTATGTGTAACATAACGAGCTAAAAGCCCAGCCCAATTCACCCCAGTGCAATACTTTTGGAGATTGTTGATCTCGGTCATTCTTAATTCGATTTGATTTCCTTAATGTCATTATATCATGTCAAATGTTTAATACAGATTTTCCGTATGCATGTAGCGAATTAACACAGCTCCTTTTTTCTAGGCATTCCAATATCCACCAAGTAAGGATTTCTCATAGCATGAAAGATGCCTGTGGGTTACTCGATGCAACATTTCCTCTCCATTTAGTTCGTTAATCTATACTTTTCAATAATTCAATTTAGACTTCCAAAACATGTAAACGAAAATTAAATTTATTGTTTCCGAATGCCTATTCAAATAAAGCAAATTATACAGGTAACAATCACTAGGAAAATTAAATTCATGTCTAAACACCGCACATGCACTGATGCACAATTAGTTAAAATCATAAATAAACAAAAAAGGTCGCAAAAAAAATCTTTATAATTAACAATCCGAGCGCAATTATCTCGCTATCGGTGACACTATCATTCCGCTGCAATACTTTGGGGGTGTTAACACAGGCCGTTCTAGATCTAAACCAAGATCTAGGAAATTCAAATGTTATAATTGTCACGTGGAAGGACACATGCGAAGAGACTGTCCGGAGTTAAAAGGCAAAAGGGGTACAACGGAAGCAGATAAAGTCACTGCAGTTGCAGAAGGAGCTTCTGATGGTGCAAATGTTCTTAGTGTTACCGATGATCGCTTTGTTGACGAGTGGATTCTTGATTCGGGTTGTTCCTACCATATGTGTCGTAATAGGGATTGGTTTTCCACATATCAAGAAATTGATGGTGGTAAAGTCCTTATGGGAAATGACACACCTTGTAAAGTTGTTGGAGTAGGCATAGTTCAAATCAAGATGTTTTATGGCACGGTGAAAACATTGACAGATATCAGGTATTTTCCATAATTAAAGAAGAACCTCATTTCTATTCCATCGGTTGCGACTATCGAGGTCGAGGTGGAGTATTGAAGGTCTCAAAAGGTGCACTTGTTGTGCTGAAAGTTGAAAAGACTAATGGCCTTTACTTGTTAAAAGGTAGCACGATTACTGTTGTAGGGGTTTCTTCATCGTCAACAAATTTAGACACTACCAAGTTGTGGCACGTGCGCCTAGGGCACATGAGCGAGAGAGGGATGATGGAGCTTAGTAAACGTGGGTTGTTGTGTGGTCAGAATACAGTGAAGTTAGAGTTCTGTGAGCACTGCCTAGTCGGAAAAGAACATCGAGTCTAGTTCGGCACAACAGTTCATCGGACTATAAGTACGTTGGACTATATACATTCAGATCTGTGAGGTCCATCACGTGTTCCTTCTAAAGGTGGTGCTAGATACATGTTAACCTTCATCGATGATTACTCGAGAAGGGTACGGGTGTACTTCTTGAACGAAAGGATGAATTATTTGACAATTTAAGGCAGTGGAAGACGATCATAGAGAAGCAGACCGGAAAGTCCGTCAAACGCTTCAGAATTGACAATGGTTTGGAATTCTGCCAAGGAGAATTCAACGAGTTCTACAAGAATGAAGGCAATGTGAGATACCACACATTTCGATGCAAACCACAACAGAATAGGGTGCAGAACGGATGAACATGACCTCTTAGAGAGAGCACGGGTGTATGCTTTCAAATGTTGGGTTACCAAATATATTTTGGGTTGAGGCTGTCAACACAACTTGTTATTTGGTAAACCGGTTGTCATCTAGTCGCTTATGGCCGCTTGGTCACAACTGTTGCTCTGACATGTGTCCTCGAGATACATGTCTTTCGGGCACGTGTATCTCGGGCCACATACGTGGTCAGTACCTAAAGTACCAACGTTATTAAGGTTGTCTTACCTTACTATCAGCAGCCATTGTTCATCATATATAAGCCTCCATAAACATGATAGATACTACAAGTTACTCCTCAAACAAAAAAGCATCTTCTCTTCTGATCAAACCTTACTCACCAACCCAGCAACCAAAACATTGGTTACAAAGTATGCTTATTCGCGAGAAAAGTTTGAAAAAGCATTTGTGGAGTCTATGATAAAGATAGGCAAATGGGTGGCCAAGAGGTTAGGTTGAATTGTAGATTCATAAACTCATATTGTTGTTATATGTATGAAAATTTGAGATTGTTGATCTCGGTCATTCTTAATTCGATTTGATTTCCTTACTGTTCTGGTTTTATTTTTTGTGAGGATTTGAAACCAATATTGGTTGTAAATGTTTTTTTTTTTTTTTTTTTTTTTTTCCTTGATCATGTAACTGTACGTACCATTGAGTTTCACGATAAGTTTTATGCTTAAGGTTTTGTCATTGTATTTATCAAGGATGTTTTAAGGAATTTCTCATGAAATGAGTATAGTGCAGCGGTGGTTTACAATTTACATAAATAAAAAGTCAACATATTAAAGTCAACTTTGTTTAAACTAGCTAAAGAGCTTAGAACTAAACTGACACTGAATTCTATCTCACTTAATATATTAGCCATTGTTTTATAAATCAAGTCTTATTACATATAAGACTTGCTATGGACTTCAGTGTTCCATATAAGCTTTTTACCAATCTTTTGGTTTGATTACAACTCCAAGCCAAATATTCTTTTGGAGATGACATACTATTACTTTGAAATGATTGATTGCGTAAATTTAACAAGTGTATCAATCAAGGCAATATTAGAGTAATTTTTTCAGTATACTATGACACTTGAGTTACAAGTACTGTAGAATCAAGGCAATGTTAGAGCAATTATTTACCATTTTATTTGGATCGTAAGTATATTATGACACTTGAGTTCAGTTCCTTGAACTAACTAGAGTAAAAACCGTGAAGTGTTTATGTACTTTTTTTTAGTTGAGTATCCAAGTATTACAAACAAGATAGTCTAACCATAATGTCATTATATCATGTCAAATGTTTCATACAGATTTTCCGTATGCATGTAGCGAATTAACACAGCTCCTTTATTCTAGGCATCCCAATATCCATCAAGTAAGGATTTCTCATAGCATGAAAGATGCGTGTGGGTTACTCGATGCAACATTTCCTTTCCATTTAGTTCGTTAATCTATACTTTTGAATTATTCAATTTAGACTTCCAAAATATGTAAACGAAAATTAAATTTGTTGTCTCCGAATGCCTATTCAAATAAAGCAAATTATACAGGTAACAATCACTAGGAAAATTAAATTCATGTCTAAACACCGCACATGCACAATTAGTTAAAATCATAAATAAACAGAAAAGTCGCAACAAAATCTTCATAATTAACAATCCGAGCGCAATTATCTCGCTATCGGTACCCTTGGCTCCAAGTGATTTTCACTTTCAAAGTGCAATCCTTTGACTTAATGTAGTCTTTGAAGCTATCTTCATGATGCGAAAGAAATTCACATTTACCATCTAAAATAACATTCCCTGACTCAAAATCCGTTAAGCGTGCTTCAATAATGAGGGAGCTCCCGATAGGTACAGCCAACATTGATCTCATCAACGGAACATCACCAAAATCTTTAACAGAACCATCAAAAGATTCAAATAGTGACGCCTTGTAAAAACTACTCACCAAATTATCATTTCCATAATCGAACTTACCATAGTAAGCAAGTATCTTTCCACAAACTCCTCGATTAGAACCCATATCAAACATTACCTGAATGGTAGCATCTACGGCATTCTTTAATAGAATGTAATGCATCTGTATATGCCCATCATCACCTCCAGCAACAAGATATTCGCAGCTACTTTTGGAACCTTTTTCCAAAAAAGGTGAGAAGTTCAGATAATTCTGGTGATTACAGACTTCAAAAAAATCATTCTCATTTTTGGTAGTAGCATAGAGTAATGTACAAATCTGCATGGACGAAGAGAACGGAACTGAATGGCGAGAACTCGAATTGCCAATCGGTAAACGCCCATTGTTTGTGATCTTTACAGAATCACACCAATCACGACAGAATAAACTAACACGACCAGGACCAGGATCATGTAATTCACCCCACGCATCTGGTAGTAACCCATAATAATCCGATACTTGAATGTACCCAAACAGGTTACCATATTTAATGTCTTTGTTTCTTGTAATATGGAGATAAATCGTAAACACCTCAAACCGTGTCCGGAAATTTGGATTTATTGGTGGATTCCTAATGAAAATAAAAACCACCAAAAATTAAAAACAAAACGAAAGAACTACAACGGTAAATAACTAAATTAAGGGACTGCAATATAAGCCACTCACTTTTTGGTTGGATTCAACACTTTTGATGGTACAACATAATTTACGGATATGGCCGCTGATACCACCTGCAATGAGGGTTTCTACACAAAAAAGAAGAAAAAAAACTTGCTATAAAATGTGTAATTGTGACTAACTTTATTATTTTATACTATTGTAATAGTTCTGCTCAGATATAAACTTTCAGTTTTTTGTAAAAATCCATTCAATGCTTTATATAGCAACGTTAAGTAGGTTCGCAAGCCTAAACGAGTAATGATAGTGCATTTGTACGTAAATTGTTTATACGTATAAATAAACGAGCTCAAGCCTGGTGTGCTTAATGAGGTGAATTTAATTTGAGCTCTATTTACATTAACGCATCATAAAAATTAGTCGAGCCTAAGCTTTATAATTACACGAATTGAGCTAGAGCAGGCTCAGCCTCGGTCTCGGCTCGGCTAGTTTCCAGCCATAAAAGACCCTGGAGCATGAAACTGAGTTAGCAAAATACATGATAATGCATACCTGAGTGATCCCCAAAAGATGAAACCCTTTTTCCATTACAACTGCTGTTGCCTCACACAACAATAATTTGGTTGTCTCCTGCCAAAACTCTTAAAGTTATCCCAAATCCAAACAAGAATAATCACATGTCTTCCTAAGGTTTAATATGGTTTAATATGAAAAAAGCATATGTAAGCAAACATACCTTGAACCCTGAGGCCGCGTAAGTTTCATAGAAACGGTTGAATTTCTTAGATAAATCATAAAGGTATCGACAAAGGAGATGCGGCAAGAAAGATAAATAAGACTCGTCGATTAACTGATAAAGAAAGTTAGGTAATTAGTACAATAATATAACATACATAAGCATATTTATAAAAATAGGAAAATTATAGAAATCAAACTTTTCACTTCATTCAAGAATTGTAATATATATAAAATTGGTACTATATATATATATATATATATATATCATGTATGAATCATGATATGAGACATTTCCTTTTGTATCGAACTGAGTCATGCCATTATGTTTATGATCAGCTATTCAATGACCAGATATGCTTTTGATTTATTTAGAGTTCACAAGCCAGTGGATTGATACACATACACAATGATTTGTCACTCCAACGAGGGAGAAATAAATGAGTAGTTGCCAATTCATGAATGAAGTTAAGATTATCACCTAATTAAGTTGTGGAAATTGTGGTGTTTGAGGGATAACATTATTGTCATGTTTGTTAACAGATCTGGAAACTCTGTCAAGTATGTGACGAGAGAGACCTGGTGATGGTTGTGTTTTGACCGACACACGAATTAGAGACACGCCAGATAACTCCCGAAAGTATGTGTCTAACGAAATAGTTACACAGACTTGCTACATGCATGGGTTTAGAGTCGAGTCATAATGTTTAGAGTCGAGTCATAATGTTTTTATCGTTTGTAGCTAGTCGATAATTAGTTGTGTGGTGCTCAATAACTAAAGAAATAATATCAAGTATTCAATGCCAAAAAAACTATAAATAGTCACTTATATAAGGATTTTATATGTTCATAGTAGTAGTATAAATTTATTAAGTTATTTTTCTTACCTCATTAAACATGAGTAAGTGAAATCCCAGCTGACGTTCTACACCTGCACACCATACTACTTTATCTTCATCCAATACTAGATTTTTTGAAGCCTGTTACAAACAATTAGGGCACAAATGAGAAAGTTGTAACAACATTGAAATTGGTGTCGAGATGCGGAAGTTGTAACAACATGGGAAAATAAATAAATAAATAAATAAAAATAAAAATAACTTACCTTTAACTCATCAATTTCTTTACGAGAATGATTGGTAATTTTACGAATTTTAGCTAGTGTTGTTAGTAGATATACAAAAGTATCTCCCTGTTTATCAATCAATTTAGTCAAAAACATGATAGGAATGAAGATTTAAAAAAAAAATAACATAACACCGCACTAGTAATGGAAGATTATTAAAATACCTTTATATCAAGCATCTCACTGTAGTTGAATTTACAATCAGCCAATCTATGGTATTTCAAGAATGTATAGCTGTTGAAATCACAACCAAAGCATTGAATATAAATTAGTACAAAACCTGACCTAAACATAGGGTATCTTGTTTTATAAATCAAAAGGAAATTAGCCGGTGAAGTGATTATTAAGTTCAACTTCTGGAAATAAAAATTTGATTACAGAAATTTCATAGGAAATTAACATTTACCACTCTACTCACATTACAGATACTGATAGTATAAGTACAATAAGGGTAAAAATGAGAATCTTACGTTAGAGCACAATCTAAAATTGCTTCATCAGTATACCCAAGCACCTTAGCAGCCTCGCCTTAAAAAAAAAAAAAAAAAAAAAAAAAAAAACGTGAAATGTAGCCATTTTAAATCGATCGCAATAGATTGATGACTTATCTCTGATGGGTTAAGAAAATTACGTTATAAAAATTGAGAATAAATGAACCATATCCGGTATACCTGCTTCACAAGGATATTGATATCGAGCTTTACTTAAGAAAGATAGCAATTCTTCCAGGGATGTACTACAAGTTTTAAATCCAGCATAAGTTGCTAAAGGCCAGAAGCTATCAGTTGGGATCCACTCTGCATGTTCAGCGGCCTGGAAAAAGAAATCAGTATGCAATTCTCAATCTTTTTCGAACATGTTATCAGTATAAGGTTATACTGTTGTGTAAAAGTTACTTACTTTGAAGCAGCTTTCAACATAATCTTGTTGTTGTGTAGGAGTCACACACACTATCCAATCTGCTTTTTCTTCTACAAGTCCATGCCTAAATATGTAGACACAAGACATTAAAGAAGTTATATATTGAAAAGGTTTAGAATGTACTGGCCAATTGATTTATATGTTTTGATAAACTCAGCAAGTAAAGTACCACAAAGCTCTGAGATCTTCCAAAGGATAGCCACAACACCCATCTCTCTCCCCAAGACTCTTCCCAGTACGACTCTTTCCACAAAGAAGAGGTTTCCGCTGTCCTTCATGTTTAGGATATATCAGCACTTCTCCATCTTTTTCTTCAGTCTGAAAGTGCTCATCCAATTTGTCTTGAGGTAAAAACATCCCATTCCCCTGAAATGAATGCAAGTATCAACTTATAAAATGCAAAATGTAATGTTATTTAAATATAACAAACATTCAAACAGAAAAAATTTACCGAAGATGTTGTCGCAGCAGACTTAACATACTCAAGCATATTCATTTGTGACATTATGATAAACTCGCGTCGTAACACATCCATGGGCATTAGATTGGATGCATCCCATGACGGAGAGTTTACTATTAAGCTTCTGATATCAAGTTGTCGTCTTGGTGCCCATGTGTCTATACCATCTCTTAGCATCTTATGAATAGTCTGCAAGGAAACAAGAAAAATGTAGGTGAAAATTGTAATGCTGTATATTTTAAAAGATCTGGAAAAGAAAGAAAAAATCGATACCTCAGCCATCCAATTCCCTGATAACTTTATAGTTACAAAACCAACACCATATACGCAGGGATCTCTCTCTATCATGCTAGATTTCAGCTCCACAAGTCCTTTCATGATTCTCTATAATAATAGAGTAGCACACAGAAACATAAGATTGCAGATGAAAAAAAAAAAAAAGAAAAAAAACAAAAAACAAAAAAACAAAAAAAAAAAAAAAAAAAAAAAAAAAACAAAAAACAAAAAAACAAAAAAAAAAACAAAAAACAAAAAACAAAAAAAAAAACAAAAAACAAAAAAACAAAAAAAAAAAAAAAAAAAAAAAAGCCAAAAAACTATGGTATATCCAAAAACCGGAAACGGTTGACAAAAGAATATTACCACTCCAACATCTATTGGTCGTTTAATATCTCGATAGCTTTTGCTTCTTTTTATTTTAGGCCCTCTTTTTATTTTAGGCCATATGCTCAAGAAATTTTCGCTGTAAATGTCTCATCATGCATTATTAAGAAGAAAAAACAAAATGTAGCAAAGAAAGAAAGTAAAAAAACATAGAAACAAGATATGTATATACCATTGGAAAACACCATCTTCTTCTTTGTGCCAAAGCATGATACACTTTTCTTTAAAATCAGGGAAAGTAGCCTTCAGTGCTTTATTAAATAGCTTCACGACTTCTTTTTCAAGGCACCATTTATTTTTTTCCTCCTATATTACAAAACCAGTGTAAATTTATATTAGAAAAAGATAATGTGTACATTAATAATAATAATAACAATAACAATAACAATAACAATAATAATAGTAGACTTACATTTGGTGTAGAGGCTGCAATTGTTCTTGCCATTGTTGATGTGCTTAACATGTTCAAGATGTTATTAAGAGTCTGCACCTCATCTTCCAGTATTACAAAACAAAGCCATTGACATCATCTCTTAAGAGTGTAAATTTAATAACAAGAGATGAATAATGTAAATAATAGACTTACAGGACGAATTGTCATTGTTGATGTAGAATGTGCAAGAAAATCAACAGAGTTAAATCACAACCATCTAATAAAAATCATCATAAAAAAAACAGCTAATCAAATTAGATATCGTGTATTATAATTAATTTCATCAACAAACAATAGATTAATTCGTTAGTCAATTTATTAATTGAATACAAAAGAAAATAACAATCGAGGAGATTAAAACGAAAGAAGGAGCTAGGTTTATTATTACCCATAAACAACCGACTTATCAAAATTAGGAGTAAATTGCATGAATGGTCCTTGTGGTTATTCTCTTAATTTAACTAACTAAGTTTGACTGTTAATTACAATTTGGCCTTTACAGTTCAATACCACCCATACCTACATCCACTTCCTTCATGACCAACACGGCAACACCTTACTTCTTCTCCATCTCTTTCCCTCAAATAGTGGAACAAGTGCATCATGTTGCTTACAAGAAAGAAAGTAAAAGACAGATATGTAAATTCACCTTATTTTTCGCACCAAAGCATGACACACTTTTCTGTAAATTTAGGGAAAGTATCATTTAGTGTGTCATTAAATAGCTTCAAGCCTTATGTTTGAAGGCACCATTTGTTATACGAGGCATTCATACCCGTGTGATGCACACAGGTTGTAGCTAAATGTTCGTTGCTTAATTGTGGTGTAAACGTGTCACATAATGTTTATCATGCAGTAATAGAACTTTTGGCTTCTCAGCTTCTATTTGCATTTTGCAATGATGGCTCTTCGGTTTCCAACGAAAAATAACTATAGCTATGCCTATTTAGTTGATACTTCTCTCATCATATTTTTCAATGGCAACTTTCGAGATCTTGAATGAACTAATGGATGCTGCTGGTTTGTCGTTATTGCATGAGTGTATGGCTGTTTGGTTTGAGCAAGAGGTTGTTGAAGAAGAAACTTTTGGAAAATAAGTTTGTGCTTGTTGTGATCATTTAAGGAGGCTAGAAACCAAGCGTGTGAGTTGATTGCTGAGAATGAGGCATTGGGAGAGCGTGGTGTAGCCGTTGATTGTTTGGAGGCATTGTGAGAAACTCAGGCTAGGCAAAGGGAGATGGTTTCCCGTGTGAATGAAATGTTGGCTGATCACCGATGATGGTATTCGTAAGTAGTGAGGTTATGTGGCAAAAATGGCTAAAAACAATTAGTGCCTTTTGGATGTTGATGTAGATATGTTAATGGATTCTTTTGCTTTGTTGTTTAGGTTGTTGGTAGGGGATGTAGATGGTGCTTTTGTTTGGCTGATTATGATCTTTTTCAAGGTAGGTATGTGCCTTATAACTGTATGGGGGTATATATGCTTCACAGCATTATATCTACACACTCATTCTAAATCTATTTCTATTTTTTTTTTTTTTTTTTTATTGATTTTGCTCTTTTGTTGCTTTGTTATTTTGGCGAGCAGGAGGATGTTTATACCAGAACTAAAGAGGGTACTAATATTGTTTATCCCAAGGTAAGAATAGATGTTACAGTAGTATTAGCTTTAATTTTTTCTAATTTTTAGTTTGATAGTTCGAAGTATCTTATTTCCAGGCCTTCTCTAGCTTCTTCCCCTCACCTCCAGCCTTCAACTCCGCCACCGGCGGTGGCCATCTTCTCCAATGTCACCTATCTACCTCCGCCAGGCCATCATCTCCACAACCACATCCAACCATAATTCTTTTCTTTCTTCAAATTTCTTTTGGATCTGGGAATCCTTAACAATCATGAATTTTATTTTTGTTGTTAGTGGTGGTAGGTTTTTATTAGAAAAGTTAACAAACAAGCCATTGCAAATAGAATTAGTGCCATCTCTTATTGCCAAGACAATCAACATATCATATGATGAGCTTATTCTTTTCATTAAATGAGTCTTTGATTTTGTATGGGTTTTTTTTTTTTTTTTTTTTTTTTTTTTTTTTTTTTTTTTCCTTTTGATATTTGCACTTATCTTTCCACTACACTTCAGTGTAGCTTCCCATTTTGAATCTTTTTAAATCAAATCAGTATTTTGGTAGGACTACAGGTGGTCTGTTTATTGCCACAAGCTACAACTATTATGCCCCCTTTAGATAAATTTGGTACGTTCCATATTTAATGATATTGATTTAGAACACGTGTATCACCCATTGTTATTTATTTTTTATTTAATGGGGGAAGCTTTTAAGAGTTTACAACAGATTGAGTTTATAAAATAAGTTTTGTTTGTTAGAAAAGATTGTTGAGAAATTTTAGAATTCACAAGATCTTAAAGAGAAGCTCAGAAAGGAGCTTTTGAGAGAAGTTTGAGTTTTTGACTTTTGGTAATGCTAATTACATAAATCAGCAAAGTACTTGCACGTTGTGACTGCAGGTATCGTGTTCAGCGGGGTACCTCATTACTTTTTACGAAGGTGGAACTTATAAAATAAGTTTTATTTGGCGGAAATGACATACGTACATACCAGTTTCATTTCAAAACCTCAAGCAAATTAGTATCAGTAGATTTCACTTTGGACGATGTGTTAGATGAATCTGCTGATGACGATGGAACTGTCAAATTTCCTTTAGAATTCCCAGGTTTGTGTTCTTATGTTCATGTTTATTGCTTTAAAAGAAATACAGTAATTTGGTAGATGTTACTGCACAGTGATTCTTCTATAGTGCCAGGGATACCATCATCATTGGAATAGGAAACTATTGAAGATGCTGGTGAAACAATGGTCCCTGATGAAACAAGGACCATAGTCGCAAAGAAGTTGGTTTTGTAAAACTCAGGACCAAAAGAAAGAAAAAGTTGAATAATGGAGCAGGTGTCGGTTTTGTGATCTTTCGGCGTTTTTGGTGTTGATGGTTGGGTGTTTTCTTTTGGGGTATAGAAGTGTTGTATGATGTTCGGGCATGAAGGTGTTGCTGGTAATGATGATGTTGCTTTTCCTTTTAAGTGTTGACTATATGTTTTAAATTGTGAAGTACTTAAAATTGCGTGGTGTTCTATTTTTGCTACCTAGACCTTTCATATAGAAGATGAAATATTGCATGTTTTTCAGGCACACATTCTATTTAGCAGTTAATAGCATTTTGGGGATTTTTAGTTATATTCAAGCACAATGTGTTTAATGGCTGATGTCGATGAGTCCTTGCTAGTGCACTATGTGATTTCATTCGACACATTTCACATGGACTTTGCCAGTACACTTTGCACTTTGTTTTATAAGTCTATATAAAAGCTTTGGTAAATGGGTGTTACGTGATTGGGTGATCAAAACTGCATGTTTTGTTAGCAGAGTTTTCCAAGGTGGTTATTTTTGTGACCATTTGCAGTACATTTATAAGCTAAGGGCCATGACAATTTCACTATATGTAAACCCATGTTTTATGACTCACACCTCATAGAGAATATGAGGAGCAACCAACGGGTGAAAGTAGGTATTTTCAAGTACGAATATTTCACATAGGAAAGTCGTTTAGTGAATATGTAAGTACTGTACCAAAAGATGTCACATTTCTGGTGGCGTTATTGGTGGTTGCTCGGGTTAATGTGCTTTGCGGCAATGCACGAGTGAAAATTTTTGTTAAATCTAGCACTTGAAAAATAATTATAAAAGACAACTATTAATGTAGGGATTAGAATAACCAAACATTTTGAAATTAATGAATTTTATATCCACAATGTGTTGTTTTTGTAAATATATTTCGTATTTAGTCAAGTGGTATGCATATGACCAGGACGGACCCAAGATTTTGAAATGGGTGTTGCACAAATTTTTTCAAAATTCTTCCATAACTTGTTTCTATTATAAGTAATAAAATTTGCACCATATAGTATTTTGGGGTTAAACTCAAGTTTCACTATAAAGAAATAAAGTAGCAAAAAACATTATTGGGGGTTGCACGTATTGAAAAACGACACTTTTTGAGAACAAATTACATTTCGTGACTCAAAATTGGGTGTGACTCGTGCCACACCCGGCTCCCAAGTGGGTCTGTCCATGCACATGACTATAAGATTTATTACATTCTATAGTTGTATTTACTAGTGTTTGATAAAAGTCAATATTGAAAAACAAAAGGTAACATTTTAAAGTGTAACTTAATTCTTTTAATGCAAGAAAAGAGTATAATTTATTGCGTTAATACACCCCACAAGAGCATGCAAACATGTTTGTGGTGTTTGTCTTAAAAAGAAAAATCAATCATTCTAAAATGTGTGAGGCCTAAAGTTTAATTCCTACTATGTGTAAACAACCATATGTGGCCACGCTAACCTCTTAAAAAGGGAGGGCTTTACATGGTTTAATTTTGTGTGGCAGTGGGTTCAAACCCCGTAAATTAGTCGGTCAAAAAGTCAAAAACCATGGATACATGAAAAAAAACCAAAAATTAACTAATTAGATCAATCGCTATATTGACACACATTTTTATAAAAAAGTAATTATATCAATCAAGCTTAATTTTGATGTGTATGAAATGTTTCATATTGTAGCAAACATACAACATAGAGATTGTTCTTCAACGCCAAAAAGCTACATGTACCCAATCACCATCGGGACGGTGAGATACAAAAAACCCATCTGGACGTACTGACCAATAACAATGGTCAGTACCCGGTTTATCTACATAGCATAATCTTCGAAGACGATCATCAAACAAATGTAGACTTTGAGTTTTCAAACCACACCAAAAGTCGGCAAAGTAAAGAGCTCTTCTAAAAACGCTGTCGCAAAAACTCCAATCAAAAGTTCCGTTGAATGGAATGGTATGAATTCCACGGTCTTCGTCTCCTGATTTGACATGAACAATGACATCATTATCAGGCATATCACTCCTTACAATAATATGCCATCTTCCAAATAAACAAAACGCATGCGTTAAAGAAGCAAATGTGCATATTAGAATGAAAATGATGAACAACTTATCCATCACACTAGACCAAAATTTTATATATATATATTGTACATGCACTTGGTTGTCTCTATTTATAAGCTCATGTTGAAATGTTTAACGAATGATAGTTACGGAATATTATTATGTTATGTTACGTTATAGTATGTACTTAAATGTCTTCATTTATTATCTAAACTACTTATAAAGTAACAAATTTAAAGACTTCCTAAATTAAAATTTAACCAAATTCAATTAGCTAAGCTATTAGTACAACTATCTAATACAATAAATATTCAACCATCGGACTTTTCAATCCTCCATTTAATGTGAAAAGAAAAACACGCCTTACATAAAAGGTACGTGTTAATATACTTATTATACAAGCTAATCAAACATAAAAAAAACTTCATACAATTAATATATCTTTTCTTTTATCTTGTATACATGGTTTTTAAAACTAAACCATACAATGAACCACTTTCCAAAATAGTTCCTGATTTTTGGTGGTCTTTTGTGGTTTTGTCTGATTCAGTCGGCCAGTTCTGGACCAATTGGTTCCCGGATATTGCTATTCCGATTATCAAAACATTGGTTGTATATGCAACCTTTCTCATATTTTTGTTTTCATTTTATTAAATGCTCCTTAATATATGTATCATCGTAAGAAATAGTTGGCGAATACCTCTTAACTCCATAATGTTATCATCATTCAACCCAATAAACATATAATTAAATATGTTACTCGCATAAAATTTTATTTGCAGGGTACCCACTGCCGCAACGTGCGGGTACCCTGCTCGTGTTGTATTATATATTTAATTGTCTTTATTTATTATGTGTCCGCAACGTGCGGGTACCCTGCTCATGTTATATATTTATTTATTATGTTATGTTATATATTTAAATGTTATTTTATACATTTATATGTTCATGTTATATGTTATGTTATGTTGTTATATACTAGTTTTGCAAAACCATTCTCATTGAAAAAAAATTGGACCAATAGGAGAGTTCGATTTTGACAAATAAGCCAAATCAAGCAATATGATTGGCTAATAAAAGGTAAAAATTAAATTAATTTTGGTCAAACTTTAATAAGTTTTGTGGAGAATTTAATTGAGAGAAAAAACAAATAAAATATGAAGAGAGTTATATTAAATACCAAACTTTTCTTACATATCAAGGGATTCATTCCCACCATCCATCTAAAAAGAAATCAATGGTTGATATTAAAAGCATTTTAATATTTCACCCATTTTTTATAATTTAAATATATCTCTTAAACCGTTAATCGTTAAGCCAAATTTTGATTGAGCCCAAACGGTCAACCTAAATTGACCAATGTGAGTGGTCAACAAGGTCAAACAGCCTAGAGTAAATTCTCCGTGGAATACAGTGTTTCCCCGGGTCGTTATGTCCCAACGAGGTGTGATGGTATAAAAACGGGTTTGTGATCAGGTGAATTTGAATAGGAAAGGGTATAAGTGAGAGATTCATTTAAACTAAGGAAATGTAAAAGAAAATAGCTTAGATAAGCTATGGGAATGATTACGCAAAAGCAAATTACCTAGAAACGTTTAAAACCTAAAAACGCGTACGTTTGATTTAAAGTTACGTGAACGTACAAAATAAAACGCGAGTTTTAAGAAATAAAATACCTACGGATATGAAAATTACATTTTTACAATCCTAATGATAAAAGAAAATTTTTGGAAAAAGAAAATTATTTTTTACACTATTTAATTAATTGTTATTAATTAATTACTAATTTTAACTATTTAATAATACACTAAATTATAAGAAAATAGGAAAATAACTTAGAAAAATGAAATTTTACCTTTGAAAAATCTAAAATATTATAAAACTAATTTTCAAACTGAAAATATATTTTTTAGACTTTTTAAATAATTATTATTAATTAAAAACTATTTATTAATTATTTTAAACTAATTAAAATTAAGAAAAATAGCAAATGAACAGTGAAAAATATGAAACTTTTTCTAAAATTATTTTATAACTACTAGAACATAGGAAAATTATAAAAATGAAAAATAAGCCAAATGGCTTAAATAGAAGCTATCACTTATTTTATTTTTGTCCTTTTCTGAATTTTCTTTTTCAAAACTATTTAACTACTTAAAATAAGCAACTTTAATAAAGGGACTTTGGCTAAATATAAAAAATAAGCACTTTGGATTCCAAAGTGCTTAACAGTTGGGTGTTTATAAGCTTATTAGGACTTATTGGAACTTGAATAAGCTACCCCATGATATCACAAGGACTAATAAGCTATAAACAGATTTAGAGAAACTTAAAACAAGCAAAATAAAAGAGAAAAGAACAAGAAATATATGGAAAACTAGAAGGGGGGTTGAATAGTTTTACGTCCTTTTTAAATTTATTACCAAAATATTTTGTAGCTTATTAAAAACTTTCGATTCGATCTCAAGTGAATTCAAGTGACAACCAATATAAGCAATTCTAATCTAATAATGAAAGTATTGAAATGTAATGAAGAAAAGATAGAGTTAGAAAGATCAAACCACAACACGCGAATTTATAGTGGTTCGGCTAGAAGGACACCTTCCTTGCCCTACTCCACTCCCCGAGTACCACACTCGAGAGTTTTCTTCACTATGTCAACAAACTCCTTATGGTGGAGAAACCTTACACACCTTGGCTTACACGAGTTAACGACACTAAGCTAAATGTCGAGTTCTAATCGTAGCCAGAACCAATCTCACAACTTCTTCACAACTTCACACCTTCTTCACACCTTCACAACTTCTTCAAGACTTCACACCTTCTTCACACCTTCTTCTAAGCACAACTAGATCACAACTACTAAACTACTTTACAACACACCTAGTTTCTACAAACAACAAATTCACACAACACTTTTACAAAGATCTAACACTACTACAACATGAAACTAGCTAATCACAACACTACTACAATTAGATGGATGTAGAGGAGTGTTCTTCTTCTTGCACTTGAATGGATGAAGCTTTGGATCACTTAGAAACAAAGACTTATGAATTATATGATCAAAAGATTTTAGATCTAGAAAGGGAGGTTGGATCAGAAAGTTTATAGTGCAAAAAGGTGAGAAAACTATGTGAAATGATCCAATATTTATAGGGCCAGAAAACACTATTCTGGAGCGTGCCGGTCCCCTTAATTAGGGGCCGGTCCCCTTAATGATTAAGGGGGCCGCCTAGTAAAATTAAGGGGGACGCCCTCCTGAACGTTGGAAAAGTTTTTCTGGATAAAATTTGCCCTTTTTGGTTGGAAATTTGAAATCATATCTTTGTAGTTTAATATAGCATTACCAAAAATGATTTACAAATATATATAAAATGTTAATATCATTTTATAAAAAGTTATGTCTTAAGACAATGCTGATACAAAAGTTGGGCGTACCTGGTTATGGGCTTATACTCTCGTACCAATTCAATCCTTAGCACTTGTTACCTGCGTACTAAGAAAATAAGACAACACCGTTAGGCTTATCGAGGGATTGTCTCCCCCGATTAGACTCCGGCGTGAGAGTAAGTAATCGTTTAAGGTTTTCGTAAAGAGTTAGGGTTGTATATCGTACCTTGAATGAGAATCGTATGATTCTATATATAGGGGCTAAGAAACCGTGTTTCTTGCTCCTTACTCTTCGCACGCGTGGTGCTTATCCCAGGTAAGGATATCTATTCCTTGAATAGATAATCCTTATCATGTACCCGGTGGGTTAGATTGGGCCTTTGGGCTTCATGAGCCCAAAGCGTTAACACTGCGGCCCATACCATTGTCATGGTAGCCCATTCGTAGTGGGCTTAGGTGTAAGTAATGTCTATCGTTTGGGCTTGTGGCCCAAATATAGGCTATACGTCATCATGTCCTCCCAGTCTAGTGTGCGCGGCGCGTAACCGTGGGTACTAGACTTAATACCATCAGCGGTAAGCGTGGCGGGAGATTGAACAAATATTACCGCCTTTTTGTAGGTGCAATGCACCTAATAATTTCAAAATGGATGCCTCGAAAGTCGGGGGTGGTGTCCACGTAGCCCTTGGAATTCGGGAAAAAGTGCATGTACCTGTTGATCTTCTAGCCATACATTTACTGTGAGTGGGTTCCACGTGGATAAAAATTAGGGTTTTTACCACCCTATATAAGAGTACCGCCCCCCCCTTTTTTTTAATCACACAGTAAAACACACACTTAACCACTATTCACCTTCTTCTTTGAGAGCGTTTTTTTGTAAAGAAACCTTTTCACTTTCGTAGGTAATTTGTGTGCGTCCCAGTAATGAAAATGGTTGCTCAATTGGAGGACTTTCGCTCCGCGATGTCCATTGAGGACGTTACACAGTTTTCTTCCGACTATTTTGTGCCTTTGGATGTACGTCCAGAGGCTCCAGATGTCGACGCGTGTATGGCTGACTTCCCCGAAGGGAAGATAGGGCTATACACGAAATTTTTGAGTACGCGAATTACCGCGTACCTATATCTGTTTTTCTGAGCGATTTGCTCAATCACTATCGCCTTCACATCTCTCAGCTGCACTGTATAGGTGCGGCGAAGGTGTCGAATTTTGAAGTAAACTGTCGTTTACTTGCGATAGAACCGACTGTAGATTTGTTCCGCTCCTTTTACCACACGACGTGGTCAAATGGGTGGGTTTCCTTTGCGAAGCGCCAGGGGGCGCTTCAGTGTTATACGGAGAAAGTTGACGCCCTCAAGAATTGGAGGGAGTACTTCTTTTGGGTGGATGACGTAGTCTTTCCCTCTCCCTTTGAGTTTTATACTCAGGAATCCTTACCAAGGGATGGGTGCCCCGCACCCGGTTCCTACAGTCGTGCTGACGCGCAAACTTTAGATGCCAATCGACTGGCCATTAACCCCTATCCGGAGGAGTTTTTGGTACATGTGGGGTTGAGCCGCGCTTATTTTGACGCTGCAGATGAGGTTCCCACTTTCTTGAGTGAGGATGGCCGGGGTGGGTGTTCATTCCTTATACTTCCTTCTTTGTAAGTCCTTTATTCTTATCTGCGCGCCTTTAATAACTAATCCCTTTTGTTTTTTCTTGCTTCCTTTGATGTGCGCAGAGATGGATCTGTTCGTGGTGGTCAAGCTGGACAGGCCAAAGCAGGTGACCATAGCGGTGCGTCCTCTGAAGGAAGGAGAGCAGCCTTTGCTGGAGGCGACCGCGGGGCACTTGACCGTTCTGCCTGCGACGGTCCCCGAGGACACGCCACCACTCCTAGTGACGCCCGTTCAGAGTGTACCGCCCGACGCGGAGGTGGCGCCCACTGTGGAGGCGGTGCCAGATGCGGAAGTGGCGCATGAGGAAGCGCAATCAGGATCGTCTGACAGCATCCGGATCCTGAAACCTGAGGAGGTGCTGAGGGAGGAGGTTGCGTAGAATTCAAAGCGCAAGGGAGAGGCTGGAGCCAGTGGCACCAGGAAGAGGCGTCGACACGTCATCAGAGACGCAGAGTCGAACGCGGAAGAAACCTCTACCTCCGGCGCACGGTTGAAGGTTGATGATGTTTCTCCGTTTCTGTAAGTGTGCATTTCTCTCATTTTTTTTTTAATCATATTACTTGTTGTAATATTTGTTGACTGCTTTTGTTGCGTAGGGATGATGCCGCGAAGGGTGATGGGGTTTTTGCGGATGAGGTTTCCTCCCCGCAGAATGAAAACAGGGGGGGAAGACCAACGTTGCTGATGGTGGTGAGGCGCAGCAGCTGATGGATGAGCTGGCTGCGAACACCGCGCGCCAAGCTGAGCTTGTGGCTCAGCTGAAAGGGAGGTATGCTGGGGAGAGCCGTGCTCTTGCCCAAAAGGAGGAGGAGTTGGCGACCCTCCGTGCGCAGTTGGCTGATGCGCAAGTGGAGCTGGGGGCCTCAAAGGCGTATGCTGAAAAGATTGCTCAAGATAAGGTGAGCATGTTAGCTGACCTTAAGTACGCGAGGTCTAAGCTTGAGCAAATAAAGGTGAGGACTTCCTGGTCGGTGTCTTATCTTGAAGAGAAGAGGGCGGAGCATCATGCTAGCGTCCAGGAGTTTCAGGGGCGCATCGAGAAGGCGGTTGCGATGCAAGAGGAAAAACTGCGCGCCCTCAGCATAGAGTATGACGAGGAGTTGTACCCCCATCTGATGTCCACTATAGCTGAGCGCAGGTATTTTCGTTTACTTTGTCATTATAATTACTTTACCACCATGTTGTTTACTTACACAAATTTGCGCTTGTGAATGCAGATGGTTAATTAGCCATGGGCTGCGCCTGGCAGCCCTGAGCACACTAGAGTCCGCTGAGGTAGTGGAGGCTTTTGGAAAGGTTGTGCACTGCGCGATTGCGTGTGGTCGGTCGCAGGCCATGGAGGACCTTCGTGAGGCCAAGCTGCTGGAGAAAGACTTGGCGGAAGTCCCTGGTTATAGCCCTACAGCTTATGATGAGCTGCTGCAGGCAATGGCGGGGCTGAAGGTTCTTGAGTTGCCGCACATAGGGAAGTTGGAGCGCGATCAAGATGACCCTATAGCTGTGCTGATGGCGGGTCTGACTTTGCAGCGCCATCTTGTGGAGAACGCAGAAGAGGAATTAGATTACTATCTAAAACCTGATGTCTCGCAACTTCAAGTCCCTGTGTTCGCGCGGCCTCGCGATATCCTTAAGCCTTTTGCTCTTGAGAAGGAAATTCCTTTGAAAGAGGTGCTAGAGCGACATGAGCAGAGGGTTGCTGTGAAGAAGGGTATCAAGGGCAAGGCCGTGATGTGTGGCATTGGCGCTGCACACCTTCCTAGGTCAGATGGCGTGGCTGTGAGCGTTCCGACCGTATCTATGCAGGATGCTATAACCTTGAGTAAGCTTAAGGAAGCGGGGAGTTCCGCCGCTGCAGAGGAGAATCCTGAGCATCGCCATAGTATATAGGCTTTTTGTATATTTATGTATCTTTCCTTGTAATTTTTATTAATAAATGTGGAATAAGATACATTTTTGTTTTAAGTTCGTGACTTGAATATACTTGCATTGTTTGCTAAGTTTGCTTTTTTTTTTTTTTTTTTTTTTTTTTTTTTTTTTTTTTTTTTTTTTTTTTAACTATGTCTTTTAAGTGCGTGACTTTGAAGAATTATACTTGCATTGTTTGCGAAGTTTTATTATTTGACCAAGTGTCTTGGCTCGTTATATTGCTAAGCTCGTACGGTGTACTTGGTATATGCGCATCCGTCGTGGGGTGCGCATGTGAAACTTACCTCGACGTCTCAAGAGTAAGGCGCTTAGCAAGGATACATGATCCAATGTTGATGGGTTTGCAACCCTCTTATTCAACGAGTAAATTAGTAGGTTAACTCATCCTTTATGCCTTCGTGGGTCTTTAAGTAGTGCATGCACGCCATGTAGGCAGAAATATAAAATAAACAATATTGATATATATGCAATAAAGTAAAATGCGCTATGGAGTTAGCTAGAAACCATAACATTTTATTAATACTTGCAAGTAATTAGAAAAAATAGAAAATACAATTCCTAGAAAGAAAAAGAAAGACAAACACTTATTGGGCACCTCGTAGGATGCAAGTGTGTTTGTGAAAGGGCCATAGCCTAAAAGTAACATTTTTTGAGATTGCAAATGTTCCAAGTGCGCGCCAGGTCGTGACCTTCCATATCGCGCAGCCTGTATGCGCCGTTGCCGAGCGCGTCTGTGACCTCGTAAGGTCCTTCCCATTTGGGTCCGAGTTTGCCCGTGTCTTCTGCGTGGCTCGCATCGTTGGCGCGGTAAACAAAGTCTCCTGGTCTGAATGAAGTGTGTTTGACTTTTGCATCATAATACTTCTTCATTTTTGCCTTAGCCTTTGCTTCGCGTATAGCTGCGCGTTCGCGTCTTTCTTCCAGTATGTCTAAGTCTATGCGCCGTTCCTCGTCATTTGTCGTGACGTTGACCTCTGCTGTGCGTATAGTTGGCATTCCTATCTCGGCTGGTATGACGGCTTCTGTTCCATAGACTAGGGAAAATGGCGTGTCGCCAGTACTGGTTTTGATTGTCGTGCGATGCGCCCACAAGACGTGCGAGAGCTCATCTACCCAATTTCCATTGTGTCTGTCAAGGCGCGCTTTTATTCCTTCGCCTAGACTGCGATTTGCGCGCTCAACTAGGCCATTGGTTTGTGGGTGTTTGACTGAAGCAAAGTGTTGTGTGATGTTCAATTGTGCGCACCAATCTTTGAATGGGTTATCACAGAATTGTTTTCTGTTGTCTGATATGATCTCGCCCGGTAGGCCGAAGCGACAGACAATGTTGTCCCAAACAAAGCGCTTGACTTGGTTTCCCGTGATGTTCACCACTGCTTTTGCTTCGATCCACTTTGTGAAGTAGTCTATAGCTACGATGAGGAATTTTACTCCTCCAGCTGCGACAGGGAAGGGTCCTGCGATGTCAATACCCCATTTGTAAAATGGCCATGGTGAGGTAATTGGTGTTAGCTCTTGTTGTGGTCGGCGCGGAATTGGTCTATGTACTTGGCAATTGCTGCATTTTCTTATCAGATCGCGTGCATCACGATGCATTGTTGGCCAATAATATCCTGACCTTAGAGCGCTTGCCACCACGGATCGTGGCCCTGAGTGCATACTACATGATCCAGCATGAATTTCGCGGAGTACGTAGTCTGCTTGAAGGGGTCCGACACATCTGAGCCATGGCTGTAAAAAAGACCGTCGATAGAGTACGTTGTCGCGTAATTCAAATCGTTGCGCTGTGCGTCGTATTCTGCGAGCGTCTTTTTGATCTTGGGGTAGGATTCCCTTGCTAATAAATTCGGTGATAGGTGTCATCCATGTAGGGTCTTGTTCCTCTATCACCGTTGCTATTTCCCTATCCAAGATTGACTTGTTTTTTAGGGTTTCCACCAATACCTGTTTTGATAGGTGTGCGAAGCTTGTGGATGCGATCTTGCTGAGTGCGTCCGCCTTCTTGTTATCTCCTCTAAGCACCTGTTTTATTGTGAACCTATCAAAGTTGTTGATCAAAGATTTTGTCTTTTCCAGGTATTGGGTCATGTGTTCATCCTTGGCTCATATTCACCTAGCACGTGGTTTGCGACCAGTCGCGAATCTACATTTGCTTCTAGGTTGCGAACACCCATTTGGATTGCTATACGTAATCCGGCTAGTAGGGCTTCGTATTCTGCCTCATTGTTTGTGGCCGTGAATTCGAAGCGTAGCGCATAGGTGAATTCCATACCTTCTGGGTTTGTAAGAATAAGGCCTGCGCCCGATCCTTCTATACATGAAGATCCATCTGTGAACAGAATCCAGGGTTCCTGTAAATCTGTCTTAGCTACAGATGTCGGGCTGTCGCTGTCTGGCTTCTCCACGATAAAATCGGCTAGGACTTGTCCTTTGATTGCAGTGCGCGGTCTGTATGAGATGTTGTACTCACTTAACAGTACACTCCATTTTTGTAAGCGTCCTGATGCGTCAGGCTTAGAGATAACTTGTTTGATTGGCTGATCAGTGATTACAACTATTGGATGCGCCTGAAAGTATCTGCGCAACCTTTTGGCTGCGAACACTAGAGCCAAGACCAGCTTTTCCATAGCGCTGTAGTTAGTCTCTGTTTTCTTCAGGGCTTTGCTTACGAAATATATGGGTGTCTGAACAGAGTTTCTGTCTGTCAATAATACGGCGCTGACTGCTCCATGGGTTGCCGATAAGTACATGATTAGTTCTTCCCCTGGTCGCGGTGCAACAAGTTTGGGAAGAAATGCCAGATGGTTTTTAAGTTGTTGGAAAGCTTCCTCCGCTTCGATTGTCCAGCGAAAGTCTCCCTTTTTTGTACACTTCGTGAGTGTTTTAAAGAGGGGAAGAGATTTGTCCGCTGACTTAGATAAGAAACGGTTTAGCCCTGCTAACTTTCCATTCAATGATTGGACTTCTTTGAGTGTGCGCGGTGAGGGGAGATCAATAACAGCCTTTGTTTTTTCTGGGCAAGGCTTGATTCCATCGGGTTCTATCAAGTATCCAAGGAACATCCCTTCGGTCGCGCCGAAGGTGCACTTTTTTGGATTTAACTTCATGTTGATCCGCCCCAACGTCCGGAATGTTTCCTCGATGTCGCGCACCAACTCGTCCTCTGTATGGCTTTTGATCACAAGGTCATCAACATAGACTTCCAAGTTGCGGCCTACTTGTTTTTCGAAGGCTGTGTCCACCAATCGTTGGTATGTCGCGCCTGCGTTCTTCAGGCCAAAAGGCATTTTTGTGTAGCAGTATACTCCCTGACTGGTGTGGAAAGCTGTTTTTTCTTCATCTTCCACTGCCATCTGGATCTGATGATACCCTTTATATGCATCTAGGAAGCATTTGAAAGGGTATCCGCACAAGGATTCGACCTTCCAGTCTATCTCTGGCAGTGGATAGCAGTCCTGCGGACATGCTTTGTTGAGGTCCGTGAAGTCCACGCACATCCTCCAACTGCCATCGCTCTTCTTTACCATAACTGGGTTAGAAAGCCAGTCGTGATAGTATACTTCGCGCATGATGCCTGCGTCTACGAGCTTATGTACTTCTTCCATAATAGCTTTTGCACGATCTGGGGCCTGGCCGCGTTTCTTTTGTCGTATTGGAGGGTATCCTTGTCGGATTTGTAGCTTATGCTCTGTAATAGAGCGTGGCACTCCCGTCATATGCTTGGGTTCCCATGCAAAGATGTCTAGGTTCTTTTGCAAGAGTGCGCATACAGCTGCTTTACCCTTGTCAGATAAAGATCCTCCAATCGAAATTTGTTGCTCTGATAATCTGGGTGAATAGCGACTTTTAAATTTGGCGTTTTTTCTGTACGCTGTTCTGGAATAGTCTCTGCTTCAGTTGTTACTGCGATGCATTCTCTTGGTGGTATTATTGTGTTATAGAGAGTGACAACTCCTCCTTCCACTGGGAATTTAAGCATTCCGTGCGCTGTGGATGGTACCGCGCGCATGGATGATATTCCCGGTCTTCCAATGATACCATTGTATGGTGAAGGAGACTTTATTACCATGAAGTTTATCCATGTTGCGGTTGAGTGTTGTTCATCTCCTACAACCACCAACAAGCGTAACTGCCCCATAGGCCAAATCTTTTCTCCTGTGAATCCTGTTAATGACGTTGTAGCTGGTATCAACTGACTTTGGATTTCTGGTCACAGTCTTTTGAAACAGTGATCGTACAGGATGTCTGCGGATGCTCCTCCATCAATGTACATGCGGTGGATGTCATGTCCCCCTGTATGTATTTCAATGGTTAAGGGCTCCACGACTGCGTTGTCCGCAGCTATAGTAGGGAAGGATGTTTCTTTTTCTTGAGAGAATTTTTGGCTGACTTTTTGCTTTATCCTGCGTTGCCATGATTGTATCATGTATATAGTATCAGCTTTTTCCTTTGGGGGTTCTTTCTTACCCCCGTTTCTCTGTTTATCTTTTCCCTCCTTGATGTTTTTTACGAGGTGGTCCATCCTCCCTTCTCTAACTAGCCTTTCAATTAGTTGTTTTAGTTGGACGCACTCGTTAGTTGTATGGCCCTTTTGGCCGTGGTACTTGCAGTATCCACTACCTAGGCGCTTTTCTTCTGCAGTGCGCATTGGTGGTGGTTTTGGGAAGTTCGCACCTTCTGTTACAAATGTTTCTCTTGGAGTCTTAGTGAGAGGAGTATATTTGTCGTTGTCTCTTCCACTGCGATAATTCCTGCTGCGGTTGTTATTCTGATCGTTGGATTGTCTCCGCGGCTGTTCTTGTTGCCTATAGTTTGAATAACCTTTTTTGCTATCCGCAGCAGCTGCTTCTCCTTGTATAAAGGATCTAGTGCGCTTTGTTAACTCGTCAAAGGTTTGTGGAACTTTGTCGTTCAGCTTGCGGATGAGTTCTGGGTTATTGATCCCATTCATGAACCCTGAAATTTTTAGGATTTCAGGACATGCTTTAACTTGTATACACTCATCTTTGAAACGTTCCATAAAAGCGCTGGTTGACTCCCCTTGACGCTGTTTCACTCTTGCTAGCTCCATAGGGTTTTTAGCGCACTTCTTTCGCTGGGTGAAGTTGAGGCGGAATGCTTTCTGTAGTTCCTCGAATCCACCAATGCTCCTACGTGGGAGTTTGCTAAACCATGTGCGCGCGTTTCCCACTAACGTGGAATTAAACATGTGGCACCACACAGGCTGTGGCCAATTTTCGATGGTTGCGGCTGATTCGAAAATTTTTAGGTGGTCGTCAGGATCACCTGTTCCATCGTATGTTTTCACATTAGCGGGCATGCGCCTGCGTTTGCGATCTGAGTAATCGCTAATGCGCCGTGTAAACGCATCAATTTTCTGGCTTCGCCATGGGAGGGACATATCTTCATTCTCTTCCTCGCGACGTCTTCCTCTTGACTTCCAGTGTCCTGTTTCTTTGTCCTCGTTGTCCGAGGAATCGCTGGAAGAAGGGTAGTCTCTTTTTCGGCGTTTGCGCCGGCTTCTTTCAGAAGAAGAGCTTGAGGGATCTCTGCTTGGGGATCTTCTTCCCCCCAATCTGTCTTGAACCCTCCTACTCCCAGGTTTGGAAGATCCGTGGCTTGGCGAATGTTGAGGCCCTAGTCGATCTTGTATTCCCCGACTGCCAAGTCTGGAGTGGACATTGGTGCGCCTCTCGCTGTCCCCTGAGTATTGTGAATCAGATGTCGTACCCAACCTATCATGGATGGTGGTACGTTCTGCGCGTCTTCCTCGTGGGTGACGCGGTGGTGATGGTTCGCGTTCAGGACCAAAATTGAGTCGGGCTTGTATACCCGCGCTTGCTCTTCTTGTTGCTTCTTCTTGCATGAGGGCGGTTAGTGTTTCATAATTTTGGGATACAAAATTTCCCAAAGTTAGATCTGGTGCGTCCTCAGTTGTTGCAAGAACTTCTGCCTCAACGTTAGGCGCCCTGTTCCGTTCAGGCGCGCCTGGCGGCGCAGTGTTGTTCACTGCGGGTGTAGCCTGATGAGGAGTGGTGAAGAGAGTGCGTTGGAGTTCCTCAACGCTTGGGACCACTGGTGTGACTTGAGTAGTTCTTGTAGGTAATTCTACTGCTAGACGAGGTGGGGTTGTTCCTGCAGGCGCGCTGGTTGTCCCAGCGACTTGTCTGGAGGTTGGATCTTGTTGATTCTTCCTCTGATGGTCACGTTTTTCTGACTGCGGAGTCCGCTGGCTGGAATTCTTATGCTTCGTCATTCTAGTTCGTAGTAGGGTCCCACGGAAGGCGCCACTTGTTGATACAAAAGTTGGGCGTACCTGGTTATGGGCTTATAATCTCGTACCAATTAAATCCTTAGCACTTGTTACCTGCGTACTAAGAAAATAAGACAACACCGTTAGGCTTATCGAGGGATTGTCTCCCCCGATTAGACTCCGGCGTGAGAGTAAGTAATCGTTTAAGGTTTTCGTAAAGAGTTAGGGTTGTATATCGTACCTTGAATGAGAATCGTATGATTCTATATATAGGGGCTAAGAAACCGTGTTTCTTGCTCCTTACTCTTCACACGCGTGGTGCTTATCCGAGGTAAGGATATCTATTCCTTAAATAGATAATCCTTATCATGTACCCGGTGGGTTAGATTGGGCCTTTGGGCTTCATGAGCCCAAAGCGTTAACACTGCGGCCCATACCATTGTCATGGTAGCCCATTCGTGGTGGGCTTAGGTGTAAGTAATGTCTATCATTTGGGCTTGTGGCCCAAATATAGGCTATACGTCATCAGACAAGGTTTCCTTTGATCATGTAATGCATAAGATGCTTAGTTTATGCATACCTTAAGTGATATTAGATGTAGAGGTAAATATTTATTACCAAATACTTGTTTACGTCTTAATCTTGACTTAATTTCATTTGAGTTTTGTGATCATCAAAACATAGGTTTATTGAGAAATATTAATAACGTTTTTAGACATTATTTATATCAACAATCTCCCCCTTTTTGATGATTACAAAACTTAAACTCATTAACTCAAAAATTAGTTTTTAAACAAGTATTTTAGTGAGTTTATATTTACTTCTCCCCCTTTTTGTAGAATCAAAAAGGTTATGCCGACAATTTTCAAACGTGAAAATTTGACGGGAAGTTATCTCCCCCTTGATGTGTACTCCCCCTCGTTTAGGGGCACCAAGAGAACGAGCTATGGAATGCTTTGCAAAAAAAATATATTAGAAGCACAAGTATATTCATGCAAACATATATTAGGTGATAAGAAAGAAAATAAGCATGGTTGAAAGAAAGCATTCATATTAAAGAAATGGTTGTGGCAAAACACAACAAACAACTAGCAATAAGGATTACAAGTAGAAAGGCTAGTGCACAAATTAGCAACTAGGAAAATACATCATCATGCAAAGAGTACATGGTCTTCATAGAGCTTGCAAGCAAAAGGGTGGTAGAGGTTTTATTTATTAAGCATAGCAAATGCTTAATTTGGAGAGCATGATGGTGATGGTGGAGGAATGGGTGAGAATTGTGGTGGAGGAATGATTGGAGAGGATGGTGGAGTTGGTGGTGGTGGTGGGTTGGTAAGCAAATGTTCAATATATGAAAACATATATTGAATTTCATCTCTAAGGCCAAAGATGACGGTGCGGTTGTGGATGCAACAAAGACAAGTATCCCCATGGGATTCAAGTAGCCTCCAAGGCACGGGATTGGCAAAGAATGGTGGTGTAATTGGTGGAGATGAGAGATGAGCATCAAGAGGTGTTATTGGTGAAAGTGAGATGGTAAAATGGGTGGAGATAGGTTCTTGTGTAGGAAGTGGTGATGATACTTGTGGTGACAAGTGTGAGTTGATGTAGTCATTGATTGATGAGGTTGAGGGTATTTAGGATGAGGAAGTTCCATGAGTGGAAGGTATTTTAGATGGTGCATTGGGTGCACTTGGGGCTGAGCATTTGGGTGGAGGTGATGGGGTTTTGTCTTCTTCATTTGTTAAGTCAATGAAGAGTTGTTTTGGGGGGATGACCACAAGCTTTTGTTTCTTGGAGGCTTTGGAGTGTGAGGTGCTTGGTGGAGTCATGATGATTTAGATGATGAATGATGAGATGAAGAATGGTGATTATGGAGGGAATTTATAGTATGAAAATGGTTGTTTTAGGTATGTATTTAAATGGTTGAATGAGATTCTAAAATCAGTTGGGTTAAAATGGGAAATGGTAGCTGATACTAGAGAAAGGGTTCACAAGACACAAAAGAAAACAGTGAACCTAGTTCCAGATGGTCGGTCCCCTTAATTATATGCCGGCCCCCGTAATAATTAAGGGGACCGCCTAGGGAATTAAGGGGGCCGCCCATCTGGTGTTTTCCCAGACGACCAGAAACCCAAAATTTGCAGAATTTGGTGATTTTTCAAGTGTGTTTTTCCAGCAAGCTCTATTAGAAGTATATACTCTAGGAATGATGATATATAAACATATATATATATATATATATATATATATATATATATATATATATATATATATATATATATATATATATATATATATATATATATATAACCAAATTTTGCATGCAAATTAACATATTATAATTGACATTGAGAAGAAACATAGCATAACATTAAGATAGTAGCATGATAACAATTTAAAGTCTAAACATCATCCAAGAGATAAACAAGAAATAACACAAGTATTTCCTAATAAATCGGACAAATAACAAGCCATACAAATGTCTAATAGAAACAAATAATAACAAGTAGCAATACATCGATAACTTCTACTTCTTCTTCTTCCCAATCATGTTCCTAAACATCTTTCCAATGGATTTGAATCCTCCTCGAAGTTCTTCATGTATTTGTTGTTGACGGTTGATAATGGACGTTTGACGAGTGAAGAGAAGCTCATCGGTACGTTCATGTGGAAGAGGAACTTGATACTCGGTTTCGTCTATGTCGGAAAGATTTTCAACAAAGGTCGTGGGGGATGGAGTACTAGCACGTGAGGTGTTTTCCTCCTCCTCATCATCATCCTCACGATGAGATGTAGAACCACGAGGCCTAGAGTACAAAGGAACACGAGACTTTCCTTTGTCACTTCGAGAACGACGAGTACGAACAAGAGTGAGTTGGTTCAAGGTAGGAAGGATTTGAACGTAGTAATCTCTTTGAAGATGAGGGTAATGTTCCATGACATAACGATAAAGTCATGTAAGGAACATACCGTAAGGAAGATTGGCATTTGGGGTATTCTTGGCGGACATGATTCGATAGATAAAAAGATAAGCCAAATTGTATTGCTCTTCAGCAATTACACAATATAACATGTGGGCAATGCTCGCCGTGACATGATCACGGTGACCACTAGTACCAAATGCATTCTCGCGAATGAGTTCTTCCCACTTTTTCATATCTCGGCTTAGCTCTTTGAGGAGGATTTGATTGGCATGAATATCGACATTCTTCGACTTGATTACTCAACTGGTCGTACGACGTTCTAGTTCAAGCATTCGACGAATGTCTTCAGGACTAGGAATCTCAGAATAGTAGGGGCCATCCTGAGGACGATATCTTTCAAGAGAGGAAAGATCCCATTCATTTGAGAAAACGGCTTGGCCGTTGAATGGGATTCTAAGAATTTGTCCAAATTGAGCAAGGGTAAGAGTGATGAATTGATTTTGAATCATGAAGGAAATGAGGAGATGACCATAGGGATCGGTTTGCACCGTCACTTGGCTATAGAAGTCGAGGATAAAACGAGGAATGATTGGTTCGTTGATTTGGAAAAGACATTCAAAACGAATATTGGAGAACATTCGTTCGGTTTCATCAGATTCATAGAAAGATGGATCGACAATTCTTCCTTCGTGAATGTTTCTATTTTCAATAGGACGATAGAAACATGCAACTGAAGGAGACATGCCGGGAGTAGAAGAGACATTTGGAATGTATTATTTGGTTTTGGAGACATCACCAACCGTGGTCTTAGGCATTTTCACCTAAACAATATAACAACAAAAATAAAATTAATACAGAATCAACTATCATGCATATGTTATATATATATATATATATATATATATATATATATATATATATATATATATATATATATATATATATATATATATATATATATATATATATATATATATATTTAATTATATGCAATATATGTGGAACGAAATTCTACTTCGACAAAAAAAAAATATATTCAATGAAGTAGTTTCATAATGTTCCTTTTATTTTGATTTTAAACTCGTTTAGAATATATGATATCAAAGAGTATGATATCATAATTCATTTCGAAGTAAGGCTAGATATATATTAGATTATATATCTTCCATTTCATAAGAGTTTGACACAACATAAGCTTGTTTAAAAGATTAAAATGCGAATTTTATTTTTCAAAAATATCTTTTTCGAGATAAACCAAACGCTCCCTTAACTAGATGACATCTATTGATTCTAGTAGTATTAACAAATTTTATGAGCTAGTTTTAAGTTTCAAATAACCACATATAGTTATAGTTTGTTCATGAACCAAACGCCCATGTTGTCTTCATGAACAATTTTATAACGAATTGAAAAGTATGTTTTGATTGTTTATAACATTAAAACAATGTAATGTAGTAAGTTTTAAATAGTTTTTAAGGGTTATATCAACAATGTGCCTTTTGAAAAATAAAATTCAACAAGGGTTTATGGGCGATTAATGATTTTTGACAAAATGATATGTTATACTAAATTTGAGTTGCAATACATCATCCTAATCCTATGGGAAACATTTGGTAGTTCAATTCCTAGCTTCTATTTCACTAAAATTCGAATTAAAATAAATTTTAATAAAATGCCTAATTATTGATTAGACACCAAATTGAATGAAATGTGATGAAATGCATGTTGAAAAACTTACAAAAGATGTTGTTGTATGTTTGGTTAACGTTTGCCCCTTGCGAAACAACCCCAGATTGGTGATATGGTGGAGGATTTTGATGGTTTTGGGTGTTTTGGTTCGTACTCAGAAGTAGTGGGGAAGAAATGAATGAGCAAATGGAGTGTTTGGGAATGGAAATAAGGTGGAAAACGGATTTGGAAGTGTCAGATGGCCGGTCCCCTTAAACATTAAGGGGACCGCCCTCGATAACAAGCCGGTCCCCTTAATCTTTAAGGGGGCCGCCTTTGAAATTTTTGAAATTTCGCGGAATTAGTTTCTGGAATAAATATATTTATACGTATATAATTAGATTTATAATATATCAAAAATACGTAAACGTTTATTGGCACGATGATAAGATACTTAACAATTTTTAATTACCGTTTCGATAATTAAAATGTACCTTTGACAATTTTGGATAAGTGTATATATATATATATATATATATATATATATATATATATATATATATATATATATATATGTATGTATATAAGTATAAATGTGAGTGAGTGATGGGTTGATGGATGAGGTTTGAAAGATGATAACGGAGATAGAGAATATTCGGCGAAAGGAGTTTGTTTCATCCATAGTGTTCACGTGCGAAGGCGTTCTTGCATGATAATAGTCCACTTGACTCATATCCCTTCATCATCATGAGTCTTCTAAAAGTGGACTTAATAAAATTACGCGAGGGGGAAGGAAAAGGTTCGATAACGAACAATTTCCTGGAGTTCTAGAAAGTCAACTAATGACATATCTAGGTTATTGTGCAAGTATGTATATATATATATTCTTATACTTATTATATTAGATATATATATATATATATATATATATATATATATATATATATATATATATATATATATATATATATATATATATATATATATATATATATATATATATATATATATATATGATCGAACAAATAGAGAGAAATAGCAAGCTATATCTATGCAAACAATGTAATCAAATAACGCATATTTATCTAAGCATGGTAATGAGTTATGAAAGAATGGCGTACCCGGTGGTCTTCAAAAAAATCTTCAAAATCATCAAGATGACATATAGACTTTGAAAAAGTCTATGTTGAGAGAAACTTCAAGATTGCCTCAAGGAATGTTCATCTAGCCATTTGATCCCCATTGTCTCTTTGGTCCAAAGTTGTTTGGTCCAAACATGTTTAACATTTGACTAGGATGCATGAAAGGTGGTAGTATACCACAAGGATTGTAGCTTTGTTAGTAGTTCCACATTTGATTACTATTGTTATTATAGTTTTGCCTACTTTGGTTTCTTCTTGGTTGAGGTGTTTTAGACCTAGGATTAGGATTATTTGGTTTTCTAGGTGGTGGTGTTTTAGATCTTGTCTTAGGTTTAGAAGATCCTACCTCATTTTTTAAAGACGGTTTATCAAAAACTTTTACTTCTTCATTGTCGGCAAGAGGTATTTTTCTATCATTAATAAGTATAAACTTAGGATTAGATTTTAGAGGTTTTTGTTCATTAGGTTCATTTTTGAATTTGACATTTTTAATCTCACTTGTTGAAGCTTCATTTGAATTATATCCTAAACCGGTTTTATCTCCGGATGTTCTTTGAATACTTATTATTTTACTAAGTGAGTGACTAGTATTTTCAAATTTATCAAGTTTGCGAATTTCTTCCCTAAGTATTTCGTTTTCACCTTTAAGCTCTTGACATGATTTACATTCTTCAAAAATTTCTTTACCCTTTTCAAGTTGATGTATTTTAATTTTCAGTTCTAGTACTTCATTTTCCAATTGATTGCTTATGTATTTTAGTGATTTATTTTTGGCCATTACTAGTTGTCCTAATTTTCATAGCCTATTATATTCATTATCTAGATCTTTTTCATCTAATGATAAGCTTTCATCATTAAAATATTCGGTTTCGGAACGTACCTCATTTGATGTATTCGCCATAAGATACTTCTCTTCTTTTGTCGTTTCTTTCTCATGTTCATCACTATCACTCCAAGCGCCTCCAACAAAAGCTCTTTGATTTTGATCTCTTGTCATCATTGGACATTTTCCAATGAGGTGATTTGGATCACCACACTTGAAACAATTCCTTTCAATCTTGTTGTTCTTGTCATCCTTACTCTTTTGAAATGTTTTCTTTTCATCATGCGGTTGTCTTACGAATCTTCCTCGCCTTTTGAAGAATTTCTTGAAATCTCTTACGACCATGGCGTATTCTTCGTCATCACTTTCGGAAGATGAGCTATCTTCGATACTAGATTCCTTTCTAGCTTTCAAGGCGATTGACTTGCTTTGCTCTCGTTTTTCTTTGACCATTTCGGAATCCTTCTTAATAATAACTTCGTAAACTTTTAGATTTCCAATTAATTCATCAAGTTGCAATGTTGACAAATTCTTTGATTCTTTAATAGCCGTCACTTTAGCTCGCCATTTTGGATGAAGAGCCCTAAGAAACTTCCTAACAAAATTCTTACTAGAAAAGTTCTCATCAAGTGCTTTTAAACTTGTGATGATAGTGTTAAATCTAGCAAAAGCATTATCAATTGATTCCTCTTCCGGAATCGTGAATTGCTCATATTGTTGAACAAGTAGATCTATCTTATTATCTTTGACTTGACTATTACCTTGGTGAGTTATTAGTAAAGAGTTCCAAATTTCTTTTGCGGTTTCACACATAAAGATCCTTTCGTACTCTTTACGTGGTATCGCATTATAAATAACCATTTTTGCTTCATTATTTTTAGCAAGTTTTCTTTTTAAATCATCATTTTGTTTTTCAAAAGGTACAATTTCATCTTTCTTTGTTTCGGGGTTATTTTGAATAGGTAAAAAATCACCATTACTAATAACATGCCAAAGATCTAGATCTTTTGACTTCACATAAGTTTCGAATCGATTTTTCCAATATAAAAATCCATCACTTTCAAATAGTAGTGGTCTTTGCATAGATTGCCCTTCTAAATATTTTTCAGATTCCATAGATCGTTACAAGTTTTAAAATACAATATATTTTAAAGATCTTGCTAGACGTGGCTTTTGATACCAATTGTGGAAAACTAGAAGGGGGGTCGAATAGTTTTACGTCCTTTTTAAATTTATTACCAAAATATTTTGTAGCTTATTAAAAACTTTCGATTCGATCTCAAGTGAATTCAAGTGACAACCAATATAAGCAATTCTAATCTAATAATGAAAGTATTGAAATGTAATGAAGAAAAGATAGAGTTAGAAAGATCAAACCACAACACGCGAATTTATAGTGGTTCAGCTACAAGGACACCTTCCTTGCCCTACTCCACTCCCCGAGTACCACACTCGAGAGTTTTCTTCACTATGTCAACAAACTCCTTATGGTGGAGAAACCTTACACACCTTGGCTTACACGAGTTAACGACACTAAGCTAAATGTCGAGTTCTAATCGTAGCTAGAACCAATCTCACAACTTCTTTACAACTTCACACCTTCTTCACACCTTCACAACTTCTTCAAGACTTCACACCTTCTTCTAAGCATAACTAGATCACAACTACTAAACTACTTTACAACACACCTAGTTTCTACAAACAACAAATTCACACAACACTTTTACAAAGATCTAACACTACTACAATATGAAACTAGCTAATCACAACACTACTACAATTAGATGGATGTAGAGGAGTGTTCTTCTTCTTGCACTTGAATAGATGAAGCTTTGGATCACTTGGAAACAAAGAATTATGAATTATATGATCAAAGGATTTTAGATCTAGAAAGGGAGGTTGGATCAGAAAGTTCATAGTGCAAAAAGGTGAGAAAAATATGTGAAATGATCCTATATTTATAGGGCCAGAAAACACTGTTCTGGAGCGTGCCGGTCCCCTTAATGATTAAGGGGGCCGCCTAGTAAAATTAAGGGGGCCGCCCTCCTGAACGTTGGAAAAGTTTTTCTGGATAAAATTTGCCATTTTTGGTTGGAAATTTGAAATCATATCTTTGTAGTTTAATATAGCATTACCAAAAATGATTTACAAATATATATAAAATGTTAATATCATTTTATAAAAAGTTATGTCTTAAGACAAGGTTTCCTTTGATCATGTAATGCATAAGATGCTTAGTTTATGCATACCTTAAGTGATATTAGATGTAGAGGTAAATATTTGTTACCAAATACTTGTTTACGTCTTAATCTTGACTTAATTTCATTTGAGTTTTGTGATTATCAAAACATAGGTTTATTGAGAAATATTAATAACGTTTTTAGACATTATTTATATCAACAATCTCCCCCTTTTTGATGATTACAAAACTTAAACTCATTAACTCAAAAATTAGTTTTTAAACAAGTATTGGCTTTCTAAAAAGCCAAAAACCAGGGGGTGGGGCCCACTAATGAAGTCAGGACAAAGCTTTGGAAAATGGGCTGAAAACCTGATGCAGGGGAGTGCTTAGGCCTGCAGGCTACTTTGAGCAATCAAATAAGCTATAAGAAAAATTCACAAAAATAACCTGATAATGGGACTCTAAAGTCTAGGTGGGACACTACAACATGTGAAAAGCACAAGTCCTGAATTTCAACACAAAAATCAAAACAATTCCCACAAAAAGTGGATTTTCTGCACAAAGGCAAAATTTGACTTTTTATATAAACTTGAAACTTTGACTTTTGTTAACTTTGAGCTTAATTTAAGGATTGATGTAGTTATAAATAGCTATTAGGAGAAGGACTTAAGCTAAGTAATCAACTTATACAACCTTATAACTGATAATGGATTCAAAAATCCATAACAGTTAACAACTATGGCAAGTAAAAGAGATTCTTGACTTTTTTTATCAAAGGCCCATATGATTTTATGACCTAACTGAGCTAATAATACCTCATGAAGCATGTATCAACCAATATTAACAACAAAAACCAACAAGAGTACATCTAACAGCTTTAAACCAAACACCCCTTTCAAATAGGCTGCTTTTGATTTTATGAAGCAAAATGAGAAATTCACACCATGATACTGAATCCTAGGCACATTTAAATTAATAATCCTCAGAAACATCAATAATTCCAACAGATGCCTATAAATCAAGCTTATGCAATTTAACAGTGAAATCTAGTTACTAAGCAACTATGAGATTCTAATGAACAAACAGGTTATTTTAAGCAACAAACATATTCAAATACACACCATAAGCAATTTAACCAAAGATAAGCACCCAATGAATTACTCTACAGTAAAATGCCAAAAATAAGAAATTGGCTTACAAGTGCTTCCAAGGCAGAGAACTGAGAATCAAAAACCATGAACCATTCCTAAAGCCTTCCATGAGGCATTACAACCATAAGAATCCAAAATAAACACTGCTCCATTGCTTTCTTCATGATTTCCACTAATTTTTGATTTCTTTTATATTTTCTTGATTTTTTTAGTATTTTTCTTTTTTTTTAAGTGAAACTGATAATTAAGGTTTCTAAAAGCTTATCTAAGCTTTGTCAGGAGCTTAAGTGAGCTATAGAGTCCAAAACAACAACAATAAACAACATTTAGCACTATTAAGTGAAATTTTCAATTTAAAAATGCCAAAACTGAATTTGATTGAGAAAACTTGAAATTATGATTAAGTAAAGATGAGATTATACTGGAATTGATGATTACAACTGATTTAAGCTAAGAATTACAACTAAAAACTAAGATTACACTAATACGACACGACTCCTATATTAATTAACTACTGCCTTTCCCTCTGTGCTTCTTTCTTCATTTATAGATGCATATTAGGGTTCCTTTTGACTCTCTGAAGCAATCCCACCACTTTCTAGCCATTGGATCCTCGGGTTATTAGACAAAGATGTTACTAAAGTTTGCGTTTATATTGTCCTAAGGTAATAAAGTTTCAAAGTTGTCATCCAGGTTACTCAAGTTCACGGGTTTATCAACTGGGTTACTAAAGTTTCAAAGATGTTACACTAAGGTTACTCCAAGGTGGGCAACCGGTTGATAACCGGTATCTCAACCTGAAACATATTCTACCTCAAAGAAGTTACTAAAGTTTGAGAAAAAGTTCATCTAAGTTACTAAAGTTTCAAAACTGTCATCTAAGTTAGTCCTCATTGAGTTAAAATATTTGCATTGTTAGTCCTCATTGACTATTCTTACGATTTTATCCGTTTTCGTCCGTTTTTCTCATGTTTTCATAGGTTTTTATCAGTTTTCGTCCGTTTTTATACGTTTTCATCCATTTTCTCATGTTTTTATCCGTTTTTCTCACGTTTTTATATGTTTTTATCCGTGTTCATACACTTTTATTCGTTTTCATCTATTATTACACATTTCATATGTTTTTCTTATATTTTATCCGTTTTCATCCATTTTTATACATATAATATGTATGAAAACGGATAAAAATCGTGATTTAATATCGATACATCATTTTAGATTTAAAATAGTGATTTAAAATCGATTCATCCATTTTCTTATATTTTATTGTTTTCATCTATTAAAATATCGCGAGTCTTGATGTAAAACATCATTTCGAACAACTTTCGTGTTTTACACTTTTGATGATTCAGACCAAAAAGGAATCAAAATCGTGATTTAAAATCGATACAGAAATAGACAAAAATGTATAAAAGAAGACGAAAATGTATAAAATTAGATAAAAACAGATGAGAACATATGAAAATCTATGAAAACGGACTACAACGGATAAAAACGTATGAAAATATATAAAAGCGGATTAAAACGTATGAAAATATATAAAAACAGTCAAATTAACATAAATATAACTTGGATGACAAATATAACAAGTCGCAAGAAGTTGGGTAACCTGGATGACAAAAAATGCATGCCACGTAGGATTTTCACCGGTAACTCTAGGTTACCCAAAATACAGTAACAAGTTTAACCGGTCAAATTAAGTTGAGTAACCTGGATGACAACTTTGAAACTTTATTACCTTAGAACAACACAAACGCAAACTTTAGTAACATCTTTGTACAATAACCCTTGGATCCTCTGCATTCATCCTAGCCATTGAATTGCACTTTTGGCGCGAAAATATCTTTTGGCCAGTTGTAGGTTGCTTGGAGTATTTACCGAGCATTAATTGGGTTTGGTTTGTTGTGGAGGTGGAGGGGACAGGGTGGGAAAGGCTGGTAGTCAAGTGGTGGTGAAACCAGGGAAGTGGAGATGGTGGTATTGGCTGTGTGAGGGAGGTGGAAGAAAGGAGGGAAAGGGTGGTATTGGTAGGTGTTGACCGGGTTTGACCCGGTATTAATATTAAAGGGATTGGGCTTTTGGTGTTGGGCCAGGGAAATGGGTAGGCTGGATGGGGTGTTTGGATTGGGTTTATTATTATGGGGATCCGGTTTGGTTAAGTAGATAAACACAAGGACCAATTGTGTAATTTTGGATTTTTAGGGGGTTGAATGTGAAACAGTTACAAAGTTTATCAAAGGACCATTCATGCCAAGTTTCAATAATACAAGGACCATAAAAGCATTTTTCCAATTTTAAAAACCCGGGGGACTTGTTTTGCCATTTTTGAAACTTCAGGGACTAATCTTACCATTTGATAAAAAGTTTCATTCAAGGATCAATTTTGTCAAAGTTGAATAGTACAGGGAACTTGAATGATAATTTTCCACATTTTGAATACCAGGGACTATTTCTGCCAATTTAAGAAAGTTCAGGGACCGAAACTACCAAATGTGCAAACTTTGTTCGTTTTTCATCTGTTTTTAATCATTTTGCATCTGAAACATATAAAACACAATCCTGGAATATTTTCTGTATTTTGATGCATTTCTGAGTGTTTTTAAATGTTTTTGCAGTCAGATTGACCAAAAATGATGAGTATTTACACACTAATCAATCGTAATATGTGAAAACCATGGTTATTTATAGAGAGAGAAAGTAGAGAGAGAAATGTGAAGAACTATGTGTTTTATTAGATTGATAAATGAAATGGAGCTTACACACACTTTCCCACACCCCTCATGGAGAGTCATGAGGGGTATTTATAGGCTCATCACACTACATGTTTGCCTAATCTACATAAGTAGTCCCTGATGTTACTACTTGCTACATATCTATTCCATTTCACATGTGTGACGTTATCTTTATAAAATAGCGAGGCTAACAATCTCCCTCCAGGATATCGTCACACGTGAATGGTTACAATGAGACCTATAAATACATAAGCAATGTAAATTACAACAATGGTAAACTATGTTGACGTTGTTGAAGCGCAGAGTCTCTGTAGTCTTGATGAGTGGGAATCGCACCAGGTTTTACCTCTCAAGGGATCTTGAGAAGCTTACAACCCCCACCAGGCAGTGTACCTGATCGTTGTAGTATAGTATAGTGACAAGTACCGGGGGATTGATCGTTCAACTCAGGAATAGTGTCGCTAGGATTAGAAAGTCTTTTAAACTAAGTCTAAAGGTGAGGGATGATTCTTTTTGTATTTTTATGTTTTATAAAAGCAAGTAAAATCTCGGTTTTTGGAGGAGTGGGCGGAATTAGTAGCTAGCCAACTAACCCAATTAACTAAAGATGCAATCAAAATAAAATAACAAAAATGAAATGAAACTAATTATACTAAATTGGTGTAAACAATGATGGGGAAAGTTGTGTTTACTTAGGTTTCATTACTCCCTAGATATCTTTTACAGGTTGATAATTTGTTACAATTGCATGGATGACGGGTCGTATTCCTTAATACTAGTCGTAGGGCCGTGTACAATATTCCCTAACTCTATAGGATCCTACTTCACTCCTATGTCAAGCCGTTAGAAGCTCCTAATATGGGATCATTAGAATTCTCCTACGCATTAAATACAACCAAAAATCATAGTACACCTCTGATCATGTTTCTTAAGATGTTCAAGCATGTTACCAATGGAAGTCTGCCAGTTTTCTTAAGCCTAACATTGAATACAATCATTCGTAACAACTATAAACAAACAATCAACCCATAATTAACATCTAGGTTTCACTACATCTAAGCAAACACAAAAGAAATCTAGCCTAGCATGTTAAATTGAAGACAAGCGTAAGATATATTCAAACAACACATAGACATTTTGAATGAATTGAAAGAGTACTTATCTCCACTAGAACATGAAAGTTTCAAAGGGTTAAAACCCTTGAAGAAGCTGTGAAAATCGGCCTAGGGGTTTTCCCTCAAAGTTGCACACCTAATGAATAAAATTTGGAAATATATATATAGATTTTACAGGGTGACGGCGTCAAGAAGAAATCTGTGATGCCGTCAACTCGCCGCCCATGATGAAATCGGATTTCCTAGATCCACTTTTGACGCCGTCATGTGTAATATTCTTTTGGGCCGTCACAAGCAAATGAACCATGACGGCCTAGGTGACGCCGTCATCTTCAATGCACAAAACTCCACTGGAGCGTCAGGTGTATCTTCCATATCCACCTCTTGTATTACTCTTGACGCCGTCATTAAAGAACTTGTGACGCCGTCAGGTATTGTTCCCAGCAAGAAAAATTAAGACTTTGCCGTTTTCTTCACTTTTATGCTCCAAAAACGTCCAAAATGCTTCCTTTTTCAGATTTTACTCCAAAAGTACCTAAAATGACAAAAGGAACGATTTAGGGCAATATTTGATCAAATAAATTCGAATTCGGGCTTAAATGACCCCCTAAAAATGGTTCATTTTTCGCCTCATCAAGTCTAGATACTGAGGCAGGCTTGAAGTTCTCTCTTCCGATGATCTCGGCGTATGATCTTTGACACTGACGACAAAGGTCTTTGTAGCTCTGAACTTCAACTGTAATGGTTTAGTTAGGTTATTACTCCCTCCTAACTAGTGAGCCTTTATTCTTTTTCCTGCTCCCTCCTGAACCCACAACTCTCTTTCATCTCGCAGCGAATAAAGTAGATTCAAAAGTGTAGGAACATGGTAGTCGTTCGGGTAGCAGCATAACAACATAACTCACATAACATTGCATCCAAGTTGGTGATAAGCCCTTATATACACACACACTACTTCTCCATTCACGGTGTTAAGTACAAGTCTCTCGGACAATCCAATCACTGAAGATGAAACACTACTTCTTTTGGCATGTTCTTCTCCCTCCTGATGGTTATGAGGTATCGAAATCATCATAATGTAGTGTACATGCCGTATAATCACCTTGTACTTGATGCAATTTAGAAGCCATAACAGCTCGTTGAAGCATATTTTGTAAGTATATGTCGCAAAAATATGATTCTCTTTTTCTACAATCTCATCTCTTCTCTTCAACCTATGAGCGACCTCTTCAAATTTCAACCAGCTAGTAAATGACCACTGTATGGAGACAACCCATTATAACCAATCTAAAAATGAAGTAAACATCCCGTTGATATGTGACTTAATCTTGTACGATGGTGTGACTAAGAACCTATACTGAGCACTACAACGTAACTCCTTTAAGCATAGGTAGATCCATATACTCAAACGTGCAAACAGTATATGAAATCTCTGCCTCTTGAACTATCTACAACTTCGTGCGACACTGAGTACTACAACGTAACTCCTTAAAGGGATAGCTATAACCCGTGAGTACTACAATGTAACTCCTTACATCGGGTATAACTAGATAATCCAAGTCTTAATCACTATGTCTACCAGTGTTTGCCCAAACAAGTATCTCCGAAAGTCATGCATCCATCCACCCCTAGACTTTGAGATAAATAAGTACACATGCCCTTGAAATGTACTTTAAACCCAGATAAGCAATATCGTACAAAAACTCTGTAGTCACAAAAATCTGATACTAGCTGTTGTCATTTGATTGTGATTCTTGATCAGGATCTTTTAAGCAATACGTGGTGTGTTTTTGGTGAAGCTTGAAATTCTATCTGGTTGATCTTGGTGATTTGGTATTGTCCGTCCAAAAATAGAATTGGAAAATTTTCTCGCCCATAATTTGGAAATCACTATTAAATGCAATTCTAAGGTTACCAGAAAATTTTGAGTTTTAAAAATTTTTACGCCAAATTTTACCCAAAAAATTTGAATTTTGGCCTAAAAATTTGAATTTCGGGCTAAAATTTTCAACGTTATACCAAAATTTGAATTTCGCGTAAAAATTGAACGTTTAGTCTCCTCTAAAAAATAAATTTTACTCAAATTTTCCCGCCAAAAAGTTTTTTTTTGCTAACTCGATAATACAATTCCTTACTCGGTAACCCCTTCCCTTACTCGGTAAAACATCCTAACTCGGTAACACTTCCTTACTCGGTAACCTTTGTAACTCAGAAAACTTTCCATGACAGATCTCGGTCCACTAAATTACTTTCTAGGCATTTCTGTCACTCGAGATTCTACAGGGTTATTTTTATCTAAGAAGAAGTATGCCGTTGCGATTTTGGAGGGAGCACACATGCTCAAATGTAACCCTTGTAGGACTCCCGTTGATACTGAGTCTAAACTAAGGGTTGAGGGTGATCCGATCTCTAACCTGACTTTTTATAGGAGCCTTGCTGGCTCTCTACAATATTTTACATTCACTAGACTGGATATATCATATGCTGTTCAGCAGGTTTGTCTCTTCATGCATGATCCTCGGGAGCCACACTTCTCTGCTCTCAAGAGGATACTACGATATGGCCTGCAGTTGTATTTTTCATCTACTATAGAGTTGATTGCTTATTCTTATGCATATTGGGTAGGTTTTCTCACTACACGACGGTCTACTTCAGGTTATTGTATATTTCTTGGCAACAATCTTCTCTCTTGGTCCTCTAAGCGTCAACCGACGCTTTCTCGTTCCAGTGCAGAGGCTGAGTACCGTGGTGTTGCTAATGCTGTTGCAGAGACATGTTGGTTGCAGAATTAACTAAGAGAGCTTCATACTCCATTGTCTTCTGCTACACTTGTTTATTGTGACAATGTTAGTGCTATCTATCTCTTCAGTGTACGAAACAAATTGAGATAGATATCCATTTTGTCAGAGACTTGGTTGCTACAGGTCAGGTTCGGGTTCTTCATGTACCATCACGCTATCAATATGCGGATATATTCACGAAGGGGTTGCCATCTACTCTATTTGAGGAGTTTCGTTCCATTCTCAGCGTTCCCGCTACGACTGTGGGGGAGTGTTAGCCCATATTTGTATACTATTGTGTAACGGGCTCTAGCCTGATTCTAGATCATTCAATTCTTTGTATTGTTATATATATATATACATAGTATGGATGATTAGTCAATCAATCAAATCAGTCATTACTCATAATACCGAATAATCAACATTTACAACCGATTGAGTTTATAAAATAAGTTTTGTTTGTTAGAAAAGATTGTTGAGAAATTTTAGAATTCACAAGATCTTAAAGAGAAGCTCAAAAAGGAGCTTTTGAGAGAAGTTTGAGTTTTTGACTTTTGCTAAGGCTAATTACATAAATCAGCAAAGTACTTGCACGTTGTGATTGCTGGTATTGTGTTCAGCGGGGTACCTCATTACTTTTTACGAAGGTGAAACTTATAAAATAAGTTTTATTTGGCGGAAACGACATACGTACCAATTTCATTTCTAAACCTCAAGCAAATTAGTATCAGTAGATTTCACTTTGGACGATGTGTTAGATGAAGCTGCTGATGACGATGGAACTGTTAAATTTCCTGTAGACTTCCCAGGTTTGTGATCTTATGTTCATGTTTATTGCTTTAAAAGAAATACAGTAATTTGGTAGATGTTACTGCACATTGATTCTTCTATAGTGCCAGGGACACCAACATCATTGGAATTGGAAACTATTAAAGATGCTAGTGAAACAATGCTCCCTGATGAAACATGGACCATAGTCGCATAGAAGTTTGTTTTGTAAAACTCAGGACCAAAAGAAAAAAAAAAGGAAAGTTGAATAATGGATCAGGTGTTGGTTTTGTGATCTTTCGGTGTTTTTGGCGTTGATGGTTGGGTGTTTTCTTTTGGGGTATAGAAGTGTTGTCTGATGTTCGGGCATGAAGGTGTTGTTGGTAATGATGATGTTGCTTTTCATTTTAAGTGTTGACTATATGTTTTAAATTGTGAAGTACTTTAAATTGCGTGGTGTTATGTTTTTGCTACCTATACCTTTTATATAGAAGATGAAATATTGCATGTTTTTCGGGCGTACGTTCTATTTAGCGGTTAATAGCATTTTGGGGATTTTTAGTTATATTCAAGCGCAATGTGTTTAATGGCTGCTGTCGATGAGTCCTTTCTAGTGCACTATGTGATTTCATTCAACACCTTTCATATGGAACTTGTCAGTTCACTTTGCACTTTGTTTTATAAGTCTATATAAAAGCTTTGGTAAATGGGTGTTATGTGTTTGGGTGATCAAAACTGCATGTTTTGTTAGCAGAGTTCCGCATGGTGGTTATTTTGGTGAGGCACTGATTGACCTAAGGCTAAGGCCGAGGAATGATCTCTTTGTGGTCGGTACGGGCGTCGGAAAGAATAGTGTAGGAACCACATTTCTTACAGCTGAACCTATTTTCTAGTTCACTTGACATACATAGGGGGAGGAAGTGAGCATTGCCCGTTAGCGCGGGTATTCCATTGCTGGTAGAAGCGAAAAGGATGGGAGGCCATGAGGTTACTATGTATCGCGACCAAGAGGACAGTCAAATCAGAGGAAATCTCATGTGATGGCTGGTGAGCCATTTGCAGTATATTTATTAGCTAAGGGCGATGACAATTCCACTATATGTAAACCCATGTTTTGTGACTCATGCCTCATAGAGAATATGGGGAGCAACCAAAGGGTGAAAGTGGGTATTTTCAAGTACACATATTTCACATAGGAAAGTCTTTTAGTGAATATGTAAGTATTGTACCAAAAGATGTCACATTTCTGGTGGGATTATTGGTGGTTGCTCGGGTTAAGAAAGATGTCATATTTACGCTGCATGGATTAATGTACTTTTCGGCAACGTGGGGGTGAAATTTTTTGATAGTGCTAGCACTTGAAACATAATTATAAAAGACAACTATTAATGTAAGGATTAATATAACCAAGCATTTTGAAACTAATGAATTTTATATACACAATGTGTTGTCTTTATTTTGTAAATATATTTCGTATTTATTCAAGTGGTATGCATATGACCAGAGACGGACCTAGGATTTTGAAATGGGTGTTGCAAAAAAATTTTCAAAATTCTTCCGTAACTTGTTTCTATTATAAGTACTAAAATTTGCACCATATAGTATTTTGGGGTTAAACTCAAGTCCACTATAAAGAAATAAAGTAGCAAAAAATATTATTGCGGGTTGCACGTATTGAAAAACGACATTTTTTGAGAACAAATTACGTTTCGTGACTCAAAATTGGGTGTAACCCATGCCGCACCCGGCCCCCAAGTGGGTCCGTCCCTGCATATATATGACTATAAGATTACATGTCAAATGAGCTTTATTACATTCTATAGTTGTCTTTACTAGTGTTTGATAAAAGTAAATATTGAAAAACAAAATGTAACATTTTAAAGTGTTAACTTAATTCTATTAATGCAAAAAAAGAGTATAATTTATTGCGTTAATACACCCCACGAGAGCATGCACACATGTTTGTGGTGTTTGTCTTAAAAAGAAAAACCAATCATTCTAAAATGTGTGAGGCCTCAAGTTTAATTCCTACTATGTGTAAACAACCATATGTGGCTAACCTCTTAAAAAGGGAGGGCTTTACATAGTTTGATTTTATGTGGCAGTGTGCTCAAACCTCGTAGATTAGTCGGTCAAAAAGTCAAAAACCATGGATACACGAAAAAAACCAATCATAAACTAATTAGATCAATAGCTATATTGACACACGTTTTTATAAAAAAGTAATTAGATCAATCAAGCTTGATTTTTATGTGTATGAAATGTTTCATATTCTAGCAAACATACAATATAGAGTTCTTCAACGCCAAAAAGCTACATGTACCCAATCACCATCGGGACGGTGAGATACAAAAAACCCATCTGGACGTACTGACCAATAACAATGGTCAGTACCTGGTTTTTCTACATAGCATATCTTTGCAATAGGGTCGTCAAACAAATGTAGACTCTGAGTTTTCGAACCGCACCAAAAGTCGGCAAAGTAAAGAGTTGTTCTCAAAAAGTTGTCGCAAAAACTCCAATCAAAAGTTCCATTGAATGGAATGGTATGAATTCCACGGTCTTCGTCTCCTGATTTGACATGAACAATGACATCTTTATCAGGCATATCACTCCTTACACTAATATGCCATTTTCCAAATACACAAAATGCATGCGTTAAAGAAGCAAATGTACATATTATAATGAAAATGATGAACAACTTATCCATCACACTAGACCAAAATTTTATATTGTACGTGCACTTGGTTGTCTCTATTTATAAGCTCATGTTGAAATGTTTAACGGATGACACTTACGGAATATTATTATGTTATGTTACGTTATAGTATATACTTAAATGTTCATTTATTATGTACACAACTTATAAATATTCAACCATTTGACTTTTCAACCCCCATTTAATGTGAAAAGAAAAACCCCATTTACATAAAAGGTACATGTTAATACTTATTATACAAGCTAATCAAACATAAATAACTTCATACAATTAATATAACTTTTCTTTTATCTTCTATGCATGGCTTTTAAAACTGGACCGTACAACGAACTATTTTCCAAAACAGTTCTTGATTTTTGGTGGCTTTTTGTGGTTTTATCCTTTTGTGGTTTTGTCTGATTCAGTCGACAAGTTCTGGACCAATTGGTTCCCGAATACACCGGCCAGTCCGGTTATCAAAACATAAGTTGTATATGCAACCTTTCTCATATTTTTATTTTCATTTTATTAAATGCTCATTAATATATGTATCATCGTAAGATAGTGGGTGAATACCTCTTAACTCTATAATGTTATCATCATTCAACATGATAAACATATAATTAAATATGTTACTCGCATAAAATTTAATTTATAGCGTACCCGCTGCCGCAACGTGCGGGTACCATGCTCGTATTATATTATATATTTAATTGTCTTTATTTATTATGTTGTCGCAACGTGCGGGTACCCTGCTCGTGTTATATATTTATTTATTATGTTATGTTATGTTATATATTTAAATGTTATGTTATAATACATTTATATGTTGATGTTATGTGTTATGTTACTATATACTAGTTTTAGTTCCCGTCCACGGACATGGTTTGATTCTGATTTATGTTAGAACCATTTTATCATATTATACATTAATAATATCATTTAAAAGCAGACTTTGACATTAGTAAATTTTAATTTGCGGGTGTAGAGAATAAATATTTATTTGGGTAGTGATTATAGCCCGTTTGGTACCATATCTTTTATATAATAAAACAAAGGGAAAATGATAAAAAAATGCATCGAACTTGACACTTTTTACCATTGTATGTTGCCAACTATTTTTTTTTTTATTGTATCACAAAACTTTTGATTTTTTCTCATTGTATGTATCCACGTCAGCAAAACGTCATAATAAAAAAGGGAAAATGATAAAAAACGTTCTCTTTTTTTTAATATTTTTTTAATAAAAAACGTTTTTTAATTCCCTTAATTTTTTTTTTTTTTTTTTTTTTTTTTTTTTTTTTTTTTTTTTAAGTATACATGTTTTTAGAAAAATGAGGTGCATATGTGCTTTTATTTTTGTTTTTGTTTTTTTTAATTATGTTAATTTACATATGTTTCTTGGGTACAATTGTTTAGACATCAAATTCGTTTTGCTTAATATGGTAATTGCACATATGTTTCTAGTTTATGTTATTTAATCTTAAAAATTTATAACGAAAAACATAAATATACACATGTAACCTCTAAATTTATAACATACCAAAAACATAAATAGCATACACAAAATTTGATATCAAATAAAATACAATCCAAATACAAAATGTATCTTGATAAATATAGATGTGCATGTCATTTAAAAAACATATGTGCACTCTTCCAAGAACATATGTGCACGCTTCATTTTCTCATCAAATTCGTTAGAACGTATGTGCACGCTTTCCAAAAACATGTATGTTTGCGGTGTCCACGTTGCGCTTTCTCGTCAAGATGTGTCCCACGTCCCTACATTAAAAAAACCACTAAAGAAAGAAACATTAAAACACCAATCAAAATCAGATTCATGTAGTTGTTATCATAGATTCATGCCGCTGTTAATAGAAGTTTATATTTCATTATTAACCTTAAAAGGGGTTTCCAAATAGTTATTAAAAAAAACCATGAGGTAGTCATGAAACCAAAAGCAAAATCGTGGACCGAAGGAAACTAGCAAACACGTGTGCACAATCTAAACACCTATGAATAATTAAAAACATATATGCATACACCTCTTCTTGATTTTATATCAATATTAAAACACATATGCATACACTTTTCATTGATTCTATACTAGCCATAAAACACATATGCAACCTTCTATTTGCTAACACAAATTACAATTCTATACTAGCCATAAAACACATATGCAACCTTCTATTTGCTAACACAAAATTACAATGACTGTAACAACCGGGCATTGTTAACTCATGGTGGAGTAAACAAAAAAAAATATTAATCTTATAACTTTAACTAATAAACAAAAATCAACATCACAATAGTTCAGATCTCAAGTATAGATTAGACAACAATGACGTCACCACTAGCCTTTATTAATTAATTAATTATAAATCTAATACGTATTACTTACTACACTTTAACGTAACAAATCACATATTCTTCAAAGTTAGATAACAAACTAAATAAACCAAATGACAATTAAATGTAATGATTCGATCAAAGTTAGATAGCATACTAAATAAACCAAATGACCAACCACATCTTGACCTCCATAACGATCAACTATGACCAGATCTGAAAACATAACCGCAACCTCCAATCACAAGTTGACCTTCCACCAATAAAACGATCAGATCTGAAAAGCCTACCACAAGATTACCCAAGAAATCTAAAAAACGATTTCAAAACATCCGCATCAGTGAAATATGCTAGGCCCGTTACAAACCTTCCATGACCGCTTAGTCTTTGATATGAATAAAGATCTTTTCAGTTAATGAGTTAATGATCACAGAGAACAAAACTTTCAATGTTTTGGTGATTAATAAAAGAGAGATCTGAGATAGAGGCATGATTTTGATTTTTTGTGAAAGTGGGATAGTCAAACTGCTATGGGAATGAGATTCGGAACACATGCAGGGATTAATTTTATTTTTTTATTTGACCTAATCATATCCCTATTTAGATGGACAGTTATGTAAATTGTTAAAATAGGAAATCCCTTTATTGCCCTTTTAGCTTTTTAATTAATGGCTTTATCTTTCAATAAATTACATTAAAGACAGACACAAGTGATCTCATCCATAAGTGATCCAACGGTTCTAATTGGTTTAGAATGGTACTGTAAAGTATTGTATCTAATATTTGTACTGCATAAAATACAACACTATATATATATATATATATATATATATATATATATATATATATATATATATATATATATATATATATTCAAGTGGTGAACACTTTAAAGTGTTAAATAATAGGCACCAAAGTGTCCATTCTATTTAAAAGAAAATGAATATTAATTTTATTGTCATTGAGGGTATTATAGTAATCTTTATTCTTCGCAAAATTTGAATTCTTCAAATGTATCTATATCTATATTACTTATAATGGAGGAATGACTCACTCTCCAAAAAAAATTAGATGTACAAAAAATGATGCATGGTTTACAACACTTTAAAGCAAGCAATTTTCATAATTACAACAACCAAAGCATTGTGTACAACAAAAACTAACATGAATCGAAATTCATACCACTTTCCTTAGAATTCTAAATTAATAGCATTAAAAACACCCCTACACCCAATATTACAATTGTTTAAATACAATGTACAACCCTCATTCCACATTAATAGCATTAAAAACACCCATACACCCAATATTACAATCATTTAAACACAATGTGCAACCCTCATTCTACATTAATAGCATTAAAAACACCCTTACACCTTACAATTATTTAAACACAATGTACAACCCTCATTCTACATTAATAGCATTAAAAACACCTCTACACCTAATATTACAATCATTTAAACATAATGTACAACCATGTATCTTAACCTAGACATGAACATGTGACCAAGACTCGACTCAATAAAATTCGACTCGATACATAAAGCTGTGACCAAAACACCTCTACATCCAATATTACAATAATTTAAACACAATGTACAACCCTCATTCTACATTAATAGCATTAAAAACACCTATACACCCAATATTACAATCATTTAAACACAATGTACAACACTCTATCTTAACCTAGACATGAACCTGTGACCAAGACTCGACTCAATAAAACTCGACTCGATACATAAAGATGTGACCAAGCAAATTTAAGTGTCGGAATAACATCCCGTGACATTTTTACTAATTCCATTGAAAAATTTTATTTCAGAGTGCGGGTACCCTCCTAGTTTCATATTATCAGCTCATAATACTCTTAAAAACTAGCAATCATACGTTACATACATGACTTCTTCCTCATATGTATTAAGGACATTGTTTTCCACACAAAAACACACATCGAATTCATAAAAACACACCGATCATCTCAAACCGTTTTTTCATTATGAGTAGTACAACGCAGACAGCTTCATTTGAAGGTTTGTTACAAAAGCCCCATTCATAGACTACATTCATTAAGGTTTGATTTATATTGTTTTTAATTTATTCATTAAGGTTAGTATTGAATGTATGATCATGTTTATTTATTGAATGTAAGATCATGTACATCAAGCTAGCACTACTCCTAAGGGCTGCATCTGGCGGTTTTTATATAGGACCTGGAAATGACATCATAATCGATCTATCCAATATCCCAAGTTGAACAACTTGATGATATTCTCTTACAACTTCACATGCAAACCCCACTCCTTGTTATATACTAGGTGGATTACCCGCGCGTTGCCGCGGGGTGATTTGCTAGAGAAGGTTTAGCAAGTGTTGCAAAATAAGAATGGTAGTAACAATATTATTACGTAAACTTCATGTGCATTTGCTGCAAGGTTGTCATTCCATAAACTTCATGGAAGATCTCTAGGTTGCAGCTGTCAAAAATATTTTTAATGACCGTAGCAATGCGTGCTGGTTTGAGTCCAGTAGGGTGAGCCGCTGAATTTACCACCTTGATTATCTCCAAAAGCCGAAGCAACCAATTTTCCTCTTTTATACCTGCCAATATATCAAGACAGCCTTCAAAAGTCAGTTGTAAAATATATTGCCTTCTTTAAAGGAAAAAAAGGTTTAGAAGATCCGTAGCCAACTAAATCGTCTACTATCAATGTTTAGTTTTACTAAAGGTGAATGGTAAATCAAATAGGACACTTAAAACCCTAACAATAATAATAATAACCAAATTGTTTATTATGTTTTCCTTAAAACTTATAAAAGTTTTTGACTATTTGGTTACCAGCTTATGCCAAGCTGCTAATAAGCAGATAAACACTTCAAGAATAAACAATCCCAAACAGCACATAATTTTGTTCTTTCTTTTATGAAAGCTTCTCTTCATATATCGTAACTATTAACAGCCCTATAAAATGAAAAACACAAAACTGTTACCTCCATTCTTTTCACTTCCAACTTGGTCAGTGTTCTCCAAAGCTTGGATCTTTGCCTCCTCCTTGCGTGTCATCTAACGCAAGTTGCTGCTAATCATTTTCTTCTATCCCGAGCCATCCGCATAACCTCATATCCTTCAAAATACTAAACAAACGAAAATTAATGAATCCCCAAAATTAAAATACAAAAGTCAAACGAAAATGCTTGAACAAAATACACAAATTGTTCAAGAATTATACTTGTACTCATATTTACAGCATACAATGAAGATATATAAGCTCAAAATACCTGATCATCTGAGAATCTTTCGGAATGAGAAGAAAGGGATCATTCTGAACTTTCGGTTTCGCCTATTCCCAACATCTCTGAGTTCACACCATCAATTTGCATAGAATATCATACCTGTATCAACAAATTTGCATACATGACATAACATACCAAGACTCCATCAAAATATTAGACAGCTCACAAAACTGATAAGAGAAGTATAAAAACGAATGGTTGAGTAATATTACATCCCAAAAAGTGACCAAAGGTATAAATTTTCTGAAAACCTATATACAAAGCTACAGATATAAACCGACTCAAGCATTTTTAGGAAAGAACCTTTTAAAAAGGTGTTAATATAGATATGAATGTGTAATGTTACCTGAAAAATGTTGCACCTTTATATCGCCAAACTAAATGAAGATTCGAAGTAAATTGGCCAATCCTCGATCTGAAAAAATATCACAATATGAACATTGTTAGATTTATATTGCTTCTGAGGCGCTAATAAAACCATCACATCAGACATAAAAGCCATTTGAAGACATGTTTTAACTAAAGGGCATACAGACTTTAAAAAACTCATTCCCAAGAAATATGAGCAAAACTAAACCGACGATCATTTAATTGACATGCCATGAAAAGCATTAGCTACCAGTACACACTAATTATTAAAAAAAGTAAAATCCGGAGTAGCACGAATCTGTTTCAGAGTACAGGACGAATCGAACGCCCGATATCAAAACTCACATCTAAGACAGCAAAACGAAGTACTTGGCAGATTGTATTGGTATTTGCTGTTCCAGCATATACCAACACGAACACATAGATTCCCAGATAATGCACAATAAGATCTTGACCGTCGGTCATCTGTTCAATTAGCATGTCTGCCTCTTCTTGTCTTCCAGAAATTGTGAGCGTGGTGCCCAAAGTTACCCTGCACATGAGGAGTTTATAAGGTCAGCAGTACACAACGATAAGTAGTGTTTTAATCACTCGAAACTATGCTATCCAACATTATACAAACAATGTAGCATACCATTAGCATAAACAATGTACTACTTATAACTATAACTTGAATTTCGCAAACAATATATGAACAACCTCAACCAATATATACCACTGCTATAACTCCGCCACCTATCAACATTTTGCAAATACATGGTGACAAATAAGCAGATGATAATTCAGCAGGCCATATGTATCTCAGACTTTTTTTTACTATGTTTTGTGATTTTAAAAGTGTCGATGTTCAAAATAATATACCTAATTGCCCTGATATTTAACCCAATATACTCATTTGAGCTGATATTTAACACGTTCATGTTGCAACATGTATGAATACTGCAATGAGCCAATGATCATTAAGTAGCACTTACCGGCTTGCCATCAATAGACATGGCCAACCCCCTTATTAGCCGTAAACCATATGCAGCCTTCCTAACAGACCGTTGTACATCAACATCCTGTCCGTCAACTTCTGCAGTTATAGTAAACAACCTGATATTAATTATTTTTTCTGTATCAATCATGTATTTGGCAAAAGATCACTGAAAAAGTGCAACCACAGAAACAAAGCAGTTTCAACTTGCCACCGACTTATTCAATTAGATATAGTGCTGACAGAACCCGGGCTATTCCAGTTGTGGGAACCAACTGACCCGTAGCCAAAGCATTAATAAATCAAAACCATGTTTGACACACCTTTGTCGCTACCACCCTTATTTACATTATGAGAACTGATATGTGGCAGACCGGATCCGGCTGTGATAATGATAGCAATTGACTCGTTAAGAGCACCTATTGTAGCAGGTATGTACAGAGTTTAGCATGTATAAAATTAACAATACATTGTACAACAGGTTTGCCTTCAGGGTTTGCACTGTCACCGGTTGAGTGACTACGTTCTTGTATATTAACAACCGTAACAACTGTTACATTATTGAAATATGAAACACTATATCAGCATATATTCAGTTGATAAAAATCTTACTGCACATTCAGTTCATCAAACAAAAAACCTAATTAGCACATAAAGCACATTTGTTTAGAGGGTCTTCGGGATTGCTCATTGTTTTTTGCTAAAACATAAGTACTTTTTGATATACAGTTTGGATTTGGTTATTTACATAAAAAATGCAATAATACAGGTAAAAAGTAATTATTTGATAGAAATCTCTAATAAAACATCATTTATAATAGGTCTGTATCAAATAAGGGGGCTTGTTTCAGCTTATATAGCAGGCTTATGGCTTATATGATTTTGGGCTTATGTTTCATAAGCTCACTTTTTGTGGCTTGTTTTGAAACTTTTCGGCTTATATAAGTTTATTAGGTCATAATGAACTTATATAAATCGAAAAGTTTCAAAAAAATAAGCTTATGAAACATAAGCCGAAAAGCAAATAAGCCCTAAGTCGAAACAAACAACCACTAAATCACAAAAAAGAACGTGAATAAGATATCGAATTAAACCATCGTAACACATTGCCGCTCATGGATCAATCATATATCTCTAATACATCATATCTAATCTTACAGCTTATAAAAAGGAAATACCAGGAGACTCATCGTTTAGTAAAAAAAAACCTTCGCGTTGTAGTGGTGGTATACTTATAATCGTAGTATTTGTTGGACCTTGCTCTTCCAGTTGAGAAGACGTCGTAGTCATACAAACCCTCTGTACCCTTCTTCCCTTTTTATTATCTACCACCAAATAAATAAATATAAACAATTAATAACAAACATTTTCAACCCAAAAAAAAACCGTGGTACAAATAAAAGTGAATCAAAAATTACCTCATCATCAGTTCTGGCCTTGATTTTAGATATATCTCGTTTGACCCTAGAATGAGAAACGAAAAATGAATAAGGCTGCATAACCAAAAATGAATAAGATTGCATATATGGTAGCAGTGTTTATCATGCAAAATAAACTTGAAAAGTATATATACTTTGAGAGGTTTTGGTCATTTCTAAAACTTCCTAATCTGTAGACCGAACCTCAAGGGCTTTTTTTTTCCTTAGCATCCATCGTTTATGACCTAGACCTCCTACTTGGAATTCGCCAAAATGGCTATGGGAACATAAACCACCCTGCACAACAACATACATCCATTCAGTCCCTAACGAAAGCTAAACTCCACTTGATTGTATCCTGTTTCCCATCCTAATAACCACATTTTATGAACTTTCTAGTAAAGTGAACTCATAAAATAGAAGAATAAGACAATTTGAAAAATCTTATAGAGGCGCCAATCTCAATACGAAAATGGACAAACGGGTCAGTTTAGGTTATAAGACAAAAATTTTATAGTGAAGCTATGACAAAATTAATCCAAATACATTAACTCTAATCTACTAACCATAGAATAAAATGACAATAATCAGACCAATTTTACCAATTAAAGCCCTAAATCTAAGACGAAAAAATTAACAGCAACATAAAAAAAGATTTCATACCTCATATGAACCGTGACACAACAAAGCACATTTGTGTGTGTGTGTGTGTGTTTTTTTTTTTTTTTTTTTTTTTTTGATGAAACAAACAATCGAGACCCAAAATCCATGAATCGAAACCTGCTGTAGAGACCCCAGACCCTAAATCCTTACTAAAAAAAAAAAAAAAAAAAAAAAAAAAAAAAAAAAAAATACACCAATTCAACATAAATCAAACCAAACACAAAACTGATGAAAATATAATCTTTTTAACAAAGTAGGTAAGAATAACTAAAAACCCAACTCTGAATAACTAAAAACCATTGTCAATTCTGAATACCTAACATACGATCATAGAGAAGCAAACCGGAAAGTCCGTCAAACGCTTCAGAATTGACAATGGTTTGGAATTCTGCCAAGGAGAATTCAACGAGTTCTACAAGAATGAAGGCAATGTGAGATACCACACATTTCGATGCAAACCACAACAGAATAGGGTGCAGAACGGATGAACATGACCTCTTAGAGAGAGCACGGGTGTATGCTTTCAAATGTTGGGTTACCAAATATATTTTGGGTTGAGGCTGTCAACACAACTTGTTATTTGGTAAACCGGTTGTCATCTAGTCGCTTATGGCCGCTTGGTCACAACTGTTGCTCTGACATGTGTCCTCGAGATACATGTCTTTCGGGCACGTGTATCTCGGACCACATACGTGGTCAGTACCTAAAGTACCAACGTTATTAAGGTTGTCTTACCTTACTATCAGCAGCCATTGTTCATCATATATAAGCCTCCATAAACATGATAGATACTACAAGTTACTCCTCAAACAGAAAAGCATCTTCCCTTCTGATCAAACCTTACTCACCAACCCAGCAACCAAAACATTGGTTACAAAGTATGCTTATTCGCGAGAAAAGTTTGAGAAAGCATTTGTGGAGTCTATGATAAAGATAGGCAAATGGGTGGCCAAGAGGTTAGGTTGAATTGTAGATTCATAAACTCATATTGTTGTTATATGTATATGTATGAAAATTTGAGATTGTTGATCTCGGTCATTCTTAATTCGATTTGATTTCCTTAGTGTTCTGGTTTTATTTTTTGTGAGGATTTGAAACCAATATTGGTTGTAAATGTTTTTTTTTTCCCCTTGATCATGTAACTGCACGTACCATTGAGTTTCACGATAAGTTTTATGCTTAAGATTTTGTCATTGTATTTATCAAGGATGTTTTAAGGAATTTCTCATGAAATGAGTATAGTGCAGTGGTGGTTTACATAAATAAAAAGTCAACATATTAAAGTCAACTTTGTTTAAACTAGCTAAAGAGCTTAGAACTAAACTAACACTGAATTCTATCTCACTTAATATATTTGCCATTGTTTTATAAATCAAGTCTTATTACATATAAGACTTGCTATGGACTTCAGTGTTCCATATAAGCTTTTTACCAATCTTTTGGTTTGATTACAACTCCAAGCCAAATATTCTTTTGGAGATGACATACTATTACTTTGAACTGATTGATTGCGCAAGTGTATCAATCAAGGCAATATATATTAGAATACTTTTTTTACAGTATACTATGACACTTAGAGTTACAAGTGTATAATCAAGGCAATGTTAGAGCAATTATTTACCTTTTTATGTGAATCGTAAGTATATTATGACACTTGAGTTCAGTTCCTTGAACTAACTATAGTAAAAACCGTGAAGTGTTTACGTACCTTTTTTGAGTTAAGTTTCGAAGTCTTACAAACAAGATAGTCTAACCATAATGTCATTATATCATGTCAAATGTTTCATACAGATTTTCCGTATGCATGTAGCGAATTAACACAGCTCCTTTATTGTAGGCATTCCAATATCCATCAAGTAAGGATTTCTCATAGCATGAAAGATGCGTGTGGGTTACTCGATGCAACATTTCCTCTCCATTTAGTTCGTTAATCTATAATTTTCAATTATTCAATCTAGACTTCCAAAATATGTAAACGAAAATTAAATTTGTTGTCTCCGAATGCCCTATTCAAATAAAGCAAATTATACAGGTAACAATCACTAGGAAAATTAAATTCATGTCTAAACACCGCACATGCACAATTAGTTAAAATCATAAATAAACAAAAAAGGTCGCAACAAAATCTTCATAATTAACAATCCGAGCGCAATTATCTCGCTATCGGTACCCTTGGCTCCAAGTGATTTTCACTTTCAAAGTGCAATCCTTTGACTTAATGTAGTCTTTGAAGCTATCTTCATGATGCGAAAGAAATTCACATTTACCATCTAAAATAACATTCCCTGACTCAAAATCTGTTAAGCGTGCTTCAATAATGAGAGAGCTCCCGATAGGTACAGCCAACATTGATCTCATCAAGGGAACATCACCAAAATCTTTAACAGAACCATCAAAAGATTCAAATAGTGACGCCTTGTAAAAACTACTCACCAAATTATCATTTCCATAATCGAACTTACCATAGTAAGCAAGTATCTTTCCACAAACTCCTCGATTAGAACCCATATCAAACATTACCTGAATGGTAGCATCTACGGCATTCTTTAATAGAATGTAATGCATCTGTATATGCCCATCATCACCTCCAGCAACAAGATATTCGCAGCTACTTTTAGAACCTTTTTCCAAAAAAGGTGAGAAGTTCAGATAATTCTGGTGATTACAGACTTCAAAAAAATCATTCTCATTTTTGGTAGTAGCATAGAGTAATATACAAATCTGCATGGACGAAGAGAACGGAACTGAATGGCGAGAACTCGAATTTCCAATCGGTAAACGCCCATTGTTTGTGATCTTTACAGAATCACACCAATCACGACAGAATAAACTAACACGACCAGGACCAGGATCATGTAATTCACCCCACGCATCTGGTAGTAACCCATAATAATCTGATACTTGAATGTACCCAAACAGGTTACCATATTTAATGTCTTTGTTTCTTGTAATATGGAGATAAATCGTAAACACCTCAAACCGTGTCCGGAAATTTGGATTTATTGGTGGATTCCTAATGAAAATAAAAACCACCACAAATTAAAAACAAAACGAAAGAACTACAACGGTAAATAACTAAATTAAGTGACTGCAATATAAGCCACTCACTTTTTGGTTGGATTCAACACTTTTGATGGTACAACATAATTTACGGATATGGCCGCTGATACCACCTGCAATGAGGGTTTCTACACAAAAAAGAAGAAAAAAAAACTTGCTATAAAATGTGTAATTGTGACTAACTTTATTATTTTATACTATTGTAATAGTTCTGCTCAGATATAAACTTTTAGTTTTTTGTAAAAATCCATTCAATGCTTTATATAGCAACGCTAAGTAGGTTCGCAAGCCTAAACGAGCAATGATAGTGCATTTGTACGTAAATTGTGTATACGTATAAATAAACGAGCTCGAGCCTGGTGTGCTTAATGAGGTGAATTTAATTTGAGCTCTATTTACATTAATGCATCATAAAAATTAGTCGAGCCTAAGCTTTATAATTACACGAATTGAGCTCGAGCAGGCTCAGGCTCAGGCTCGGTCTCGGCTCGGCTAGTTTCCAGCCATAAAAGACCCTGGACTCCTGGAGCATGAAACTGAGTTAGCAAAATACATGATAATGCATACCTGAGTGATCCCCAAAAGATGAAACCCTTTTTCCATTACAACTGCTGTTGCCTCACACAACAATAATTTGGTTGTCTCCTGCCAAAACTCTTAAAGTTATCCCAAATCCAAACAAGAATAATCACATGTCTTCCTAAAAATCAAATCAGTTTTAAAATATTTTGGTTTAGGAGAACCAGAAATTAAATTCAATTATTGTTTGACGAAAAGCGTTTCGTAAGTTAATTTTATCAACAATCTGCTTTCTCCTCAGCAGACCAAACTAACCTAATTGGGGGGGGGGGGGGGGGGGAATCATCGAATTTTCTTTTTAAAAAATACATAATTTTTTTTGAAAATTAACTATGGTTTAATATGAAAAAAGCATATGTAAGCAAACATACCTTGAACCCTGAGGCCGCGTAAGTTTCATAGAAACGGTTGAATTTCTCAGATAAATCATAAAGGTATCGACAAAGGAGATGCGGCAAGAAAGATAAATAAGACTCGTCGATTAACTGATAAAGAAAGTTACGTAATTAGTACAATAATATAACATACATAAGCATATTTATAAAAATAGGAAAATTATAGAAATCAAACTTTTCACTTCATTCAAGAATTGTATATATATATATATATATATATATATATATATATATATATATATATATATATATATATATATATATATATATATATATATATATATATCATGTATGAATCATGATATGAGACATTTCCTTTTGTATCGAACTGAGTCATGCCATTATGTTTATGATCAGCTATTCAATGACCAGATATGCTTTTGATTTATTTAGAGTTCACAAGCCAGTGGATTGATACACATACACAATGATTTGTCACTCCAACGAGGGAGAAATAAATGAGTAGTTGCCAATTCATGAATGAAGTTAAGATTATCACCTAATTAAGTTGTGGAAATTGTGGTGTTTGAGGGATAACATTATTGTCATGTTTGTTAACAGATCTGGAAACTCTGTCAAGTATGTGACGAGAGAGACCTGGTGATGGTTGTGTTTTGACCGACACACGAATTAGAGACACGCCAGATAACTCCCGAAAGTATGTGTCTAACGAAATAGTTACACAGACTTGCTACATGCATGGGTTTAGAGTCGAGTCATAATGTTTAGAGTCGAGTCATAATGTTTTTATCGTTTGTAGCTAGTCGATAATTAGTTGTGTGGTGCTCAATAACTAAAGAAATAATATCAAGTATTCAATGCCAAAAAAACTATAAATAGTCACTTATATAAGGATTTTATATGTTCAAAGTAGTAGTATAAATTTATTAAGTTATTTTTCTTACCTCATTAAACATGAGTAAGTGAAATCCCAGCTGACGTTCTACACCTGCACACCATACTACTTTATCTTCATCCAATACTAGATTTTTTGAAGCCTGTTACAAACAATTAGGGCACAAATGAGAAAGTTGTAACAACATTGAAATTGGGGTCGAGATGCGGAAGTTGTAACAACATGGGAAAATAAATAAATAAATAAAAATAAAAATAACTTACCTTTAACTCATCAATTTCTTTACGAGAATGATTGGTAATTTTACGAATTTGAGCTAGTATTGTTAGTAGATATACAAAAGTATCTCCCTGTTTATCAATCAATTTAGTCAAAAACATGATAGGAATGAAGATTTAAAAAAATAACATAACACCGCACTAGTAATGGAAGATTATTAAAATACCTTTATATCAAGCATCTCACTGTAGTTGAATTTACAATCAGCCAATCTATGGTATTTCAAGAATGTATAACTGTTGAAATCACAATCAAAGCATTGAATATAAATTAGTACAAAACCTGACCTAAACATAGGGTATCTTGTTTTATAAATAAAAGGGAATTAGCCGGTGAAGATATTATTATGTTCAACTTCTGGAAATAAAAATTTGATTACAGAAAGTTCATAGAAAATGAACATTTACCACTCTACTCACATTAAAGATACTGATAGTATAAGTACAATAAGGGTAAAAATTATTATAAAAGCATGAGAATCTTACGTTAGAGCACAATCTAAAACTGCTTCATCAGTATACCCAAGCACCTTAGCAGCCTCACCTGATAAAATAAAAAATGTGAAATGTAGCCATTTTAAATCGATCGCAATAGATTGATGACTTGGGACATGTTTTATCTCTGATGGGTTAAGAAAAATACTTTATAAAAATTGAGAATAAATGAACCATATCCGGTATACCTGCTTCACAAGGATATTGATATCGAGCTTTGCTTAAGAAAGATAGCAAGTCTTCCAGGGATGTACCACAAGTTTTAAATCCAGCATAAGTTGCTAAAGGCCAGAAGCTATCAGTTGGGATCCACCCTGCATGTACAGCAGCCTGGAAAAAGAAATCAGTATACAATTCTCAATCTTTTTCGAACAGGTTATCAGGTTATACTGTTGTGTAAAAGTTACTTACTTTGAAGCAGCTTTCAACATAATCTTGTTGTTGTGTAGGAGTCACACACACTATCCAATCTGCTTTTTCTTCTACAAGTCCATGCCTAAATATGTAGACACAAGACATTAAAGAAGTTATATATTGAAAAGGTTTAGAATGTGAGTGTTTACTAGCCAATTGATAGTATATGTTTTGATAAACTCGGCAAGTAAAGTACCACAAAGCTCTGAGATCTTCAAAAGGATAGCCACAACACCCATCTCTCTCCCCAAGACTCTTCCCAGTACGACTCTTTCCACAAAGAAGAGGTTTCCGTTGTCCTTCATCTTTAGGATATATCAGCACTTCTCCATCTTTTTCTTCAGTCCGAAAGTGCTCGTCCAATTTGTCTTGAGGTAAAGACATCCCATTCCCCTGAAATAAATGCAAGTATCAATTCATAAAATGCAAAATGTAATGTTATTTAAATATAACAAACATTCAAACAGAAAAATTTACCGAAGATGTTGTCGCAGCAGACTTAACATACTCAAGCATATTCATTTGTGACATTATGATAAACTCACGTCGTAACACATCCATGGGCATTAGATTGGATGCATCCCATGACGGAGAGTTTACTATTAAGCTTCTGATATCAAGTTGTCGTCTTGGTGCCCATGTGTCTATACCATCTCTTAGCATCTTATGAATAGTCTGCAAGGAAACAAGAAAAATGTAGGTGAAAATTGTAATGCTGTATATTTTAAAAGATCTGGAAAAGAAAGAAAAAATCGATACCTCAGCCATCCAATTCCCTGATAACTTTATAGTTACAATACCAACACCATATACGCAGGGATCTCTCTCTATCATGCTAGATTTCAGCTCCACAAGTCCTTTCATGATTCTCTGTTGGAAAACATAATCCATTAATCTTTGTTTTTCAAAATCAAGGCTCTGCATATTTCTGTTAGGGTTACAGCAATTCAACTTAGACGCCAAAGGGAACAAGATGGGACAAAAGAAGAAAGCCTGCAAGTTACTGGGCCAACCAACCCAATAGGATAGAACGGTTATTTAGTTTAGGGTTGTAACTTTAGAAAACATTGCAACGTTTACATCGTCATGTCTCTTCCAAACAGGCATGATGACACCGATTCATTGTGTATAAATAGTTAGGAATTCTCTGTAATCAATGAACCCATCCGATCATTCATTATCAATATAAAGGGTTCAAAACCCATATCTTCCTTGTTTCTTTTTATTATCGATTATCAAGAAACAAGAGGATTGAAGAAGAAACAAAGATTAATAGATTAGGGAGGAATATGTTGAAAAACATAATCCATTAATCTTTGTTTTTCAAAATCAAGGCTCTGATATTTCTGTTAGGGCTACAGCAATTCAACTTAGACGCCAAAGGGAACAAGATGGGACAAAAGAAGAAAGCCTGCAAGTTACTGGGCCAACCAACCCAATAGGATAGAACAGTTATTTAGTTTAGGGTTGTAACTTTAGAAAACATTGCAACATTTACATCGTCATGTCTCTTCCAAACAGGCATGATGACACCGATTCATTGTGTATAAATAGTTAGGAATTCTCTGTAATCAATTAACCCATCCGATCATTCATTATCAATATAAAGGGTTCAAAACCCATATCTTCCTTGTTTCTTTTTATTATTGATTGTCAAGAAACAAGAGGATTGAATGAAACGTACTTAACCAGAATCTTATATCAAGATTGAAGGTTAACACAATCAAACACAAGAATTACTTGAATAAGAATAGTAATTCGAAGTGAAATGATCAAAAGGGATTTGTTATTCAGAATTGAGTTTGTTACAAAGTGGTGGAAGAAAATCAATCATCAAAACTAGTTACAAAATGCTACAAGTGAAAGTATTTAAAGATACAAAAAGGCGGGAAAATCTGTTATGTGGTTTTGGTATCAGTTCATTGACTTGTCACGTGCGATGCACGTGACTCTCTGTTTTGACATATAACAATCCATCCCTCTTCAAAGCATCCTTGTCCTCAAGGATCTAAAACAAATTCAGGAAACCTTTGCACAATGTCTTCCAACTTCTCCCATGTTGCATCCTCTGCTGTGCCATTGGACCACTGAATTAAACCAAACACCACCATGCGATTATTCTGCTTAACTATCTTTCTATCCAACAGCTTCCATGGACTAGCAGCCATCAATCCATCTTCATCACATTGAGGAAATACTCCCATTGTAGCAGAATCCAGATGACAAGGTTTAAGTTGGGATACATGAAACACATTGTGAACTTTAGCATAATCTGGAAGTTTCAATTTGTATGCTACCTTACCAATCCTCTCAATCACTTGAAAAGGACCAAAAAATTTTGCTGAGAGTTTGTGTTGCTTCCCTGGTCTCACAGTTAATTGTCTATAAGGTTGCAGCTTCAAATAGACCCATTCACCCAATTGAAACTCTCTATCAGACCTTCTTTTGTCAGCTTGTGATTTCATTCTATCTTGAGCTTTCTTCAAATTAAAGTTGAGTAACTGCACCACTTGCTCTCTAGCTTGTAATGTTCTGTCAAAAGCATCCACTGGGCTATCTTTTGCCATGTAAGGAATGTGTAAAGGAGGCTTCTGACCATAAACAACCTCATATGGAGTGGTATCAATGGAGGAGTGATAATTGGTATTGTACCAATATTCAGCTAATGATACCCATTTGACCCAATCCTTTGGCCTCTCACCAGTCATGCACCTGAGATATGTCTCCACACACTTGTTAACAATCTCAGTCTGACCATCACTTTGAGGGTGATAAGCTGTTGACATCTTCAACTGTACTTGCAACATCTTGAAAAGTGACTGCCAAAAGGAGCTCATAAAAATCTTATCTCTATCACTAACAATTGTTTTAGGGAGACCATGTAACTTGTAAACATTATCAAGGAACAACTGAGCAACTTGTGAAGCTGTATAAGGATGAGGAATAGACAAAAAATGAGCATACTTAGAAAGTCTGTCCACCACTACCAATAGTGCACTCTTGCCATAAGAAGAAGGCAAAGATTCAATAAAATCCATGGATATATCCTGCCAAATCTGCTCTGGAATGGGTAATGGTTGAAGTAAACCAGGATAAGCTGCCAAATCTGATTTGTTTCTCTGACACACATCACAACTTCTGACCCACTCTTTAACCATTTTCCTTAATCCTTTCCAATAGAAATAAGTAGTCAATCTCTTGGTTGTGGCTTGAACACCAGAATGGCCTCCCACAGCTGACTCATGGAAATGCTTGACTAACTTCTTTCTTAATTCAATATCTTGACCCACCACCCACTTATCTTTCCTTCTCAACTGACCATTATGCCAAACATACTTGCTATTTGACAGACTACCATCTTGCAAATCTGCTATTACTTCCTTCAACCTAGAATCATTTGACCATGTAGCCACAACAGCATCAAACAACTCATTGGAAGTACCCACAGTCAACAAAGAGAATAACATACCTTGTCTTTCAATTCTAGACAAAGCATCAGCTGCTGCATTATCTTTTCCTTTTTTGTACTCTATTTCATAATCAAATCCAAGTAATTTTGGCAACCACTTGGATTGAAAAGGAGTAGTAAACCTTTGATCCAAAACATACTTCAAGCTGAAATGGTCTGTCTTAATTTTGAAGTGTCTGTCCAACAAATAACCCCTCCATTTCTGCAAAGCAAGTACCACAGCCAACAGTTCTTTTTCATAAGTGGATAAGGCCTGATGTTTGGGAGCCAAGGTCTTACTCAAATAAGCTATTGGATGCCCATTTTGTTGCAAAACTGCTCCTATACCAAACCCTGAAGCATCAGTTTCTATTATGAATTCCTCATTGAAATTTGGCAAAGCCAAAACTGGTGATTCAATCATAGCTTGTTTCAACTTCTCAAAAGCTAACTGAGCTTGTGGACACCATTGAAATGCATTCTTCTTAAGTAAGATAGTCAAGGGTTGACTAATACTTGCATATCCTTTAATAAATCTTCTATAATAACCAGTTAGACCCAAAAAACCTCTTAACTGTTTCAAATTGGCAGGAACTGGCCATTATTTCATTGCTTGTATCTTACTAGGGTCTGTAGCCACTCCTTGTGCAGAAATTACATGCCCCAAATATTCAACTTGTTTTGTCCCAAACACACATTTAGACCTTTTTGCAAACAGTATATTCTGCCTCATGACTTGTAAGACCATTCTAAGGTGTGTAAGATGCTTAGTCATAGAAGGACTATAAACTAGTATGTCATCAAAAAATACTAGAGTAAATTTCCTCAAAAAAGGTTGGAACACAGAGTTCATTAGAGCTTGAAAAGTAGAAGGAGCATTGGTTAGACCAAAAGGCATAACTACAAACTCATAATGACCCTCATGTGATTTGAAAGCAGTTTTATAAACATCCTCATCACACATCCTTATTTGATGGTATCCTGATCTAAGATCCAGTTTAGAGAATACCTGTGCTCCTTGCAATTCATCAATAAGCTCCTCAATAACTGGAATAGGGAACTTATCTTTAACAGTTTGTTTGTTGAGTTGCCTGTAATCAATACACATTCTCCAAGATCCATCCTTCTTTTTAACCATCACTATTGGAGAAGAAAAAGGACTATTGCTTGGCCTAATAACTCCTGATTCCAACAGCTCTTTAATCATTGCTTCAATGGTATCCTTTTGTGCAGGAGGATACCTATAGGGTCTGACATTAACACTCACATCTTTTGAATTGAGTGGAATTTTGTGGTCAAATTTCCTATGTGGTGGTAGCTCTTTTGGCATTTCAAACACATCTGCAAACTCTTCTAGTAATGGTTCTAACTGTGCCATTGAATCATCATCTACCACATCTGGACATTGCATCAAATTCAAACTAGCAGACCCCATGTAACATACAGCTGGCAACTGATAATCACCAATTTGAGACACTATTTTAGACATTTTCTTGCCAGACATCCAAGCCAATTCTGACTGATGAGTACCCCTTAACACCACTTTCTTACCTTCATGCTCAAATTGCATTCTGAGTTCTTGAAAGTTCCACAAGATAGTGCCTAATGTAGACAACCATTGAACCCCAAGAACCAATTCACAACCTCCCAAGGGTAATAACATCACATCAGTTTCAAACAATACACCCTGAATCTTCCATTGAAAACCTTTCACCATATATTGACTCACTAATTTTGTACCCCCAGCCACTGAAACTTGAAGAGGACAAGTGCTTCTAAATCTACACCCCAACTTTTTAGCTGTGTAAATGTCTAAAAAATTGTGTGTGCTTCCTGAATCCATTAAGATATGCAATAACTGTCTTAAAACATGACCCTTAACCCTCATGGTATTATGAGTAGGCACTCCTGACAAAGCATTTAATGAAATATGAGGAATATTTTGCTGGTCTTCTTCCTCCAACAAATACTCATTCACTTCACTATCCATACCTTCATTTTCCAAACACTCCCCAAACTCATTGTCATCTCCACCTCTTATTTCTAAAGTAAACATTTGACCCTCACACTTATGTCCTGGCAAATACTTCTTATCACAATAAAAACAGAGATTTTTAGCTCTCTTTTCAGCCAACTCCTTTTGACTTAATTGTTTTCTAGGCATAGCCACAGTATTAACAGGTTGTTTGGCTACATTTTGATTCACAATTTGATTTGCAGGTATTATTAACATTCCTAGCAGCAGGGTAATTGACATTCCTGTTAATATTCCAATTATTACCAAAATTTCTATGATTTGGCAACAATGGAGTATTCTTTTTCATCACTGCTAATCTAGCCTCTTCCATTTTTGACCAAGCAAACACATCAGACAAACTTGTGGCATCAAGCATTCTCATCAACATTCCTATCTCCTCTTTCAAACCACCAATGTACATACTAATTGCTTGTTTCTCAGTTAATTCAACTTTATTCAACAAACTTTCAAAAGAATCTTGATATACCTGCACTGAAGTAGTATGCCTGAGATTCTTCAATTCCATCAATGGATCTTCAAACACAGAGTCAAACCTCTTCTTGACTTGTCTCTCATACACATCCCAAGTAGCCACTTCCCCATGTCTTTTCATGAACTGCTTATGCCAATTGAGGGCTTTGTCCATTAAATGCATTGATACCAATCTAATCTTCTGTTCATCATCAATTACATGATCCATGACAAAGAATTGATTCACTCTATACAACCATCCATTAACATCTTCACCATCAAATCTTGGGAATTCCACTTTTGTTAACCTCCCATATTGATGTCCATTTGAACCAGCATTAGAACCCCCATGATTATGACCCCCATTACTGGGTCCTTCACCAGATCTGATTCTCTGGATTTCAAGATTCATCTCTTGCATCATTCTCTGCATTTCACCCATTGTTTGTTGAAGTGATTCCATGGTAGGATCTTGATTTCTAGTTGTATTTCGTGTTTCCACCATTGAACCAGAATTATTATCACTCATCAACAATGATTAATCACTGAAATAATGACTAATCACTGACCCACTGGGATAATGAAACTGGTACTGTTCTGGGTTACTCAATCCCACTGCTGCTTGCCAGCTTGTTCAAGATAAGAAAATTTAACGAGAATTTCGGCTTATCTTGTGGCCGTACAATGGATTGACACTAACCAAATGTAATCAGAACAGTGAAATCAGTGGTGGCTGATTTCTTGACCGGAATCTTGTTTTCTTGCCGGAATTACGCCGGAGAAGATAACGGAATATCAAGAAATGTCAATGTAACACTTCTTGAAGAATAATGGTGCCAAGAAAGGGCTCTTGATACCAATTGAAACGTACTTAACCAGAATCTTATAGCAAGATTGAAGGTTAACACAATCAAACACAAGAATTACTTGAATAAGAATAGTAATTCGAAGTGAAATGATCAAAAGGGATTTGTTATTCAGAATTGAGTTTGTTACAAAGTGGTGGAAGAAAATCAATCATCAAAACTAGTTACAAAATGCTACAAGTGAAAGTATTTAAAGATACAAAAAGGCGGGAAAATCTGTTATGTGGTTTTGGTATCAGTTCATTGACTTGTCACGTGCGATGCACGTGACTCTCTGTTTTGACATATAACATTGAAGAAGAAACAAAGATTAATAGATTAGAGAGGAATATGTTGAAAAACATAATCCATTAATCTTTGTTTTTCAAAATCAAGGCTATGTATACTTCTGTTAGGGCTACAGCAATTCAACTTAGACGCCAAAGGGAACAAGATGGGACAAAAGAAGAAAGCCTGCAAGTTACTGGGCCAACCAACCCAATATGATAGAACGGTTATTTAGTTTAGGGTTGTAACTTTAGAAAACATTGCAACGTTTACATCGTCATGTCTCTTCCAAACAGGCATGATGACACCGATTCATTGTGTATAAATAGTTAGGAATTCTCTGTAATCAATTAACCCATCCGATCATTCATTATCAATATAAAGGGTTCAATACCCAATCTTTCTTGTTTCTCTATTTTTATTTCGATTCTATATGATGAATACATGTTGTTGTTATGATCATTCGATCCTGGAATCCTCCCAAACAACCTGTGGAACATTCTCTATAATAATAGAGTAGCACACAGAAACATAAGATTGCAGATGAAAAAAAAAAAAAAAAAAAAAAAAAAAAAAAAAAAAAAAAAAAAAAAAAAAAAAAACTATGGTATATCCAAAAACCGGAAACGGTTGACAAAAGAATATTACCACTCCAACATCTATTGGTCGTTTAATATCTCGATAGCTTTTGCTTCTTTTTATTTTAGGCCCTCTTTTTATTTTAGGCCATATGCTCAAGAAATTTTCGCTGTAAATGTCTCATCATGCATTATTAAGAAGAAAAAACAAAATGTAGCAAAGAAAGAAAGTAAAAAAAACATAGAAACAAGATATGTATATACCATTGGAAAACACCATCTTCTTCTTTGTGCCAAAGCATGATACACTTTTCTTTAAAATCAGGGAAAGTAGCCTTCAGTGCTTTATTAAATAGCTTCACGACTTCTTTTTCAAGGCACCATTTATTTTTTTCTTCCTATATTACAAAACCAGTGTAAATTTATGTTAGAAAAAGATAATGTGTACAATAACAATAACAATAACAATAACAATAACAATAACAATAACAATAATAATAATAATAATAATAGTAGTAGGTAGTAGTAGTAGTAGTAGTAGTAGTAGTAGACTTACATTTGGTGTAGAGGCTGCAATTGTTCTTGCCATTGTTGATGTAATTAACATGTTCAAGATGTTATTAAGAGTCTGCACCTCATCTTCCTGTATTACAAAACAAAACCATTGACATCATCTTAAGAGTGTAAATTTAATAAAAAGAGATGAATAATGTAAATAATAGACTTACAGGACGAATTGTCATTGTTGATGTAGAATGTGCAAGAAAATCAACAGAGTTAAATCACAACCATCTAATAAAAATCATCATAAAAAAACAGCTAATCAAATTAGATATCGTGTATTATAATTAATTTCATCAACAAACAATAGATTAATTCGTTAGTCAATTTATTAATTGAATACAAAAGAAAATAACAATCGAGGAGATTAAAACGAAAGAAGGAGCTAGGTTTATTATTACCCATAAACAACCGACTTATCAAAATTAGGAGTAAATTGCATGAATGGTCCTTGTGGTTATTCTCTTAATTTAACTAACTAAGTTTGACTGTTAATTACAATTTGGCCTTTACAGTTCAATACCACCCATACCTACATCCACTTCCTTCATGACCAACACGGCAACACCTTACTTCTTCTCCATCTCTTTCCCTCAAATAGTGGAACAAGTGCATCATGTTGCTTACAAGAAAGAAAGTAAAAGACAGATATGTAAATTCACCTTATTTTTCGCACCAAAGCATGACACACTTTTCTGTAAATTTAGGGAAAGTATCATTTAGTGTGTCATTAAATAGCTTCAAGCCTTATGTTTGAAGGCACCATTTGTTATACGAGGCATTCATACCCGTGTGATGCACACAGGTTGTAGCTAAATGTTCGTTGCTTAATTGTGGTGTAAACGTGTCACATAATGTTTATCATGCAGTAATAGAACTTTTGGCTTCTCAGCTTCTATTTGCATTTTGCAATGATGGCTCTTCGGTTTCCAACGAAAAATAACTATAGCTATGCCTATTTAGTTGATACTTCTCTCATCATATTTTTCAATGGCAACTTTCGAGATCTTGAATGAACTAATGGATGCTGCTGGTTCGTCGTTATTGCATGAGTGTATGGCTGTTTGGTTTGAGCAAGAGGTTGTTGAAGAAGAAACTTTTGGAAAATAAGTTTGTGCTTGTTGTGATCATTTAAGGAGGCTAGAAACCAAGCGTGTGAGTTGATTGCTGAGAATGAGGCATTGGGAGAGCGTGGTGTAGCCGTTGATTGTTTGGAGGCATTGTGAGAAACTCAGGCTAGGCAAAGGGAGATGGTTTCCCGTGTGAATGAAATGTTGGCTGATCACCGATGATGGTATTCGTAAGTAGTGAGGTTATGTGGCAAAAATGGCTAAAAACAATTAGTGCCTTTTGGATGTTGATGTAGATATGTTAATGGATTCTTTTGCTTTGTTGTTTAGGTTGTTGGTAGGGGATGTAGATGGTGCTTTTGTTTGGCTGATTATGATCTTTTTCAAGGTAGGTATGTGCCTTATAACTGTATGGGGGTATATATGCTTCACAGCATTATATCTACACACTCATTCTAAATCTATTTCTATTTTTTTTTTTTTTTTTTTTTTTATTGATTTTGCTCTTTTGTTGCTTTGTTATTTTGGCGAGCAGGAGGATGTTTATACCAGAACTAAAGAGGGTACTAATATTGTTTATCCCAAGGTAAGAATAGATGTTACAGTAGTATTAGCTTTAATTTTTTCTAATTTTTAGTTTGATAGTTCGAAGTATCTTATTTCCAGGCCTTCTCTAGCTTCTTCCCCTCACCTCCAGCCTTCAACTCCGCCACCGGCGGTGGCCATCTTCTCCAATGTCACCTATCTACCTCCGCCAGGCCATCATCTCCACAACCACATCCAACCATAATTCTTTTCTTTCTTCAAATTTCTTTTGGATCTGGGAATCCTTAACAATCATGAATTTTATTTTTGTTGTTAGTGGTGGTAGGTTTTTATTAGAAAAGTTAACAAACAAGCCATTGCAAATAGAATTAGTGCCATCTCTTATTGCCAAGACAATCAACATATCATATGATGAGCTTATTCTTTTCATTAAATGAGTCTTTGATTTCGTATGGTTTTTTTTTTTTTTTTTTTTTTTTTTCCTTTTGATATTTGCACTTATCTTTCCACTACACTTCAGTGTAGCTTCCCATTTTGAATCTTTTTAAATCAAATCAGTATTTTGGTAGGACTACAGGTGGTCTGTTTATTGCCACAAGCTACAACTATTATACCCCCTTTAGATAAATTTGGTACGTACCATTGGGCCTTTGGCTCAGTTGGTATTGCAATGAAGGATAAGAACCTTAAGCCAGAAGGTGCGGGGTTCGAGTCTGGAGCAGGACGGGGTTTTCATCCGGGCGTTACTCCAGCAAGGAAACTTGTGTGGAGGCGAGACGGTTTCCTCGCGAACCTATTATGCCCCACTTGGCTCCAGCGTGGGCCCGGTTAAGACAACATGGTCTGGGCAAGTGGTGGTTAGGGCCCTCCGATTAGGAGGGTGGTCGAGTCTAAGTTGAAATTCGCCTTTCAAAAAAAAAAGATAAATTTGGTACGTTCCATATCTATATCTATACTACTTATAATACATTTAGCACCTTCTCTCCTATTTAATTTTTAAAATTTCCATATTTAGATTTTTAAGTCATTTACAAGTTATCAAACAGAAAGAACAAGTATCTAAAACACAATATTTTAAGGACCCTACTATCTCTTACATCTCTTACAATTAATACACCCCATCACATATTAATACAACTTATAAAACACAATGCACAAGAATTTAAAGCACAAGTATAGTACATGTTCAACAATTCTGTCGACCTTTTCAGCACACAATAATACAAGAATTAATACACCCCATCACACAATAATACAAGTTATAAAACACAATGCAAATTGCTTTCCATTGATGCCTGGAATTTGATGTTAAAAGGCATAAAGTTTAAGTGGTTAACTCTTTGATGGAATGATCGAAAATTAAAAGGCATAAAGTTCCCACTACTTTTTTTTTATTGAAGTTCCTACTACTTGAGTTCAAGATGAACGAGGAAGAACAATGGAGTACTCATCAAAGAAAACAGCATATGTTTGAACACACAGATAAAAATCCTTTTTGACAGAACAAAGAAAATGAACCAACACAAGACTCGCCTCGAAACAAAATGAAAGATAACCTAGATCTCAGTTTATCTCTTTTGGTAATCAAAGATTCGTCCAAAGACAAAACCAAAAGAGATTAATCTTCATAGATCTATTTAGAAGCACACAAGGACTACCCACTCTCGGCACGTACAATGAGACGATTGTTTTGATAGATCTTGTGTGCTTCTGTGTGCTTCTAAATAGATCTTTCATTCGGTTCTTAGTAGCAGAAAACCAAAAAGGGGTGTTTGTTTGATGTTTGGGTTGTGATAGAAAGGCACAGGGAGATGATTGTTGTTGCGTTTCTGGTTGTGTATGGCGAAAGATGTATTTGGTGGCTGCTAATGAAAGAGGCGAGTGTGTGTGATAGCAGTGAAGTTAGGGTAACACATTAGATCGGGTTATTAAACGAAATCATGGGCTGGCATTTTAAAACAGAAAATCTGGGCCTAACAGTTATATCCAAATATTAATGAGTTAAATAAAATTTTGGTTGTGGAAAAAGATGGCTTAGAGTGAATTTGGGTTATTCGAATTTTGAGCCTGGTAATTAGTTAATTCGAAAATTGTCAATTAATTGTGTTACATTTGAGCTTTAAAATGACAAAGTGACTAATCTTTTTTTTGGGTTATCTTTTATTGACGAGATCGGGATTAATCATTATCAAGATTCATTTAACCAACAACATTAAATCCATATCAATCCTAATCCGTTCATCACCTCACGTCAATAAATAACAACTACAAAAAACTCATCTCATCCTCAACACATACAAAACTCGACTCGAAATTTAGTCACAGGGTACCCGCCGCCGCATTGCGCGGGTACCCTGCTAGTTTAATGATATTGATTTAGAACACGTGCATCACCCATTGTTATTTATTTTTTATTTAATGGGGGAAGCTTTTAAGAGTTTACAACAGATTGAGTTTATAAAATAAGTTTTGTTTGTTAGAAAAGATTGTTGAGAAATTTTAGAATTCACAAGATCTTAAAGAGAAGCTCAGAAAGGAGCTTTTGAGAGAAGTTTGAGTTTTTGACTTTTGGTAATGCTAATTACATAAATCAGCAAAGTACTTGCCCATTGTGATTGCAGGAATCGTGTTCAGCGGGGTACCTCATTACTTTTTACGATGGTGAAACTTATAAAATAAGTTTTATTTGGCGGAAACGACATACGTATGTACCAGTTTCATTTCAAAACCTCAAGCAAATTAGTATCAGTAGATTTCACTTTGGACCATGTGTTAGATGAAGCCGCTGATGACGATGGAACTGTCAAATTTCCTGAAGACTTCCCATGTTTGTGTTCTTATGTTCATGTTTACTGCTTTAAAAGAAAAACAGTAATTTGCTAGATGTTACTGCACAGTGGTTCTTCTATAGTGCCAGGGACACCATCATCATTGGAACTTGAAACTATTGAAGATGCTGGTGAAACAATGGTCCCTGATGAAACAAGGAGCATAGTCGCAAAGAAGTTGGTTTTCTAAAACATAGGACCAAAAGGAAAAAAAAAAAAAGTTGAATAACGGAGCAGGTGTCGGTTTTGTGATCTTTCGGCATTTTTGGTGTTGATGGTTGGGTGTTTTCTTTCGGGGTATAGAAGTGTTGTATGATGTTCGGGCATGAAGGTGTTGCTGGTAATGATGATCTTGCTTTTCATTTTAAGTGTTGAGAATATGTTTTAAATTGTGAAGTACTTAAAATTGCGTGGTGTTGTGTTTTTGCTACCTAGACCTTTTATATAGAAGATGAAATATTGCATGTTTTTCGGGCATACGTTCTATTTAGCGGTTAATAGTATTTTGGGGATTTTTAGTTATATTCAAGCGGATTTTTAGTTATATTCAAGCGTAATGTGTTTTTAATGGCTGATGTCGATGATTCCTTGCTAGTGCGCTATATGATTTCATTCGACACCTTTCATATGGACTTTGCCGGTACACTTTGCACTTTGTTTTATAAGTTTATATAATAGCTTTGGTAAATGGGTGTTATGTGTTTGGGTGATCAAAACTGCACGTTTTGTTAGCAGAGTTCCGCACAATGGTCATCTTGGTGGCCATTTGCAGTACATTTATTAGCTAAGGGCGATGAAAATTCCACTATACGTAACCCATGTTTTGTGACTCACACCTCATAGAGAATAACCAACGGGTGAAAATGGGTATTTTCAAGTACACATATTTCACGTACACATATTTCACATAGGAAAGTCTTTTAGTGAATATGTAAGTACTGTACCAAAAGATGTCACATTTCTGGTGGCATTATTGGTGGTTGCTTGGGTTAAGAAATATGTCATATTTACTCTGCATAGATTAATGTGCTTTGCGGCAACGCGCGGGTGAAAATTTTTGTTAGTGCTAGCACTTGAAACATAATTATAAAAGACAACTATTAATGTAAGGATTAGTATAACCAAACATTTTGAAACTAATGAATTTTATATCCACCATGTGTTGTCTTTATTTTGTACATATATTTCGTATTTAGTCAATCGGTATGCATATGACCAGGGACGGACTCACTATTTTGAAATGGGTGTTGCACAAATATTTTCGAAATTCTTCCATAACTTGTTTCTATTTTAAGTACTAAAATTTGCACCATATAGTACTTTGGGGTTAAACTCAAGTTCCACTATAAAGAAATAAAGTAGCAAAAAATATTATTGGGGGTTGCACGTATTGAAAAACGACACTGTTTGAGAACAAATTACGTTTTGTGAATTAAAATTAGGTGTGGCCCGTGCCACACCCGGCTCCCAAGTGGGTCCGTCCCTGCATATGACTATAAGATTACATGTCAAATGAGCTTTATTACATTCTGGAGTTGTCTTTACTGGTGTTTGATAGAAGTCAATATTGAAAAACAAAAGGTAACATTTTAAAGTGTAACTTAATTCTGTTAATGCAAGAAAAGAGTGTTGTTTTAACACACCCCGCGATAGCATTCACACATGTTTGTGGTGTTTGTCATAAAAAGAAAAACCAATCATTCTAAAATGTATGAGGCCTCAAGTTTAATTCCTGCTATATGCAAACAACCATGTGTGGCCATGCTAACCTCTTAAAAAGGGAGGGCTTTACATGGTTTGATTTTGTGTGGCAGTGGGTTCAAACCTCGTAGATTAGTCGCTCAAAAAGTCAAAAACCATGGATACACGAAAAAACCCAATCATAAACTAATTTGATCAATAGCTTTATTGACACACATTTTTATTAAAAAAGTAATTTGATCAATCAAGCTTTATTTTTATGTGTATGAAATGTTTCATATTGTAGCAAACGTACAACATAGAGATTGTTCTTCAACGCCAAAAAGCTACATGTACCCAATCACCATCGGGACGGTGAGATACAAAAAACCCATCTGGGCGTACTGACCAATAACAATGGCCAGTACCCGGTTTTTGTTCATAGCATATACTTGCAATAGGGTTGTCAAACAAATGTAGACTGATTTTTCGAACCACACCAAAAGTCGTCAAAGTAAAGAGCTCTTCTAAAAAAGCCGTCGCAAAAACTCCAATCAAAAGTTCCATTGAATGGAATGGTATGAATTTCACGGTCTTCGTCTCCTGGTTTGACATGAACAATGACATCATTATGAGGCATATCACTCCTTACAATAATATGCCATTTTCCAAATACACAAAATGCATGCGTTAAAGAAGCAAATGTGCATATTAGAATGAAAATGATGAACAACTTATCCATCACACTAGACCAAAATTTTATATTGTACGTGCACTTGGTTGTCTCTATTTACAAACTCATGTTGAAATGTTTGACGAATCATACTTACGAAATATTGTTATGTTATGTTATATTACGAAATATTATTACGTTACATTTTATACTTAAATGTCTCTATTTATTATCTACACTACTTATAAAGTAATAAATTTTAAGACTTCCTAAAATAAAATTTAAGCAAATCCAATTATCTAAACTATTAGTACAACCATCTAATACAATAAATATTCAACCAATTGATTTTTCAACCCTCTATTTAATGTTAAAAGAAAAACAACCTCTATATAAAAGGTACATCTTAATATACTTATTGCCTCGTGCATTTATTGCCTCTATAGTGTCTTTGTGAGGGGAGTAACAGTTGAAGCTATAGTACCCAAAATATAAAATTTCTCTCCTCTTCAACAGATTCTAGATCCGTCAATAACCCACTTATCATAAACGCAAACACAAAACGCACAAACCCTTACTCCTCTCCTACTCCATCTGCTCCATCTAAAAACGGCTAAAAACAGACACACACAGACCCACTACTGCTTATAGATCCATTGTTCAAAATAACAAAAAAATCCATCTTGAGTTGATTTGACTTGAGTTGAATAAACAAAACATTTTGAAACTTAATACGTAGTAATTAGCTTTATATCACAATGTGTTGTCTTTATTTGGTAAATATATTTCGTATATAGTCGAGTGGTATGCATTTGACTATTAGATTACATATCAAATGAAAAACAAAAGGTAACATTTTAAAGAGTAACTTAATTATGTTAATGCAATGAAAGAGCGTAATTTGATTATGTTAACACACCCGATGAGAGCAAGCACACATGTTTGTTGTTTTTGTCTTAAAAAGAAAAAACCAGTTACTCTAAAATGTGTGAGGCCTTAAGTTTAATTCCTGCTAGATGCAAACAACCTTGATGTAGCCATGTCAACCTCCTAAAAAGGGAAGACTTTACATGATTTGAGTTTGTGTGGAAGTGGGTTCAAACCCAGTGAATTATTCGGTTAAAAGGTCGAAAACCATGCTTACTAGAATGAAAACCAATCTTAAAGTAATTAGATCAATCAAACACACATTTTATATATAAAAAAAGAAAGTGATTAGATCAATCAAGCTTTATTTTTATGTGTATGAAATGTTTCATATTGCAGCAAACATACAGCATAGACATTGTTCTTCAACACCAAAAAGCTACATGTACCCAATCACCATCTGGACGGTGAGACAAAAAAAACCCATCTGGACGTACTGACCAATAACAATGTTGAGTACCTAGTGTATCTTCATAGCATACATATCGAATAGGGTCGTCAAACAAATGTAGACTCTGAGTTTTTGAACCACACCAAAAGTCGGCAAAGTAAAGACTTCTTCCATCAAACCTTTCGCAAAAACTCCAATCAAAAGTTCCATTGAATGGAATGGTATGAATTCCACGGTCTTCGTCTCCTGATTTAACATGAACAGTGACATCATTATCAGACATATCACTCCTTACAATAATATGCCATTTTCCAATTACACAAAATGCATGCGTTAAAGAAGCAAATGTGCATATTAGAATGAAAATGATGAACAACTTATCCATCACACTAGACCAAAATTTTATATTGTACGTGCACTTGGTTGTCTCTATTTATAAGCTCATGTTGAAATGTTTAATGAATGATACTTATGGAATATTATTATGTTATGTTATGTTACGTTATAGTGTATACTTAATGTCTTCATTTATTATCTACATTACTTATAAAGTAACAAATTTAAAGACTTCCTAAAATAAAATTTAACCAGATTCAATTAGCTAAGCTATTAGTACAACCATCTAATACAATAAATATTCAACCATTGGACTTTTCAATTCTTCATAAATGTGAAAAGAAAAACACCCATTACATATAAGGTACATGTTAATATACTTATTATACAAGCTAATCAAAAAAAAAAAAAAAAAAAAAAAAAAAAAAAAAAAAAAAAAAAACTTCATACAATTAATAAAACTTTTCTTTCATCTTCTTGTATACATGCTTTTTAAAACCGGACCATACAACGAACCACTTTCCAAAACAGTTCCCAATTTTTGGTGGTTTTGTACAAATAACGATTCATCTCCAATACATGGGCACTCACGGATTTTCCTGCTTCCTGTTTACAACCGTGCAGATTTTCTATCAAGTCATATAATTCTGCAGTTTGTGGTTTCTCAAACATTCATCTGAGTTCATTGATCTTGTCCATGGGTCCATAGTTCTCAAATTGTTTTTGCAATTGAGTGTCCATCCTAGCCAACATGAGACAAGCCACATCATTGTGCTTTTCATATGCAATGTTGTATGCTTCTTTTTCTGCATTAGATGCATTTGCAGCAGGAGCAGTAGGAAGTGGTTCACCAAGATAATCAAATCTTTTGGCCATCCTTAAAACAATTCTTAAGGATCGATATCAATCATTGAAATTTTCACCAGTCAACTTGTCTCGATCAATCATTTGCTTGAACGCAGAACTCATGTTGCTCATATTAGTATTTTCAGTTGTAGTCATTTCTACAGAAAAAATTTCAAAAGTTAGTACTTTCGATAATTAAATTTTCAAGAAAAGTAAATACCCTTAGTTCATAAACATATAACCATTTAATTTACATTGAAAAACTAGGATCCAAATTGACATAGGTTCATCACATCAGTTGATCTTCTAGTGATGACGGTATTCAATAAGGTACGAGCCGAACCTTAATTTCCAATATTCAATTGCAATTATTAGAATCGATGGGATTTACATATTTGTCAACCGCAGTTGCAATGTAAGCATTACTTTCGATAATTAAATTTTCAAGAAAAGTAAATACCCTTAGTTCATAAACATATAACCATTTAATTTACATTGAAAAACTAGGATCCAAATTGACATAGGTTCATTACATCAGTTGATCTTCTAGTGATGACGGTATTCAATAAGGTACGAGTCGAACCTTAATTTCCAATATTCAATTGCAATTCTTAGAATCGATGGGATTTACATATTTGCCAACCCCAGTTGCAATGTAAGCATGTTTTATCCCCATCTTATGCCTTGAGTGATCAGATCCCACTATCAACTCAATTAAGTTAACCAACTTAAGAAATAACAAACTTACATAATTCCATCACAATAGTTGATCTGCTAGTGATGAAATCATGTAATTTGCCCTTCCATTGTAATCTAGCCAGGTTACACTCTGACGTAAATCACAACTTTAGGTGTTTCCGTTTCATTGGATGGCATATAACTTAGATTTTAAGGGTAGTAATTTGATGTGTGTAATAAAAAATATGTACAAAGATGTCATGCATTCATCTTGTAACATACGTTTCATGTAAAAAACTTTTACTCATTAGTTTCTTTACGAGCTTAAATCTTCAAAGTTTTAATTGAGGCGTTGAAAAACTTACAACTTTGCCTTAAGTGCTTCGTATTTATAATGGTTGTTGGGTGAAACTAAATTTGACGCACAGGCTAGCGTAGAGACAGAATGGAGTCTCTCTAAGGCCACAATTTAATGTGAAGCCACCTTATACCCACTTTATAGCTTGTCAAAATTAGCTTTAATGTGAAGCCACCTTATACCCACTTTATAGTAGTCGACATTTAAAAAAATTTTAAGGTTTACAAAATTTTAAAAACATTAGAACAACATAACATGTAATAATCATAAACGATTCAATTTTATGTGTTTCGGTAATTAATTACAACGTATTAACGGCTCTTGATGCCACTGTTGGAATATGTAAATCATAGCAATGATATAAAACATAAAACATCATCAAGCAACGCAGCGGAATAGAATCAAATACGTGTAATAATAATTAACCAAATATAAAAGAATATGCGTACCTCTTTTGTGATTTCTAGCAAGAACAAGAAATCAAGGATCAAGAACAATATAAACCCTAAGTTGGGTTTATGATGGATCGACTTAAGTATAGTCGAATGAGGCAATCCTTGTTAACAAAAGTATGTTAACTCTTCGTTCTCACACACACGTAATAGTAACGATTTAATGTGAAAAGCTAGGTTCAAGATCACAAATCAAACACTTTATTTTGTGTTGTTGGAAAATCGAAACCCTAAGGTGTTTAGGGATATGGATCGGCCAAAACATAAAGAGGGGAGAAGAAAGAAGAGTGATTTGATTAGCTATCAATGGATGAATGAATGAATGAACCAAGGCCCTCTATATATATAGTTTTAGAAAACTTAGAGTCCAAGTTAGGGTAGAAATACCCCCCTTGGTGTGGATCGGCCGAAAATAGCCCAAAGGGGTGTTCTGGATCCTTCCTTGTCCCTTGTTTCATTCTAATCCCTCTTCTTTCGTCTAACGGTCGTTAGTGTCTGTTAAGTGTTTATTTTGTGACTTTAATAACTAAATATAATTTAATTATTAAAACATTAAATCTCTTACGTAAAGTGTGCAATCCCGAAGTCCCAAGTTCGAATCCGGTCATGCTACACTAATTTATAATCCGTTAATCTAACAAACATGACATCGTGATGCCCCGCCAAGATGCAGGTTGCTTTCACTCATAATGATCCAACAATTAATTATAGCTACAAAAGCGTCAGCAAAGCAAGCTTAAGCAAATGCAAGCAAGCATCAGCTAACCATCAACAAAGCAAGCATCAGCAAAGCGCAACATAAGCATTCACAGAACACATTGCCAAAAGTGTAAATATGATCGTATATAAGCCTCAAAAATCCATATGGCTCAGATTAGCGAATGCGGAACAAGATAAAAGGGTATCCTACTCGCCATGGCTGCAAACACGATGCCGTGATGCCCTGCCAAGATACGGGTCACTATTAGCAAATTGAAATGTAAATAATTGTAGGTTTTTTTTTTTTTTTTTTTTTTTTTTTTTTTTTTTTTTTTTTTAACATGTAAATAACTGTAGGTTACCATTAATAATGTGTATCATTTATGCCTTGTAGCATCATTAATAAAATTATTCTCAACAATAGCCAAGACATCATAAATCGAGAAAGTACAAACTCGAAAACTTTGCTAATCTAATGATGCGTATGTTAAACTCGAAAAGTCGAATGCATGGTTTTTCTTTAAAAAATCGAAAACTTTTCAATTTTTTAAAGAAATTTCGCAAACTTTGTGAAAGTTCTTTAAAAAATTGAAAATTTTTCATTTTTTTTAAAGTTCACAAATATTCGCAAAGTTTGAGGATTTAATGGGTATTTTGGGTTTTTGGAAAAAAAAATAGTTATTTTGTGAAGTATGTTTGTGAAAATGGGTATTTTTGTCATTTTCCCTTATTATATTCTAGTTATGATTTCTTTTATTAATGATTCATGTTTTACTCAAATTTGGGGACCAACAAGTGTATTAGAGCGGTTGGATTAATTCATGATCTAAAGACATTCTAAGTGACTGTTGGTAACATAAAGCTAAGTCAAAAATCATGTATAAAATCAATGTTATAAATGGCATGAGGCGTGGCGTGGCGGCACAGTCACGCCTCAAGCCTGACGAGCCTTGGCGTTTCTTAAGACGTGCTTAAAGCGTCAAAAAAAATATTTATAGAGTTATGTATTTATGATTTTATATCATTTTTTTAAAAGCAATTTAAAATAATAAAGCCCAAATCCAAAATAGCTAGGTCAGATATGAGGCCCGAGTAGGAATTAAGTTTTGAAAATACAAGGCCCAAAAAGGAAATAATCCAAACACTATAAATTCAAGCTCAAATCCGTAAATCTCTTAAATACTTCTAATTTTCGTTCCTTTTCTTGCCTTATCCCACGCTACGCCGAGAGCCGCCACCAAGGACCATTTCGTGGCGGTGAGGCTACGCCTTTTAGAACACCGTGTAAAATCTTTAAGCTTGCTACTCTTGATGTAACCCCCAAAATAAAAATACTCTTCTTTTGACCAAAAGACAAATTAACACTACCCCAGTACCCCACCACACACACACACTTATCTATCTAAACTCCCAAACAAAATTCTCAAACAAACCAAACCCAGATACATCACTCGTTCTTCAATCTAATCGCTAGCTGTGGAACCTGATTCAGTGATATAATCGGAGTCTCTGTGGAATCAGGAGAGGACATTGTGTTTTTGGGATCAAGAGGTTGAGTCTTTCGGGTTATGGCTGAACCCAAGAAGTATAAAACATGGTATACTCTTGTTTCACTTAAATGAAAAATGAATCACGAGGTCTGACCTGATATGATATGGTATACCTGATATTGTGACCATGTCATGGTGTCCCTAGATATGGTGCCCCCGATGATAACCATAACCTTAAACCCCTGAACCCCTCACATTGAAACCTCAGCAGAAACCAGTTACTACCTGATATTGTGTCCATTTCAGGTGGTTGAGCAAAGTCACAATAATGTACAAATCAGAGGTGGTGTTTGATGTTCATTATAAAAGGACGGGCGGCAATGTGGGTTGATATCATAAAAGGCTAAGACGAAGTTAAATAACAAAATAAAGCATTTTCACAATTTAGTTGAAACATGATCTACCAACAATAAAAATAAAGCATGCATACGGAACCAAATAACAATCAAACAAATAAAAATCACACAAAACATTGGTTGCCTCCCAAGAAGCGCTTTTCTTTATTTACGAGTCTTGTAGCTAGACTCAAGGTCATGGGAAATTACGTGACCTCATCATCAAATGTTACATCTTCCTCACTAATCATCTCATTACTACTTTCTTGATAATGTTTTACGTGTTGTACGTTGACAGTGAACTCTCTATTTTCATCGTCTATTAACACAACAACGCCAGTCTTAGAGGAACTTTTCATTGTAAATGGCCCATACCATCTAGACTTGAGTTTCCCGGGGAATAACCTTAACTGAGAATTATACAATAGAACTTTATCCCCTTCTGAGAACTCCTTAGGTTTCTTAATTCGCTCGTCATGCCATCTTTTCGCCCTTTCTTTATATGTAACGGAGGATTCATACGCTTCTAGCCTTAACTCATCAAGCTCATGGAGTTGCAAGAACCGATTCATTCCAGTGACCGTATAGTCCAGATTACATGCCTTAAGTGCCCAATAAGCCTTGTGTTCGAGTTCCACCGGAAGGTGACATGCCTTGCCATAAACCATGTGGAACGGGGTCGTTCCAATAGGTGTCTTGTAGGCAGTTTGGAATGCCTATAAGGCCTCATCGAGTTTAAATGACCAGTACAATCTGTTTTGATTAACTGTCTTTTCCAATATTCTTTTAATTGCGCTGTTGGTGTTTTTGACTTGACCGTTGGTTTGTGGGTGATAGGCGGTGGAGAACCGGTGGGAAACTCCATACCTCTTCATGACCTTTTTCCATTTGCGCATTGCAAAAGTGGATCCCCCTATCACTAATGAGAGCTTTAGGAATGCCGAACCTAGCAAACAGCTTTTTTAGAAAATGAATAACCACCCTAGCATCGTTGGTCCTAAGGGCTTGTGCCTCTACCCATTTCGAAACATAATCAATGGCCACTAAAATGTATTTGTTCCCCCTGAAGACGGAAAGGGTCCCATGAAATCAATTCCCCAAACATCGAAAACCTCACAAACTTGTATAAAATTCTGAGGTGCTTCATCTCTATTTGATATATTTCCAGCCCGTTGACATGCATCGCATGCTTGTATCATCTCCTTTACATCACGAAATATTGTGGGCCAATAGAACCCTGCATCGAAAATCTTTCGTGCGGTGGTGTTTATCCCATGATGGCCCCCAGAAGGGCCCGAATGACATTCTTTCATAATCTTTACTGCCTCTTTTCCCGAAACACAATGCCTGATTACTTGATCAGGACATCTTCGGAATAAGAAGGGTTCGTCCCAGAAGTAGTATTTTAGTTGGGCAAAGAACCTTTTCTTTTCGTATCTAGTCATGTCTTCTGGAATGAGCCTCCTTGCAAGATAATTAGCATAATCAGCGTACCAAGGTTCAGAATCTGTCATTGACATGAGCTGTTCGTCAGGGAATGAATCCTGGATCTCACTTTTGTCAAGCTCACTAAGGAGGGGATTTTCGAGATGAGAGAGGTGATCAGCAGCCAAATTCTCTACCCCCCTCTTATCACGGATTTCAACATCAAGTTCTTGTAACAACAAGATCCATCGAATTAGTCGTGGTTTAGCGTCTTGCGTAGCAAAAAGATATCAGAGAGCTGAATGATCAGTAAAAACAACCGTCTTTGAAACAACAAGATACTATCGGAATTTGTCAAAGGCGAATACCACGGCTAATAGTTCTTTCTCTATGGTAGAATAATTCTCTTGAGCGGGATTCATAGTTTTTCTAGCGTAGTATATTGGTTGAAATTGTTTGTTACACCTTTGGCCTAATACTACCTCAACAGCATAGTCGCTAGCGTCACACATAATCTTGAAAGGTAACTCCCAGTTGGGTATAACCATGATTGGGTCTTGCGTGAGTTCCTTTTTCAAGAGATTGAATGCGTCCTTGCATTCCTGAGAGAAATCGAAAGGGGCATCTTTTACAAGCAATTGAGTCATCGGCCGAGCTATTTTAGAGAAGTCTTTAATGAATCTCCTGTAGAACCCGACATGACCCAAGAAGCTGCGTATTGCTTTAACAGTTGTGGGATAAGGTAGTTTAGATATAGCTTCAACCTTTGCTTGGTCTACCTCAATCTCATTCCCTGAGACTTTATGTCCTAGCACAATCCCTTCTTTTACCATAAAATGACATTTCTCCCAATTTAAGACCAAGTTGGTTTCCTCGCAACGTTTGAGCATTTTTTCGAGGTTAGCAAGACAGTGGTCGAAAGAGTTCCCGAAGACTGAAAAGTCATCCATGAAAACTTCTATGTTGCCTTCCATTAATTCATGAAAGATTGCGGTCATGCATCGCTGAAAAGTGGCGGGAGCGTTACACAGCCCAAAAGGCATCCTTTTATAGGCGAATGTTCCATAAGGGCAAGTAAACGTGGTTTTTTCTTGGTCCTCAGGTGCTATGGGGACTTGGAAATATCCTGAGAATCCATCCAAGAAACAATAGTACTCGTGCTCGGATAATCTTTCCAGCATTTGATCAATGAACGGGAGGGGAAAATGATCTTTCCTGGTGGCATCATTGATCTTTCTATAATCGATGCATACCCGCTAGCCAGTAACCGTTCTCTGGGGTACCATCTCACCGTTGTCATTTTTCACCACAGTTATTCCTCCTTTCTTTGGTACGACCTGTATAGGACTAACCCACGGGCTATCCGAAATTGGGTAAATCAGCCCTGCATCCAAAAGTTTGATAACTTCTTTTTTCACTACCTCGTTAATGTTGGGATTCACCCGCCTCTGGGGTTGCATGGCTGGTTTATGTTTTCTTCCATAAGAATCTTATGCGTGCAAAAGGTTGAGTCAATCCCCTTAATGTCGGCTACACTCCATGCAAGGACTCCCTTATATTTCTTGAGGACTCCTAAGAGCCTATCTTTTTGTTCATGCTCAAGGGAAGAGTTCATGATTACTGGCAGTTGATCCTCTCCCTGGAGGAAGGCATACTCCAGGTGGTTTGGGAGTTCTTTAAGCTCTAGCTTAGGTGGTTCGATAATAGAGGGCTTTAGCTTGTTTTTGGGTTTATGGAGCTCGAGCTGTTCAGTGGTCTCTTGTTTGGGATAGAAGGAGACTTCGCTAGCGCCCTCCGTCTTCTCCTCCTCCATATTGGGGAGGAAACTCTCATCCCGTAGCCAGCCTTCTTCGATTTGTTCATCAACACAGTTGTCAATGACATCCGTTAGTTCATCGACCTCTTCGATGAAATAGAGCCGGGTAGCTGCTTCGAGAGACAGATTCATAGTGTCTTTAATATCTAAGGTCAAGCTATCAGTTCCTACTCGTAAGGTTAATTGCCGTCGTGAACATCAATGACTGCACGAGCGGTAGCAAGAAACGGTCTCCCTAAGATGATGGGCACCAGGTCATCCTCTTCCATTACCAAGATCACGAAGTCAACCGGAAATTTGAACTTCCCTACTTTGACTAGCACATTCTCGCATATCCCTAGGGGATATTTGACCGATCTATCGGCTAGTTGGATGTTCATATGGGTAGGCTTTAGTCCGGAATATCCTAGTTTGAGGAACATGGAGTGGGGCATGAGGCTAATGCTCGCCCCTAAAATCGGCAAGAGCATTCTTTATTGATAGAGATCCAATGGAGCAGGGCAAGGTGAAGCTGCCTGGATCGTCTACCTTTTTTGGTAGCCCTCGTTGGGTCACCACCGAACATTCTTCTCCCAGAGTCACAAGACCCTCGAGTTTCTTTCGGTTGGCAAGTAATCTTTTGAAGTACGAGCTATACTTTGGCATGTGATAGCAAGCATCAAGGAGAGGTATGGTGACCACTGAATCTTTTAGATATGACAAGAATCTCTTATTATCGTTCTCAATTTTCTTGTTTTTTAGGCGGGATGGAAATGAGATTCTCACAGGTTGGTTAGATGGGGTTGGTGAGGATGGGGTCACCAGGGGAGGTTGTTCAGGAGCCTCATTGCTCACATTACCTTCCTCCTCATGGGGCTCGTTTGGCTCAATGGTGACAGGATGTGAGCTCGGATAAGGAGGGTCCTTGGTTGTTGTTCTGGCTCGAGTAGTTACCGCGAGCAGAGGACCTTTTTGGCTTACTGGTGGCCTGTTATGGCCATCGAGGGTGGCATTAAGCTTATTGAACCATTTTTCCATGTCATTCTGTTGCTTAGCAATGAGCTCGTCAAGACCTTTCAATTGTAAGCCTTTTTCCTGAGTAAAGTGACCAAGGTCATTTTCAAAAGTGCTCCTGATTTTGTATTCAGGGCCCTCCTCTCCTTTTTTTCTTTTCACCAGATTTCCCCAAAGGGTATAATCATCGTTTTGGTAAAAAGGCAAAAGGGAGGGGTCAGCGTAGATGTCATGTCGTGACAAACACGCATGTTCGGTCGTGGTTTCTCCTCTGCATTCCTCTACCTCGTGCGGGCCCCCACAGTAGTCGCATATCAAGTAAGGATTTGAAAGTTTTTTAGTTGCTCGCGACTCTGCAAGGTATTCCACCATTTCGTGAATTTTTCTCAGCCGATCTGAGGGTGTTTGTGTGATTTCAGACGTGCTCGTAGTCGACTCGGGTTCATCCCAAGTATCGTCCTGGTCTTGAGCATATTCCTCAATCCTATTCCACCCTTCCTCGGCGCTCAGATTAGCTATTTTCCCTTTTCTTGAATTGTTGATTCCATTCTGGTCGTTTGAGGAGACATTGTCGTAGAAGATTTATACTAGAAGCCATAGTTCGATGCCATGATGGGGAACTTGTCTTATTAAATCCATGAATCTAATCCATGATTTATGGATGGGTTTGTCCTTTCCCTTTCGGAAGCAGAGGATCCTATCCCTCAACACTGAGGTTTTCCCTGCTGGGAAGAACTTCTCATAAAACTTGGATATAATTTGCTCCCATGTAAAGATAGACTCTGAGGGAAGTCTATCATACCACTCTTTGGCTTTTTCATAAAGAGTGAAAGGGAAGAATCGCAATCGGGACGTGTTTCTAGTGGCCCCATCCGTATGGAGGGTGTCCACTATCTTCAAGAAGTCCCTGATGTGTTGAATTGGGTCATCGTTATGTAATCCGCGAAACTTGCACACACTTTGGACAAGCCAAACATCGCTTGCACGCAAGACCTCGTCGGTGTATTCGTTCGGTAAGACAATGGCATTTGAGAAGCCACGAGGATTCGGGGAGGAGTAGTCCTTAAGGCGCTTAGGGGTGGGAATTTCGGGGGTGCTCATATCGTTGTTGGATTGGGGGCTAGAGGGTATGAGGTGATTATCTGAATCTTTTTCAGAAAGGGCCTCATCAAAGTTGATAGTTATGCTAGATGGTTCGGGTGTTGAGAGAGATTGCTTTAGCTTATGCATTTCCATTTCAGGTTCTGCATATGGCAAAACGAGATTTCTAACGGAACTACGACTCCTAGTGACTCTAAGGTTAGAGATATCTTCATTTTCCATGATGGCGGATGGTGATGGTTACGACCAAAGACACGAAGAAATAAGAAAGACTAAAGAAAACCTAAAAATAAAAATAAAATATTACTAAAAAGGAATCTAGCAAGTAGACCTAATAAAAAGAAATCCTAACCTAGACAATAACTATTCACCAGGCTGCGGCGCCAAAAACTTGATACGTGGGAATCGCACCAGGTTTTACCTCTCAAGGGATCTCGAGAAGCTTACAACCCCTACCAGGCAGTGTACCTGATCGTTGTAGTATACTATAGCGACAAGTACCGGAGGATTGATCATTCAACTCAGGAATAGTGTCGCTAGGATTAGAAAGCCTACTAAATTAAGTCTAGAGGTGAGGGATGATTCTTTTTGTATTTTTATATTTTTATAAAAGCAAGTAAAATCTCGGGTTTTGGAAGAGTGGGCAGAATTAGTTGCTAGCCAACTAACCTAATTTATATAAAGATACAATCAAAATAAAATAACAAAAATGAAAATAAACTAATTAAACTAATGTGGTGTAAACAATGATGAGGAAAGTTGTGTTTGCTTAGGTTTCATTGCTCCCTAGATATCTTTTACAGGTTAATTACTTGTTACAATTGCATGGATGACGGGTCATATTCCTTAATACTAGTCGTAAGGCCGTGTATAATATTCCCTAACTCTATAGGATCCTACTTCACTCCTATGTCGAGCCGTTAGAAGCTCCTAACATGAGATCATTAGAATTATCCTACGCATTAAATACAACCAAATATCGTAGTACACCTCCGATCATGTTTCTTAAGACGTTCAAGCAAGTTACCAATGGAAGTCTGCCAGTTTTCTTAAGCCTGAAATCTAATACAATCATCCGTAACAATTATAAACAAACAATCAACTCATAATCAACATCTAGGTTTCACTACATCTAAGTAAACAAAAAGGAAATCTAGCCTAGCATGTTAAATAGAAGACAAGCGTAAGATATAATCAAACAACACATAGACATATTGATTGATTTGAAAGGATACATATCTCTTATTGAACATGAAAGATTCAAAGGGTTGAAACCCTTGAAAAAGCTGGAAAATTCGACATAGGGTTTTTCCCTCAAAGTTGCACACTAATGAATGAAATTTGGAAAACTATATATAGATTTTACTGGGGTGACGGCGTCATGTGTTAAGATGTGACGCCGTCAACTCGCCACTATAATAGAAATCGTATTGCCTAGATCTGATTTTGACTCCGTCATGTGTAAAATTCCTCTGAGATTGGAAAATTGGGGAAAAAAATAGTATATGAGTATATGATGTTAGTTCACAAGAAGTATCGGCACGTGTTTCATATAACATGGATAGCTTCCAAAACTTGAGAATAAATGTAAGACTCTCTATTAAAATTCTTTTACGTGAATGGCAACTTTGACCAGTTATTTGTGAATGGGTCTATTTAGTTTATATTTATCTAGAAAAATTGACCTTTTTTATATTTAAATTGAACGATTTGATGTTAAAACGAAAGCTTCAAAGTGAAAGAGTAAAAATGCTTTTGCTCATATGGATAAACCGATAAACTATTGATAAAGGGGTTACAAAATACGTTTTAGACAACTTTTGACCCATTCAAATTGTTCAAATGGTTCTTTCGGTTTCTGGATATTTTATTAAACAAACAGGTTTTAGTAGGCAACTCCATAAATTATAACATATACTAAAAAGGATTTTTGAACGGCGCAAAGCCCGAAATCTTAAGGGCTCTGTTTTGTGGTAAATCTCAACCTTATTGGCCCATCACTAATGGTATAGTACATGAACAGGGCTAACAGTATTTTAGTGGATCGTGTGCCACTTTGTGATTGGCTGAAAGGTCTTGCGATTTTTCCTGTTCATCCCCGTTTTGGCATAATGATCACGTAATATACTCCAGACTGTGATTTACCACATATAATCCAGCTAATCTTTGTACTAGAAGAGGATACGTGTCTTCAGATTAAATCTACCACTCCCACCTCCTTTCTTCCACTTCCTAGAAAATTATAAAACCTTTATTGATCTATTCATCTTATCACAACTACCAAACCTGATCATCCAAGAGGAAACTCCCAAAACCCGAAAGAATCTGTTGGTAGAAAAATCAAACCTGCATCCAGAAAAATCGTAAGCAACTTTTCTTCTTCCAGAAGTGTCAAATAACGGTTGAAGAGTCTTATAAGTTAAACTTCACTTAAGTAGTTGTTTTATGGATTTTTTTTGGCCGGTAAGAGCATTTCTTTCTCGGGTTTATGTTACATTTTTTTCACGGCTATTAGGGAGGTGGCTTGGTGCGGATGGTACTGTGTTCCTTAGATTGTATTTCAATTTTATTGTTATTTTTTTTTTCCAATTCACTTAACCTTAGTTTAAGGGGTGTTTTATTCTTACTGATTTGCTTATTTGGTGTAATCCAGGCGAACGGGAAGAAGATATTACTGTTGTAGCTTGCGTTGTTGATCAGAATAAGGTTTATGTTGTTCGTGAAGGGATACTTGAGTTTTACTTTCTTATTATTATGTTTTCGATCAAGTAACCAAAAAAAATCATTAGAAAAGTTGCTTACTGTGAAGATATTGAACTCGCGGCTGGTGATCCCGTTTAATTATAAAGAGAGTAACATATTTCCTATATGCTTGATACCTATATCTCTGTATATAAGAACTTTTCAAAATCTACTTTATTGTATATTTATATTTCAGAAAAGGGTGTGGCTTGATTTTGGCTTACTTTCTTTGAAATAATATTATCATTTATGGAGGCATCATCCGCCATATACTTCCTATTCTCCAAACATGGTTTTACTGATTTGAAGGAAAGCATGAATGGTCACACTATGTTATGCGCAGAAGTGGTAGGCTGATGACTATAGAATTTACATAGACAACTTGAACAAACATGCCAACATCTGTCTTTGTTTTCCAGGTGTCTCCATAACAAAAGAACAAATCTTCGGCATCAACACTTTAAATTGCAGGTATGTTGTAATGCATGATGGGTTATCTTTGTTATAGCTAATTATATATGGATTTTGAAACTTAATTGGAAATTTGGTCTAATGTTGGATCTTTATGGTTTTTGGTTCTTATGGTTTGCTTTTTTATAGTGAACAACATATGGGTTTATGAAATTTATTGATAATTTCGGTTAATTCTTTTTTTATATTCGTGAACTACATACGGTATGTTTCCTGTATGTTTCGTCTAATTAGTTAAAGGGTCTTTGGGATTGTTTATTTTGATAAGCTTAAGAAATTACTTTGATGTGTACCGTGTACGTGACGGCTGAAACATACCACAATGAGAGTAGGAATCAAAGTGATAATGAACACTGGTCCTTTTGAGTAGCGTTGGTGAAAACTGCTATAAATTGCTTAGTCTTACTGTTACATCAGCAGATTAGTAATAAGTAATCCAAACACCCATAACAAGTTGAAACTCTATAGAACCGATTGATCCTCCAAGCTTTTGTGTCTCACCTACATTAATACTTAATTCTTCAAAAGTATTGACACATAATAAAACTAAATAGTAGAGGTGGCAGAATGTGCGTGGTTGGTAATCTATTAACTTTGTTCGGATCAAAACGAGTAATTTTTCAATGGATTTAAGTGGGTCAAATTTGCCACCTGTAGTGCTAATAAATAGGTAGATGTATTTAAATGGTAAACGTTGATTGTGAAGCTGATGAATGGTAGCTTACAATTGTAGGTAGGAATAGCTGTAGAATCTATGTAACTATGAAAATGTAAAGCTTTTTATAACTTTGACGATGGGTTCTCAGTGTGTGCGTTTTTTAGGCCTTCAATGCAAGCACAGAAAGGCTTATCTCTTAGTAAAGTGTTGGATGAACATATGTAAGATAAGGAGCCTTATATTTCAGATTTATGACCAAACACACATGCCTTATGTTCATAATATTTTAATGATTGGTGTATGATTTTTAGGAATTTGCACATGATAAGTTACAAAAGTACAAGGAAGGGAATCCTAAAACTTGCTTTAAAAAATTTAGAAAAAACCCCGTGCGTGCACGGGCACTATAACTAGTACATAATACCTACATATATTACCCCTATCTTTGCTTCTATAACATTAATGGTCCAACACAAGGACCATAGTCGCATAGAAGTTGGTTTTGTAAAACTCAGGACCAAAAGCAAAAAAAAAAAAAAAAAAAAAAAAAGAAAAAAAAAAAAGGAAATTTGAATAATGGAGCAGGTGTCGGTTTTGTGATCTTTCGGCGTTTTTGGTGTTGATGGTTGGGTGTTTTCTTTTGGGGTATAGAAGTGTTGTATGATGTTCGGGCATGAAGGTGTTGGTAATGATGATGTTGCTTTTCATTTAGAGTGTTGACTATATGTTTTAATTTGTGAAGTACTTTAAATTGTGTGGTGTTATGTTTTTGCTACCTAGACCTTTTATATAGAAGATGAAATATTGCATGTTTTTCGGGCATACGTTCTATTTAGCGGTTAATAGCATTTTGGGGATTTTTAGTTATATTCAAGCGCAATGTGTTTAATGGCTGATGTCGATGAGTCCTTGCTAGTGCACTATGTGATTTCATTCGACACATTTCACATGGACTTTGCCAGTACACTTTGCACTTTGTTTGGGTGATCAAAACTGCATGTTTTGTTAGCAGAGTTCTGCACGGTGGTTATTTTTGTGACCATTTGCAGTACATTTATAAGCTAAGGGCCATGACAATTTCACTATATGTAAACCCATGTTTTATGACTCACACCTCATAGAGAATATGGGGAGCAACCAACGGGTGAAATGGGTATTTTCAAGTACACATATTTCACATAGGAAAGTCTTTTAGTGAATATGTAACTACTGTACCAAAAGATGTCACATTTCTGGTGGCATTATTGGTGGTTGCTCGGGTTAATGTGTTTTGCGGCAACGCGTGGGTGAAAATTTTTCTTAGTGCTAGCACTTGAAACATAATTATAAAAGACAACTATTAATGTAAGGATTAGTATAACCAAACATTTTGAAATTAATGAATTTTATATCCACAATGTGTTGTTTTTGTAAATATATTTCGTATTTAGTCAAGTGGTATGCATATGACCAGGGACGGACCCAAGATTTTGAAATGGGTGTTGCACAAATTTTTTCGAAATTCTTCCATAACTTGTTTCTATTATAAGTAATAAAATTTCCACCATATAGTATTTTGGGGTTAAACTCAAGTTCCACTATATAGAAATAACGTAGCAAAAAACATTATTGAGGGTTGCACGTATTGAAAAACGACACTTTTTGAGAACAAATTACGTTTTGTGACTCAAAATTGGGTGTGACCCGTGCCACACCCAGCTCCCAAGTGGGTCTGTCCATGCACATGACTATAAGATTTATTACATTCTATAGTTGTATTTACTAGTGTTTGATAAAAGTCAATATTGAAAAACAAAAGGTAACATTTTAAAGTGTAACTTAATTCTGTTTATGCAAGAAAAGAGTATAATTTATTGCGTTAATACACCCCACTGGAGCATGCACACATGTTTGTGGTGTTTGTCTTAAAAAGAAAAATCAATCATTCTAAAATGTGTGATACCTAAAGTTTAATTCCTACTATGTGTAAACAACCATATGTGGCCACGCTAACCTCTTAAAAAAGGAGGGCTTTACATGGTTTAATTTTGTGTGGCAGTGGGTTCAAACCCCGTAAATTAGTCGGTCAAAAAGTCAAAAACCATGGATACATGAAAAAAACCAATAATAAACTAATTAGATCAATCGCTATATTGACACACATTTTTATAAAAAAGTAATTATATCAATCAAGCTTAATTTTGGTGTGTATGAAATGTTTCATATTGTAGCAAACATACAGCATAGAGATTGTTCTTCAACGCCAAAAAGCTACATGTACCCAATCACCATCGGGACGGTGAGATACAAAAAACCCATCTGGACGTACTGACCAATAACAATGGTCAGTACCCGGTTTTTCTACATAGCATAATCTTCGAAGACGGTCATCAAACAAATGTAGACTCTGAGTTTTCGAACCACACCAAAAGTCGGCAAAGTAAAGAGCTCTTCTAAAAACGCTGTCGCAAAAACTCCAATCAAAAGTTCCGTTGAATGGAATGGTATGAATTCCACGGTCTTCGTCTCCTGATTTGACATGAACAATGACATCATTATCAGGCATATCACTCCTTACAATAATATGCCATCTTCCAAATAAACAAAACGCATGCGTTAAAGAAGCAAATGTGCATATTAGAATGAAAATGATGAACAACTTATCCATCACACTAGACCAAAATTTTATATTGTACATGCACTTGGTTGTCTCTATTTATAAGCTCATGTTGAAATGTTTAACGAATGATAGTTACGGAATATTATTATGTTATGTTACGTTATAGTATATAATTAAATGTCTTTATTTATTATCTAAACTACTTATAAAGTAACAAATTTAAAGACTTCCTAAATTAAAATTTAACCAAATTCAATTAGCTAAGCTATTAGTACAACCATCTAATACAATAAATATTCAACCATTGGACTTTTCAATCCTCCATTTAATGTGAAAAGAAAAACACGCCTTATATAAAAGGTACGTGTTAATATACTTATTATACAAGCTAATCAAACATAAAAAAACTTCATACAATTAATATATCTATTTTTTTTTATCTTGTATACATGGTTTTTAAAACTGAACCATACAATGAACCACTTTCCAAAATAGTTCCTGATTTTTGGTGGTCTTTTGTGGTTTTGTCCGATTCAGCCAGCCAGTTCTGGACCAATTGGTTCCCGGATACACTGGCCATTCCGGTTATCAAAACATTGGTTGTATATGCAACATTTCTCATATTTTTGTTTCATTTTATTAAATGCTCCTTAATATATGTATCATCGTAAGAAATAGTTGGCGAATACCTCTTAACTCCATAATGTTATCATCATTCAACCCGATAAACATATAATTAAATATGTTACTCGCATAAAATTTTATTTGCAGGGTACCCGCTGCCGCAATGTGCGGGTACCCTGCTCGTGTTGTATTATATATTTAATTGTCTTTATTTATTATGTAGCCGCAACGTGCGGGTACCCTGCTCGTGTTATATATTTATTTATTATGTTATGTTATGTTATATAGACTAAGGATCAAATGAGAAGAAAACTTAAAATAAGAAAAATGAGAAATAGCTATAATCACATATTTGAGATGCATCGACTTGAATTACATGCATCCCGAATCTTTTAGATGCATCATAATATATTTTCTAGCAAAAAATTAGATGCATATACCTATATTAGATGCATTTCATCAAGTTAGATGAATCCTTTACATTTTTCATCTTCTGCGGGTCAAATTTTTTGTTAAAACTACTTTGCATCGTTTTCACTTCAAAATCACTTTCGAAACTAATTGAGATGCATATAAATGAATAGAGATGCATCTAAATCAAGTCGATGCATCTCAAATATGTAGTTATAGTTATTTCTCATCCTTCTTATTTTAAGTTTTCTTCTCACTAGATCCTTACCCATGTTATAGACTAAGGATCAAATGAGAAGAAAACTTAAAATAAGAAAAATGAGAAATAGCTGTAATCACATATTTGAGATGCATCGACTTGAATTACATGCATCCCGAATCTTTTAGATGCATCATAATATATTTTCTAGCAAAAAATTAGATGCATATACCTATATTAGATGCATTTCATCAAGTTAGATGAATCCTTTACATTTTTCATCTTCTGCGGGTCAAATTTTTTGTTAAAACTACTTTGTATCGTTTTCACTTCAAAATCACTTTCGAAACTAATTGAGATGCATATAAATGAATAGAGATGCATCTAAATCAAGTCGATGCATCTCAAATATGTAGTTATAGTTATTTCTCATCCTTCTTATTTTAAGTTTTCTTTTCACTAGATCCTTACCCATGTTATAGACTAAGGATCAAATGAGAAGAAAACTTAAAATAAGAAGAATGAGAAATAGCTATAATCACATATTTGAGATGCATCGACTTGAATTACATGCATCCCGAATCTTTTAGATGCATCATAATATATTTTCTAGCAAAAAATTAGATGCATATACCTATATTAGATGCATTTCATCAAGTTAGATGAATCCTTTACATTTTTCGTCTTCTGCGGGTCAAATTTTTTGTTAAAACTACTTTGCATCGTTTTCACTTCAAAATCACTTTCGAAACTAATTGAGATGCATATAAATGAATAGAGATGCATCTAAATCAAGTCGATGCATCTCAAATATGTAGTTATAGTTATTTCTCATCCTTCTTATTTTAAGTTTTCTTCTCACTAGATCCTTACCCATGTTATAGACTAAGGATCAAATGAGAAGAAAACTTAAAATAAGAAGAATGAGAAATAGCTATAATCACATATTTGAGATGCATCGACTTGAATTACATGCATCCCGAATCTTTTAGATGCATCATAATATATTTTCTAGCAAAAAATTAGATGCATATACCTATATTAGATGCATTTCATCAAGTTAGATGAATCCTTTACATTTTTCGTCTTCTGCGGGTCAAATTTTTTGTTAAAACTACTTTGCATCGTTTTCACTTCAAAATCACTTTCGAAACTAATTGAGATGCATATAAATGAATAGAGATGCATCTAAATCAAGTCGATGCATCTCAAATATGTAGTTATAGTTATTTCTCATCCTTCTTATTTTAAGTTTCTTCTCACTAGATCCTTACCCATGTTATAGACTAAGGATCAAATGAGAAGAAAACTTAAAATAAGAAGAATGAGAAATAGCTATAATCACATATTTGAGATGCATCGACTTGAATTACATGCATCCCGAATCTTTTAGATGCATCATAATATATTTTCTAGAAAAAAATTAGATGCATATACCTATATTAGATGCATTTCATCAAGTTAGATGAATCCTTTACATTTTTCGTCTTCTGCGGGTCAAATTTTTTGTTAAAACTACTTTGCATCATTTTCACTTCAAAATCACTTTCGAAACTAATTGAGATGCATATAAATGAATAGAGATGCATCTAAATCAAGTCGATGCATCTCAAATATGTAGTTATAGTTATTTCTCATCCTTCTTATTTTAAGTTTTCTTCTCACTAGATCCTTACCCATGTTATAGACTAAGGATCAAATGAGAAGAAAACTTAAAATAAGAAGAATGAGAAATAGCTATAATCACATATTTGAGATGCATCGACTTGAATTACATGCATCCCGAATCTTTTAGATGCATCATAATATATTTTCTAGCAAAAAATTAGATGCATATACCTATATTAGATGCATTTCATCAAGTTAGATGAATCCTTTACATTTTTCGTCTTCTGCGGGTCAAATTTTTTGTTAAAACTACTTTGCATCATTTTCACTTCAAAATCACTTTCGAAACTAATTGAGATGCATATAAATGAATAGAGATGCATCTAAATCAAGTCGATGCATCTCAAATATGTAGTTATAGTTATTTCTCATCCTTCTTATTTTAAGTTTTCTTCTCACTAGATCCTTACCCATGTTATAGACTAAGGATCAAATGAGAAGAAAACTTAAAATAAGAAGAATGAGAAATAGCTATAATCACATATTTGAGATGCATCGACTTGAATTACATGCATCCCGAATCTTTTAGATGCATCATAATATATTTTCTAGCAAAAAATTAGATGCATATACCTATATTAGATGCATTTCATCAAGTTAGATGAATCCTTTACATTTTTCGTCTTCTGCGGGTCAAATTTTTTGTTAAAACTACTTTGCATCGTTTTCACTTCAAAATCACTTTCGAAACTAATTGAGATGCATATAAATGAATAGAGATGCATCTAAATCAAGTCGATGCATCTCAAATATGTAGTTATAGTTATTTCTCATCCTTCTTATTTTAAGTTTTCTTCTCACTAGATCCTTACCCATGTTATAGACTAAGGATCAAATGAGAAGAAAACTTAAAATAAGAAGAATGAGAAATAGCTATAATCACATATTTGAGATGCATCGACTTGAATTACATGCATCCCGAATCTTTTAGATGCATCATAATATATTTTCTAGCTAAAAATTAGATGCATATACCTATATTAGATGTATTTCATCAAGTTAGATGAATCCTTTACATTTATATGTTCATGTTATACGTTATGTTATGTTGCTATATACTAGTTTTAGTTCCCATCCACGGACGGGGTTTGAGTCTGATTTATGTTAGAACCATTTAATCATATTATACATTAATGATAGCATTTAAAAGCAGACTTTCACATTAGTAAATTTTAATTTGCGGGCGTAGTGAATAAATATTTATATGGGTAGTGATTATGGCCCGTTTGGTACCATATAATGGGAATAATGGAATTGAGCCCAAATAATGGCATTTCTTTACAGGAGGTGGATATATTCCCATGGGTCGTGGTCCCATCTCTTTATATATATTGATGTGTGGGAATTGTACCAGGCTTTACCTCTCAAGGGATCTCGAGAAGCTTACAACCCCCACCAGGCAGTGTACCTGATCGTTGTAGTATAGTATAGTGACAAGTACCGGGGGATTGATCGTTCAACTCAGGAATAGTGTCGCTAGGATTAGAAAGCCTAAAAATTAAGTCTAGAGGTGAGGGATGATTCTTTTTGTATTTTTATATTTTTATAAAAGTAATTAAAATCTCGAGTTTTGAAAGAGTGGGCGGAATTAGTTGCTAGTCAACTAACCCAATAACTAAGATGCAATCAAAATAAAATAACAAAAATGTAAATTAAACTAATTGAACTAGTGGTGTGAACAATAAATGGGAAAATTGTGTTTACTTAGATTTCATTACTCCCTAGATATCTTTTACAGGTTGATAGTTTGTTACAGTTGCGTGGATGACGGGTTATATTCTTTAATACCAATCGTGGGGTGGCGTACGTACTTCCCCAACTCTATAAGCTCCTACTTCACTCCTATGTCGAGCCTGCAAGAAGCTCCTAACATGGGATCACTAGAATTCGCTCATGCATTAAATACAACCATAAAAACCTAGTACGCATTGGTTCATGTTTCTTAAGACATTCAAGCAAGTTACACTATGCAAGTCTGCCAGTTTTCTTAAGCCTAACATCGAAATCATTCATCCGTAACAACTATAAACAAGCAATCAACCCATAATCAACATCTAGGTTTCACTACATCTAAGCAAACACACAAGAGATCTAGCCTAGCATGTTAACATCAATACAAGCGTAAGATATATTCAAACAACACATAGACATATTGAATGAATTGAAAGGATACGTATCTTAATTGAACATGAATGGTTACAAAGGGTAAAAACCCTTGAAAATTGTTGATACAAAAGTTGGGCGTACCTGGTTATGGGCTTATACTCGCGTACCAATTCAATCCTTAGCACTTGTTACCTGCGTACTAAGAAAATAAGACAACACCGTTAGGCTTATCGAGGGATTGTCTCCCCCGATTAGACTCCGGCGTGAGAGTATTTAATCGATTTAGGGTTCTTGTAAACAGTTAGGGTTAAATATCGTACCTTGAATGAGAATCGTATGATTCTATATATAAGGGCTAAGAAACCGTGTTTCTTGCTCCTTACTCTTCGCACGCGTGGTGCTTATCCGAGGTAAGGATATCTATTCCTTGAATAGATAATCCTTATCGTGTACCCGGTGGGTTAGATTGGGCCTTTGGGCTTCATGAGCCCAAAGCGTTAACACTGCGGCCCATACCATTGTCATGGTAGCCCATTCGTGGTGGGCTTAGGTGTAAGTAATGTCTATCATTTGGGCTTGTGGCCCAGATATAGGCTATACGTCATCATGTCCCCCCAGTCTAGTGTGCGCGGCGCGTAGCCGTGGGTACTAGACTTAATACCATCAGCGGTAAGCGTGGCGGGAGATTGAACAAATATTACCGCCTTTTTGTAGGTGCAATGCACCTAATAATTTCAAAATAGATGCCTCGAAAATCGGGGGTGGTGTCCACGTAGCCCTTGGAATTCGGGAAAAAGTGCATGTACCTGTTCAACTTCTAGCCATACATTTACTGTGAGTGGGTTCCACGTGGATAGAAATTAGGGTTTTTACCACCCTATATAAGAGTCACCGCCCCCCTTTTTTACAATCACATAGTAAAACACACACTTAACCACTATTCACTTTCTTCTTTGAGAGCGTTTTTTGCAAAGAAACCTTTTCACTTTTGTGACACCCCCAAAATTTACAACGCAGCGGAAAACCAATTTGGGTGTCACTTAATAGTTCATACACACAAGTTACATAAAACGATCTCAAAAGAGACGTTTAATAAAATATCACATTCGATTTGATAAATCAGAGTACAAAGGTCCCAACAATTTCTTTTTAAAACTTAAGTTACAAGAATTAAAACATGACACATATGTGTGTATTTTAAAGATAAAAAGTTATCGAATGTGTAGAAAATAAGTCTTCCAATATTTGATATCCACGCGACTCCGATTGCTCCCAATGCTCAGCTAGCAAATAATACCTGAGAAATACATGCTAAAAAGTCAACACAAAGGTTGAGTGAATTCATAGAGTTTAAATAAGTAATCAGTTGAATACAAGCATAAATCAGTTTAAAATACGATGGGCTACGTTGTTATACGCCCATAATTTAAGTTGACATGTAACAAATACAAGTCGGGAAATAAGATTTATAGCATTGAGAATTATGAAACCGAAACCTTAACCATGATTTTGTGCCCCGAGGTAAAAATTGCCAGTTTACCCTAAACTCTCAAGATTATGTGACCGTACCCAGTCAAGGCCGGCTAAGCCTAATATGCATATCCATAATAATAGCGTTTCCAACGGAATTAACGGTTTCATGGTGGGGACTTAATTGGCAAGAAGCATTCAATCACTATAATCATATAATCGGGTCCAGCATACCAAAAATTAATACTTGTATTCGGTTTGTAAAACTAGCATGTATCCCCCTCGCGAGGTTTATAAAACAATTGAAGTAAGTAAAAGCGAGGCTATGAACTCACCTAGAGCAAAGAAAATAGCAAGGAACAAGCAAGTGCAGGAATAGCCGCGAAAGCTCTACGATGAACCTAAATAATATACGTTGTCTTAGTTTATGAAAATAGATATTGATGTACTTTTGATTATATAGATTATGATCTTACTTAAGCTTGATACAATACTCCTAGACACATCACAAGGTTTTAGTTACTTACTTACAAATTATCCAAAAGTATGACTTGTATTTATATAAGTATAAAACTTAAATTTACCCTAGGTTCAATTATGATGTAAAGGTTCAAATTAACTCTAAGGTTCAAATTAGTCCATGGGTCAAGTTTTTGGTCAAAAAGGTTCACTTTAAGCCTAAGGGTTCAGAATATATTAGGTGGTTCAAAATTGTTTTAAAAGGTTCAATCCTTAAAGTGTATAACACTTATATACTTTTTATAACTAGTGCTGATGGAATTTTTATTAACTTGCCTATGTTTAGAAAATCGCCATTTGCAAACCGTAAGTCCTCAAGTCTCGTTCTTTATATCCCCGGAAAGGTCTATTTCTGTACTAACGAGATTTATTGGTCCCACTTAGCTAAAAATTACATAACCTTAGTAAAACAGTCCATTTACCCAAACAATCAATCCATTCAGCTTTCAAATTTTCAATGGTCTCACGAAAAATGCGATATCTAGAGTTTTACTAACCCGATTTATTCCCCGTTTTTGGACACGTTTAAGTTAAGATGTCCTCTAAAACTTTTATTCTTTGAGTAACAGAGGGTTCAATACAAAAAAAATGACTTTTTCACGTTTTAAATCTGTTACTCAGATTGTGACTAGTTTCACCAAAATAATTTTAGTTTAATCATCGTAAGGAGTTATTCGACGAAATACCCGTCAAAATGACCACAAGACATAGGGCTACAACTAAATATTTTTAGTTTATGTCCATTGTCTACTGATTAGATCAGTTTAATACTTTTGTACACGGATCAAAAATAAAACAGTTTCATGTTTAGCCCTTCTTTTGTTTTAAGGTTTTCTAACTTAAGTACCAAGCTTAACTAAGCATTATAACTTATATAATGTTCAAATACATCAAGATAGTGAATAAATGAAAGTATAAAAAGATGAAAAATATAACTTGAAGCTTACAAGTGAAATGATGAGGTTTAAGGTAACAAGGTTTCCTAATACTTCCTAGTTTTTATTTCAAAACTAGAAAAAGAAGTAAACTAGGTTTATAATACTTGATTAAATCTTGATCTTCTCCTCCTTGTGGTGTGTTTTGTCGTGGGTTAGGGAGAGAGCAAAAGGGATGAGAAGGTTTTTGAGTAGCTAGTGTGTGAGAAGTATTAGTAAATAATGCAACCAAAAAAAAATATATCTTTTAGACATGCATTATTGAGTTAGTAGGAACATTTAAGGTTTGTGTAAGAGATGTATGGGAGGGGGGGGGGGGGGGGGGGGGGCGGCCAAACATGGGGGAAGGAAGAAAACTTGGACTTGTAAGACTTAGTGTAAGAGTTTAGGTGCATATAGAGTAGGTATTATTAGTTTTAGGGTATACCGGGTACCGAGTTTGCTAGAAATAAAATTTAACGGTACTAAATAAAGTGTAAAACTTGTGAAAATATTAAAACTAGTTTTCATGATGAATTTTGAAATATAGATGAGTGATGAGAATATCGGAGGATTTATTTGAGGTTAAAACGTGAAACACGAAATTTAAACCGCGCGATAAAAATAAAATGAATAAAAATGAAAAGTGAAAGTAAAAATGAAATAAAATGGATAGTGAATTAAAATAGGATTGTAATAAAACAATGGTGCATAAAAAAATGTAGACTGAGCATAGTCTAGTCGCGATAGAATTTATTTAAACGTACGCGGATATCTTCCGACGAAGTAAATAAATTAAAATATATTAATTAAATAATAAACCATTAAAATAATCGATATGAAATTTTTAGAAATGTCACAACTTTCGTAGGTAATTTGTGTGCGTCCCACTTAGTTTGTAAATGAAAATGGTTGCTCAATTGGAGGATTTTCGCTCCGCGATGTCCATTGAGGACGTTACGCAGTTTTCTTCCGATTATTTTGTGCCTTTGGATGTACGTCCAGAGGCTCCAGATGTCGACGCGTGTATAGCTGACTTCCCCGAAGGGAAGATAGGGCTATACACGAAATTTTTTGAGTACGCGAATTACCGCGTACCCATATCTGTTTTTCTGAGCGATTTGCTCAATCACTATCGCCTTCACATCTCTCAGCTGCACTGTATAGGTGCGGCGAAGGTGTTGAATTTTGAAGTAAACTGCCGTTTACTTGCGATAGAACCGACTGTGGCCTTGTTCCGCTCCTTTTACCACACGACGTGGTCAAATGGTTGGGTTTCCTTTGCGAAGCGCCAGGGGGCGCTTCAATGTTATACGGAGAAAGTTGACGCCCTCAAGAATTGGATGGAGTACTTCTTTTGGGTGGATGACGTAGTCTTTCCCTCTCCCTTTGAGTTTTATACTCAGGAATCCTTACCAAGGGATGGGCGCCCTGCACCCGGTTCCTACAGGCTTGGTGACGCGCAAACTTTAGATGCCAATCGACTGGCCATTAACCCCTATCCGGAGGAGTTTTTGGTACATGTGGGGTTGAGCCGCGCTTATATTGGCGCTGCAGATGAGGTTCCCACTTTCTTGAGTGAGGATGGCCGGGGTGGGTGTTCATCCCTTATACTTCCTTCTTTGTATTCGAAGGCTGTGTCCACCATTCGTTGGTATGTCGCGCCTGCTGTTGAGCTATAGACCTTGATAGATCTTATTGAGCACTCTAGAATCGTTAGTAATGTTATTGTAATCAATAACACACTAATAGATAATCCCTGCAACTTGTATTTATAAAGCGGAAACAAAACACAAGCTTGATACTAAGAATACTTGATCCTCTATGGATCTTTTAATTATATTAAGAATTTTCTAAAAGTTGTTCAATACATAAACCGTGTGTTCCTTTTATACTCAAGGAACCCTAAACCGTTTTTCAAGAAACGTATCTTCTAAAACTTCTAAAAGATATGCATTATCACTTCCTAAATAAAATCATGCATATCCAAACTACATTACATAAAACACGGAAATACTATATCTGCAGAAACTAATAAAGCTGAACTATGTCTTCAGCAGATACACTGCTTCAGCAGAAACCAACTCTTCAGCAGGATCCTTTCAGCAGAAACAGCAGCAGAATTCTTTCTACACAAAATTCCCAACAATCCTCCCCTAATCTTGAATTTGACCTAGTTAAGTTCAAGATTCTTGATAGATCTTTAAAGTAACAATCCAAGAGGATTGTAACAGAGCACCAGCAAAGTATTATCATCAGCAGAATCTCTATGATCAGCATATACTTGAAAGCTCCATTCTTTGCAACAACAAATGACTTAATGTACATCAAAACAATTTAGTTTCATACTATTCTCATCACTTCCAGGTGTGTTAACTCCTGTGAGAGGTGAATCATTGAAAATAATGGATTTGATGTCTCTTTACCAATAACCATCACTACTGGAGTAGCCAAGTGTTTAAAGGTACACTGATAACCACATGATTTTTAGCAAATCATCAGCTATAAACGGATTTGAGATGTCTTTACCTGTAGCCGTTTGCTCAGGACTAGTCAATTATCTTGATGAAAATCATCTTGGTTAACTGATTACCAAATATGGTTTTCCACTGCCTTTACCACAAGCCATATACATGTGGGCTAGCCAATTATTCAGAATCCATAAAGGAAAAATCCATGGTCAATTGACAACCATTTCAACTACTCAGCAACAAAGCATTGGTGAGTTGACAACCCTATGGTTTTGAGCAAACCATTACAGCTATCAACAGATTTGATGTGTCTTTACCAAAGCTGTACCCTTTGGACTAGCCAACTTTGTGATGGAATAGTCAACATCAGGTAAGTTGATAACCAAACCTGCAGACAAATACTATACAACAATATGTTAGTTTTTTTTTTTTTATAAGAATAAAAGACATATACAACATAATATCCCTACTCAACTGCTGCTCTGGAAGTCTTAATCCTTTGTTTGAAAACCTTCACCAAAGATTCAGCAAACAATCTTGTATTACCAACTGGATCAGGAGGAATTTCCAACTTCTGTTGTAACATTTTCTCCATCAAAGAAACCTTCAGAGGATATTTGTGAATAATATCCATGATAATCCTCAGACCAGTGGTAGTTTCCAGCACATGTACATAAGACATAGGATAGAACTTCCAACTCTGAACTTTCCATTTCTGATTATTCTTCCATATATCATAACTTGCACCAGTAGGAGTAGAAGAATCAAACAACACTTGAAGATCACCCAACAAATACACTCCAGAACCTTCAGGAGTATGAGTGGCATAATACTTAGTAACCAACTCATGTAGAGTGATCAAATCTTGATAATTTACAAGATGAAGAATCTGCTGAAGAAAAACAAAAGATATGGATGACTTATCCAATCTATGAATGATATTGAGTTGACCATCTTGACTTAACTCCCAACTTACTAGAACCACTCTAGTTCCTTCTGGCCAATCATCAGATGATCCTTCCCTTATAAATGTAGCATCAGAATCATTTACATTAATTAGACTTTGTAATGATCCTACTCTAGCCATTCTCTTTCCTCTTCTTCCAGGAACATAAATAGCATCATGAACTGCTGCTTCAGCAGAATCACCTTCTGCGGCTTCAGTATCCACTGATGGAGTATCCATTTGGTTATCAGCAGAATCTTCAGAAGATTCAAGTGCAGCAGAGGCATATTGTTCATCCATAGCTTTCCTGATTTGTTTGTTCCTAGCAGCTTGAATTTCAACTTCTCTTGTCTTCAGATCATGAAATCTAGCAAGTGCAGCCCTTTGTTCAGCTTCTTGATCTTCAATCAACTTTCTAGCAGTTTCTTCACCTAATCTTTCCAGCTCCAATTGTCTCCTAGTTCTCTTCCTAGTTGGAGCATCTGATGTTGTTACTTTGGCTTTACCTTTGTCCATAGAAACATCAACACCAGTAGAAGTAGCAGGTAAAGATACTTGTGCAGCAGCAATATGAATATTCTCAGAAGAATCCTCATCAACATTTAGAAGTGGAATTTTCTTTGAAACATCCATTCCAGCTTTAGCATTCCTAGATTTGATTCTATTATAAATCTCAACTAGGTTGTTAAAAGGAAGTCCCCATACATATTTCTTAGACCAAGCAGAATTATATACTGAGCTGCTCTGATTTTTCACATATGTTCTCATATACTCTGTTTGCTGTGCTTGAGTCATGGGTTTTTCCCTTTTTACTTTAGCTTTTAATTCATCAGCTGCCTTCTTCCTCATCTTTAACATTTTCACAATCTCATATTCATAATCTTGTTCCTCTACTCTCTTTCCAAAAAGATCAGCAGTTACAGTAGGATTAGCAAGCATCTGTTTTCCAATAGTCTGCCAGTCTGACTCATCAAACTCTAGAACTGCTGCATCCAATTCCCTTTGTCTTGCAATGGGTAAGGTAGAAACATATCTTTGAGTCTCTGAATCTAATCTGCATCAAACTTAGCTTGTACTTCCTTAGCAAGATTTGCACTCTTCATATAATTTTCCCATTCTTGTAATAATCTACCTTGACCAGCTCTATCTTCATCAGTCACAAGCTCATCCAAACCATCATGAAAAACATTAGCTTCAGCAACTTCATCATTAGACACATGCACATCTGCCATAGGTTCATCATGTACATCTTGAACCTCTTTATCAGTAGAAGCTTGTATGTTCTCAGATGAATGATAAACAGGAGAATTCATGTATTCTTTCCCAGCTACAAAAAATGTTTCCCCTGATGCATTTCCTTTGTCAGCAGATTGATCAGCAGTAACCCTTCTGAATGATTGTTTCTCCTGAAGTATATCCACAACTTCAGTCATCAGCACATCATTATCATTACCAGATACTTTTGAAGCTTCAGCAGCTTGTCTTGCCAAATACTGTCTTGTACTTCTTCTTTGAACTAGTATGATTGGTTTAGATTGAGATGCTGCAGCAGCTTTAGGAGGAAGAACATGAGACTATCTAGCAACTTCAGCTAGAATCTTAAGAGAATCCAAATTTGCCTCCTTTGCCACTTCAGTAGAGTCCAATCCATCTTTGCTTTGCTTCTGCTGACCCAGCTGTGTCTCCAAATCTTTGACTTTGCTTTTCAGAACTTGAATCTCATTACCAAGAGTAGTCTTGGTCTCAGCAAGTGCTTTCTGGAGATCTTCAGTCATTTTCATATACCTGTTAAGAGATTCATATACAAATGTGAGAGTAATAGGGTCCTCTGCTCTACCACTTGATTGCTCAGTGGTATATGGAGCTTCATTGAACCCTGTAGGAGAAACAGACTCATGTACAACATTAGGAGAACCTACATTAATTTGCTCTCCCAAAGAACTAGGTGAGGGTAGTCTATTAAGTTCAGGTTCAAAAGTCTGTAAATCAACTTCAAACTCATGAAATTGCTCAGTTGGAGCATCCTGAACTGGTGAGATGGTAGGGCTAGGTGACATGTGTACAGGGGTAGGTGGTGGTAAGTCAGTAGAATCAGGTAAAGGTTCAGCAGTTGTAGCTGGCGCTTCCTCCATTACCACTGAAGGAATACCATCAGCAGCAACACCAGAAGATGATGGATTACCATCATCAGCAGCATTAGAAGCAGGCACATTACCAGAATCATCACCCTCAACTACATTAGCATTGCCTTGTGGCAACACTGCTTTTAACATAGGGTAATGTGCCCCAGTATAATTTGTTTTCATTGAGGCAAACAACTTAGAACCTAGACTTTTAATGGGTATATGGGTCACATCTTCAGTGGTTATGTCTAAGATAATCTGTAAGAATCTAGGGTACATTAAAAACTTATGCTGTTCCTTATCTATGTTTTCTAGCATATTTTCAAAAATAAACTTAGAGAAATTATAAGTTTCACCCTTAGATAGACAAAAAATACCACAACCCATTTGCAGAGAGAACTGGTTCCATCCACCACACTTGTTGCTCATACATTGAAGCAGCAGATGCACCAAATACCTCCACTTTGGACAAAATTGATTCTTGTGCCACTTTGATGTATCAGTACTTTGATATCCAGCTTCTCTTAACCCAGCAAGAATCTCTGCAGTGTTGGAATGATACACACCATTTTCATCATCCAACTGAAGCTTTGTCCTTATCAACCCTTCTGTCACCACATATTCTACACCATCAATTTCAGCTACAATCTCTGTAGCAGATCTCTTAGTAGCAGATGCCCAAAATTGCTTCGCCAAGGATTCACACACCAAATTGGGACAATAGGTTAAAGCATAGTTTATCTTTGACCTTTGTAGAAAGTCCACCATCAAATCGAATTCTTCATGTCCCTTCTTTGTTGTTAGAACAGCGTATTTATTATGATCTCCCTTCCAATCAAGTTGAGCCATTAGACTAAATGTGTGTGAGAATGTTATGAATTTCTCCAAGGAATAATGGGTTTATTTGAAGTGATAAGCGAATAATTTTTGATTTGAAAAGATATGCAGAGTGAGTTAAATTTGGAAGTTCCCCAATCGTGGTCAAAATTATCGGAACAACTTATTGACCAAGTCTGACAAAACTTCTAATTTTAAAATTAACCCTTCAGCAGTAATGAAAGTCAAACCTGCTGAAGCACAGTCAACTATCAGCAGAATCAACCAAAGGTAAAAATATCTTCGGTCAATATCTTGATTTTACTGTGCCACCCAACTCGCATTTAATATCGTAACTCCTAAAATTAGCTTATTTAATCACCCCAAATCACACATCTCATTCATCAACTTTCCCAAATAATCTTTCAAACCCTAATTTCTATTAATCCCAATTCACCATTCAAAACATGTCTTCACACCCAGAAACCTCAGATTCAAATTCCTCTTCTTCATCATCAGAAGAGGATATACCACCATATCCTTGGGGACTTGAAGTTTTGACTTTGCAAGAGCATTTGAGAATCGATGTGCTGCACAAGAAAGACAATGGAATTCTCACTTGAAGGGTGAACCAAGCAATGCACCCAATCCTGCTGAGAGAGAGCTTGTCTCTCCCTTCATCTATACCTCTGATGAAGACTCTTCAGAGGAAGAACCTGAAGATCCACCCTTTCTTCCTCCTTCCACACCAGAGAGATCCCTACCAAGATCAAGTACTAGGGATCCATCTCTTTCAACATCACAAAATGTGGTGTTGGATCTTCCTGCTCCAGGACCTGGTCTTCCACATCAAGAACATATTGGACAGAGCAAGAGGTCCGAGATCATACGTAAGGGAAAGGAGAAGCAGAAGTAGGTGATTGAGGAATGTAACCATGGAACAAGGTTCTTGAGTATTTTCTTGACCTTGATTCATGAACATTTTCTCATTCTTCCCTCTCTTCTTTTTCCATTTTCATCTTCAGCTTCTTCATTGTACTTGTCATAGCCTCAAGTATTTTGTAATAAGTGATAGAAGCTAGTAGTACTGGATTAGCCAAAAGTTTAGGAATGGTCATTGTATCTCAATTGCAACTTGAATGTAAGCTGTAACTTGTTTCTATGAATGAATGAAAAGATCTTAGTTGATTTTATCCATTGTGTAAGACCTTCAGCATGATTCAATTGATCAGTAGAAACCATGTTCAGCATATTGACCACATTCCTTTTACTTTAGCTCTTGGTGACATTAATCATGGAACTTTCATTCTCAAAACATCTGCAAAACAACCACCAAACAAGCAAATACACCAAACAACTTGCACAATTGTTAGTGGGTTAGTGTTAAAAACTTGTTAAAAACTCAGAAATTATTATACAACTTATACAAATAATCCAAAGTTTACAGTCATCATCCTCCCCTGAGGCATATGCATCCCCTGAGGCTTATGCCTCCCCTTAAACTTTGCATTTAAGGGTTTAACATGCCAATATGGACCACCAAATATTGAAACCTTGGTCCATCAAATGCCTTGGTTAATAAATCTGCCACATTTTCATCTGTGTGAATTTTGACCACTTTAACCAAATGTTTCTCATAAGCATCTCTTATAAAATGATGTCTGATTTCAATATGTTTGGTTCTATTATGAAAAACTGGATTTTTAACAATGCAAATGGTACTTTGATTGTCAATGAAAATGGTAGTATTCATGAAGTTATACCCATAATCCAGTAATTGATTCTGAATCCATAGAACCTGACCACAACAATTGGCAGCAGCAACATACTCTGCTTCAGTAGTAGAGGTAGCAACAATGGTCTGTTTCTTGCATTGCCAAGAAATCAGTCTTCTTCCAAGAAATTGACAACCTCCAGTTGTGGATCTTCTATCCAAATTGGCACCAGCATAGTCACTATCACTATAAGCTGCTAGCTGAAATGGAGACTCTTTGGGATACCAAAGACCTAATTGTGGTTGGACTTTAAGATACTTAAAAATCTTCTTGACAGCATTCATATGAGAGGTAAGTGGAGTGACTTGGTGTCTTGAACATGCACTCACAGCAAATGTGATATCAGGTCTTGAGGCAGTCAAGTACATCAAAGAACCAATCATAGACCTGTATAAATGAACATTCACAGGAAGATCAGGATTAAGATTGTTCTTTGGTTTGGGAGCCTCATATGGAGTTGTGGCAGTCCTGACATTTTCCATAGCAAACTTGGATAACATATCTTTTATATATTTTTCCTGATGTATAAATATACCATCAGGTTTCTGCTGAACTTGCAAACCCAGAAAGAAAGTGAGTTCTCCCATGGCACTCATCTGAAATTCTCCCTTCATCAAATCCTCAAACTCTCTACACCAGGCTTCTTTGGTAGAACCAAAGATAATATCATCCACATACACCTGCACAAGAATAATATCCCTAGAATCTTTCTTGAGAAATAAGGTCTTGTCAATGGCACCTCTTCTGTAGCCATTCTGCAGCAGAAATGTGGAGAGTCTAGCATACCAAGCTCTGGGAGCTTGATGCAGTCCATAGAAAGCTTTGACAACTTTGTAGACATACTCAGGATGATCAGGGTCTTCAAATCCTTTGGGTTGAGTCACATAAACCTCCTCTTCAATCTCTCCATACAAGAAAGCACCTTTTACATCCATCTGATAAACCATAAAGCCCATATAAGAGGCATAGGCCAAAAATATCCGTATGGCTTCAACTCTGGCCACTGGTGCAAAGACCTCATCATAGTCAATGCCTTCCTCTTGTCTAAAACCTTGAGCCACTAGTCTTGCTTTGTTCTTCACCACAATACCCCTGGCATCTCTTTTATTCTTCAGAATCCATTTTGTCCCAATGGCATATTTCCCATCAGGAAGAGGAACTAAAATCCAAACCTGCTGATTCTTAAATTGCAGCATCTACTCTTGCATTGCTTCAAGCCAACTTGAATCAGCCAGTGCTTGAGGAACACTAGTTGGTTCAATCTGAGAAAGAAAACATGCAAATAGACAATGTTTGTAGTCTGTGTAATTGTTCCTCTTTTGATTGTAGACATAAGAGATAAAAGCAACTTCTCCAAATTTTGTATTCTTGACAGTGCTTCTAGTTCGAACAGGGTCTTTAGGATCACCAATAATCTTGGATAGGGGATGAGCATTGTGAATCCTTTTGGTAGCTGTAGGTGGAACATCAATGTTGGTGAGTGTAGGCTCAAACTCAGTGTCATAAGAGGCTGAGTTAAACAAACCAGGCTTTGGTTGATAATTTCCAAGGTCAGAAGGACTAGGAAATCTGGTAAAGGGCTTATCAAAATCTGTAGAGACTTCAGTAGAATCAGCAGAATGAACATCAGCAGAATCAGTATCTTTGACATTATCAGTGGGAAGAGGTGTGCCTTCAGCAGTATCCTTGTTTCCACTGACTGCCTGGGCTGACTTATGTAGGATAGCCTCAGTCTCTTGTGTAACCTTATCATTGAGTTTCTGAGCTTCCTTTGTAGCAGCATGTTCCTGCTTCTGCAATCTTGCAAGATCTTCTGCATATTGTGACTCATCATCTTGTTCAGCAGCAGAGTGATTACCTACAAAATGGTTAGGTGGAAAAGATGGTAGAACAAAAGTATTCTCTTCTGGCTCAGACTCACATTCTGAGTCATCATCCATGGAACCTGCAGGGTTAGAACTTGAATCTTTGGTACCTGCATCAGGATTAGAAGCATGCATAGTATAACCCAAATAGTCAGTCAAATAGTCTAGGTCAAAATACCAAGAATGGCCTTGACCCTGAATATTAGTCTGATCTTCAAGAAATCTCAGATTAAGGGTCTCTTCAATCTTTTTGGCATTCAGATTATAAACCCTATAGGCCTTGCTATGAGCTGAGTACCCAACTATATAACCTTCATCAGCTTTCCCATCAAATTTACCCAGTATATCAGCAATATTCAGAATAGTCACCTTGCATCCAAAAGGCTTAAGGTAACGGATGTGTGGAACTTTCCCAGTGAGAAGTTCATAAGGTGTCTTGACATGAAGTCTAGTGATGGATACCCTGTTCAAGACATGACATGCAGTACCTACTGCTTCAGTCCAAAACATGGTGGGTAGTTTGGAGTCTGCAAGCATTGATCTTGCTGCCTCAATGAGGGTTCTATTTTTCCTTTCAGCAACCCCATTTTGTTGTGGAGTTCTTGGAGTACTATAGTCCCTTCTAATCCCTTTAGACTTACAGAATTCTATAAATACAACATTTTTGAATTATGTACCATTGTCACACCTAATTCCCTTAACCTTTTTATTCAGCTGGTTCTCAACTAAGATAATGAATTCTTTCAGAATTGGAGTTGTTTCATCCTTAGTTTTGAGAAAGAACACCCAGCAAAACCTGCTATAATCATCTGTAATAACCAGGCAGAAGTACTTGTGATCAATACTTCTAATGGGGGTTGGACCAAAAAGATCCATGTGCAGCAACTGAAGAGGTTCTGAAATGGAGCTCACTGCTTGGACTGTTTTGTAGGAGGCTCTGTGTTGCTTTCCCTTGTTGCAAGCAATACAGTTGTGTTCATTGGTGAAGAGTTTAGAAGGAAGGCCCTGAACAAGACCAAGTTTTGATAACTTGTTGATGGTCTTGTAATTCACATGTGCCATTCTTCTATGCCATTTATTAGATTCATCCAGGGAAGCTTTGGCAACCAAACATGTTAGATCACCTTCAGGCTGAACATCATTCAGATTGAATGTGTATAAGTTGAAGGTTCTAGGAACTCGCAGCAATATAGTTGTGTCTTCTGGGAGTTTGAAGTCCTTGGAAAGTACAAGACACTCATCTTCAGAGAAGAAAACCTTATGCTTAGAGTCACAAATTTGTGATACTGAGATAAGATTAAAATTCCCCAGTTCCTCCGCATAGTAAACATTTTCAAAGTCTAACAAGGGAGTCTTTATGGTTCCTTTCCCTGTTATTTTGCCATCTCCACCACCAAAGGTTACAGTGCCACCTCCTTCAATGGGCTCAAAGTCATGCATCTTATCCTTGTTCCCAGACATACTTCTAGAACAACCACTATCAAAGATGCCAACTTCAGTACTTTTCAAAGGATGTGCCTACAACAACAACAAAATATACAATATTAGTACACATTGGAGACTCAAGTCATTGCTGACTTAAGCCTGCCTTGTGGATCATCAGTAACAGGCCATGTAGATGTTTTAGATCCACCATTGTTCTTGGGCCTGTAATGCATATTAGGTCCCTTCTTAGTCCAAGAACAACCTGCTGAGGGCTTCACAGCAGTATTCCATTTCCCACCACCATTATACATTGAGTCAAAGTGATTAGGCCAATAATTATTATAAAAGAAAGAACTAGTGGGTCTGACATATGGTCTAGTACTGGTTTTTCTCCAAGAAAAATGAGTTTCAGCAGAATTAGGTTTCTGCTGATGTGGAACAAAAGATGGTATGTCATTAACATTCTTCCACATTTGCCTAGTTTTTCTTTGACTAACACCTGCACCCATTCTTTGCTCATGATATGTACAATCCTTAATCAAGTGATATTTACTTCCACACACAAAACACTTCTTCTTTTTAGAAGATTTATTCAAACCAAAAGAATTTCCATAACATGAAAAAGTATTCAAATCACCATGACAAACAGAATTGTTTTTAACAAATCCAAAAGTATTATTATGCAAAGAATTGAAAAACAAGTCTTCAGTAGAAACTGTCTTGTTATCAGCAGCAACTCTAGAAGGCTTGTGGGGAGGCTTGGGTGATGTCTTTGGTGTGGTCTTGGGCATGGTCTTGGGCAGGTCTGACTTCTCACTTGAATCACAGCTAGCAAATGAGGTAGACCCTTCATCAGAAGACTTGTCACTGTTACAACAAGAGACAAAGTCATTAGATTTCACAATAGGGTCTTGAAAGTCAGTAGACTTTTTTCCATATAAATGATGTGATCCATCAAAGTCAGAAGGTTTGGACAAGTCTATAGGCATGTGTTCTCCTCTTATAGGTCCAGGTACAGCATTCATTCCCCCTTCCTTAACATATTTAACAGGTGTTTGATAAGCTAAGGCTGGTTCAGGGTCAAAAACACTAGACATATCAGGATAGGTTAATTCTTCAGGATCTATATATTTCTCATATCCTAATGCCTTTCTAGTCCTAACAGATTGACGACCATCAATTAATTTACTTAAATTAGATGCCCCTTCCTGCCATTTCATTCGACCAGTTATCTCTTTATCTAATTTAGCTTGTAACTCTTGTTTTTCTTTATCCAAATCAGACTTCTCTTTTTCAGTACGTTTTAATTCTATCTTAGCAACCTCTAAATCACTTTCTAGAACTCTTATTTTTTCTTCATATTTAACTTGATTCTTTTGAAACCATACTTTTTGTTTTTCTAATGTTTTTAAGGCCAGTTTATAAGACTCTACCTCTATATAGCACTCATTGTACTTTGGTTTCAATTCATCAAACTCTTGTTTAAGCTCATTGTATCTTACACTACATCCAAACACACAGTTGTTTACCTGAGAGATTCCCATCAAGGAGACTTGCTCCTTCTTGTCTTCTGAAGGTGTGAATGCCAGCAGATTCAATTGTGAAGAAGTAGCAGCTTCCTCTCCAGCAGGTTCATGATCACCCCAATCAATTTGGTGATCCAGAGTCACCATGGCCTTTGAAGGTACAGTCTTGGTATTCCCTGCTTCCAATGGATAAGAACCATATCTAACTTCATCTCCAGCCTTTCTATCTTTGCATTCCCTTGAAAAATGTCCCACTTGACCACAAGTGTAGCATTTAACCTTCCTTCTATCAAACCTTGCAGCTTCTTTGCCATTAAAACCAAACTTTCTTCCAGACTTGGCTTCAAACCTTCTGATGTTCATTGAGATCATTGCAAGCTCCCATTTCAAGTGCATCTCCTCCATTTCCAATGGATCTACCTGTTCAAAGTCCTCATAAGCAATAAACTGCTGAGGTTCATATTCAGCCTCAAATGAATGAATAAGATCCTCCAACACATTACTTGATTTTGATTTAGGAGCAGTTTGATTATAAGTTTGAGAAGATGCTCCTGATGAATATGAACTTGAGGCTTGATGCACAGGTTTAGAAGAGGCACCAACAAATGCAGAATGAGTGGATGGACGAATGGGACTTCTAACATCAGGCTCAAGTGATTTAAGCCTATTGTAGAGGTCATCAAAAGACATCATGTCCAACCCACCTTTGGTCTTGAGAGCAATACAAACTTGTAACCAAGATGGCGGCAGAGATCTCAAAAACTTAGAATTACAGTCTTCATTGTCGGGTCTAGCCTTCAACTGATTAAGTTGACTCAATATTCGATGAAATCTATCATAACCCTTATGAATTCTTCAGATATCTGAAATTCTTGGAATTTCTGCTTCAGCAAAGACTTCTGCAACCTTCTTGATTCCTCATTCCCACCAAATCTTGCTTTTATAGCCATCCAAATATCCTTGGCATCCTCCATAAAATGGAAGTCACCCATATGGTCATCTGGTATAGCTTGGAGCAAAATAGTTCTGACTTTACTCTCCCTCTACACAGCCAGAATCTCTGATACCACTTGTTGAGCTATAGACCTTGATAGATCTTATTGAGCACTCTAGAATCGTTAGTAATGTTACTGTAATCAATAACACACTAATAGATAATCCCTGCAACTTGTATTTATAAAGCGGAAACAAAACACAAGCTTGATACTAAGAATACTTGATCCTCTATGGATCTTTTAATTATATTAAGAATTTTCTAAAAGTTGTTCAATACATAAACCGTGTGTTCCTTTTATACTCAAGGAACCCTAAACCGTTTTTCAAGAAACGTATCTTCTAAAACTTCTAAAAGATATGCATTATCACTTCCTAAATAAACTCATGCATATCCAAACTACATTACATAAAACACGGAAATACTATATCCGCAGAAACTAATAAAGTTGAACTATGTCTTCAGCAGATACACTGCTTCAGTAGAAACCAACTCTTCAGCAGGATCCTTTCAGCAGAAACAGCAGCAGAATTCTTTCTACACAGAATTCCCAACACCTGCGTTCTTCAGGCCAAAAGGTATTTTTGTGTAGCAGTATACTCCTTGACTGGTGTGGAAAGCTGTTTTTTCTTCATCTTCCACTGCCATCTGGATCTGATGATACCCTTTATATGCATCTAGGAAGCATTTGAAAGGGTATCCGCACAAGGATTCGACCTTCCAGTCTATCTCTGGCAGTGGATAGCAGTCCTGCCGACATGCTTTGTTAAGGTCCGTGAAGTCCACGCACATCCTCCAACTGCCATCTGTAACACCCCCAAAATCGGGTCCAGCGGAAGCATATGTTACTGGGGTGCTACTCGATTGATATCATAACACAAAGTATAAAGAATGGTTTTTACCTCAATCGATTAGAAGAAATTTCATTGTCAAAAGTACTTTGTTTACATCTTTCAAAAATAGTGCGGAAATATAGGCCCATAAGAGTATTTAAACGGTCTCGAATGATTATCAGAGTCATCTATGACCATGCCATGCCATTCGCCAAGAGCCTCCAAGAGTAAGTTATCACCTCAAGAAACCTGAAATACATGCTAAAAAGTGTCAACACAAAGGTTGGTGAGTTCATAGAGTTTATAAGTAAAACAGTTGATCGAAAGAGTTTCGAATTTGTTTGATAATTGCAACAAAATGAATTATGGGCTACGTTGTTATACGCTCATAGTTGGTTTATAAATCAGTTGAACACAAGTCTCAAGGTTTGGGCCACGTTGTTGCACCCATAAAGAAACAGTGGGTCTCGTTGTTGCACCCATAAAGAAATAGTGGGTCTCGTTGTTGCACCCATAGTAGTTGTGTAAAACATCTGAACACAAGTCAAGTAGTAATGAAACAATAGCATTGTAGTGTAGTGTATTGCACTAAGCCTCATGACACGCAAACCTTAACATTGTTCTGCAGCCATAAGAGATATATAAAAATCTTATGGGACGCCTACACATAAAAATATGATGCAGGTAATAGTGCCCTCGGATACTAGGAGGTTGCCAGATTCCTATGATATTCAAATATAGTGCATTCGGTTACCATTCCAGGCTAACATCAAATGGGGCGTCAACTGCCAATAGATCTATTCACTATATTCGCGTTCACTCGCAAGTGATTAATGGGTCATGAGATGAGGGACTTTTGGCAACAGCGGTAACTTAGGCAATATCAATCAGGATAGCATACAGAAACATTTGTGTTCAGATTCGTAGCATTTAATACGTTGCAATAAACAAATAGAATGTTTCATAAATCGAGTAATATATTTAAGATAAATGAGTAAAGTGTTTAAGATAAACGAGTAACGAGTAAAGTATAAGATAAACGAGCATGTATCTCCCCCAAAGAGTTCAAAAGGGTAAAAGAGGGGCTATGACTCACCTTGGCAATAGCAGTCTGAATAGAGTAAAGTCAAATAGTGATAGTGAGCGGCACCGACACGCGACCTAGATTAGTATGACACGTTTAGCTTACAGTTTCCGGTTTAAGACTCAATAAGTTTAAAAGTTTTAAAGTGGTGTTATTGTTGCTTGTGTGGCAGCATTTAAGTTTGAAAAATAATTTCTAAGCGTTTGTAAGTATTGGCTCTTGGAAGTGTATACGCAGAAAGTATATTGAGGATAATCGAGGCTTCGGTTTGATGACGACAGAATGTCTATGAACAAAAGAAAAGAAAAAATGTAGTACATGCATTATAAGATGTATACGGTTTGGACGAAAGAGACGTATAAATTAAGTGTACATATATGTATTTCAATGTCACTACTATTCGTTAAGTGTATTTATTTTAAAAGACTAGTTAAGTATTAACTTAATCTAAATCAAAGTTGTAATTAGAAAATACGATGTAAGTTTTGATGTAATCATGCTAGTTGTTGTATAAAAATATGATATGTTACGAAAGTATATTGTTTTAAAAAAAAAAAAAAAAAAAAAAAATGAGGCATGACTCAGTATACAATTTTATTTATCCGAATTGTCAAAGTATATATAATGAGTTTTTAATATCCTGTGTAATAATTGCATATATACGTTTACGGGATTATGTTCCACATAGTGAGAATTGTGAACACTTGCAAAATTAAATTGTGAGTAATAATAGTAATCTTATTCTAATTAGTTTATTTCAAAACTTTGTTTATTTTTGAGATTCGTTTCCTGTCTCGTTTTAATATTAAGGTTAGCGTCATGCTGCATGTCGCGTTGCAAATGGAGGAGTCGAGTGCGTTGGTACATAGTGTGTGGCGAGTCGGGACGAAATGAAAACAAGTTGAATGAACGGAATTTAGTCGGGTAAAACTCGAAACGACACGACATCCAACGCCCGAGTGGGCTGTTTAACACCAAATGGACCCTCATAGAAGTTGTTACACATTCTTATATAAAATATTTGGACTGGGTCTAGTGTTAATACTAACCAGACGGACCCTTAAACTTGTATGGGCTTCGTAGCCCAGCTGCGACCCAACAAACAAACACCTTTTTCTACCTGGGCTTGAGGCCCATTAACACAAGCAGTTTGTACAACTTGGTGTTGTGTAAAACGGAACCGAACATCATCATGACTTACGAGTCTTATGGCTATGTCATGGTCTAATGTTAAACCGGGTAAAGCACCCTTGACACGAACAAACACAAATCGCAATCACTTGTGGGTTAACTTGTACACCAAAATTAAAACAACAAAAGCATCAACAATTATTTCAACTAGCGACTATATCGGCCGGGTACAACCCGACTTGGTCACTTGACTCAACACCATCGTTATTATAAACTCGACCCGAGAATAAAATAAACACAAGCAACCAAGTAAGACCATACCAACGATAAGCACAATTTACAGATCCAAATCCAGGCTGAGACCAAAACAAATAAATAATTACGCAACTCACCCAACTCGAGGCCATAACAACTCAAATAGCATTTTCTTACAAATCTTACCGCAATCTAGGCTAACCCAAGGTCTCACCACTGTTTCGACCATAATGGGTTCAACTCGCAATCAAAACCAAACGCAACCCCAGCCAAACAACCACTCGAGTCTAATTCGAAAACAACGAAAACAAAAATAACACTTCCAATCTACGAGCCAATATTCGTTTTTGTTTATAACATACTAATCTCCACACAATGTTAACAGCAACAACAACATCAATTTTATGCATAAGAACATGTACAATCGATCGACATAAAAATTTAACTAAAATCTTGAGTTTATTAATAATAACCGATTTATTAACCACTAAGATAAAGAAATAAAATGTAGAATTCAAGTTGATCCTTACAAGGGGAGGGTTCGATATCGATTGCAGAAAACAATGAAGGCCCGAATACAAGCTGTCCAAATCCAAAGCAACCCAAGAATGAACCACAGCTCCCACCAAACCCTTAAGATCTTGCTTTGATAGATTTGAAAATGTGTGATGAGATTTGAGTGTGTGTGGCTCATTCGGTTGCTTCGACTGGATTAAAAAGAGGGAAAAGGAGTAGTTTTTGACCAAACTTTCTTTGATGGAGGTCTTGTGAATGAGCAAACTTAGCAAAGGTCATTTCTCCTTGATGGTTTTCTAGATGAACTCGTGATCTTGACCATGGTGAATTCCGAGGTCTCATAGAAGAAGGAGAAAGGTTGAGAGTGACATATCAAATGTGCATCTTATCTTTTGGGTTTGACTACTCTTTCCATAGAGAAAGTCTTGTGATGGGCTATATTAAGCAAAAATGGTTTTCATCTTGGAGGATTTAGGGGGTCTCGTGACCCTGATCTTGGGAAGGAGTAGGGAAAAGGATAAAAAGTGATATGTGTTTGTTGGATAGGGCGGCTTTATCAAAACAAAAGGACAAGGTGTAGGTTTATTTTGTGCACTCCGTGTCCCGTTGAGTTAACGTAGAATCGCGGTAACCCGGTTTGGCAAAAATGTGAAAAATAAAATTTTGAAAAAGTTTTCATAAAAATTTGATTCTGAAAAAAATAATTATAAATTTTAAGCCATTAATAATACGGTGTCGGTACGCGTGTAAACCCGTTCGAAGTGAGATGTGAGATACATCACATAGTTGGTTGGCGAACATATTTCGTAGTTGTGTGAATTAAATAATAATAAAAAAATGTAACCTTTAAAAGTGGTTTAAACGATCAGATGGATTTAATTTGTGTTTAACGTTAATAAATGACTGGGTAAATTACGGGGTGTTACATTACCTACCCCTCAGACTGGATTCCGTCCCGGAATCCTAAGTTGTGGTAGTGGTCGGGGTTGTCTCGGGAACTAAGTGTGGGTATTTAGCACGAATTTGATCCTTACGCTTCTAGGTGTACTCAGTCGAGGGATATTTGTCTTGTTGCAGGTGAAAGTTAAAGGTCTGACTAAAATAGATATATAATTTAGTAGTGTGGGTTTTTAAGCATGGTGTAAATAAAAGTAACTTCACAAAAAAAAATTAACACTTAGTCGCTCTTTAATACGCAAAATTTTTGATATAGTTTTGACCGGAGAAGATTTTCAACTCCACAAAATGAGTATCTCAGGAAAGTATTTTTGTAGTTGATATCAACGTGTTTTTTTTTTTTTTTTTTTTTTTAAAAAGATTTTCGAAAGTGAAATTATCAAAGATGAAGATATAGTTGAGTATGGCATTTCTAAAGGTTTAAGGACAAGATCTAGTTTCGAGTGCTTGGTAATGTTTGGTGGCTAACCATTGGGTAAATTTTATAGTTGGGGTACTTAATTTACTTGGGCTGTACTGGGATGTATCATGACTTATATTGTTGCGCTAGTGGTCTGAAATGAACGAATCAATCGAATATTTAGTGGTGGGGTGTTTTCCTTGGTTACAAGTGAGACCTGTGTATCAATGAGGGAATCTAATCGTAAGGAGTGAGTGGGCAACTTGTTTAGAGATGAAACAGCGTCAAGGCTTGGTGGGTTGTTGTCTATAGTTTCTGTCAAAGGTACGTGATTCTCTTCTAGGGTTTAGTTTATTTCCAAAAGAAAATGTTGGTTATTCTGTTTGTGAGGTAATATCATAAAAACATTTTTCATAGAAGTAAATGATCCATGAGATAGTTTGTAAAAATATTTCATAAGATGATTTGTAAGAACAATTTATAGAGTAATAGGAAAACAATCCATTATTTGCAAGATAATAGAAAAATTGTAGTATAGTTTATGATACCACAAATCGGTTTATATAGTAACTTGTGAAATGAATTGTGAAATAGTTTATAAAGCGTTTGGAAAAGAGATTCATTGTTTATAAAAGAACAATAAGGCTGAAATTTTTTGAGAGTAGTAAAACGTTTCGTAGAGTGTGTTGTAGGATAATTGAAAATAGTTCGTATGTTACATAGTGTATTATTTTATAAGAAGGAAGTAGATAACTAGTATTCCCAAGGGATGAGTGAAGGATCATGTATTCCGAAGGTAGTGGTTCAAGTTACTCCGTAAGGTCTTAAGGCTTCCGTTGGTTTACAAGTCTAACTGATTGTATGCTTAAAGGTTCATGGGTTCCTTCGTTGTTTGCTTCCATTAGAAGGTTTTCCTCCTAGGTACTATGGAGAGTCGTTCCTATTACGGCTAGTGATTTAATCCTGCTTCATCAATTGTGGGTGGTTTGGGGAAGAGGTGACTGTAACACAACCCGTAGTAGTAAGTATAAGTCATTAATATATGTTATGTAATGTTTAAATAGTTAAGCATCATCTGCCAAGCAAATCTCAATGCCAGGTGTCTAAAATTGGTGCATCATCTGCCAAGCAAATCTCTATGCATGATGTTCGATAAGGTGTAGGCACGGGGCGTGACGTAATAAAGCGTAGGATGGTCTGTTTTGAGAATAAGGTGTTCCGATTAAAAGATAAAGTGTTGTAGTGAGAAAGTATTGTGAGGCCCGTATGTGGTGAGTCGAAGGAAAACTTTATGATATACAATGCTCGTGAACATAGGAAGACATTATAGTGTTCTCAGAAATCAAATAGAAAATCAACTGGGCATAACTCCATTATAACTTCTCCCAGTATCGTAAAGTTCACCTCTGAGTTGGACATAGGTGATCAGACTATGTCCTACTGTCCCTGGTTGAATATAGGTGATCAGTCTATATTCACCCGAGGTTCAATGAACTTTAAAATACTCGGCTTAGTCATACTAGTACTATGCCCTTTAAAAAGATGTTTTGAAAGGCTAAGGCAAATGTCAAACTCAAGGTCGAATGATGGGATTACGTAATGTTGTGATAGGTATGATACGCAAGCATAAGTATATGGGAAAATACTTATAGTAAGTAGTGAAACAAGTGGATATAAATCATTCAATAGTAAGACACACATGTCATCAAGTATATTAGTGCGCAACATCACAAGTGAGGCATCAGCTTGGCAGGCAGGCACGTGGCGGTCATAGGATTAAGTTTTCGGAAAAATGGTTATAGTCTGGGTTTTGAAAATACCAGTTCTCTATAACTTGTGGCTCTGATACCATCTGTAACACCCCCAAAATCGGGTCCAGCGGAAGCATATGTTACTGGGGTGCTACTCGATTGATATCATAACACAAAGTATAAAGAATGGTTTTTACCTCAATCGATTAGAAGAAATTTCATTGTCAAAAGTACTTTGTTTACATCTTTCAAAAATAGTGCGGAAATATAGGCCCATAAGAGTATTTAAACGGTCTCGAATGATTATCAGAGTCATCTATGACCATGCCATGCCATTCGCCAAGAGCCTCCAAGAGTAAGTTATCACCTCAAGAAACCTGAAATACATGCTAAAAAGTGTCAACACAAAGGTTGGTGAGTTCATAGAGTTTATAAGTAAAACAGTTGATCGAAAGAGTTTCGAATTTGTTTGATAATTGCAACAAAATGAATTATGGGCTACGTTGTTATACGCTCATAGTTGGTTTATAAATCAGTTGAACACAAGTCTCAAGGTTTGGGCCACGTTGTTGCACCCATAAAGAAACAGTGGGTCTCGTTGTTGCACCCATAAAGAAATAGTGGGTCTCGTTGTTGCACCCATAGTAGTTGTGTAAAACATCTGAACACAAGTCAAGTAGTAATGAAACAATAGCATTGTAGTGTAGTGTATTGCACTAAGCCTCATGACACGCAAACCTTAACATTGTTCTGCAGCCATAAGAGATATATAAAAATCTTATGGGACGCCTACACATAAAAATATGATGCAGGTAATAGTGCCCTCGGATACTAGGAGGTTGCCAGATTCCTATGATATTCAAATATAGTGCATTCGGTTACCATTCCAGGCTAACATCAAATGGGGCGTCAACTGCCAATAGATCTATTCACTATATTCGCGTTCACTCGCAAGTGATTAATGGGTCATGAGATGAGGGACTTTTGGCAACAGCGGTAACTTAGGCAATATCAATCAGGATAGCATACAGAAACATTTGTGTTCAGATTCGTAGCATTTAATACGTTGCAATAAACAAATAGAATGTTTCATAAATCGAGTAATATATTTAAGATAAATGAGTAAAGTGTTTAAGATAAACGAGTAACGAGTAAAGTATAAGATAAACGAGCATGTATCTCCCCCAAAGAGTTCAAAAGGGTAAAAGAGGGGCTATGACTCACCTTGGCAATAGCAGTCTGAATAGAGTAAAGTCAAATAGTGATAGTGAGCGGCACCGACACGCGACCTAGATTAGTATGACACGTTTAGCTTACAGTTTCCGGTTTAAGACTCAATAAGTTTAAAAGTTTTAAAGTGGTGTTATTGTTGCTTGTGTGGCAGCATTTAAGTTTGAAAAATAATTTCTAAGCGTTTGTAAGTATTGGCTCTTGGAAGTGTATACGCAGAAAGTATATTGAGGATAATCGAGGCTTCGGTTTGATGACGACAGAATGTCTATGAACAAAAGAAAAGAAAAAATGTAGTACATGCATTATAAGATGTATACGGTTTGGACGAAAGAGACGTATAAATTAAGTGTACATATATGTATTTCAATGTCACTACTATTCGTTAAGTGTATTTATTTTAAAAGACTAGTTAAGTATTAACTTAATCTAAATCAAAGTTGTAATTAGAAAATACGATGTAAGTTTTGATGTAATCATGCTAGTTGTTGTATAAAAATATGATATGTTACGAAAGTATATTGTTTAAAAAAAAAAAAAAAAAAAAAAAAAAAAAAAAAATGAGGCATGACTCGGTATACAATTTTATTTATCCGAATTGTCAAAGTATATATAGTGAGTTTTTAATATCCGGTGTAATAATTGCATATATACGTTTACGGGATTATGTTCCACATAGTGAGAATTGTGAACACTTGCAAAATTAAATTGTGAGTAATAATAGTAATCTTATTCTAATTAGTTTATTTCAAAACTTTGTTTATTTTTGAGATTCGTTTCCTGTCTCGTTTTAATATTAAGGTTAGCGTCATGCTGCATGTCGCGTTGCAAATGGAGGAGTCGAGTGCGTTGGTACATAGTGTGTGGCGAGTCGGGACGAAATGAAAACAAGTTGAATGAACGGAATTTAGTCGGGTAAAACTCGAAACGACACGACATCCAACGCCCGAGTGGGCTGTTTAACACCAAACGGACCCTCATAGAAGTTGTTACACATTCTTATATAAAATATTTGGACTGGGTCTAGTGTTAATACTAACCAGACGGACCCTTAAACTTGTATGGGCTTCGTAGCCCAGCTGCGACCCAACAAACAAACACCTTTTTCTACCTGGGCTTGAGGCCCATTAACACAAGCAGTTTGTACAACTTGGTGTTGTGTAAAACGGAACCGAACATCATCATGACTTACGAGTCTTATGGCTATGTCATGGTCTAATGTTAAACCGGGTAAAGCACCCTTGACACGAACAAACACAAATCGCAATCACTTGTGGGTTAACTTGTACACCAAAATTAAAACAACAAAAGCATCAACAATTATTTCAACTAGCGACTATATCGGCCGGGTACAACCCGACTTGGTCACTTGACTCAACACCATCGTTATTATAAACTCGACCCGAGAATAAAATAAACACAAGCAACCAAGTAAGACCATACCAACGATAAGCACAATTTACAGATCCAAATCCAGGCCGAGACCAAAACAAATAAATAATTACGCAACTCACCCAACTCGAGGCCATAACAACTCAAATAGCATTTTCTTACAAATCTTACCGCAATCTAGGCTAACCCAAGGTCTCACCACTGTTTCGACCATAATGGGTTCAACTCGCAATCAAAACCAAACGCAACCCCAGCCAAACAACCACTCGAGTCTAATTCGAAAACAACGAAAACAAAAATAACACTTCCAATCTACGAGCCAATATTCGTTTTTGTTTATAACATACTAATCTCCACACAATGTTAACAGCAACAACAACATCAATTTTATGCATAAGAACATGTACAATCGATCGACATAAAAATTTAACTAAAATCTTGAGTTTATTAATAATAACCGATTTATTAACCACTAAGATAAAGAAATAAAATGTAGAATTCAAGTTGATCCTTACAAGGGGAAGGGTTCGATATCGATTGCAGAAAACAATGAAGGCCCGAATACAAGCTGTCCAAATCCAAAGCAACCCAAGAATGAACTACAGCTCCCACCAAACCCTTAAGATCTTGCTTTGATAGATTTGAAAATGTGTGATGAGATTTGAGTGTGTGTGGCTCATTCGGTTGCTTCGACTGGATTAAAAAGAGGGAAAAGGAGTAGTTTTTGACCAAACTTTCTTTGATGGAGGTCTTGTGAATGAGCAAACTTAGCAAAGGTCATTTCTCCTTGATGGTTTTCTAGATGAACTCGTGATCTTGACCATGGTGAATTCCGAGGTCTCATAGAAGAAGGAGAAAGGTTGAGAGTGACATATCAAATGTGCATCTTATCTTTTGGGTTTGACTACTCTTTCCATAGAGAAAGTCTTGTGATGGGCTATATTAAGCAAAAATGGTTTTCATCTTGGAGGATTTAGGGGGTCTCGTGACCCTGATCTTGGGAAGGAGTAGGGAAAAGGATAAAAAGTGATATGTGTTTGTTGGATAGGGCGGCTTTATCAAAACAAAAGGACAAGGTGTAGGTTTATTTTGTGCACTCCGTGTCCCGTTGAGTTAACGTAGAATCGCGGTAACCCGGTTTGGCAAAAATGTGAAAAATAAAATTTTGAAAAAGTTTTCATAAAAATTTGATTCTGAAAAAATAATTATAAATTTTAAGCCATTAATAATACGGTGTCGGTACGCGTGTAAACCCGTTCGAAGTGAGATGTGAGATACATCACATAGTTGGTTGGCGAACATATTTCGTAGTTGTGTGAATTAAATAATAATAAAAAAATGTAACCTTTAAAAGTGGTTTAAACGATCAGATGGATTTAATTTGTGTTTAACGTTAATAAATGACTGGGTAAATTACGGGGTGTTACACCATCGCTCTTCTTTACCATAACTGGGTTAGAAAGCCAGTCGTGATAATATACTTCGCGCATGATGCCTGCGTCTACGAGCTTATGTACTTCTTCCAGAATAGCCTTTGCACGATCTGGGGCCTGGCCGCGCTTCTTTTGTCGTATTGGAGGGTATCCTTGTCGGATTTGTAGCTTATGCTCTGTAATAGAGCGCGGTACTCCCGTCATATGCTTGGGTTCCCATGCAAATATGTCTAGGCTCTTTTGCAAGAGTGCGCATACAGCTGGTTTACCTTTGTCAGATAAAGATCCTCCAATCGAAACTTGTTGCTCTGGATAATCTGGGTGAATAGCGACTTTTAAATTTGGCGTTTTTTCCGTGCACTGTTCTGGAATAGTCTCTGCTTCAGTTGTTACTGCGATGCATTCTCTTGGTGGTATTGTTGTGTTATAGAGAGTGACAACTCCTCCTTCCACTGGGAATTTAAGCATTCCGTGCGCTGTGGATGGTACCGCGCGCATGGATGATATTCCCGGTCTTCCAATGATACCATTGTATGGTGAAGGAGACTTTATTACCATAAAGTTTATCCATGTTGCGGTTGAGTGTTGTTCATCTCCTACGACCACCAACAAGCGTAACTGCCCCATAGGCCAAATCTTTTCTCCTGTGAATCCTGTTAATGACGTTGTAGCTGGTATCAACTGACTTTGGATTTCCGGTCGCAGTCTTTTGAAACAGTGATCGTACAGTATGTCTGCGGATGCTCCTCCATCAATGTACATGCGGTGGATGTCATGTCCCCCTGTATGTATTTCAATGGTTAGAGGCTCCACGACTGCGTTGTCCGCAACTATAGTAGGGAAGGATATCTCTTTTTCTGGAGAGAATTTTTGGCTGACTTTTTGCTTTATCCTGCATTGCCATGATTGTATCATGTATATAGTATCAGCTTTTTCCTTTGGGGGTTCTTTCTTACCCCCGTTTCTCTGTTTATCTTTTCCCTCCTTGATGTTCTTTACGAGGTGGTCCATCCTGCCTTCTCTAACTATCTTTTCAATTAGTTGTTTTAGTTGGACACACTCGTTAGTAGTATGGCCTTTTTGGCCGTGGTACTCGCAGTATCCACTACCTAGGCGCTTTTCTTCTGCAGTGCGCATTGGTGGTGGTTTTGGGAAGTTCGCACCTTCTGTTACAAATATTTCTCTCGGAGTCTTAGTGAGAGGAGTATATTTGTCGTTGTCCCTTCCACTGCGATAATTCCTGCTGCGGTTGTTATTCTGATCGTTGGATTATCTCCGCGGCTGTTCTTGTTGCCTATAGTTTGAGTAACCTTTTTTGCTATCCGCAGCAGCTGCTTCTCCTTGTATAAAGGATCTAGTGCGCTTTGTTAACTCGTCAAAGGTTTGTGGAACTTTGTCATTACGCTTGCGGATGAGTTCTGGGTTATTGATCCCATTCATGAACCCTGAAATTTTTAGGATTTCGGGACATGCTTTGACTTGTATGCACTCATCTTTAAAACGTTCCATAAAAGCGCTGGTTGATTCCCCTTGACGCTGTTTCACTCTTGCTAGTTCCACAGGGTTTTTAGCGCACTTCTTTCGCTGGGTGAAGTTGTGGCGGAATGCTTTCCGTAGTTCCTCAAATCCACCAATGCTCCTACGTGGGAGTTTGCTAAACCATGTGCGTGCGTTTCCTACTAACGTGGAATTAAACATGTGGCACCACACAGGCTGTGGCCAATTTTCGATAGTTGCGGCTGATTCGAAAATTTTTAGGTGATCATCAGGATCACCTGTTCCATCATATGTTTTCACGTTAGCGGGCATGCGCCTGCGTTTGCGGTCTGAGTAATCGCTGATGCGCCGTGTAAACACATCAATTTTCTGGCGTCGCCATGGGAGAGACATATCTTCATTCTCTTCCTCGCGACGTCTTCCTCTTGACTTCCAGTGTCCTGTTTCTTTATCCTCGTTGTCCGAGGAGTCGCTGGAAGAAGGGTAGTCTCTTTTTCAGCGCTTGCGCCGGCTTCTTTCAGAAGAAGAGCTTGAGGGATCTCTGCTTGGGGATCTTCTTCTTCCCAATCTGTCTTGAATCCTCCTACTCCCAGGTTTGGAAGATCCTTGGCTTGGCGAATGTTGAGGCCCTAATCGATCTTCTATTCCCCGACTACCAAGTCTGGAGTGGACATTGGTGCGCCTCTCGCTGTCTCCTGAGTATTGTGAATCAGATATCGTACCCAACCTATCATGGATAGTGGTACGTTCTGCGCGTCTTCCTCGTGGGTGACGCGATGGTGATGGTTCACGTTGAGGACCAAAATTGAGTCGGGCATGTAGACCCGCGCTTGCTCTTCTTGTTGCTTCTTCTTGCATGAGGGCGGTTAGGGTTTCATAATTTTGGGATACAAAGTTTCCCAAAGTTAGATCAGGTGCGTCCTCCGTTGTTGCAAGAATTTCTGCCTCAGTGTTAGGCGCCCTGTTTCGTTCAGGCGCGCCTGGCGGCGCAGTGTTGTTCACTGCGGGTGTAGCCTGATGAGGAGTGGTGAAGAGGATGCGTTGGAGTTCCTCAACGCTTGGGACCACTGGTGTGACCTGAGTAGTTCTTGTAGGTAGTTCTACTGCTAGGCGAGGTGGGGTTGTTCCTGCCTCGTGGTGACCAGGTGTGCTGGTTGTCCCAGCGACTTGTCTGGAGGTTGGATCTTGTTGATTCTTCCTCTGATGGTCACGTTTTTCTGACTGCGGAGTCCGCTGGCTCGAATTCTTATGTTTCGTCATTCTAGTTATTAGTAGGGTCCCACGGATGGCGCCACTTGTTGATACAAAAGTTAGGCGTACCTGGTTATGGGCTTATACTCTCGTACCAATTCAATCCTTAGCACTTGTTACCTGCGTACTAAGAAAATAAGACAACACCGTTAGGCTTATCGAGGGATTGTCTCCCCCGATTAGACTCCGGCGTGAGAGTAAGTAATCGATTTAGGGTTCTTGTAAAGAGTTAGGGTTGCATATCGTACCTTGAATGAGAATCGTATGATTCTATATATAAGGGCTAAGAAACCGTGTTTCTTGCTCCTTACTCTTCGCACGCGTGGTGCTTATCCGAGGTAAGGATATCTATTCCTTGAATAGATAATCCTTATCGTGTACCCGGTGGGTTAGATTAGGCCTTTGGGCTTCATGAGCCCAAAGCGTTAACACTGCGGCCCATACCATTGTCATGGTAGCCCATTCGTGGTGGGCTTAGGTGTAAGTAATGTCTATCATTTGGGCTTGTGGCCCAGATATAGGCTATACGTCATCAAAAATACTAATAAAATCGTGTTAGGGTTTCTCTAAGTTATCCCTAAAATTGTCCTCTTCAATGAATGAAAATTACAAAACTATATATAGATTTTCCAATGTGACGGCGTCAAGAAGAGAATTTTGACGCCGTCAACTCGCCGCCCATAATAATATTGGATTGACTAGATCCAGATCTGACGCCGTCAAGAGCAAATTTCCTCTGGGCCGTCACGTGTAAAGGGACCATGACGGCCTAAGGTGACGCCGTCATGCCCTAGTGTAAAAACTCTTTGGATCGTCACGGACTCTATCCACTTCACCTCTTGTTTTCCTCTTGACGCCGTCATTAAGAACTTGGTGTCGCCGTCAGGTACTGTTCCCAGCAAGGAAAACTAAGACTTTGCCGTTTTCTTCACTTTTATGCTCCAAAAACCCAAAATGTTTCCTTTTCCAGAATTCACTCCAAAAGTACCTAAAATCACAAAAGGAACGATTTAGGGCAATATTTGATCAAATGAATTCAATTCCGGGCTTAAATGACCCCGTAAAAACGGGTTATTTTTTGCCTCATCATATACCCTTACACTTGAGATTTGCTTGTCCTCAAGCAAATGCGCTTTTATTCTAATCAAAATACAAGTTAGGGGTCATTTAACACTAATATAAAAGTAATTACAACAAATAATCGTTCCACTAAAGACCAAAGACAGGCACGGAGGTCATATACTAGCACCTCACAAATAGTGTTTAGATACTCACATCTCTCGGGTGTAATAAAGTATATATCACAATGTGGAAATGGAAAACATCTCTCACTACCTGTCATAGCAAAATAGATTACCATAGGCTTGGGAAAGGATCAAACCTCCACCACATGGCGTAAGCACCTAGGATAAACTATCAAAGAGGTTTTTTAAAGGGTTATAACGTTAGGTGTAGGGATATGGAATACACGGTTTTGTTGGATAAAGGCAATCTTTACTGGTGGCGATTTAATCATCTTGGTTAATTACATGTACAATATGGCGTTGCTAAGCCAAGACTAGACTCGACTAAAGCTAATAAATCAAAAATAACAAAAACATAAAACAAACATAGAATGAAACGGGATGGTAGTCCATATGTTTTTTTCTCTTTTCTTTTTCTATTTTTTTTTCTTTATTTTTCGATGATTTTTTTTTTTACATACACTCTTACCCTACCATCCAAAATAATACATCATATGGAATGTACATTCCCCTTACACTTGAATTTTTACATACTTTACAATAAACTAATCTAATGACTCGAATCAAGATAATCAAAACACTTGGAGTACTTTTAAGATTAACGCACATATGGGGGTAATATATGATGTTCTTCCCCATTACTCCATAACATTAGTACCTTACCCATGAGTCCCAATCGTCCCAAAACAATATGTACAAGGATATGACTCGACTTAGCAACCATGTAATCAATTAGATAATTAACTAAGGGTTTAAACATATAACAATAATGCACTAAAGATGAGTGCATACACGGAAGGCTAATGCGATTTGGGTGTACATTTAAGTGGGTTGTAAAAAATTCTTCCTTTAAGTAAGATGCTTAAAGTTAGAAACGAAAAGATAGGCTCGGAGGGGTGTACTAGGGGTTTCGTGTACTGAAAATGAGTACAAGGCTAAGGGTGTGGGAAAAATTAATTGACTTTACTAGCCAAGTAATCGATCAAACAACAAAAACTAGTTATTTATAACCAAAAATATTATAAATATTTTCTAGTTTATCATCCACTAACTTTAGAAATATATTTAACGTTAAAACTAACTCGGGATATCGATAAAAGTTATATAAAGAATATACTTTTCGTTGAATGATTAAACGAAACCTAAAGGAGGGAAATATGATCATTTAATCTTAAGCTTTGCCTATAAATAATGGATCATTTCTCAACTTTTTCCTCACCTTTTGCACTCCAAACTTTCTGATCTAATTCTCCATTTCTATCTTCTAAAATCCTTGATCATTTAATCTTAAGCATTTGTTTTCAAGTGATTCAAGCTTCCACCATCAAAGTGCAAAAGAAGAATAATCCTTCAACAACTAGAAAAGAAGTATTGTAGTTTAATCTATATTGTTTACTTGTTGTGTAAAGTGTTATGTATTTTTAAAAAGTAAATTCAAGTGTAAGTAAGTAGTTGTGTTGTAAAGAAGTAGTGTAGTAGTAGTGTGAAGTTGTGAAGTAGTTTCGGTGTGAGGAAGTCGTGAAGCCGTCGTGAAGTAGTTGTGAATAAGTCTGAAGAAGTTGTGTATAAGTCGTGAAGAAGTCGTGAGATTAGTTTAGCTATTATTAGAAATCGACATTTAGCTTTGTGTCGTTAATCGGTGTAAGCAAAAGTGTGTAAGGTTTCTCCGCCACGAAGGGATTTTTTTGACACAGTGAAGTGAACGCTCGAGTAGGTGACTCGGGGAGTGAAATAGGGCAAGGAAGGTATCCTTGTAGCCGAACCACTATAAATATTTGTGTTGTGGTTTGATCTTTCCATCCCTATTTTTTCCTTCATTACTTTACTTACATTGTTATTATATACTTACATATAGTTGTTCATATTGCGCAAATATTGAAGTCAGATAAGATCGAATCAAAGTTTTTAAAGTAAACAAAAGTTTTCACAATAAATTAAAAAGACGTAAAACTATTCAACCCCCCCCCCCCCCTCTTCTAGTTTTCCACATACACTGTTAAAGTTAAGTGTGGAGGTATTATGATTAAAAAAATCCAAAAATAATCTCAGCTTTTGTGTGTTTGTTTTGTTTTTATTTTTGCAGATTTTTATAGTAGAAGATTGCATTCGGGATAGCTCAGCACTATCTACTCTCACATATTGCTAGGGAAGTTTTTTTTCCTTAAGTTTTTATTTATATTTTTCCTATTTCTATTTTTATTTTATCAAGTTTTTTTTACATTAAGGATAATGTTCAACTTAAGTGTGGAGGGGAGTCAAATAGTAAAAATCTTTATTCCTTCTGTATTTGATTGTCTGATAATGTCATTTCTTTTTAGTCAACTTAAATATTTTTAATACTAATATAAAAACTATATGTTTTATGAGTTATTATGGAAAATCCACTTGACACTTTAGCTAGACACAATTTCATTCACAAAAAATGTGAGATAATTCTAAGCCTTTATACTTGTATATCTGCTACACTTTCTCTTAAAAATATATGAGTGTGCCGGCGATCTAAATTAGCTCTAGAACTTGCACTTATACATCAATAACGAATACCGCAGCGAGATTGCATTTTATGCTTTATAAACAATTTTATATGATATTGAGGGAAATTTACGATTTACACAAAATAGCCATCCTTTGCAAAAGAATAAGTTGTAATCTAGTCAACTACACTGGTCACTAGTATATCTCAGAAAAATAACCCTCTAGCGCTCATTTTTAGTGCTATTACCACCTAGAACATCATACAGAGCCTTATGATTTCTCTTTGTTTAAGCCAATAATATATGTTCAAAAAGAAAGTTCGATTAATTGTTGCCACAAAAAGAAAAGTATGAAAAAGTGAAGTTATGAGAAATATCAAAGAAAGAAAAGAAAGTTGATAAAATATATGTGATCAAGGTCAAAAATGTTGACCAATAAAGAGAAGCAGAAAAAGATCTATGAATAATCATTATGATGCTTTGCAGCTTATTGGTGTATCGCTTTATGAACTTATCTAAACAAAGAAAAATTACTCCATGTCTCATCCATACCCTTAATCCTTCAGCCAACCCGGAAGTCCTCATTGATATCATTGTCTGGTGCTTGCGCCTTGCCGGAGTTGTATTTGTGCTTTATGCAAGCCTATGGTAGCTATTTAGTCGTGTCTGTGCAAATTGAGTGATCTCAACCCTATTGAGTGAATTGTGTGAATCATAAAAATAACCTTTCGTGAGGTGTCCTAGTTATGTGTCAATGCCTTTTTAGCGAATAATAAAATCTTGATATTGTATCTCCATATTCACAACAAATGAAATTTTCTCGCTTTGATTGCTTGAGAGCAAGCAATAGCTAAGTGTGGAGGTATTTGATAACTCCCTATTTATACATATCTTCGGGCATAATATTATATGTTTTATTATCATTTAGTATGAAATTTCGATACTTAATAGCATGAAATGAATGCAGGTTCACCCTCGGATGCTCAAAAGCAAGAAACGTCTAAAGCACAACTATTTCTACAAATAAAGTCAATAAATAAGAAGTCTATTATATTAGTCCTTTATTCTAGCCAAGTGTGTCAGTTTTTCAGCTATGTGCACCGCACTTGCTCACTCAGTCAAGGAAAGTCAAGAAATAGTTTTTATTAAAAGTGTGCCAGTTTTGTATCTGATGTGCGACGTACTTCCTCTGCGTTTATGAAACTTTGGCACCAAGAAAATAGCTAAGTGCACTGCACTTACTATCAAAGTACGCCGTACTTCGCCTATCAGAAGCCTATAATATAGCTCATTCACAAGCATTTGAACTCTCCACTCGATAACCAATTTTCACAAAGTCAGATAAAAAAGTACAACGTGATCTTGAGCCAGAAGCAGACATTGAAAGAATCGAACAAGGGTCTTATATACTCTTAGGTATTAAACTCTTGGTTACTTGTGATACTAGTGTAATCCATTTGATCATTCCAACCCGTATGTCTCTTGTTTACTATTTTATCTTTTTTGTTATCATGAACTCGTTAGCCATGAGAAGCTAAACCTCTTGTGATTGCTTGATATGTGAATATAATAAAGTGAAGTTATGATTATGCTTTATCTTTATCAATTTCAAGTTTATGCTGTGAACTATTGTATCTCTAGTCTTGCTACGTTTGTTTATCGAAACTGATTGAATATAACATGTTGGGATAAGTCGAAAGAACCAATTTGTTATATGCAATTCTAGAAACTTGTCTGTGTTTTCAGCCTTTGACTGGAGGAATCCGCCTAGGAGAATTGGTAATAATCTAGACTTTATATATAATACTATCTTGAGAGGAATCTCTTGGTGGATAAACATGAATCTTGAATTGAACCTAAGAAGCTTGTTATGAAATTTCTCTTTTGACGAAAATGGCTAAGTTATAAGCTGTGCACCATCCCTATTTATCAAACTGAAAATCTAGCATAAGCATTATCACTAAATTGTATAAACTATCCAATCAATCATTTGTTTTATCATTTGAATTTTTCATATTACATCAACTACTATTTGTGCATCATCGATTTGTTTACTAATCATTTTATACTTAAAATGAATGAACTAAGTCCCTGTGGATACGACCTGGTCTTACCTAAAATCTTATACTACCAACGAGGGTTATACTTTACCCGTATGTTTGGTTTATTAAAATCGGTAAAACTAGTATTATAAATTTAAAGCTTTCCTTACACATCAATCACCCATTGTTATTTATTTTTTATTTAATGGGGGAAGCTTTTAAGAGTTTACAATAGAGTGAGTTCATAAAATAAGTTTTGTTTGTTAGAAAAGATTGTTGAGAAATTTTAGAATTCACAAGATCTTAAAGAGAAGTTCAGAAAGGAGCTTCTAAGAGAAGTTTGAGTTTTTGACTTTTGGTAAGGCTAATTACATAAATCATCAAAGTACTTGCACGTTGTGATTGCAGGTATCGTATTCAGCGAGGTACCTCATTACTTTTTACGAAGGTGGAACTTATAAAATAAGTTTTATTTGGCGAAAATGACATACGTACGTACCAGTTTCATTTCAAAACCTCAAGCAAATTAGTATCAGTAGATTTCACTTTGGACGATGTGTTAGATGAAGCTGCTGATGACGATGGAACTGTCAAATTTCCTATAGACTTCCCAGGATTGTGTTCTTATGTTCATGTTTATTGCTTTAAAAGAAATACTGTAATTTAGTAGATGTTACTTCACAGTGATTCTTCTATAGTGCCAGGGACACCATCATCATTGGAATTGGAAACTATTGAAGATGCTGGTGAAACAATGGTCCCTGATGAAACAAGGACCATAGTCGCAAAGAAGTTGGTTTTATAAAACATAGGACCAAAAGAAAAAAAAGTCGAATAACGGAGCAGGTGTCAGTTTTGTGATCTTTCAGCGTTTTTGGTGTTGATGGTTGGGTGTTTTCTTTTGGGGTATAGAAGTATTGTATGATGTTCGGGCATGAAGGTGTTGCTGGTAATGATGATGTTGCTTTTTCATTTTATGTGTTGAAAATATGTTTTAAATTGTGAAGTACTTAAAATTGCGTGGTGTTGTGTTTTTGCTACCTAGACCTTTTATATAGAAGATGAAATATTGCATGTTTTTCGGGCATACATTCTATTTAGCGGTTAATAGCATTTTGGGGATTTTTAGTTATATTCAAACGCAATGTGTTTTTAATGGCTGATGTCGATGAGTCCTTGCTAGTGCGCTATGCGATTTCATTTGACACCTTTCATATGGACTTTGCCAGTACACTTTGCACTTTGTTTTATAAGTTTATATAAAAGCTTTAGTAAATGGGTGTTATGTGTTTGGGTGATTAAAACTGCACATATTGTTAGTAGAGTTCCGCACGGTGGTTATTTTGGTGGCCATTTGCAGTACATTTATTAGCTAAGGGCGATGACAATTCCACTATATGTAAACCCATGTTTTGTGACTCACACCTCATAGAGAATATGGGGAGCAACCAACAGATGAAAGTAGGTATTTTCAAGTACACATATTTCACATAGGAAAGTCTTTTAGTGACTATGTAACTGTACCAAAAGATGTCACATTTCTGGTGGCATTATTGGTGGTTGTTCGGGTTAAGAAAGATGTCATATTTACGCTGCATGGATTAATGTGCTTTGCAGCAACACGCGGGTAAAATTTTTTGTTAGTGCTAGCACTTGAAATGTAATTATAAAAGACAATTATTAATGAAAGGATTAGTATAACCGAACATTTTGAAACTAATGAATTTTATATCCACTATGTGTTGTCTTTATTTTGTAAATATATTTCGTATTTAGTCAAGTGGCATGTGACTATAAGATTACATGTCAAATGAGCTTTATTACATTCTAGAGTTGTCTTTACTGGTGTTTGATAAAAGTTAATATTGAAAAACAAAAGGTAACATTTTAAAGTGTAACTTAATTCTGTTAATGCAAGTCGAAAAGCATGGATACACGAAAAAAACCAATCATAAACTAATTAGATCAATCGCTATATTGACACACATTTTTATAAAAAAATAATTAGATCAATCAAGCTTTATTTTCATGTCAATGAAATGTTTCATATTTTAGCAAACATACAACATAGAGATTGTTCTTCAACGCCAAAATGCTAAATGTACCCAATCACCATCGGGACGGTGAGATACAAAAAACCCATCTGGACGTACTGACCAATAACAATGTTGAGTACGAGTCACAAATTTTTGTTCATAGCATATATGTCGAATAGGGTCGTCAAACAAATGTAGACTCTGAATTTTCGAACCACACCAAAAGTCGGCAAAGTAAAGACTTCTTCCATCAAACCTTTCGCAAAAAGTCCAGTCAAAAGTTCCGTTGAATGGAATGGTATGAATTCCACGTTCTTCGTCTCCTGATTTGACATGAACAATGACATCATGATCACGCATATCACTCGTTATAATAATATGCCATTTTCCAAATACACAAATCGCATGCGTTAGAGAAGCAAATGTGCATGTTAGAATGAAAATGATGAACAGCTTATCCATCACACTAGACCAAAATTGTACATTGTACCTGCACTTGGTTGTCTCTATTTATAAGCTCATGTTTAAATGTTTAACGAATGATACTTGCGGAATATTATTATGTTATGTTACGTTATAGTATATACTTAAATGTCTTCATTTATTATACACAACTTATAAAGTAATAAATTTAAAGAATTTCTAAAATAAAATTTGACCAAATACAATTAGCTAAGCTATTAGTACAACCATTTAATACAATAAATATTCAACCATTGGACTTTTCAACCCCCATTTAATGTGAAAAGAAAAACACCCCTTATATAAAAGGTACATGATAATATACCACGCATATCATGATCACGCATATCACTCGTTATAATAATATGCCATTTTCCAAATACACAAATCGCATGCGTTAGAGAAGCAAATGTGCATGTTAGAATGAAAATGATGAACAGCTTATCCATCACACTAGACCAAAATTGTACATTGTACCTGCACTTGGTTGTCTCTATTTATAAGCTCATGTTTAAATGTTTAACGAATGATACTTGCGGAATATTATTATGTTATGTTACGTTATAGTATATACTTAAATGTCTTCATTTATTATACACAACTTATAAAGTAATAAATTTAAAGAATTTCTAAAATAAAATTTGACCAAATTCAATTAGCTAAGCTATTAGTACAACCATTTAATACAATAAATATTCAACCATTGGACTTTTCAACCCCCATTTAATGTGAAAAGAAAAACACCCCTTATATAAAAGGTACATGATAATATACTTATTATACAAGCTAATCAAACATAAAAAAAAAAAAAAAAAAAAAAAAAAAAAAAAAAAAAAAAAAAAAAAAACTTAATACAATTATTATAACTTTTCTTTTATCTTGTATGCATGGTTTTTATAACTGGACTGTACAACGAACCACCTTCCAAAACAGTTCCTGATTATTGGTGGTTTTTTGTGGTTTTGTCCTTTTGTGGTTTTGTCCGATTCAGCCGGCCAGTTCTGGACCAATTGGTTCCCAAATACACAAGCCAGTCCGGTTATCAAAACATAGGTTGTATATGTAACCTTTCTCATATTTTTGTTTTCATTTTATTAAATGCTACTTAATATATGTATCATCGTAAGAAATAGTGAGTGAATACCTCTTAACTCCATAATGTTATCATCATTCAACACGATAAACATATAATTAAATATGTTACTCGCATAAAATTTTATTTACAGCGTACCCGTTACCGCAATGTGCGGGTACCCTGCTCATGTTATATTATATATTTAATTGTCTTTATTTATTATGTTGCCGCAACGTGCAGGTACTCTACTCATGTTATATATTTATTTATTATGTTATGTTATATATTTAAATGTTATGTTATACATTTATATGTTCATGTTATATGTTATGTTACTATATACTAGTTTTAGTTCCCGTCCACTGACGGGGTTTGATTCAGATTCACGTTAGAACCATTTTATCATATTATACATTAATAATAGCATTTAAAAGCATACTTTTACATTAGTAAGTTTTAATTTGCAGGTGCAGTGAATAAATATTTATATGGGTAGTGATTATGGCTCGTTTGGTACCATATAATGGGAATAATGGAATGGAGTGATCCCACACTATATGGCCAGGATTGTAAATCTCTAATGGGTCGCGGTTCCATCTCTTTATATATATATATATATATATATATATATATATATATATATATATATATATATATATATATATATATATATATATATAGGGTTCCTTTCTTGCGAAAATCACATTATCTGCAAGAACTGCAAGAACCACCTTTTTATAACTAATAATACACAATGTTCATCATTTAATGCTCCATAGCATTTTGTTTTTTTATTTAATTCAAAATGATAAAAGAGTAAAAGGCATTTCCATATTATTTTTGTTTTTTTTATAATTCCCCTTTTTTTATAAATCTTAAAATTTGGATATTTTTTATATGTTAACATGTTTTCAAATAGTTATGGTGCATACATGTTTTTTATACCTAATCATTATTTTTTTTAAATCTCATGGTGCATGCATGTTTTTTTCCCCAAATAATCAAGGTGCATACATGTTTTTTTCCCCCTTTCAAGGTGCATATAGGTTTTTTAATATGATGAAATTTATAACAAACCAAGATCATAAATGTTATAAACAAACCTCGATATCGATTGAAATACAATTAAAATACAAATTTTTAAAAGCATAAATACATGAATGTAGGACCTTAAATATTACAACTTTATCACAAATATTGAAGATTAGAAGAAGAAAGATGGTGACTTGATATGTATATATATATGTATGTTAGAGAGAGAAAGTAGAGATAGTAGAGAAAGAAAGATGAGAGAATATTATTAGAGAAACACACACAAATACACACACAAGCACACACCTCAAATGAGCCTTTGAGGTGTTTAAATAGTAAGATATATGAGATGCCCTATGGGCTTTCTATGGGCTTGGGCTTGGACTTGGTTACTTGATTGGACAACTAGGCTTATGAAACATAGCATATAACATATTAGCTTGCCAAGTCCAAGGCCCAATGACTAAACTATTACTAATCTTAACAAACGACACAAAGTTACAATATGAGAATGACCATCACTTCATAATACATATTTTTAATGCTAACAATCTCCCCCTAAGGGGTGGTCATTCGAATGATGCTCCACGTGAGTGGGTCTTCCGTGTTCTTTGTCTTTAACTTTGTGTGTCATTGTAGAATAGTCTTTAGTCTTTGTTCCTTCATGCTTTGTGATCTTTGATAACTGATTTTTCATCGTTCTTTGTTCCTTTGTGATGTGGAGTTATCTGCCATTCGTCACTTCTGCGTCTGTGGTGGTTGTTTGCCATTCCAACATGCTCATACATCTTTGGACTTTGATATTCATATGCACGTAGTTCCCTTTCTTTCACTTTGATCTTTAGTCTTTATACTTTGTAGATTCTTCTTTTTGGCGTAGAATCTTTCTTTGAATTTTGTGTTGTATAGATCTTTGAGGGAGCTTTCTTAAACTTCCAGATGTATGTATGAGCACGTGGAATCTGTCGCTATGGAGATGACGTGTCCCTGCATATAAGCAGTTAGCAATAAAACATCCGGTACTTACAGATAAGAATTAGAGATCGTCAACAGCATAGTGTGAAGACTCCTTCTAACCCTTACCAAGGCCGTTCCCATGTCAGATACTCTCGAGAGAGCTTACAAGACCTACTAAGTAGCTCAATGACTGGGTGAGTCGCTGGGTATCACTCCACGACTGTAGACCGTTTGAAACCACCGCGAACACTAAGCGTAACCCATAAAGAATTACTGAAGTGACCTGCTGTCAGGGCTGCTTGATGTTGACCCTGGCAGGAATTTCCATTCAATCATTGAGAATCACAAAAGTGAATCCTCTCATAAATGTTCTGGCAGATTGCTAAGATCTGCGTAGGACTCTAAAGTTTACATCTGGCGTCCTTAATGTTGAACAACCAGTGTAGAAATATCATGTGTTCCTATGACATCTTTTGATGAATCTCGGGGCTCTAGACTCGATAAGTGCACATTTGGTTTCCTATGCGGAGATTAGGGAGAGGTCTCCTGCTTCAATATCAACCATCTCTAAGAGACAGATCGATAGATTACACCGGTTCCCCGTGAGAATGAAACAAGCTCTTTTAAGAGAACTTGAGTGGTTAAGAAGGTTTAGTGCAGTGCGTCACTGGGTCCATGACGTCTTTGTCTTCAATACCGGTGTCACCTTAGTAACAACCAGTAGCATATGAGTTGAACCCGGTGTCTGCCCTAAGGTTGAACATTTGGAGGGCTATTTCTTTTCACCCTTTATCATAACTTTTCTTTTTAATTCTTCAACCCCTTCTTTCTCCTTTCTCATTTTCTCCTTTTTTCAATCATACCTAAGGACTTCTAATTCTAATCTATTGGAATTGTCCTTGGGTAGATCCCTCCGGCTCTGGCGGATCATAGGACGGTTTTTCCTAACCTTAGTCACCTTATAACTCCATGACTATCCTATAATTGATCACATGCCATAAAACCTTTTATTGAAAATCTCTCAAAGTGTTTATGATAATAAAACACATTGTTGTTACCACATTGAGAGTTTTGTAATTTTGAAGGACTCCCCCTTCACATGTGCTCATGAATATTTAAGAAATTTGCACATGCGAGAGGAGTTTGCACTTATGAATTGATTCACTTTCAGCGAACATGACCGATTCGAGACACGCTTACATCACTAGTTAGACTAGCTTGAAGTTATTACCCGTCCTGGTCAAGTCCAAAGAAAGTCTCTCGATATGGTACACTCTACTCAGACAAGTCCTATTCGAGACACGCTTACATCACTAGTTGGACTATCTTGAAATTATTACCCGTCCAGGACAAGTCTTTTCGATTACTGACATTTTAAGCTTCGTCAATTCATTGGTACTATCTGAGTCGAGCTCTTCTGAGATTCAGTCACATACTTTAAACATCTTTGATCACATTTTAATTATGTCTTCTCCCCCTCAAAAATAGCAAAGCGTGATATTTTTTATATCAACTGATTAGTGAAAGGCTTTTTGGAGAGAAAGACAGATTTGATTTTGCATGAAATCGGAATATTTTAGTGTTTGTACTCCCCCTTAATGATAGCACATTTAAAATTTCTTAAGGGTTTTGAGGGAGTTATCTTGAGCACTAATTTTGAGAGATTTTGAGAAATCTTTTGAACAATCTTGAAAAAGTGCTCAAGAATTTTGTTTGAAAACGAGTTTATGCTTGAAATCTTTTTCGTTTGTTTAGACTCGAACTATTTGAAAAAGAGTTCGTCATTGAACGTACGAGTCCTTGATTTGAAAATAATCAGAAGTCATCATTGAAGTACGGGTTTCGTACTGAAGTATACGAAAGCCATTGTGAAGAAAATTTTGAGAAACGACATATTTTAGAAAATCATTAAAAAAGGAACTCCCGCTCAAGCATCTGTACATGTCCGTATCATTGTTGAATGACATTTCTAGAAACGTACAGAATATTGATTTATACGAGAGACATGTCGTGAGAAGAATATTTTTGGATTTTTTGATTTTATATTGTTTTTGGATTTTTTTGAAAATTTTATATTTTTGTATTTTGTTTTTGTTGGTTTTTCAAATTTTGTATTTTGTTTTTCAAAAATATTTACAGCGAAGCGATTTTGAAAACATTTTTCAAGAAGATTCGAGAAGACGTTCTAGCTCCTCAGGAGTTAGGCTTCGCATGCCAATTCGTCGAACTAAATAGTCAAACCTTTCTTTTGGAAGGGCTTTAGTAAATAGATCGGCGAGTTGATAATCAGTCTTAACGAAAAATAATTCAACAGTACCCTCTTCCACGTGTTCTTTGATGAAATGGTAGCGGACTTTGATATGCTTCGTCTTAGAGTGATGTATGGGATTGCACGAGATGGCTATGGCACTTTTTGAGTCACAATACATAGGTATTCTGTCAAAAGTAAAGCCATAATCTGTGAGCTGTGTCCGCATCCAAAGAACTTGGGCACAACACGCAGATAGAGACACATACTCGGCTTCGGCGGTTGATAGCGCAGTACAGTCTTGTTTCTTTGACTACCAGCTTACAAGCTTTTCACCCAAAAATTGTGCTCCACCTGATGTACTCTTTGCTGTAACTTGATCACCAGCATGGTCTGCATCTGAAAATGCTGTTAGATTAAACCCCGAATCCTTCGGATACCAAAGTCCCATGTTAATGGTGCTTCTTAGGTACCGAAAGATCCGTTTAACCTCTTTGAGGTGAAGTTCGGTAGGCTTTGCCTGAAACCTTGCTAATAAACATACAGCAAATTGAATATCCGGTCGGCTAGCAGTTAGGTACATGAGAGAACCGATCATACTCCGATATTTCTTCGGATCAATGGGTTTCCCAGACAAATCAGCACCTATTTTTGGTGAAGTGACCATTGGTGTACCAACAGAATCACAATTTTCCATTCCATGTTTTTTCAAAATCTCTATTGTATATTTAGCTTGATTGATAAAAATACCACGAGGGGATTGATGTATTTGTAAACCAAGAAAGAATTTTAGTTCCCCCATCATGGACATTTCAAATTTACTTTTCATGAGATTTTCAAAATGTTTTGAATGGTTAGGATTGGTTGATCCAAAAATAATGTCGTCCACGTAAATTTGAACGATCAAAATGTCATCTTTGAACTTTTTGATAAACAAGGTGTCATCAACCGTTCCTTTTGTGAAATTGTTTTTAAGTAAGAAAGATGATAGTTCGTCATACCACGCTCTTGGAGCTTGTTTTAAACCATAAATTGCTTTCTTAAGCTTGTAGACGTAGTCTGGATGATCATTGTCGATGAATCCCTCTGGCTGACTTACATACACTTCTTCTTTCAGAGTTCCATTTAAGAAAGCTGTCTTAATGTCCATCTGATAGACTGTGATGTTTTTGTGAGCTGCATAGGCTAAGAAAATCCGGACTGCTTCAAGTCTAGCTACAGGCGCGAATGATTCTTCGAAATCTATCCCTTCTTCTTGTGGATAACCTTTAGCCACGAGACGAGCTTTGTTGCGAATTACAGTCATTTCCTCATCCAGTTTGTTCTTCCATAACCACTTGAGATCAAGAACTCGTTTATCAAGTGGTCGTTCAACAAGTTCCCAACTGTCATGTAACATATATTGAAGAAATTCCTCCTGCATCGCTTCAATCCATGGGTTTTCTGCCATTGCTTCCCGAATGTTCTTAGGTACTTTGGTGCTTATTGAGCAAATGTAAATGCACAATTCGAGATCGGTGGCAAGTTGTCTCCTCGTCTGAACTGGCATTGAAGGATCACCAATAACATGTACTAACGGATGGTCTTTTGTCCATTGAAACGTAGAAGGGTACCTTTGGTTTAACGAATGTGTGTTAGATGGTTCTTGTAACCTTGAAGAAGATTCAGCAGAGTCTGATGCAAACGGGTTTTCAAATACTTTTTCTTCTTCTTCTAACGCAACATCGTTTGAATTATTTGTAGGTTCTTCTTGAAAGTTTGTAGTTTGATTTTGCTCATCAACTCTTGGTTGAACAGTTTCAAGTACTGGAGTTGCTTGAGTAGATGTAGATGATGTTGATGTAGTTGGTGCTTCAGCTTCGATTGTGGTAGATGCATCCTGTGGTGGTGGTGGTGGTTGATGGTTTTGAGCGGGTGCAGCGGAATGTTGTTGAGATGCATTTGTCGAAGGTCCACCATAATATTCATCAAACATTAACTCGAAGAAATTTTCCAGTTCTTGTTCTGAAGGTTTATCCGTGTTTGTTGACTGAGCTCCTTGAGGTACGAGTCCTGAACTGATGTGTCCAGAAGTCTGACTGTTTGGTGCGGGTCCTAATCTGGTTTGATTAGAAGCCATCGGATTAAGCGCGGGTTCTAGAGCGTATCTCTCAGAAGCCATTTGTGAAATCTCGTCAAACTTCACATTCATCGTCTCCATTATCTTTTTCGTTCTTCTATTATACACCCTGAATGCCCTCGAGTTTTCTGAATATCCAATGAAGATTCCAATATCACCCTTAGCTTTTAACTTCCCTAGATCTTCTCTGTCATTCGTCGGATAGCACAAAGCGCCAAACATGTGAAGGTAAGAGATGTCAGGTTTACGGTTGTTCACTAGCTCATATGGGGTTTTATTGAATCTCGGATGGACTAGGGATCGGTTTTGAGTAAAACAAGCAGTGGCTACAGCATCAGCCCATAAGAATAGTGGTGCACTAGAAAAAATCAGCATTGTGCGAGCAGCTTCCACAAGAGTTCGGTTTCTTCTTTCAACTACCCCATTCTGCTGTGGAGTTCTAACAACTGATGTTTGATGTGTAATTCCAACATCTTCGAGGTAAGTTCTTAACTCCTGATTTGTGAATTCTGTTCCATTATCTGTTCTTATAATCCTTACTGGAGCTTGAAGTAGAACTTGAATACGCTTCAGAAAGGTGATGATGATGCCTGGTGCTTCGTCTTTTGATCTCAAAAACTTTACCCAAGTATATCTTGAATAATCATCAACAATAACGAGAATATACTTCTTCCCATTAATGCTTTCAACTCTCATTGGGCCACATAAGTCCATGTGCAACATATGTAACCTTGCTTCCGAACTAGGTACGGTTTTGGGTTTATATGATGCTCTTTTACTTTTACCTTGTTCGCATGATGGACATAGGTGTTCCTTGGTGTATTTGAACTTAGGAAGTCCGGTGACGATGTTGTCTTTGGCTAACTTGTTGATGGTGTCGAAATTGAGATGGGATAAACGTCTATGCCACAGCCAGGACTTAGTTTCGGTTGCCCTTGTCATGAGACAAATTGGTGATGTAGAAGCCATTTGGTTGATGTCGATAGCATACAAGTTTGTACCACGATTACCAGTTAAGAGATCATCACCAACCAAGTTTCTAATAAAAACCGTGTTTCTCCTGAATGCAACTTCTAAATCTGCATCACAAAACTGCCCAACTGAAAACAAATTATGTCCCAATCCTTCAACGTAGTAAACTCGAGTGATCAAAAAATTCCCAAACTGAAGATCTCCAAAACCCAGGATAGCTACTACATGATCATTTCCAAAGCGTACAGTTCCCATGAATTTCCAGACGAAATTGATCAGCAGCTTTAAGTTCCCGGTCATGTGCTTGGAGCAACCCGAGTCGACGATCCAAAGACATATTTCGATAACCTGCCAAGAACAGAAGAGTTTGTATTTGGAAACCGTGTTGAATTTGGTTCCATGGGGTTAGGAGTAAAAGCAGAATCACACTCATAGACAGTTGCTACTTGTTTAGCTTGAGTTATTTCTAATTTGCCGTCCTTAAGAGTGAACTCTCTACCCGTCGGAATCCACATACAAAACTTAAGATAGTTCCTAGGCATTCGACTAATAGTGGTAGTCCTAAATCGTGCAACTAATCGTTCTAAAGATCTGGATCTAGCACTAGGTCTTTTTGGAACATTCTTCTGTTCAGGCGTAACATTCACATTCTTAGAAACACATTCATCATGAACATCATTAATTAAACATTTCTTGCATATCAAACAAACAGAGTCATTACATGCATTAGAACCAGTACTTTCGACATTACATTCAGATGAAACATGTCTCTTATTACAAAGCGATAAATTCCTAGGGTGTTCTTCTACTTCTTCAGCTTTATTCTTGCTACTACTCTTAGAGACAGGCAAGACTCTATTGTTCCTTGTATTGCTCTTAGGCTTTAGTCTGCTGCTCCTAGAGGTGTTTTCTAATCCTGTAGAAGGTAAGGCACACACATTAGGATTTATATTGTTGTCCTTTTTACCATCCCTAGAGTCTTTAGAATTAGCCTTTATGCACTTATCATTTGTCTTAGATGTTGAGGCAAACGCACTAGTGGGACTAATCCTAAAAAGGCCAGGTGCTAACACTTTAGGTGTTTTGACAACCGCTTTTCCTTTATCAACAATCTTTTCATTTTCACTTATCTTGGGCAAGGGTGTTGGAGTGACTGGTTTTGTCAAATCCTTCTTCTCATCGACTTTTGGAGCAAACCTTGAAACTGACATTTTTGGTTTTTGAACCGTGTTTGAAACATTTGGTTTCTCCGAAGTCGACGGTTTTGCAAACTTAGTTTCCTCACCCTTCCCTTTTTGACTTTCAAGCTGAGCCCTCAAAAGATCATTTTGCTCTTTCATTTTCTTTAAGGCACGCTCATACGACAATTTGTCATACTTGCATTCTTCCTTTTTTCGATCAAGTTGTTTAAAATATGACACATTTTCTTTTTCAAGTTTAATAAGAGCATTTTCATATTTTGAAACAATGTCGGAGGTCTCAGCTCTCAGTCGTTCATCGTCTTGAACAGAATATGTTTGTAAAATGATGGACATAATATCAGTAGATAGAACTGCTTCGAAGAGAGAATCATTGAGGTTTTCCAAAACATTGATTTGCTCAAAAGATTCATTTGCCTTCTTTATCAGGGACTTGTGATCCGTGACGAAGTCAGCTGTTTCTTTCAAAAATGCTTGTTCAAAATGAATTACTCGAGCATGGATGTTATTAATTTGAGGAGCAAATTCATTTTCGAGAATCTTTTTAAGCTGTAAATGAACCGTGGAATTCCAGTTAATCTCATTAAGTCTCGTTTTAGATTCCAAAGTCGTTTTAAGTTGCCCAACTCTTGTTTTAAGATCATCAAGATATCCTCTTGCAGCACTTGTGTTAAAAGTGTTGTTTGAAGAAATCTGTTCCATGTTTGAAATCGATTTGGAAGCAACTACCTTTTTCGAAAACATTTTTGAGAATGGACGTTTTATGGAAAACACTGATGGTTCTTTTTGTGGAACAAAAGTAATTCCCGAAAGTTTGTTCAATTTGTTGTAATCAATCGGTTTCAAATCAGGATTCTTTTGTTTCATTTTATTAATGCTCTCTTCGGCCAATTCAATCGTTTCCACAGAATCACGAACAATGGGAGGATCATGCTTAGCCAACAAAACATTTCCATTAAACAAACAATTCTGAGCTTGCTGAGCTTTCTTGAGATTACAAGGAGTTTTGTTACCAAGAGCCATTTTATGTTTTGTGTGGTAAATCGGATTAGTTTGATTAGCAATCATGTGCATTGTTTGACTTGACTGACCCTTTTTAACCACTAACTCTTCTAAATGAGCAATCATGTGTTCTGACTCTACGATTTCTTCCAAAAGTCTATCTTCTTTCTTTGCGAAGTCCTTTTTCAACTCATCCCTTTCTTTTTCAAGATTGGTATAAGCTGTTTTTTGTTTTGAAAGTTGGTTTGTTAACTCAGAAATTTCTTGATTTAAAGAGTTGATGGTTTTTGTTGAACTTATTTCAAGATTAGCAAACTTGTTTTTCCATTCCCTATCTTTAACAAGTAACTTCTTATAACCAATTTCAAATTCAGACTCGCGATCTTTGTGAATTTGAAAACTTTTTGCATTTTCCTTGTATCTCTCAAGCTCAGTGGTCAATTTCTCATTCGCGGCCTTAACATCGCGATTGACCTTTTTTACTTTCTCGATTTCAATACCACAATTATTTAATAATGATTCAAATAAAGCACGTGTTTCCTCATCATTCTCAGCATGCTGTGAAACGAAGCCTCCATTATGATTCACATCTGGAGTTGCTGAAGAAGTATTGCTACTACTTGGCGTGTCCAGGTATGTATCATAAGTGGGTGCTTGCTTCTCAGAATGTTGTTCCACATGAGGAGACATATCAAATATATCATTATTATGACATGTGTTGAAATTTGATACCTCAGATGGTGCACTGGTGTCATAAACAGGAAGTGTGTCAGAATCCGTGTCATACTTAGCTTCCTGAAGATTCGCCATGAATATGCAGTTCGCATCGATATCCTCTCTGTCTTCCATTTCATCCATAAGAGCCATAAAATCATGTTCCTCTGCATTCAACTGAAACCCTGCCTTCTCTTTTTGTGCCAACAGAACTGCTTTCTGCAAATACTCTAGATCTTTCTTTTTCGGCTTAGTAGAACAGTTCCTTGCCATATGACCTACTCCTTGGCAGTTGAAACACTTTACCGGATTACCCTGATTCACATTTCCATAATTCCCAACAACTGGAGCTGCCACATTCCTATTCTGATTACCCATTGCATGATTACCAACATTCTGACCCCTCTGATTTCCAACATGCTGACCCATCTGATTCCCTGCATACTGACCTGCATTTTGCATATTCTGATTACCCATGTTAATTCCAGTAGCGTATCCTTGTTGATTCCCATAAACTCCAACCATGTGGCCTCCATTGCCCATATTGAAACTCGGCTGAGCGATCTGCCTGTTGCGAGTATTTGATGAAATCCTTTGGTTGTTGTTTGTTGGTGTAGAATAGCGTCCTTGGAAAGCTTTTGTCAGAAAAGCAAACGCTTGAGTCAATGCTGCAGTAGCTTCATCATTTTCAGTGAATTCTGGTTCTTGAAATTGTGGGTATTGCTGTTGTGGAATAAGATGTTGTTGTTGCTGTGGGTAGAATTGTTGTTGGTAGACCGGTGTTGGTTGTTGAATGTAGGATGGTTGCATGTAGTTGTGAGTGGAAGATGATGATGGTTGTTGTTGTGTGTTCACTGGTATAGGTGTTGGTGTATCAGCAATTAATGCTAGAGGATCATGTTTTTTAGCTAGTAATTCAGCTCTTACTTCATTAGCTTCATCTTGATTTTGCTTCAAGAAGTCATACACTTGATCATAAGTAACTTCATGCAAATTCTTTGTCTGATAAACAATAGTGACATATCTTCCCCATTCTGGTTGTAACTCATTCAGAAAAATGGTGTTGTTAGCAATATTTGTCTGACTGAGGTTGTGTCTTGATAAATCATTCATGATCTTACAGAATCTGTGGTAGTACGTCTCTATGGATTCACCAGGAATTGAAGTAAACTTGCGAAGTTCCTTAAGCAGTTGTGTTTCCATTTCCTGTTTCCCGATGTCTGTCCCATACATTAACCTCTTGACTCTTTCCCAGACTGCATGAGCACTTACTTCACTGTCAACAGTAGCATAAATGGTTTCAGGTAAACCAAGAACGACATAATGAAATGCCTGATCATCAGCTTCAATCTGTTTTCTGTCTTCCACAGTGTATTCAGTCTCATTCTGTTCTCTGTAGTATGGTTGTACTGGGGGGTACCATTTGGATCACCAGGGTCTAGTACTTGTGATGGTTTGAAGGGTCCATCCACAATGGATTTGATGAGAAGACTTCCATTTGTTTTGCTCTTAAGATAACGCATCATACGACTAGCCCACTGTGAGTATCCACCCTTTGACAGCATGGGAGGTCGGTTTTCAGCACCGGCTGCATGAATGTCTTGCTGCGTTGCCATTGATGAAGTGTAGATGGATAAAGTTGATTCTTGGATCGTTCCAACGAAATAGGAGTAGAGTTTAGAGTGAGTTGATGCAAGTTTTTATGGTGAAAATTTTGACTGAAAACCTTAAAACCTCAATAACTTCTTCTCGGAGTGTTTTTAGGCCTCGAAACTTCGCCTAAATCAATAAATCAATTTAGCGTGTCGTTCTTCTCTGTCTCACGGTCGTTTTGACAGCTGATTCGTCGAAAACGGAGTTACGGTTCAAAAGTTATGGCCGTTTGAAGTTCAGTCGTCAAAAGTCAACCAAAAGTTCTCGAAAATGTTGTATTCTCGATAAATCCCAAGATCTCGATAATATCTGAAGTTCTCGATAAATTCTGAAGTTCTCGATAAATTCTGATGTTCTCGAAAATCTCTGATGTTCTCGAAAATCTCTGAAGTTCTCGAAAATCTCTGAAGTTCTCGAAAATCTCTGAAGTTCTCGATAAATTCTGATGTTCTCGAAAATCTCTGAAGTTCTCGAAAAAATTGAAAATTCTCGATAAATTCTGAAGTTCTCGAAAATTTTGATATTTTTCGAAAATTTTGCAAAGTTCTCGAAAACTTGTGATTTTTTTCGAAAACCCAGTTTCACAAGAAATTTCGAAATTATACAATTTCGAAATTTAGCCCGAAAGTCGAAGTAATTTCTTTCTTATACAAGAGAGAAAATACCGAGTATCCAACGGTGAGCACGAACGGAGCCTTTTCTTGTGTTCTCGAAAACTTGTCAAAGTGTGATTTCGAAATTAGGACAGTTTTTTGTATAAGCTAAAAGCACACCCAAACGACTTTTGCAATCCAAGATTCTTGTACTTCTAAGCTTAAAAACACCAAAACTTGTAGAAAGTTGCAAACTTGATGATTTTTATGAAACTATTGAAGGTCTCGAAAACAAGTACAAAAACAAGATCCGAATTTTTTAAGCTAAAATCTTCAAAAAGATTGATACTTTCTTGTTAGATAAGGTTTATAACACTAGTTTGTAATCAAAAAAGTGTTAAAAACCAAGAAAAACAAGAAAAGTAATGAACTTTTTAAAGAAAAAACGTGTAGAAAGCTTTAAAAATACGAACCAAACAACCTCTTAACCCTCCTAAATCATTGTTAGGCGATTGATACCACTTGTAGGACCTTAAATATTACAACTTTATCACAAATATTGAAGATTAGAAGAAGAAAGATAGTGACTTGATATGTATATATATGTATGTTAGAGAGAGAAAGTAGAGATAGTAGAGAAAGAAAGATGAGAGAATATTATTAGAGAAACACACACAAATACACACACAAGCACACACCTCAAATGAGCCTTTGAGGTGTTTAAATAGTAAGATACATGAGATGCCCTATGGGCTTTCTATGGGCTTGGGCTTGGACTTGGTTACTTGATTGGACAACTAGGCTTATGAAACATAGCATATAACATATTAGCTTGCCAAGGCCAAGGCCCAATGACTAAACTATTACTAATCTTAACAAACGACACAAAGTTACAATATGAGAATGACCATCACTTCATAATACATATTTTTAATGCTAACAATGAATCTAATCGATCTATACACGTGAACACTAATAATATTCAACACAAATGAACATATGTGCACGAGTAGCCGTCAATATTTTTTCAAAAGTCGGACATATATGCACATTTGTAGCCATGAACATTCTTGTAATTACACTTGATACAAAGAAAAGTACAAAATTAGCAACAATAATATTATTAAAAATTATACATGTTTATGAGTACATGTATGTTTTAGGAAACATGATTGTTCGGCAAACACGAAGTCTTTGAAAAAAACAATAATTACAAATACTAAATAAAAAACATATATCTTTTAAGCATTCCGTTTATAAGCACACACTTTTTAAAACATACATGTTTAAAAACATCATCTTCTCAAACATATATGGTTTTCATTAGTTAGATCCTACTAATCCTCCACTATATAATAGCCTAACATGATAGTGCCACATATGCGTAACTATGCCACCTCATTGCCTACTAGATTGCCTACATGGCACAAACTATTCATGCAGAAATTCACGAATTTTAAAAACTTGTCACCCATGGGACTCGAACCCATGACCTAGCATTCAACAAATAACAATGTTAGCCACTAGACCACTTCATGCTTTTTGTTTAAAGCTTTGAAAACAATAACTACATGCATTTATTCATCTGTATTCATTTCAAAATATATAATCTCAAATCGTCTACCCTAACTACATTTATTGCCACCTACAATCAAGGGATTATTATGAGATAATGATGAAAATATTTAAGGTATTGTGAATCAAAATTTTGAAATTTCAATCAAAAGTTAAAAAAAAAAAAAAAAAAAAAAAAAAAAAAAAAAAAAAAAAAAAACCCTGTTTATTTTTTCAATTCATAACTTTTTCTCTCAAAACGTACCAAAAATTCCCAGAAACGTGAATGGTGCTCTAAATCATTCACATAAAACGCAAAAATAACCTACGGCGACCCAAAAACAAACCTACTACGATCTATCACAGGTTTGTTTTGTTTTTCGTCTAATGAATTTAATGTTTATTATTTCCTTATTCGTAATTAAATTGCGCGTTTGTTTTTTGTGCTTGATTTATTGATTGGGTCAACCGATCTGTAAAATAATAGTATTTGTTGATGAATTAAGAAGAACATGAACTTGACTATGCGATGTCAATAATTTTTACAAGGTAATTTATGCACACCCTGTGTTTGATAAAATGATTATGAAGCTAAGATGGTATTTGTTAATTTTGTGATCTAATATGTGTGTATTATATTGTTTCTATTAATGATGTTGGTTATATTTCGACGTTTTGTTTGACTGATTTAGGTATAAAAGTGAAGGAGCCTGTGTTATGCAACTTATCATGGTCCCGGAGAACCGGTTGCATTATATATTTGTGTGACAAGGATGACAATTATTGAAAAGGATGACAAGGAGGAAGCAGGATCAGATTTGAGCCGACCCCAGGATTTGAACATTTCAATAAAGCTTGGCATTGTCCATCAGAAAACTCTCTTCAATCCAAGTCAAGTAAGTGCTCAACCTCTTTTGGTAAATTCAGAAAGAAAGATATTAGGGGTATCTCGGTTATTCATGAAATGTCTAGGCTCATTGAGGTCGGAGAAAAATTGGGATATGATGTAAAAGGGTGCCATAAGTCATTGCATAGATTGATAGACAGAATTGGAGTATCGATTGTGGATAGATGAAGGTGCTTTCCATTAATATTCATGGTTCTAAGAAAAGGAGAAAACAAGTGTGGATCAAGGAAATGTGTTACAAGAACAATGTTCAATTTTTAGCTGTTCAAGAATCCAAAATGACTCGTCTAGAATTGTTCCGTATAAAGACCATGTGGGGTAACTATATTTTTGATTATGCATGTAGTATGTCTCGAGGTAGATCGGGGGGTTAATTTCTGTTTGGGACCCAAATGCTTTTGTTAAAGATCAAATCTGGTGTGATGATTGTTTCATTATTGTTCAAGGTAAATGGGTAAATTCCAACGAGGTGTTTTTCATGATAAACACATATGGTCCTCAAGATCCGACTGAGAAAACATCTTTATGGAATCGATTGCTAGATTTTATCACAAATCATGAAGGTAACTTCATTATTTTTGGTGACTTAAACGAAGTTCGGGACGAATGTGAAAGATATGGTACAGAATTCTCTCATTCTCAAGCTCACATTTTTAACTCGTTTATAGATGATGCAGGTTTAGTCGATATCCCTTTGGGAGGTCGCACGTTCACTTGGATGAATAAGCCGGGTACGAAGATGAGTAAACTAGATCGCTTTCTAGTGTCTCATTCTATTATGGATGCAATCCCTGATCTTAAAGTGATCGCCCTTCCTCGTGGGTGGTCGGACCATACCCCGTTACTGCTTCATTATGAAAAGGCTGATTATGGTCCAATCCCTTTTAAATTTTTTCACTCGTGGTTACAACGTGAAGGGTTTAGGGTGTGTATTGAGAATGCATACGTTGAATGCTCACAAAGTAATACTCGTATGACCTTTTATGACAAGCTAAAAGTCATTAAACAAAAAATTAAGGCTTGGAATCTTCTTGTCAAAAATAGAGAAGCTACTCGATTACAGGAGGTTCAGTTGAAATTAAATGATATAGACGGAAAGTTAGACAACGGTACAGCCTCGGAGGAAGAAAAACAGGATCGGTTGAATTTGATAAAAGAATGGGACGACATTAAAAAACTGGACGAAATGGATACAGTTCAAAAATCCAGAATCAAATGGGACGTTGAAGGGGATGAAAACTCGAAATTCTTTCATGGAATTTTGAAACAAAAACGACACCGACAGATGGTTAAAGGAATTATGCAAGATGGAGTTTGGGTCACCAATCCACAACAAGTGAAAACAGCCTTCTATTCCTTTTATAAAGAAAAATTTGAATCATCAGACTCTTTGATGGACCTTTCTCCTGTTAATTCGCAAGTTTCATTAACCTCGGACGACAACAACGAGTTGGAAAAAGATGTGAATGCGGAAGAAATTCGATCGGCTTTTTGGGATTGTGGTAGCCAAAAAGCCCCGGGCCCGGATGGTTTTTCGTTTCTTTTTCTAAAGACATACTGGGATCTCTTCAAAGATGATGTAGAAGAAGCAGTGAGAAATGCTTTCGATTCGTATAAGATTCCTAAAGGAGCTAACTCGTCCTTCATCACTCTTATCCCGAAGGTAGCTAATCCGATACATATTAAAGATTTTCGGCCTATTTCTCTAATAGGCATGCAATACAAAATTATTTCGAAAATTCTTGCTAACCGATTAGCTAAAGTTGTTCATAAAGTGATTGGTCACGAGCAGTCGGCTTTCATATCGGGTAGACAAATACTTGACGGTCCTATGATGCTTAGTGAAGTAATGTCGTGGTATAAAAAGAAGAAGCAAAAACTTATGATGTTTAAAGTCGACTTCGAGAAAGCTTTTGACACCGTTAGTTGGAAATACCTAGACCACATGCTTTTGAGTCTTGGGTTTGGTGATAAATGGAGGCGTTGGATTCAAATGTGCCTTCATTAGGCTCGAGCGTCGGTATTGGTAAACGGATCCCCCTCAAGTGAATTCTCGATCAAACGTGGGTTACGTCAAGGTGATCCTCTTAGTCCATTCTTGTTCATTGTTGTTATGGAAGGGTTACATTTAGCTTTAAAAGATGCTGTTGATAATGGTCTTCTTCGTGGAACAAAGATAGGGAATACAAGCTTCAATATATCACATCTTTTTTACGCGGATGATGTTGTGATTATATCTGATTGGAATAGGCATGATATGGACAACATTATTAGAATCTTGCATGTCTTTTATCTCGCTTCAGGTCTCAAAATCAATATATCTAAGTCGCATGTTTATGGTCTTGGTGTGAGCTCGAATGACATTGAGGTCATGGCTTCTAACACGGGATGCACTTCTGGTAATATTCCTTTTATTTACCTTGGATTACCGATTGGTTCTAACATGAATTTGCTTGCTAATTGGCATCCTTTGATAGACCGGTTTCATGCTAAACTTTCTTCATGGAAAGCAAACTTGCTCTCTATTGGTGGCCGTTTAACTCTTATCAAAGCTGTGCTAGGAAGTATTGGCATATTTTATATGTCGATCTTTAAATGTCCAGAATCTGTTCTTAAAACGTTAGAATCCATTCGGGCTTCATTCTTTTGGGGAGGTAGCGGGGATAAACAAAAAATGGTGTGGATTAAATGGGAGAATGTTTTGGCGTCGTTTGATAAGGGTGGTTTAGAGATCGGCAGTCTCAAAGCTTTTAATCTAGCTCTTCTTCAAAAATGGCGATGGCGTTTCGTTCATAACCCGAATTCTCTTTGGGTTCAAGTGATAAAAGCTATACATGGGGATGATGTTGGGTTAGAATTGAGAGGTTGCAACTGTAGTGGTATTTTGTCTTCTATTATTTCTTCCTATTCTAATTTACATGCTCGCGATATCATTCCTTCCTACACTTTATGCCGTAAGGTGGGTGATGGTATGTCCATTCGTTTTTGGAAAGATAATTGGGTTGGAGATGGACCTTTGTGTTCTAGATATAACAGATTATATCACTTAGATTCTAATGCTAATTGCGTGCTTGCGGATCGTATATCCAATGATGAGTGGGTTTGGAATTGGAATAGACAAAGTATAGGTAGTCGAAATGAATCTGCTCTTGAAGTTTTGGTTTCGGAGTTAGGGTATGTCTCTTTGAGCAATCGTCCCGATGCTTGGTCTTGGAGGATTTTGGATGATGATAGTTTCTCTGTCCAATCCACAAGATCTCATATTGACAACAGTTTACTGCCTTCGTTAAGTCCAAGTACTAGATGGTCTAAGCTTTTGCCTCGTAAGGTAAATGTTTTCATCTGGCGTCTCATTCTGGATACACTACCTAATCGTTTAAATCTTTCTTTGCGGGGGCTAGACATTTCTTCTATTGCATGCCCGTTGTGCAACATGGGTATGGAATCTAACGATCATGTTTTTTTTGGTTGCGATACGGCTAGTAGCATGTGGCGCCTTATTCGAGTGTGGACTGATATTAATATGCCTCTTTTTTCCTCATGGTTCGATTGGTTACATTGGCTAGATAATTGGAGAGCTTCTAAGGACTCTAATGACCGTGTGTATGTTATTTCTGCTGCTTCTTTGTGGGTTTTATAGCGATATCGAAATAGCATTACTTTTAATTCTTATCCTACGAGGAAAAGTGATCTTTTCGATTCTATTCGTTTATTTTCTTTCTCTTGGCTTAAGTTTAGAGGCCATAAGGTAAATTGTTGGAACTCTTGGCTTAATAAGCCATTGTAATATCTCTTCTAGCTCCTTGCTAGAGAGCTTTTGTTTTTATTGAAATCATTGTTCAAAAAAAATATATTTGTGTGAGATGGGCTACGAGGTACTCTTTTTTTCACATTAAATCTTTCCAAGGATTAGGAATTGCATTTTGTCGTGCCACCTTATTAAATTATCTTCCAAGTAATATGTAGTATCTACCCGAAATCAAGTGGCAAAATGGGTAAGTCAACATATAAAGCTATCTTTGCTGAATACTTAAGGTTTTTATGTGTAGTTCAATAAAGTCTTGATATTTTTGGCACAATTTGATTATAATTGGTTTAAATGTCGCAGGTTCATCAGTCGGTTTGTCCTCATTGCAATGTTTGTAAAATGTGTAGCAGAAGAATGTATGAATTTGGGATCGATTAACGCGTTTGACAAGACAAATGGAGCATAATTGGTTGCTATTATTGCTTCTATTGTCAGTCGTTTACAAGGTTCTAATTATGCAGCCTTTAGAAGATGAACTGCTGTCATACGACTTGTTGTTGTGGTATTCATGCGAATTATCACCTTCAGGTAATTACGTTTTTCATAAGAATAGACTCACTGCAACAAATGTGCAATTAGCACACTTATGGATGATGGCTTTGGTTTCTGATTCTTTAAGTTATATAGTGATCTATGTTCATTGCATGATAAAAGTACTTTCTTTCTGATTGCAGCTTAAAAGTATTTGGGTTTAGGTCATAAAATAGCTAGGTACTTTCACTAATGTACCGTTTTGGTAATTGTACTTATTTTTGTTCCACTTAATGTTGTCTACTTTATTTATTGTTCCATTTTGGTACGTGACGCTGATGTGTCACAAGCACAACACATCACCATCACGTACCAAAATGGAACAAAAAATAAAAGTAAACATTAAGTGGAACAGAAATTAGTACACGTACCAAAATGGTACATTAGTGAAAGTACGTAGCTATTGTGCGGCCTAAACCCAAAGTATTTTGCATTGCGTGTTTTATTGGAACAATCTTGGATTTGGTCTTACACGTACCGGTTACATGTACATAGCTAAATGCATATAGAATGAAAGTTTTCAACAAGGCAGATTAAGAGATTATGGCAACGTTGAATTAAGCCCGGCTGCTGGAGTCTAAACTATGGTCAGGTAATGTATAACAAAAAGTAAGTAATTTGAGAAAAAGTCTCTAATCAGTAACACCAAGTTTAACGTCGGGTAGCCTTTAATTTTACACTTGCTAGTGTTACGCATGCTTTTCAATATGTTCATATACTTACAATCTTAGTGGCTTTTTCAAAGAGTCAAGACAGTTTGAAGGTTATTTGTTGAAACAAAGAAGGGCGAATACATAAACTCCACAACAAATGTTGTGTACAAAGAAATTTTATTCAGTATATGAATAAAGACCATGCAATTTATTTGTTCTCATACTATACTTTCGATTGTTCTTTTTACATATAATACATAAGCACTATATTTTTTTTCCAATTTTTAGTTTAACTTATTAGTCGTTATTCATTATTTATTTTACATGCATATAATTTTGTCAAACTATATTATGAAGCGAACCGCCCATCGGGCGGGTCATGAAGCTAGTTAAAACATATATGTTTTGAACATACACATTTATACCATTGGTTTAAACCAACCATAAAATACATATGCACTCTTCCCGAAACATACATGTTCTGTTTTTAAAACATAGATGTTTTAAGCATATTCTATTTATAAGCAATCATTATTTTTATTGTTTACAAGCAATCATTTTTTTAAAATACATGTTTTAAAACACATGCATCAAAACACATATGTCGGATTCCTCGCGTTACAATCAAAACATATTATGTTTATAAGTAATCATTTTTTAATCCAATACGTCACCGATGCCCATGTTGGATTTCTCGCGTTACAATCAAAACACATTTGTTGTTGTCAAATTCACAAATTATTAGATCAATTAAATAAAATAACAAAAACACATCGAATAAAATAAAAATTAAGTCATTGATTACCATCAAAAAAAAAGTTAGATCCGAAGCCAAAATATACTCAAATCGAAAGTCAAAAAAATAAATCAGATCGAGAGTAAAAAAAAAAAAAAAAAGAGTAAATCGAATCTGATTATAAAAGCCATATTTGTAACTGATCTCCACCATTCGTAACTTTATAATTGATTGGTTCCAAAAATTTTAAACCCAACAATAATCCAAAAGTTCCATTATTTTTAAACCAATCAAGAGAAAGTATAAGATACTTTGTACCTTGTTTTTAAAGTCACCATATTGAACATTGAATCATCAAATTAAAATATTCATAGTAGAAAGGCTAAGTGTATTCTTGGTATGAACAGATCTCTCCAATCATCATGGATCAGTAACAATGAATCGACGTCTTTCTTAATGCCAAAAACTCTCCTTATCTTTCTTTTACTTTAAAAATTAGTTTTTAAAAACTAATTCCGGCGACTTTGTGAAGAAAAAAAAGGGCCAATCTTGAAATAGGGAGAGAGATCCGGTTTGTGGGGAGTTAGCAGGAGAAGTTTTTAGGAAGGAGGCGGTAATTTTTTTTAGGTTTAACTAAATCCATTTAAACCTGGAACAGTTTTGGGTATATAATTCTTTTTTTACGAAAGAATTATATTCCCATTTTGCCCTTAATTTAATTTTTTCTCTCAAATTAAGTTACATATATTTTCAAAACTGCCATTATGCATTGACATAATGTACCTTATGTATTATTAGGAGTATAAAAGGTGGTTCTCGCAATTCTTATAAATAAAAGTGGTTCTCGTAAGAAAGTTACAATATATATATATATATATATATATATATATATATATATATATATATATATATATATATATATATATATATATATATATGTTCAAGTGGTGAACACTTTAAAGTGTTAAATAATAGGCACCAAAGTGTCCTTTCTATTTAAAAGAAAATGAATATTAATTTTATTGTCATTGGCGGTATTCTAGTAACCTTTATTCTTCACATAATGTGAATTCTTCAAATGTATTCCATATTATCAGCTCATAATACTCCTAAAAACTAGCAATCATACGTTACATACATGACTTCTTCCTCATATCTATTAAGGACATTGTTTTCCACACAAAAACACGCATCGAATTCATAAAAGCAAACCAATCATCTCAAACCCTTTTTTCATTATGAGTAGTACAACGCACACAGCTTCATTTAAAGGTTTTTAACAAACGCCCCATTCAAAGAGGCCAAAAATGAAAGTTTAGTACTCCAATGTGGAAAAAATTTCGATACTCAAAAGTGATTTTTTTTTACAAGTATAGTGCTTTAATATGGTATTTGTTGGGTCACTGAATTCCCCAAGCTTCCTTTTCTAGGATTTGAACATAAAATAACCTAAGTGTTTTATATCCGTAAGTACCTTCAAGTCACTAAGTGAACAATTGCTCAATGAGTCATCTTCAGGATGCTTAGACTGAACCTAAGCAGAAAGGTTCTCCAATCAGTGAGGCGGAACTCAGTGCGTGGCATCTAAGCCAAGAAGAAGATGATGGGTTCAGTAAGGATGACAATAACCCACTAAACCCCCAAGACTCAACAACTACTGAAGACCTGAAGACTGAAGAATGGGCGGGACGAAGCGGGAAAAGTTTGAATGTCTGAACAGGTGTCCTTATCGACCTGAAGTCAAACTTTCCCTGAAACGCATCAAGTCAGGATGGTGTCATAATTGTGCACTAGAAAGGCACATTGTCTTTTACCCAATATAGTCTGTTGTAACAGAGATAAAATACGCAAGCATTTTGTCTCTACTAGTTAGGTCATCAATTTGTCCTTTTCAGTAAAGTTGTAATTCACTTGTGTATAAATAGATAGCACTAGCTTATAGACCCGTGAAATTCACGGGATTTTAGAAGTTTTTGTATCAAAAGATTAAGTACGTGAATAAAGTAAGAAAGAACAACGAACGTAAAAGGTAAGAAATTTTCTTATACCGAAATAATAAGTTATAAGTGAATGATAGTATAAAATACAATGCTTGTAAATATCTATGTAATAAACGTTCATTGCCTCGTGATCTCCAATATGTTTGTCTTCAGAAGCAAATGTATGTAGTGACCATTCTAACACTTCAACAAAAGGTCCATTACATGAACACCTAATAAGTTTAAAAATATGTAAGTAAAAGAAGTTTGTGATTTATAATAAGTGTAAATAAGAAAAATGTCATAAAACCTGTAATATGTATATTGTACATACCTATTGACCATTTGATCATAGACCTTGAAGAACTGCTTTGTATACCACATTTATTGTAGTTTTTGATAGGTTACCATCCGCATCTGAAGCAACAACCTTCAAACCTGTTTTGCTTTTGACACATGAAAGAGCCACATATGGCTATCCATATGTGAAAACAGGATGTGGCAGATACAATCTACTTTTGAAAGTGATTGCCCTTGGCTCTTATTTATTGTCATGGCGAATGACACCAAAATGGGATATTGTTTCCTCACGATCTTTAGAGGTAAAAGCTTATCAAATGGAGTAACTCTTAATTGTGGTATGATAACCTTATTTCCAAAATGTGTCCCATTAATGATTTGTGCTTGAATAGAAGCCCGTGTTAATCATAAAACTTAAGTCATGTAACATTACACAGCCCATTAGATTGATCAATATTCCTCAACAACATTATCGGGGACACCAACTTTTAACACCAGCCGATGGTTTGGAACACTTAAGAACTTTAGTCCATTGATAAAATCTGGTGAGAAAATAGATTCATCGATTGATGTCTTACGGTCAGTTTTATCAATACTATCGCAACTAGGGTAAACCATTTCCTCACCTAGAAATATCTTAAGCAAATGATCATTTATATTGGTCGGAGCAAGAATGGCCTTTTCTTGAAAATACGACTGATCATCTATGTGATTCAAAATGTTTGGATAGGTAAATTCTACAATGGATGTTATCGGGTCAGAAGCATCATGTATTAGAATATCTTTGGGTATATCTATTGAAACCTGTTCGTCGTTTGCAGCTCCGACCTCCCCGTCTCCTATTTTTATTATCCATTCAGCAAATTCACATTTCTTGTTCACATCTTCAGGGCGAGATCCAATAGTTAGCCTCATGTTGGCTGTTAACTTCAGAACCGTGCAATGATCCCACAAATAAGATTGCTTTGAAGACGCACTTACAATGTCTTGACGTGAACCTTTTGGAATAATGGGAAGAACTTGTCTAAAATCACCACCAAAGACCACTATCATTCCACCGAAAGGCATTTCGCAAGTGTCAAACCTCGTCTTACGTAGTACGTTAAGATTGCTTTGAAGACGCACTTACAATGTCTTGACGTGAACCTTTTGGAATAATGGGAAGAACTTGTCTAAAATCACCACCAAATACCACTATCATTCCACCGAAAGGCATTTCGCAAGTGTCAAACCTCGTCTTACGTAGTACGTCACAATGACCGATCTAAAGCCTCAAAACAAAGCTTATTTGTCATTGGCGCTTCATCCCAAATAATTAGCTTGCATTTCTTTAACAACACTGCAAGATCACTTTGAGGACAACGAACGTAAACATGTTCTATATTTTTTGAAGGGAATAATAAGTAAAATGTTAATTATCCGATAAACAATTTGGTTTGTAACTATTAAAAAAACAAACTTGCATATATCATCTTCTCCAACTGATAAATAATCTTAAATGGATACAAACCATTTGATTTTGTCAACACTCAAATATGTGGATACAAAAGTAAATGTCTAATTAAGTTGTTGCGGATAACATTATATATATAAAGTAAATAAAGCATGTTGATATTTGTACATATAATTTCAAAATTGACCGTTCACCATCTAAGATCTCTTTAGAGTCTAATTAAGTTGTGGATATACAAAGTAAATAAAGCATGCTGATATTTGTACATACAATTTCAAAATTGACCATTCACCTTGTAAGACCTCTTTATAGGCAAAGTTTGTTGTATGATTTGAGATATTATACTCATCATCACAAAACATATATGAAATACATACCGAGTGAGAAACACGCACATACATGGAGCCAAATTTGTGTAATGTAAAAGAGGCATAGTACATGTCTAAACAATGAGATAATATGTGAATTATTCAATAATCAATTGAGTTTGTAATAATTAAAATAATAAACGTCCATGCGTTGTCGTCTCCAAATTTGACGGTCTTGAATATAAAATGACGTATGTGAGCTCTAATCAATCTAAAAGCAAATGTCCATTTCGTGCACACCTAATAGTCCATAAAAATGTAAGTAAAAGAAGGTTGTGATTCATAATCTATCATAATTTAAAATATGGTAAAAAAAACTTGTGATATGTATATTCTACATACCTCTTAAACCTTGTTTATAGACCTTAAAGTGCTTATTTGTATACAACATTTGTAGTAGTTTTAGACATATTTCCATCTTGATCACAAAGGACAATCTTCAACCACTTTTGATTGTAACAGACAAATGATCGATTGTTGAGAATATGTGAGTAAATAATTTATTAGATCGGGGTGGTTATTAGATACGTACATTATGTGCTCCTAACACTTTATTACTCGATACTTGATCACTTATGAAGAAAAAAGGAGTCAAACTAAATTGCATGTATTAAAAACATAGCTTATGAAGTGTAGATATTTAAAGTTTTGAAAAATGCTACTAACACTTTATTACTCGATACTATATAAACTTGGATGAATATAAATTAACTTCTTTTTATACTAACGAAGTGCAGATATTGAAAGTTTTGAAAAGTAAGTTTGGTTGAAAAAATATAATATAGTAGTCACATGAAGATCAAAAATTATTTTTGAAAAATTTACATGTCAAATACTTTTAACTCTTTTTAAGCCTTAGTGTTTGACTATGCTTCTTGCAAAAAGCTTATTGTGTTTTCAAAACACATCTTGAAAAGCTTCTTGCAAAAAGCTTTTTGTGTTTCAAAAATAAATCTGCCTCATCATATGTTCACTTGTAACAAACTCCAATCTTCTATTTAGTCTTGCATGCCCAAAAGAATATAAAATCATAGTTATATGTAAAAAATTACTAAGAAGTTTGAACCTTGTTAATTATTTATCCAAAAAGTTAAAGATACAAAAGACTAAAGTCACGTATACAAAAGATAAAAAAAAAAAAAAAAAAAAAATATATATATATATATATATATATATATATATTGCAATAAAAATGGCTTGAAATTAGAGGACCATTAAAACACCCTCCTCAAATCCAACCCAATGCGTATATGTTGATCTGCAAAATTTAGAAAAAGGCCTGAAAGTTATATTCACAACAATATGATAAATTATCAGTATAATTGAATCACTGGGTTTTTGAAGTTTGATCAAAATGAGATAATAAGGAAACAACAAACATAAACATGTTCCATTAATATATGAAAGAAACAATGAGATAATACGGGAATTATCCGATAATCGATTGAATTGGTAACAATTAGAATAATAAACGTTCATTCGTTACCCGAGCCAAATTTAATGGTCTTGAATAGTAAATGACGTATGTGAGCGCTAATCAATTTAATAGCCAATATCCAATCCGTGAACACCTAATAGTTCATAGAAAATGTAAGTAAAAGTTCATGCGTACTAAAATCTACTGAAAAACAAAAAAGTCTACTCTGCTCAAATCATAAAGTTAATGTGCTTCAACACAAATATAGAAATTCTTTTAGTTTATATAACTTGTTTATATATCACAACTACAAACAAATGTCACCAAATTGCTAAATATATATCAAACAGGTATACCATTTGCATATACTGATATACTTTTTCGAGAGACAATAAAATAACATTTTAACGTAAAATATTATTACTACGCTATCATTTCGCATATACCGATATACCATTTACATATATCTGGTGAGAGCACAAAATAAAGATAAATATACTAATTATTCCATTGCGACCACTTATATACTTAAAACTTGTATCGTTTTTGGTCCAAACATTATGTAATTGTATGACTACTAAAGTTTACTCTACACTTTTGGCTAACAACTAAGTACAGTTATGGAACTACATGTAAAATAAAAATAAAAACTGCAATTTTAAGGGCCTCTGAAGACAGCGTCTGACTGATATCTATTTTCAACTTCACTGTTAACATCAATCATGCACTTAAGAATATAGTCATACAATAATGAAAGCAAAGAATGCACACCTGTCTACCAGCTGGAGTGTTACCCCACGATATCCGAACTATCTACTTGCCAATCACCATGCCATGCATGTTCTGAATGGCATCCTCGACGTTGCTTCTGTATGTTTATAAAAAACAAAATATCATGCATAACTTTAAAAAAAAAAAAAAAAAAAAAAAAAAAAAAAAAAAAAAACGCCATTAAATATAAACACAAGCGACACAACAAATAAGATTCACTTTATTAGAATATGATTGATACCATTACATCTATAGCTCATTAGAGCTGCAAATAATAAAATGCTAAGTTGTAGATCAGTGCGTCCTAAATATCACAGCATTGCAGACCCGTTACAGGTTCAGATCCAAATGGTACCTTTGATGTTTCTACCTTGGAGATATCATTTGGTGTTTTTGAGGTATGTAATGAAATGAGCGAAAAATCGAATAGCTAAAAGGTTAGTCTCTACCAGATATGAAATACCAAGGCAAGGATATTCAAGATAGCCATGAGCAGGGGCGGAGGCATGCTTTTAGTTGTGGGGGGAAAGGCCCCCAATAAATGCTTCGGAGAATGGTTAAGTTAGTAGGAAAATGTGTTTGATTTGTTATAAAATGTTAAAGTGCCCTCAATTAAAAAACTTTAGTGCCCTCAACTGCAAGAATGAAAATCAAAAAATGGAGTCTATTTTCTTTTCTAGATCATCTCGTTCAGAGAAAGTGAAGGAAGAACGCCGGAAAAAAGTGAAGAAGACGGTGGATATTGACTATTTACTATTGAGAACCGTAAAATTAGAATATCAAGAAATGGGAGTGGGTAGCCAATAAATATAATTAAATATGCAATGTGTGTATAATATTATTATATCATCATTAATATAAAGTAAGGGGCATTTTTTTCTAAAATACTACTCCAGTACTAATAACTTATTTTCAGTATGAATATGCATTTTCTAAAATATTGTTGTCAATGTTTAAACTTCTCTTAGTATTAATTAGTTTTCCTTAACTGTGGTATATTTTTCAAGTTTCCAAAATACATTTTGGTTATTGAATTTGATAATAATATTGTTTTTATAAGTGATTAGAAGTGTTTAATACGAAATATAACTTTGGCCGCTTTCAACTAGCCTTATTGTTATTAATCTTTTATGTATATTAACGAGAACGAAATACAAATCAAATTGGTCCATTTTATAACACACTCGAAGCAATTACGTTTCTAATTTCTTGCACATCAAATCACATATCTAATTGGATCCTATTTTTGACACCAAACCTTTAGTTAGTCTTCACTGTACTTGAAGTAGTAGATTTTATATGTAATTAAACCAAACCCGACCTGGCCCGACCCGGCCCGTTTTAAATTTTTATCTACCGTAGATATTTGTAAGCCATTAGTGACTCGAGTGCCCCCTTTAGCAACAATTCCTGGCTCCGCCACTGGCCATGAGCCCATGAGTCACTCCAAAATTCAGTGTGTACATATGCCTACTGTTTGGCAATAAACTTATTAAAGCTTATAAGAGATTGACCTTTAAAATTAAATCACCTTATAAAAAGAGCTTTGTTTGACTTATTCACAAAGCTCAAACACCAAACTCCACCTCAAGCTAATTACGCCATCCAATCTTCTTATTTTTCGATGATTCTGTATTATGCTCCTTGTTACAGTGGCTTGCTTATTCACTGCATCGACTTATATCAGACTTTTTAGCCTCTTTTAATTTATCTCACGAATTTGAGTTCAAGCAATGCCTGAAAAAATTCATACAAACAGATACAACTTACTTAGAAATGTTACATAGAGTGACAACATTTATTTTAAGAATGTCGAACATCAAAAACTAAAGTGCAACATAGTTTCGGTTTCTACTATTTAGGTGTGAAATCTGAATCACATTCCGGATCAGGGAAACCCATAACCATACACACCATGAACCACAACAAATTATGCATAATTTGAGCACACTCAGCTGTAAAGACACCTCTTCTTACCACCATATTTGAATGGAAGGGATTTTGAGGTGTAGGCGTCTTATCTGTCGCCTAAGAGCCATTTCAATCATCCCTATCACAAAATAGTCTAACATTTTAACAGTAACACACTAAAGTGTCGTTCATCAGGCTTGAAGTAATCATTTAAGGAGAAAATAGTTAGGTTGTTTTAGCTAATCTAAGTATTCAAATATATCAAAATTATAGATTTATCAATGCAAATTTGACCTTAGATGTCGATACATGAAAACAACACTTTGATCATACTCATGATATATCAAAAATATAGATTTTATGAATGCATTTTTTTTCTCCAAACTGGCAATAAACTGTTTTTCGTCCAAACATCCCATAGAACATTTTTGTGACCAAACATCCTTTGAAACACATTCCATCCAAACACCAATTACTCAAGTCATCTTAGTTGCACACTAAACCAATTGTGTCAATCATCATAAAAAAAAAAAAAAAAAGAACCGGTTTTCACCCATTACCCTACGTGTCCAAACACCAGTTACTCAAGTCATCCTATTGCTACTTTTAGATGTCATTATAGAATAGTTATGGCTTTATGTTCACGCTAGTTATGGTTAATGCTACACATGATGCACCTTAAACCACTATTATGGGGATTCAACACACATATTAGATGTGGAACTTACACTTTGAGGAATAGAAGCAGAAGTAGCCATGGAAGAACTGGACGGCTTTTCTGGTTTTGAGGGTGTTTCTATCTTGAGAATTGCATTCTTTGACCTTTATTCTCGTTTGGTATTGACCCTATTGGCAGAAGGATAGATACTCCCATCTTAAGTTCTTCATTTTGGGCTTAAAATGCCCCCATTTTAGCCCCCACTTCAGCCCTTAAACACAACCATTTCAGCACATAAACCCACACATTTCAGCCCCCAAACCCACCTGTTTCAGCCCCCATTTTAGCACCCAAACGCATTGATTCAACCCCCATTTCAACACTCAAACCCACCCATTTCAACCCCCGATTTAGCCCCTAAACACACCCGTTTCAGCATACGAACGCACCCATTTTAGCCCACATTTCACTACCAACCACAACCATGACAGAAACACTGACTACCATTGAGTAACACTTGCTGTGAAGAATCCAACCCATCACATAAACCGCTGGAATCATGTTAATCCTGAAAATCTTCAACAAACAAATAAACATTAATAACTATTTAATCATCCCTAAAACTCAAAGAATCATAAGGAAATTCCAGTCATTCAAGTCACAATAACCATACAGTCAATTCCAAAACACAAATATGAGCACCAGGCATGAACGCCTTTGATTGTAATTTGTTATTTAAGCCCATTACAATGAACCAAAAGAGTTACCATTGTTTTGTAATATCTTCAAGGGTATTTAAAAGAAAAGTTATTGGGCAAAAAAAGTATTAAGAAAATATTATAGCCCATATCACTATTCATTAAATAAATTGCCAATGTTCATTATTTTTAACACATACCTCAAACTTTTTGATAGTTGCTGCCGTTTGGACTTCGCAAAATACATGTGACTGCACACATACATTTTTGAGAGTCGCTCGCTGCTCGCTTCTTTTCACTGGAGAAGCCAACAATGTCCATGCTTTGCGGTGTGAAATACTCCTAAAAACTAGCAATCATACGTTACATACATGACTTCTTCCTCATATCTATTAAGGACATTGTTTTCCACACAAAAACACACATCAAATTCATAAAAACACACCAATCATCTCAAACCCTTTTTTCATTATGAGTAGTACAACGCACACAGCTTCATTTGAAGGTTTGTAACAAACGCCCCATTCAAAGAGGCCAAAAATGAAAGTTTAGTACCCCCAATGAGGAAAAAAAAAGTTCGATACTCAAAAGTGATTTTTTTTTACAAGTATAGTGCTTTAATATGGTATTTGTTGGGTCACTGAATTCCCCAAGCTTCCTTTTCTAGGATTTGAACATAAAATAACCTAAGTGTTTTATATCCGTAAGTACCTTCAAGTCACTGAGTGAACAGTTGCTCAGTAAGTCATCTTCAGGATGCTTAGACCGAACCTAAGCAGAAAGGTTCTCCAATTAGTGAGGCGGAACTCAGTGAGTGGCATCTAAGCCAAGAAGAAGATGATGGGTTCAGTGAGGATGACAATAACTCACTAAACCCCCAAGACTCCTCAACAACTCTTGAAGACTGAAGACCTGAAGACTGAAGAATGGGCAGGACGAAGCGGGAAAAGTTTGAATGTCTGAACAGGTGTCCTTATCGACCCGAAGTCAAACTTTCCTTGAACGGCATCAGGTCAGGATGGTGTTATAACTGTGCACTAGAAAGGCGCATTGTCTTTTACCCAATATAGTCTGTTGTAACAGAGACAAAATACGCAATCATTTTGTCTCTATTAGTTAGGTCATCAATTTGTCCTTTTCAGTAAAGTTGTAATTCACTTGTGTATAAATAGATAGCATAAGTGAAGAGTAGAACAAGTTTGAACAATTAATGCTTAGACATTCACAAACGGCTTTTATTCCTCCAAAGAACAACTCTGTCCCTGAGATACCTCAGTGAGACCTTCTGTTGTCACTCAAACCTTGTTTGAGTTAAGAGAGGAGTCACATACCACACTTGTCACTTTCAATCCCAAGTGTTATTCTGCAAACACTTGGGTATAATTATTTTTTATTAACTTCTAATAAAGAATTAAACGTTGAAAAATATTGTCTTTGTTATGAATATATTAATAATATTGATTGCACACATTAATCATCATAATCATCACCTTTATGATTAGTCTTGTAACACCCAATATGTACTTAATACCATTCATGTTAAGGTCCCTATAAATAGAGGTACCTAATGTAATGTAAAGACACACCAATAACAAGTTCTATCTTTTCCTCTCATACTCTTTTATGTTCCTTTGATTATTGTTCTTATTGTGCTATTAGGCCGTTGTTTTACAACACGTTATCAGCACGATCGATCTAGCTTTAAATTTCATTTTATTATCTTGCAACTAGCCATGTCGAATCTTGCGAAACTTGGATTTTTGGCTTTGGACATAAGTGGACAAGACTATTTGTCTTGGGTTTTGGATGCCGAGATGAACCTTGCTACTAATGGTCTTGGTGAAACAATCCAAGCGGGAAAGACAACAACTGTTGAACAATAGGCTAACAATGATATTCTTGCGCCTTCACCTCCATGAAAATTTAAAATATGAATATCTCACTGTTAAGGACCCACTTGTCCTTTGGAATCATTTGAAAGACAGATTTGAACATCAAAAAACTGTGATTTTACCGAGAGCCCGCTATGATTGGGTTCATTTAAGGTTTCAGGATTTTAAAACAGTGAGTGAATATAATTCTGCTATGTTTAAAATTACCTCCCAATTAACTTTGTGTGGAGAAAAGATCACTGATGAAGAAATGCTTGAAAAAACATTCTCAACATTTCATGCCTCTAATTTACTATTGCAACAACAATACCGCGAAAGAGGCTTTACAAAGTATTGTGATTTGATCTCATGTTTACTTGTCGTGGAACAAAACAATGAATTACTGATGAAAAACCATGAGTCACGTCCAACCGGATCCGCTCCACTTTCGGAAGCAAATATGGTAAATGGAGGTCGCGGTCGTGGATCTGATCGTGGACGAGGACGTGGCCATGGACGTGGCCATGGTCGTGGATGTGCCCAAGGCCGAGGTATTGGTCAAGGTAATTATCATAGTTTTCAGTTTGGAAATATAAGTGGTCACAAAAAGTGGCAAGAAAAAGGTAAGATGATAAAAAATGATGGAGGTGAAAAAACAAAAGGTGCCATACAAAGTATATGTTATCGTTGTGGCGGCACTAATCATTGGGCCCGTGCAAGTCGCACACCCAGACATTTGGTGGAACTCTACCAACGATCCCAAAAGAACAAAGGAAAAGGGGTCGAAGTTAACTTTGCATATTATGAAGGAAAAATTGATAGCCTTGATATTGATAGCCTTGGTATTGACAACCTTGGTGTTCCAGAAGACCCAAATGACAACACTCATTTGGATGTCAGTGATTTCCTCATAAATGAGTGATCCATAAGCCAATAATAAGAGTGTCAATAAAGCCAAGAATAAAACGTCTTCACATTGATGATGGTCTTGTTTTTGTTTTGTTTATTTTCTTTCAAGTTTACCTATGTTGTCCTATGTGACGTACTTTATCTATGATTATTCACTTGGCTTAATAAAACAAGTTATTTCCTTTTAATTATTTCGTTAAACATTTTACTTATAATATGTGTTTTATTTTGAAGAATATGGATCGTGTAGCATAACTTATTATTGATGATGAAGACATATGTCTAGTGGATAGTGCCACCACACACACGATACTCAAAAAGGAGAAATATTTCTCACATTTAAACATACAAGAATCAAATATGAGTACTATCTCGGGTAGTGCAAAGCTAATAAAAGGTTATGGAAAAGCACATGTATTTTACCCAAAGGTACAATGTTTAAAATTGACAATGCACTGTTTTCCCCCAAGTCTCAAAGGAATTTTGTGGAAAACTAGAAGGGGGGTTGAATAGTTTTACATCCTTTTAAATTTATTACCAAAATATTTTGTAGCTTATTAAAAACTTTCGATTCGATCTCAAGTGAATTCAAGTAACAACCAATATAAGCAATTCTAATCTAATAATGAAAGTATTGAAATAGAATGAAGAAAAGATAGAGTTAGAAAGATCAAACCACAACACGCGAATTTATAGTGGTTCGGCTACAAGGACACCTTCCTTGCCCTACTCCACTCCCCGAGTACCACACTCGAGAGTTTTCTTCACTATGTCAACAAACTCCTTATGGTGGAGAAACCTTACACACATTGGCTTACACGAGTTAACGACGCTAATGTCGAGTTCTAATCGTAGCTAGAACCAATCTCACAACTTCTTCAAGACTTCACACCTTCTTCACACCTTCACAACTTCTTCAAGACTTCACACCTTGTCAACTTCACACCTTCTTCTATGCACAACTAAGTCACAACTACTAAACTACTTTACAACACACCTAGTTTCTACAATCAACAAATTCACACAACACTTTTACAAATATCTAACACTACTACAATATGAAACTAGCTAATCACAACACTACTACAATTAGATGAATGTAGAGGAGTGTTCTTCTTCTTGCACTTGAGTGGATGAAGCTTTGGATCACATGGAAACAAAGACTTATGAGTTATATGATCAAAGGATTTTAGATATAGAAATGGAGGTTGGATCAGAAAGTTTATAGTGCAAAAAGGTGAGAAAAATATGTGGAATGATCCAATATTTATAGGGCCAGAAAATATTGTTCTGGAGCGTGTCGGTCCCCTTAATTAGGGGGCGGTCCCCTTAATGATTAAGGGGGCCGCCTAGTAAAATTAAGGGGGCCGCCCTCCTGAACGTTGAAAAAGTTTTTCTGGATAAAATTTGCCCTTTTTGGTTGGAAATTTGAAATCATATCTTTGTAGTTTAATATAACAATACCAAAAATGATTTACAAATATATATAAAATGTTTATATCATTTTATAAAATGTTATGTCTTAAGACAAGGTTTCCTTTGATCATGTAATGCATAAGATGCTTAGTTTATGCATAACTTAAATGATATTAGATGTAGAGGTAAATATTTGTTACTAAATACTTGTTTACGTCTTAATCTTGACTTAATTTCATTTGAGTTTTGTGATTATCAAAACATAGGTTTATTGAGAAATATTAATAACATTTTTAGACATTATTTATATCAACAATCTCCCCCTTTTTGATGATTACAAAACTTAAACTCATTAACTCAAAAATTAGTTTTTAAACAAGTATTTTAGTGAGTTTATATTTACTTCTCCCCCTTTTTGTAGAATCAAAAAGGTTATGCCGACAATTTTCAAACGTGAAAATTTGACGGGAAGATATCTCCCCCTAGATGTGTACTCCCCATCGTTTGGGGGCACCAAGAGAACGAGCTATGGAATGCTTTGCAAAACAAAAATATTAGAAGCACAAGTATATACATGCAAACATATATAAGGTGATAAGAAAATAATTAAGCATGTTTGAAAAGAGGCATTCATATTAAAGAAATGGTTGTGTTAAGACACAACATACAAGTAGCAATAAGGAATACAAGTAGGATAGCTAGTACATAAACTAACAACTAGAAGAATACATCATCATGCAAAGAGTACATGGATTCCATAGAGCTTGCAAGCAAAAGGGTGGTAGAGGCTTTATTTATTAAGCATATCATATACTTAATTTGGAGAGCATGATGGTGATGGTGGAGGAATGGGTGAGAATTGTGGTGGAGGAATAATTGGAGATGATGGTGGTGTTGTTGGTGGTGGTGGGTTGGTAAGCAAATGTTCAATATATGAAAACATATATTGAATTTCATCTCTAAGACCAAAGATAACGGTTCGGTTGTGGATGCAACAAAGACAAGTATCCCCATGGGATTCAAGTAACCTCCAAGGCACGGGATTGGCAAAGAATGGTGGTGTAATTGGTGGAGATGAGAGATGAGCATCAATTGGTTTTATTGGTGAAAGTAAGATGGTAAGATGGGTGGAAGTAGGTTCTTGTGTAGGATGTGGTGATGATACTTATGGTGATAAGTGTGAATTGATGTAGTCATTGATTGATGAGGTTGAGGGTATGGAGGATGAGGAAGTTCCATGAGTGGAAGGTGTTTTGGATGGTGCATTAGGTGCATTTGGAGATGAGCATTTTGGTGGAGGTGATGGGGTTTTGTTGTCTTCATTTGTTAAGTCAATGAAGAGTTGTTTTGGAGGGATGATCACAAGCTTTTGTTTCTTAGAGGCCTTGGAGTTTGAGGTGCTTGGTGGAGTCATGATGATTTGGATGAGAAATGATGAGATGAAGAATGGTGATTATGGAGGGAATTTATAGTATGGAAATGGTTGATTTAGGTAAATATTTGAAATGGTTGAATGAGATTCTAAAATCAGTTGGGTTAAAATGGGAAATGGTAGCTGATACTAGAGAAAGGGTTCACAAGATGCAAAAGAAAACAGTGAACCCAGTTCTAGATGGCCGGTCCCCTTAATTATAGGCCGGCCCCCTTAATGATTAAGGGGACCACCTAGGAAATTAAGGGGGCCGCCCATCTGGTGTTTTCCCAGACGACCAGAAACCCAAAATTTGCAGAATTGGGTGATTTTTCAAGTGTGTATTTCCAGCAAGCTCTATTAGAAGTATATACTCTAGGAATGATGATATATAAAAATATATATAACCAAATTATGCATGTAAATTAACATATTATATTCCACATAGCATAACATTAAGATAGTAGCATGATAATAGTTAAAGTCTAAACATCATCCAAGAGATAAACAAGAAATAACATAAGTATTTCAAACCATACAAATGTCTAATAGAAACTAATAATAATAAGTAGCAATACATCATCATCATCTACTTCTTCTTCTTCCCAATCATCTTCCTAAACATCTTTCCAACGGATTTGAATCCTCCTCGAATCTCTTCATGCATTTGTTGTTGTCGGTTGATAATGGACGTTTGACGAGTGAAGAGAAGTTCATCGGTACATTCATGAGGAAGAGGAACTTGATATTCAGTTTCGTAAATATCGGAAAGATTTTCAACAAAGGTCATGGGGGATGGAGTACTAACACGTGAGGTATTTTCCTCCTCATCATCATCATCGTCACGATGAGATGTAGAACCACGAGGCCAAGAATACAAAGGAACACGAGATTTTCCTTTGTCACTTCGAGAGCGACGAGTACGAACAAGAGTGAGTTGGTTCAAAGTAGGAAGGATTTGAACGTAGTAATCTCCTTGAAGATGAGGGTAATGTTCCATGACATAACGATAAAGTCGTGTAAGGAACATACCGTAAGGAAGATTGGCATTTGGGGTGTTTTTGGCGGACATGATTCGATGAACAAAAAGATAAGCCAAATTGTATTGCTCTTCAGCAACTACACAATATAACATGTGGGCAATGCTCGCCATGACATGATCACGGTGACCGCCAGTACCAAACGCATTCTCGCGAATGAGTTCTTCCCACTTTTTCATATCTTGGCTTAGCTCTTTGAGGAGGATTTGATTTGCATGAATATCGACATTCTTCGACTTGATTACTCGACTAGTCGTACGACGTTCTAGTTCAAGCATTCGACGAATGTCTTCAGGACTAGGAATCTCATAATAGTAGGGGCAATCCTGAGGACGATTTCTTTCAAGAGAGGAAAGATCCCATTCATTTGAGAATACGGCTTGGCCGTTGTATGGGATTCTAAGAATTTGTCCAAATTGAGCAAGAGTAAGAGTGATGAATTGATTTTGAATCATGAAGGAAATAAGGAGATGACCATAGGAATCGGTTTGCACCGTCACTTGGCTATAGAAGTCGATGATAAAATGAGGAATGATTGGTTCATTGATTTGGTAAAGACATTCAAAACGAATATTGGAGAACATTCGTTTGGTTTGATCAGATTCATAGAATGATGGATCGACAATTCTTCCTTCGTGAATGTTTCTATTTTCAATGGGACGATAGAAACATGCAACTGAATGAGACATGCCGGGAGTAGAAGAAACATTTGGAATGTATTGTTTGGTTTTGGAAACATCACCAACCGTGGTCTTAGGCATTTTCACCTAAACAATATAACAACAAAAGTAAAATTAATATAGAAACAACTATCATGCATATGTTATATATATATATAATTATATGCAATATTTGTGGAACGAAATTCTACTTCGACACACAAAAAAAATATTCTATGAAGTAGTTTCACAATGTTCCTTGTATTTTTTATTTTAAAGGCGGATCAAAACATGTAAAACCGGGCGGAAACGTGTAAAAACGAACGAAAATGTGTAAAAATGGACGAAAACATGTAAAAGCGAATCAAAACATATAAAAACAAACAAAAACGTGTAAAAGGGACGAATATAAAAAACTGGATGAAATCATGTAAAAGCGAGCGAAAACATAAAAAATAGACGAAAACATGTAAAAACAGAAAAAATGTAAAAAAAAAAATTGGACGAAATCGTGTAAAAACAGACGAAAACGTTTAAAAACGGACGAAAACGTAAAAAAAATTGACAAAATCGTGTAAAAACGGACGAAAACGTGTAAAACCGGACAAGAATGTAAAAAATGGACGAAATCGTGTAAAAATGAATGAAAAAGTGTGAAAACGGACGAAAACGTGCAACAACAAACGAAAACGTGTAAAAATGGATCAAAACGTATAAAAACAAACGAAAACGTGTAAAAATGTACGAAAACGTAAAAAAAAATAAATAAAAAAAAAATAAAAAAAATAAAAACTGACGAAAACATATAATGTGAAAAGAAAACATATTTTTGAGTTAATTAGAAACGGCGTTAGTCAAAAGGACTAACGGTGCAATGAGATGGCTCTAAGCGCAAAAAGATGATTCTAAAACGTATGATAATGAAACAAAATTTGAAAGTTGGATGGGTATTGTTGTATTTTTTTGGGTTCTTATGTGATAAGTGAACAAATGAGAAAGTATGTTATTATTACATGTGATTTTTTAAACAAAACACATGCTTCAACAAAGAATTCAACAACAACAAAAACATCAGTAGAAAACTTTTATAGTTGCGATTTTCTGATCTGATTGATAGGGATCAAACCTGCAATTTGGCCAAATAATAGGGACTAAGAATTGCAATTTACTCATATATAAACATTAAAGATGAGAAGTGATGGATAAATGACGTCCTCGCCTCAATAATGCTCGGTTACAAACAATAACGTGTCTGTCTATATATCCGCTCCAAAAATAAGTTTTTCTCATAAACTAAAACCCTAACCCTAACCCTAACCTTAAATTAAGGTGATGGAGAAAATAGAATCATTATTGGGGAAGGCAGTGCACGAGGCGGATCGGTATTTTAGTATGTGTGAATGTGTGGGTGAACTTTTGAAAACAGTACCGGAGGGTAATGATTTCGAGCTTGTATGGAAGTTTTGGGTCTGCATTTTCCATACCCGCTCGTCTCTTTGCGATCTCGTAGAATTGTTGCTGGATCGGGACTGCAACGTCGTCAAGGAATATGTGTCTCATGTCATCCAAGACCACAGATCCAAGATTATTAACGAACTTATCATATTACGTGATAGTTCTTGTAATCTTATGACCAACCAGATGATTAATAATTACATTCACTACAAGAAAAAGTCCTTTTAGTGACACCATTTTTAATGACACACAAAAAAAGTGTAAGTGAAAGTACATGTTTACTTACACTTTTAAAAAAAAGTGTAAGCAAAAGTTTAACTTTTACCCACACTTTACGTAAAATGTAAGCAAAAGTCTATTTATGCCTACATTTTTAGAAAAGTGTGAGTAAAAGTCTAATTTATACACACACTTTTTAAAAAGTGTAAGTAATAGTCTTACTTTTACCCACACTTTTTAAAAAGTGTGAGCAAAAGTCTAATTTATACACACACTTTATGTAGAGTGTGAGAAAAAGTGTAGTTTTACTCACACTTTTTGGAAAGTGTTAGTAATAGTCTTACTTTTACTCACACTTTTTAAAAAGTGTGAGCAAAAGTCTAATTTACACACACACTTTACATAAAGTGTGAGAAAAAGTGTAGTTTTACTCACAATTTTTGAAAAGTGTAAGTAATAGTCTTACTTTTACCCACACTTTTTAAAAAGTGTGCACAAAAGCGTAGTTTTTATTAAAAAAAAGTTATGAAAAGTCTTACTTGTATCTGTACTTGTTGAAAAATGTAAATACGAGGCCCGTTTTTGTTTACAAGATCGTTAGATTTTAAGTGTATTAAATCAACTGAAAACCAAAATGAACCGGTCCAACCCAAACCGAACCAACCTTACTCGGTTTGGTTTTCTGCTTTACAAATTTCTGGTGTTTGGATTCGGTTTGGCTCTGTTCGGTTTGAGCCAATGAAAAAAACACACACTTAAACCATCTAAACCAAATCGGTTCGGTTAGGTTTCGGTTTGAGGGAACATCCCAATTGAACCGTGACTAATCTGATGACTCGGCCGGGTCAATTAAAAAACCGATTTTTAAAACACAGGCTTTTACCCTTCAAATTTTTTAACAAATTTTATAAAAACTTTCCTACTTCTAATATTTAATAACACTATTTGATTTGACATTTTGTTAACTCCTAATTATTAAACAATGATTTCACTGTTTATTAATACTGTATATCTTATCTTATTTGACCTTTTATAAAGGGTCATACTATTGTAATGGGGTCTACCCTCTGGGCCCCCCTAGCCCACAGATTTTGTCTCCTATTTTTTTTCAGTTCAGCACAGTTTTTGTCAGTTTCTGTTCCGTATTTTTGATAGTTTTTTGCATTTGGTATATTAAACTTTATATTTTCTGTTCCGCACTTTCAGGTTTATAGTTTTTTGATATAAAAAAAATTAAAAAAAAAAAAAAAAAAAAAAAAAAAAAAAAAAAAAGCGGCGCACAAAAAAACAAAAAAAGGTACAAACAGTACCACTGTCACCCACTGTTGTAGTAGACCCCGCTTGAATAAAAAAGTAGCCGCCCTTAAAATAACCCATCCCTTTATAAAATAATTTTCCCCAAATTTCCTGTCACTCTCACTTTCCCCAAATCGTTTTCCCCTCACTACTTCGAATATCCAATCACTTTCCCCAAATCGTTACAAGTTACAATTTAATCGAAGCTCTCGCCCTAAATATATTAATCGAAGCTCATTACAAGGAGGATCACTTTCCCCAAATCGTTATGGTTTAGTCGAAGCTCACCGTTAGGGTTTAATCGTCACCGTTACGGCTTAATCGAAGCTCATCCTCATCACTCAATTAGGTAATTATTTATTATTGCGATATCTGTTATTTTGCTTCAAATGAGCTTATGAAGTTGAGCTTATGAAGTTGATATCTGTTATTGCGATATTTGTTAAGCTCAACTTCAAATAAGCTCAACTTTATGAAGCTCAAGTTCAAATAAGCTCATCTTAATAAGCTCATTCTGATAGGTATATAAGATTTATTAGCTATTTTGTTTGCATTTTGAGCTCTAGTTTGTTAGCGTTTCAGATAGGTGTGTTTAAACATAATATGCTAGTTTAATTTTAGTTAGTTTGTTAGTGGTGAGTGATTGGATCTGTTAGCGTTATTATTTAAGTTTGATTTAGGTGCCGTTTGATTTGTGAATGGAAAGTAAACAACAAAAAGTAAGGAAATTATTGGATTAGGTGCCATTTGATTTAGGTGCCGTTAGTTTGTTAGCGGTATTTTACATCCTTTAGTTATTGAGTTTGAGTGTTTGGTTGTGATATTATTGGAATTGAGATAGTTACAACTGATGCATAAGGAAATTATTCTTTAAATGTAGTCGCAAGCGTAGATTTACGGCGTTAGTTGTTAGTGCAAAATGTATATGTTATATTCGCCCCTTTCCAATGTTTTTACTTGTGATTTAGGTTTTATCAGTTGTAACTGATTTGTGGTGAATATGATTTGAGAAACGATGGAATTGTTAATCTTATCATGTTATTGGTTTTGATTGTGTGTTTAGTATGCATAACTGGATTAGTTAAAATAACTTGCAAGCATATTATGTTATCTATTTTGTATAATGTATTAAAATATGCTCACAGCATGGATAGGACTTTTTGTTTGCAATCTCTTGATGTCCGAGTAGCTTTGTATGTGTACTTAAGATAGCAACAGCAACCCCAACCTATGGAATCTTTCTGGGTTAGTTTCAAAGCTTAGCGTTGTCTTATGAAATTATGGGATACATCTCACGCTGCTAACTATCAGAAGAAATAAAGTAAGCAGCATTGGACTTGCTAGTCTGCTGAACTAGTTACAAAGGTTCTGAGATAACCATTATACTGTTTAGTTTTTCTGAGATAAATAGTATATGGTTAGCAGCGTTAATTTTGGTTGGTGATCCGCATTCTTTTACTTCCATTATACTGTTACTTGTATAGCTGCAACTGCTTCCACAGCACCTCTTTTCTGTCCACTAATTAAAGTATCAAGTAGAAAACAGAAACATAATTAGGATTCGGCAAACTTTAGTTATTTAATACCTTAGCATGCTTAAGTTCTTCCAACAACATAGCTCCAGCTCCTTCTCCCATAGCATGCAATATACAGAAATTGCTTGTGGCACAAGCGGTTGATATAGAATAAGTTGAAGTGTTGGACCCATCCAACCCTCAAGTTAAACATTAAAATTATTATTCTGTTATAAAGATATAGCAATGTTTTTAATCTGGGGTGAAAGATGATAGATTAATAGAATCTAACCAGATCAATGGCGAGCAATGATGAACCAATGTTTGAAATGTGGGTGAACTTGTCAAAGATAGAATCTTCTGTGTACTTTTGTAACATTGCAATCATATTGAAATATCTGAAATTTTATTAGCATTGGACTTGCTAGTCTGCTAGTGACCTTCACATGATGTTTAGTTTATAATATAAAAATGGCGCCCATGATTTTCTATTCGAACGACTTAAAATGGACAATTATAAAGTATACCTCTCCTTCCAAGGAGTTGACACTTAGTAAGTTTTGATGAGATCGAATATATATGACATTAGCCTTGCTACTTTTATTACATGCCAATGTTAACTTTTTAATTACAATATTGAATATCTGGTACCTTACGATAGTTGACTTGGCCACAATTTAAGATAGTTGCATAGCACCAGCCCCATAAAATATTGAGATGCATTCACACTGTGTACCTTAATGGTCAGTGTGAATACCCATTTCCATATTATATCAATGTTGTTTCATTGCTGACAGTTTGATGGATCATAATTGTTGAAGTCGGAGAAAGAAAATATGCTAAATTTGAGACTAGCATTATTGTTTAATTCCTTATATTCAGATGGCTGCTGTTTTGTTCTTTATTTCCAGGTTGTTGTATGCCTGTTGTTGCGGAAGCCTGTTCCCCTAATGAACTCTATTCAAGTAATTTACCAATAGCTAAGAAAATAGCAGCTTTTGTTCTTTTCCCAATCAACTTAAAGCTTTGTTTTCTTTTAAAATTTTATCTTCACTACTATATCTAACTTTATGATGTGGTGGCCAGGCTCATCAAGATATCATCAAAAAGCTTGTTGACTTGATAGGAATTACATCCATTATGGAGGTATTTTCTCTAGCATTACTCGTTTTCACAACTTTATGATCATCGAATCTAACTATTATCATTGTACAGGTTCTTATTCGTCTTATTGGTGCTGATGAGCATCTTTACACCAGCTATGCAGTGGCTAGGCCTATGTTTGGTCATTTAAAATAGTCCGTCAAACTTACACAAGTTAGAAGGAGGTTATCAAAGCATACCCAAGTACTCTTTTTGCTCACATTGCATGAAGTTTTTTCAATAAGTCTCTGAAAGTGGTAAGCTTATTCTATTGTATTTTTTAAAAAAGATGGGGCACTGACTAGTTAAGATAAAGACTCGCATACTATTGGATGTTCAATTGAATTTCAGGAGAAATAGGAATAATCAGAAAAGTGGGCGACCGTTACACTAGAAGGGATCATTCTTTCATTTCGTAATCAAAGGATCCATGACTCAGGTATGTTCTTTATCATTACACTAGAAGGGATCATTCTTTATCATTACACTAGAAGGGATCATTATTTATTAAAGCAATGGTTGAATTAATAAATAGGTTTTAATCTCAGTGTTTTGTATGTACTGTACTAGTTAATTTGGAATGAGAATAGCCACCCAAGATGTATGTATAAAGAATACATACCATTGCTTTAATAGTAGCCTATATTGACACATGTATGTGTCAGAAATAGTCTCAACCTTTCCTGACACTATTAAGTGTCAGCAAACTGTGTCACTATATACTTTTACCGCCTGGACTTTTATTGACACTTTTTATAAGTGAAGGTGAAAAAAATATATATTTAGCGACACTTTTTTGGACATTTTCTGACACTTTTTGTGTGTCACTATTTGACTTTTTTCTTGTAGTGATTGCTGCGTTTGAAGCAGGTCCTGAACGTCAAGAGTATGCTGATATTTTTCGTTTTCGACAACCATTTGATCAGGTTATTATTGTATCTGTTTTCTTTAATCGTTGCATTAGATGCTGTTCTGGTATATATGTATTATTCAGGATTATTTCTATCTAATAGCAATATATATGTTCTCAAATATCATACCTAAATCTCAAAAAAAATATCAACTGTGTACTTGGTCAATCATACATGCGAATTTTTTACCACAAAATATCACTTTTGTGCAGTTCCACGTAGACGAGGATAGGTGCTGCTTGCAGAATAAAGATTTTGAATTGGCCGATGTTTTACCAAAGAAAAAGAATTCAACCATCATTGCCAACGGTATGTATTGATTTACTTTAACTTGGAAATTGCTTCTAATTCTTATGGGAGGGTATATATATGTTGTTCGTTAACTGATATTAGTTGTTTGAGCCACTTTATTAACTAGTATAAATATTTGTCCAACAGAGTCTGATGCTGAGATGTATATAAAAAATAGAAGGGTACCTTCCGTATTCGCATTCGTCAAGAAGATGATAGATTAGATACACCGTTTGGTCGTGGCTTCTAGTATTCTATATTTATCATCATTTTGTTATGATAGTTCTGGTTAACTACAAGCAGTTACTAAGTTCGGGTTTGTTGGTTAATTAATGAAAAAAAATATTGTTTGGACATTCATTTTGGTCCTTTCCAGTTAGGTTTTTGTTGTGTAAGATAAGATAAACATATCCCAATTAACAATTTCTGTTGGAGTGATAGAGAAGATAGTTGTTTAATTTCAATACATATTCAAGAGCATTACAAGACCCATACTTATATAGCCTATCAAAGCATGACTTTCTTATTTATTAGTACCAAACAACCCTTAGGATTACATATTGGTTACTTGACTGAAACATGGGACAGTAAATATAACATTTAGTTTGAATTATTCTTCCATGAAAAGCTGGAATTTTGCCGTTGCAATTGCAGACACCTGTTGTCACAGTATATATCTCTGTAGCTCCCTTTTGTTCACAATTAAAATCAACAAGAAGTTTCCTCAACCATAGAGCTTGTCGATCTGAAGAAGTTACTGCAGCGTATTCTGCTTCAGATGGCGACAAGGCAAGCGTCGCTTGCTTCTTTGAGCTCCAAGATACTTGAAATATGGAACATTAGTGTACCAAATACCTAAATTCCTTGTTCCAGCAATGTAATGAAGTATTCTTTTTGCTGCTGCAAGATGTTTCTTTGCGGGACTGTGCATGTATCTCGAAACATAACCAACAGGAAGGCAGTGTGTGTCATGTCTTGTGTGTGTCAAATAGTTTAATCCACCTACCAAGCTTCTAAAGAATCTTCCATCCGCTTTTTCAGTTCCATCTTTAAGGTGCAACTTCTCATTGGGGTTCACTGGTGTGTTGCTGCAACTTCACAACTAGACATATGAAAGCTTTTCAAAGGATCTACAGCATACTTCTTTTGACATGAATATTCCATCTTTCCGCAACACTTCAAGGCCCAAAAAATATTGCAACAACCCCAAATCCGAAATCTCAAATTTGTTCATCATACAAGACTTGAACTCATCAATTAAGGCTCTCGAAGAACCCATGTAAATCATGTCGTCAACATAAAGGCTAACCATCAGAAAGTCGTTTTTCCCTTCTTTCTTCACAAAAACAGTAGGCTCGTTTTCACTTTTTATAAACTCGTTTTACTGAAAAAAAGAATCAGTTTTGCTATACCACGACTTTAAACCGTAGTGCCTTATTTAGTTTGTAGACTTTGTTTTCAGTATCACCAATAACAAAACCTTGAGGTATGGAAAAAACGTACGAGAACGGAAAAAACGGATAAAAACGTAAAAAAATTGACGTAAGTGTATAAAAACGGGCGAAAGCCTGTAAAAAGGACGAAAACGTAAAAAAACAGACAAAGCGTATAGAAACGGATAAAAACGTAAGAAAAAAGACAAAAGCATAGAAAAAGATAAAAACGGACGAAAACGTAAAAAAAATGACAAAAACGTAAAAAAACGGGCGAAAACGAAAAAAACTGACTAGAACGGAAAAAACAGACGAGAATGTAAAAAACGGACAAAAACGTAAAAAAATGGACGAAAACGTAAAACAACGAACAAAAACGTAAAAAATGGATAAAAACGGACAAAAACGTAAAAAAACAGACGACAACGAAAAAAACGGATGAGAGCGTTAAAAAACGGAGAAGAACGTGAAAATATGGACGAAAACTTAACAAAAAAAGGGACAAAACCGTAAAAATTGGATAAAAACGGACGAAAACGTTAAAAAAATAGACGAAAACGTAAAAAACGGATGAAATGTAAAAACCAGATGAAAAAGTATAATTTACTTTATAAAATGAGGATTAACGGTGCAAAAAATATTAACGGATGTTCTAACGGCAAATTTTATTTTAACACTTAATGGGTAAAACTAATGAATATTTGAGATATGGATGATTCTTGCAAATTTACACAAACGAGGCATGATTTTTGCGGTTTACTCCATTTGAAATATATATTATGAGGAGAGAGTTCTTAATTATTCTTTACTTAAAGAATTTTGTATTTTTCTACACAAAGGGTCAATAGATGTGTCCCAATTATTTATATAGTTTAGAAAATATGATATGATTATATTATTTGAAATATATATTATGAGGAGAGAGTTCTTAATTATTCTTTTCTAACAGAATTTTGTATTTTTCAACACAAATGGACACTAGATGTGTCCCAATTATTTATCTAGTTTAGAAAATGTGAATACCTACTTAATTAAGCATGGCTAGATACATGCATGCCAAATTATGTATAAAAGTTCTCTTTATGTACATTATATAAACACCTACGTGTAATCAACAAAATAGAAATATAACACTCAATTCGTGCAAAACGCCATGAATTCTTTTTGACAATGTTTACTTTAATTAGTAACGTTTTTCATCGGCGGTAATGTAAAATAGAGGGAAAGCTAATTTTCACTTTAAATTGCTCTCTTCCTCCTCTTGTGGTCGTGACTTCTCAAGACCAAATACACCATATGTGTTTGATTTTGCCTAGTCCAAGATATTGCAAGATTGAAGGTCCTTTGGTGCTAGCTTTGTCCTTGATTCTTTCCTCTTCAAATTACCCCTCTAATTTTAAATTTTTGAAGAGACGTTAATTATTCAAGACATTACATTCCGATGTGGACCAAAGTATTTAATCCGTTCATATTGAAAACACCAACATTGCGAATATTAAAACTTATGATTAAATTAGTGTACACGTTTTTATTAATATCACACGTTAAACATGTTGTTAGACCGATTTGTATTATTTTATGTACACACTTTTTATTCTAAATATGACAACTTATATTCTCAATCATCATCTCATATATTTCGATCACTCCATTAATCACCCTCATAAATTTGGCCCAATCACTACCGTAATTCGTCTCAACCAATCACCCATGATATACGGCGCTCTCTCTTAATTTGAAATCTTTCATATGTTTTTCTCTTTACAAGCTTGAATAATAAAAATATAATAACCAAATCAGATCCTTAATTCATGCAATCACACGTTAGGATGATTGAGATAATTACTGATATTATGACTTACCATATAAATAAAACACAAAATTCCTTTTATTCGTATGTGTTGGCAAGTCAACCTCTATCCCAAAATGGTATATGTATTATTGTCTTGAAACGATAAGAACGTATTTCACTCTTCAAATAAGATACACGTCATACCTTAAATACAATACACGAATCCCATTTTTCTTCTCCTTTTTTTTATCACACACTATGACCTATTTGATTCTATCCCTTATAACATATTAACATACCATGCATTACTGTTCTCCCTAAATCGACCCAAAACGATAAAGAAGTTCCAAGCAGAACAAGCATGGTGATTGAATTCAGTTTTGTGTTTCGCACACTGGACCAGTCCAAGAATGGTACGAGGAGGGTTTGTGTACGCCTAGGTTGGAGTTCGACCATGCTCCATTGATTCTTATGTGCTCGTACTGAATCGGTCTCGCCTAGCGTTCTTGCTTCAGCCTCAATATGCTGTTCCACTAGAGGTAATCCTTGAAACCTCTTAACGCATACACTCATGAAACTTTATATGAGGACTTAACTATATCAATATATATACCTACATATATAACAGACGACATAACATGGAATCATGCAGCGATTAAAAGGTTCGTATATATATAAAGGTTTTGCTAACAAATAATGTCGAGGGCTGTTTGGGTCTAGAATTTCTGGTATGTGTCGAGTGTGGTTATCTTTTCTATTCGAGCAGCCCTTACATCAGCCTAGGTGTATTAAAACTACCTTTATAAATTGAGTCCATGCGCTAATCATTTGTTATACATTATAATACGTATATATTGAAAACATATGACGAGTAGCAACAGTAGGGAGGAAACAGGATGTGTGAATATAACATATTTTGATAGGAGTCGAATCGGGATTAAGTTTTGGATTTGTGTCTTGTACGTATGGTTTTGGTGTGCATGCATGTAACCTGAGAAGGAGTGCGGGTGTCAATCGCGTTCTGTTGTGAAGCGTACAAAACAGACCTCTCGTTTAGTCATTTATATGAAACTACGTATAAGTTATTTTGGTCTTATCAAATAATGATAAACATATATATGTCGATCTTGACTTTTCTTTTGGCTAATAAGAATCTGAAACATGCATTGATTTTATCTTTTGTTTTTCGACCTAGAAACTGGGATCATACGTATAAGAATAAGAGAAGAATGCATGCATAATGGTGTCGAAATTATAGAGGTTGAAAGAGTATAAAACGAGATTGTGTTTCGATTTGTTATTTCGTTAATGGGTCATAATTAAAGAAATATAAAACATGCAAAATTGATGGTCATATTGTGTTGATGAATCTCACGAATCAGCAAAACTAATGAATTTTCATTTATTTACATAACTTACAAAATAGACCCTATACTTTTTAATATTGACACCTTTCACCCTGAACTATTATATATTGGCATAATTGAACTTTAATCCATAATAATGATTAATTTGAATAGTTAACTTAATTAATTACTAATTATAATCATAAATGACTAATATTGCTAGTTCGGGAAACTTACTACATATGGAAAGTTACCTAAAATAGAAAGCTGCTAATTATGGAAAGTTTCTAAAAATGGAAAGATAACTAAAAAAGGTGACTTAAGTGATGTGAACTCTTCTTGATTCGTATCCATTCTCTTCTAGGTTCAGTGAAGCGGGAATGACCGTTTTCCTTTCGTTTGATCTCTGTTTGTTTTGACTCGGCTAAGGTACATATATTCCGTACTCTTTCAGTAAGAGTGCACACTTCCTCTCTCTTGACTTTGTCTTGGATTTGCTATCGTGTTATGATTTTCGTTTGGCCTTGGTTATGGTTCTTCATACTTGGCTCTATGATTGGCGTGTTTTACTGGTAATTATGATCCTATTGTTATTCGTTTGAACTCTTATGATCCATTCGATAACCTTTTGTGATATTAACCTTTGAACCTTTGTAAGACCTTGGATATTCTTTGGGATAATATAACGGGAGGTGAAACTTCTTTTCTTAATTATGACATGGAAACATTTAAAGGAGAAATTGTTTTATAACGGCACCTTTAATATGATTTAAGACCACTAATCTTATATGGGATTCTATAAATTCATAAAGACCACTTTTGGAAGAATATCTTATAAAAACCTTTATTAAAGATCACCTTTATAAATGTCATCTTTTGGAAGATCTTTTCTAAATGAACCTTGTTATAAACTTTTTAAATGGGATTGTACTACGAACCTTTTTAACAAGTAATGGGAACCTGCTAAATTGAACTTTTGTTTTAAATTCTCATTATGACCCTTTGATTTATGGGACTTTGGAACTTGGAATAGTGAACCTTGTGGATTGGGAACTTTGGCTTTGACCTCTCCATTTTGACCCGTGGACATTACATCTTTGATTGATCCTTTGATATTGACCTTTGATATTGAACCTTTAATACTGAACCTTTGATATTGAACCTTCGACATTGAACTTTTGATTATGGCTCGACACTTACACTTTGATAATGAACCTTGACTACACGATCCTTCAGTATTTACCAAGGTATTACTTGTTGTGGAGTAGCCACAACCATAGCATTGATGCACCAATGTTATGTACTCTAGTGTGGTTGGAAAGATGTACCACACCGTCCCTGATATTGTTATCGACTACTGCTATGATTGTTAATGGCCTGCAGAGGCGTATGGATGCATCCTAGATTTGATTGATTGATTGATTGATTGATTGTGACTATTGTATTGACTACATTGATATTTGCTACATTGATTGGTGATTGAGTGTGCGTGCATTGCAACCCTTCACATATTGGGAGCTAGCTACTCCATATTGGGCTACTATTGTATTGTATTGATTGATTGATTGGGCCTGGGGAAAATACTGAATTCCACCTACATTACATCTTACATCCTACACTTAACCTTTATACTTAACCTTTGATAACCTGTGACTATCCATTGACACCATATGTAAACTATCTTCGTATTCCTATGTTTATCATATCTCTTTTGTATTGTATTGTTATTCGTTTGATATCTGTTCACTGAGCTTTGTAAGCTCAGCCGCATTTCTTTTCCTGCGGCAGGTTTAGTAGGAAGCTGAGTTATTGACGAAGGTTTTGCTTCTGGGCTTAGAAGACTTCACCCTGTTAGATACTTGCTGGACTTAAAGATGATTAGAAGTATCTATGTTGGGCTTAGATTATTGTTGCCCTTTTGTACCTTGTATTTTGATTTGTTTTCTTTTGTTATCTTGTAAGTTTTGAATTAGTATTGTATCTCCATTTCACTTGTGTTCTGAATTGACTCCATAATGTTGCACTTTAGCCCTTCTCGGGTTGGGGTGTTACATCCAAGGTGTCAAGGGCCTTTGATTTCAAGGTTTTTCAAAGGGTTTTAAAAGTTTTTTTTTTGCAAGGTTTACAATATTTTGGGTTGGTGACTTTGGAAGCTTGGGTTTTGGTAAAGATCTAGGTTTAGTGTCCTTTGTTCTAAAATGTTTCTTGTTCATCAATCCTTGTAAGGAACCAATCACTCACACTTTCGTTTTACTTCTCTGATTATATGTTTCTTGAATTATTTTATATGTTACATAAGTTCAGTATGCTTGGTTATACTTGGTACATATGCTAGATCACTAGAAAATCTTATAAGGACTTGACATGCAAAACTATTTTTTGATCAGGGACAAAAACGGATTGTTTAAAAATATCAGAAAACTTTAGGCCCTAACTAGAAATATTTGGTTGTAGATCAATGTCTTACGGTCTTTTTTCCGGGTATTTCATTGAATAACTCAATACGATGATTAAACTAAAAATATTTTCATGAAACATGTCAAATTCTGAGTAACAGATTTGCAACCTATAAAAGTCATTTTTTTAATGTAACCAATTATTTCTCAAAACATAAAAGTTATAGCTAACATCTTAACTTAAACGTGGCCGAAAAAATGGGGTTAATCGGGCTTGTAAAACTGTAGATATCACATCTTTAGCGGGACTATTGTGATGTTAATAAAATCAGAACTGGGTAGCTAAGGGTAAACTGGTAATTTCACTACTATTATATAATTTTTGACTTAGTGAGACCGACAAATCTTGTTAGTGCATTCAAATACCTTTCCGGAGATATAAAGAACATAATTTTTCGACTTACGGTTTGCGAGTAATGAATTTTTTAAGATGGACATGTTAATAAAATTTCTAACAGCTATGTAATTAAAATGTGTAAAAAGGTTATTAACTTATAAAAATGGACCCTTAAGTTTGATTTTGAACCGTTTAATATATTTTGAACTCTTAGACTTAATTTGAACTTTTTAAAGTAAATTGAACCCTTTGACTAAATTTGAACCCTTGGACTTAAATTGAACCCTTATGACTTATTTTGGACTTATGAACTAGTATATACATAAGACTTGAAATTTGGTAATAAATTATATATTTTGTTAGAGGTGAGCATGGGGTGGTTTGGGGCGGTTTTTGGCTAAAACCAAACCCTAACCAAAAGTTCGGTTTTATGTTTTTTAAAACCAAATTCTATACCAAAAGTTCGGTTTGGTTTTATCGGTTTTTGGTTTTTTGCGGTTCGGTTTTTGGTTTTTCCGTTTTTCGGTCTTGGGATATCCAAAAAAATTTATGACAGTTTTATGTTATAGCCATTATTTTAGCTAAGTTTTTTTCAATTCGGATATCCGAAATTTCGGATAACAGTTTTATATATCCGAATATCTATAATTTTTGAAAAACTTTTATATCATCTCTAAAACTGACATTTTATAAAACCCAATCTTTTTAGTACATTCTAATCAATTTTTCGAATATCCGAATATGAATATTTTTTGAACACCCACAATCTAAATCAAGAAATCCTAGAAAGTAAGTTGAATATTTTGCCGAAAAATAATAAAATTCCATAACATGTATATAAAAATGAGATGTGTGAACATATATGAAATAAAGAAAATTAACTTTACGAATTTATTGCAGTGTCTATATAAACAAATGTTAGGAATATCTAATACATGTGTCTTTTAGTTTCTGGACTTTGGTGATAACTTGTATCAAAAACCAAAATGTATATATCTTTTTATTAGTTTTATTAATATTAGTATTTCGGTTTGGGTTTTCATATTAAACCAAAAACCGAACCAAAACTTTTGGTTTTTTTTTAAAACCAAAACCGCACCATCGGTTTTATAATTGGTCCAGTTATTTTGGAGCGGTTTTTTTGGTTTTTTTGTTTTTGGTTCGGTTTTTCGGTTCTGTTGCTCTCCCCTATATTTCGTACTTGTAATTATTTTAAAGTATCAAACTAAATCTTACTCCCAGCATTGCCTCTCCATCAATTGGATCCCAAGAAACACCAAAACCAATTGGTTTAATACCACCAGGATACATGCTTGCTCTTGACCCATAACCTCTTCCTCTACTCCTCACTGCTTTACCATTGATCGACTTAAACACTCTACCCGTTGCAGACTCTTCTCCAACACTTGCAGACCCTCCTCTAGGCTTTGCAAACCTTCCTCTAATCCTAACACCACCTCTAATCCAAACACCACCTCTAGTCCTAACATCAGCAGAACAACCCCTTGCAGAACCACTTGCACCAGTAGTCTTAACAGCCCATGCAGAACCACTAGCTTCCCCTTCATCTTGCTTCTTTGTTGGACAACCCCTTGTAGAACCACTAGCTTCCCCTTCATCTTTTCTTCCCAATTTAGTTCTACTCCTATCATTTTCACTTGCATCCCTCTTTCTCTTATGAGTTGGTCTTCCAGGCATCTTTTCTAACAATAGGATGCAATGGTTTTTGATACTATGTGGATGGCTATTGTGGAATCATTCAGTTATGATCAATATTTAAGACACAATTTGTTATACATATAAACATTCTATCGTAAGCACAAAATCCTACTTTAATCCACCAAGATTAATCAACTTCAAACAAGTAATCTCAAAACTATTAATCAATGTCACCTTTTCTCTACATCCATAATATCAAAAGTTTGTATCCGCTTTTACAATTCGCAATGACAAATCCCAAACAGCCTTCAAATTGTCATAAACAGAACTCAGAGAATCCTAATGCACTAAATCCTAACCATCCCCAACCACAGCTCATAAAAAATACACTAACATAACACCTCATATAATCAACTTACGACAAAACCAATTCTGCATAAATATATAAACAATAGAGTAAATACCATAAATCGTCCTTGTTGTTTACCGGGTCACTCGACCCTGTGGTTTTGAACCCATACGGGTTTGGTCCCTTGACCACTAATTCCGTCAGTTAACCGTTAAAATGCTTGTTTGTTGAAGTAAAATGACAAAAACACCCTTATTATTATTATTATTATTATTATTATTATTATTATTATTATTATTATTATTATTATTATTATTATTATTATTATTATTATTATTATTATTATTATTATTATTATTATTATTATTAGAGTAAACTGCAAAAATCATCTATGTGGTTTACAGAATTTGGCACTAATCATCCCTAACTGATAGTATTGGCAAGTATCATCCCTGAGTGGCCAAATATATGGCACTTTACATCCCTCCGTAAATTAAGTGAAGGGCAAAATAGTCATTTCATCTTGAACCCCCATCAACCCCACCAAACCTCATCCTCTACATCACACCCACATCACCAGTTTCTTCACACCATTAAAAAACCCACCTAAATTTATCATAATCCACTACGATCTTCTTTGAAAAACATATAAAGATTCATCATCATAGATATCAAAACAAAATAGCTAAATAAAACATTCTCAAATACATCTCATCTATTATATTCATAATCATAAATATCATCATCCACATGCACAAACTGATTTTATATAAGTCTTTACTATCTTTCAATATGATTTTATATTAGGAGATTTAAAACCTAGTATTTTAATACTACATAAGCACCCATTTCCGGCTTCATTTTCTCGCAGCTCCCACAACATCTCATTTTCATTTACTCAAATTCTAGATTGAATCTAAAAGATCTACAAGGAATCTAGATAAACCCTCACCCTCACAACTGGATCCAAAATAAAAAGCAAATATAACTCAGTTCTAAAAGAAAAAGAAAAGTAAGAAGAAGATGGTGACAGTGGTGGTGGTTTCAGGTCACGACTTACGGCAGAGATAGTGGTTGTGGTCTCAGGTAGCGGTGGTGACCGCGATCGCGGGTATGGCTTCAGGTTAAGTTGGTGGATCAGTGATGGTTTCTGGTGGGGACCACAAACGGTATTCGTGATTATTTGGTGGGCTAGAGGTGGTAGTGTCGTGCCTTTGGGTTTATGTGTGTAGAGACAAAATGTGAATGTATCAATGTACACATGTGTAAAATGGGATTGTTTGGTTATATTATTAGTTTGTTTAAAATAAAAGAACATTAAAAGGAGATAATTAAAAAAGAAAAAACAAAGGGCATTTTGCTCAGTTTATATTTTAAGGGATGTAAAGTGCCAGAGGTTTGGCCACTCAGGGATGATACTTGCCAATAGTATCAGTAAAGGATGATTAGTGCCAAATTCTGTAAACCACAGGGATGATTTTTGCAGTTTACTCTTATTATTATTATTATTATTATTATTAATCTTTAAATAAACAAAAATTAAAACATGAGTGACGAGTTTCATAATTGTTTTAGCATTATCATAACTTTAAAGCCTGAACAATCAGATATCGAGTAACATATAACCCAAAATTTCAGAAATGCAAAATCTAAACCCCCACTAATCTTCAACTACTTTAACCTTAAATTTCTTATTCATTAAATCTCTTCACTCTCTCTATTGTACCTACCACAACACCATTAATGCATACCATCCGGGAATATAACAAAGTATATGTAACAAATTTCAGAAACCCAATCTAAAATCAGCAAAACACAAGAATTCATAAAAAGCAAAACAAGATCCATCTTCTATAATCAAGAACACTTTCTTTATAATCAAGACCACAATAAATTTACAAGCAAACCTACTTTATAAAATTCAAAACCCCTTCTTCGACGGACAGATCTGGAAAAAAAAGACGGCCCGAGACTAGTGGTGGTTCGACTCTGCTGGTAGTGGTTGCGTAAATAAATACAGAGCACCTAAGGCTAAAATGTCAAACAATATGGACTTTTTTTGTTATACTACAAGTAATGCAAGGGTAAACAAGTAAAAATGCACAAATAAGAGAATACGTATGCCTAATCACGTAATTAAAACTAAAAACGTAAACGCGCAAAATAAAAAGAGAAATTAAGGCCTCACTACTCCTACGGGTATGAAAATGATTTTTCTACGTTTTAAAAGATAAAAGAAAATTTTGGGAAAAAGAAAATTATTTTTATGACTTTTTATTTAATTTTTATTAATTAAAAACTATTTTTACTAATTAAAAAGTACTAAAAATACAAATAAAAGTGAAATTAAGAGAGAGAAATGAAAATCTAATTTTGAAAAATCTAAATTACCCTAAAACTATTTTTAAAACTGAAGATATATTTGTTTGGCTTTTTATTTAAATTTTATGAATTAAAAACTATTTTTAAATATTTTAAATATGTGGAAAATGCAATTAAATGTAAATTTTACCTAGAAAAATGCAGTTTTACTTTTGAAAATTCTAAAATAACATCCAAACATTATTTCATATCACGGGCTTCACTATAGTTACCCATCTCATTTAACCGGTTAACCAGCTTCACGTCAATAAGACACATATAGTATTTCATAATTCCGGTAACTGTTATTTCATACACACTTCCAAACACTCCCTAATTCAAAACTTTTGTCCAAATTAACAGTTACAGGTAACAATCTAAAAACTGACTTGTTACAATGTTTAACAGAGACTAATAAATATATAACAAACCGAAATAAATGCAACTCATATAATACCTGTAGATGGTGGTTGAATGTGTCGGATACATTTTACATTTTCCGGCGAGCGAAATCCATCGCACATCTGTATGAATCGAACCGAAACAAAAATCAAAACCGAGACCACAACTAAAACGAAATAGATGTAACTTGTAAGAATGAGAGTGAAACTCATGTACAATCTGAAAACGAAATAGATGTCGAACTTAATGCTAGAACTGATGAAAACCCTAGCAACAATGAGATGAAATTTTGGTACTGAACATTGATTATAACTTATAACCTGATTTCAAGGTATCGATTTAGGTTAGCTTGTGTAGATCTTACGCGAGCTTCATTTACCGGTGTAGTATAACTATGAAGATAGATCGAACACATGCTAAATGCAAAAATATAATTTCATATGATCTGACACAACTTACCAGTAGCATCCGATATCCCAGACGAACGCAACTGATCCGAAACTCCAACAACTTCCTTCAAATCTGCCTCCCAAAAAATCACACAACTATAAAAACACAAATTTCGGATATCCGCATTAAAAATAAATAAATAAATAAAAAATAAAATAGATAAAATTAGGGCTAACATAAAACCATATCATCGCGGATATTCAAATTTGTGATATAACTATGATGATAGATGCTAAACGCAAAAATGTGATTTCCACACCTAATATGAATACCAATAGTAACATATAATACCACTGATCCATTTATTAAAAATAAATAAATAAATAAATCCAAAGAGCAATAGTAAAAAAGAAGTAACTAACTAACCCTTATTATACCCATCTTTAAAAAACAAGTAACACAGCAGAAGATTTTTTTCTTTCTTTCTTTTTTTTTTTATAAGTATCTATACTACTTATAATAGAAAAATGGTCAAATAAAATGTTGAGTTTTTAACAATTGTCAAATGAGAGAGAAAGTGAAATGCCATTAACACTCTTATTAAAACACCATACAACTTAAAAGTACAATTATTTATTCACATTGTACAACCAATCTATACTACTTATAATAGAAAAATGGTCAAATAAAATGTTGAGTTTTCAACAATTGTCAAATGAGAGAGAAAGTGAAATGCCATTAACACTCTTATTAAAACACCATAATACTTAAAAGTACAATTATTTATTCACATTGTACAACCAAATTAAAGCATATCTACCAAATTAAATGCAACTAATTCAAACACAAATCGGGTTGACCCGGGACGCTTCAAACCCGACGGGTTGACCCAGTTTGATTTGACCCGTTTTCGACCCAACCTAGCAAGTTGACCTGGTTTAAATCGACCCATTTTTCGACCGGAACGGTTCAACCGGTTGAATCAACCGGGTCGAACCGGTTTTCAAAACATTATCCATTACTTAAAAGTACAATGATTTATTCACATTGTACAACCAATTAAAAACATATCTACCAAATTAAATACAACCAATTAAAACACAAACCGGGTTGACTCGGACGCTTCAAACTCGTTTTTCGACCGGAACGGTTCAACCAACTGAACCACCCGGGTCGAACCGGGTTTCAAAACATTATGTTTAATTCCCAAATCTTCAAACTTTTATTATTTTTCGTTTATAACCTATAAACTTTTTTTTATCAATAAACTATCTATCTCTATAAAATCTCGTTGCTATGCACAGGTACTCGTCTAGTATTACAAAACACCATTCCCACGTCCCCACCTATCATTTATCAATCACGGCAATTCCAACCACCCAAATTTCAGGGTTAGTGGCGCTCTAATGGGCCTTGGTTTTAGAAGCTTTGGGCTTTAATGGACTAGCTTTACATTTACATCAGAGGTGGCTGGGCACATGTTTTTTCTCCAAACATTAATTAAACGAGGTGTGCAACGGTTGCGGCGGACCGTTGTTTCATGTCGTTGATTATTGCACGGTATTTTTTTTTGTTAAGTAGAAAGTGGGTAAGGTGTTCGGTGCGGGGTTAAAAAGTCCGGAAAAAAAAATTGAAACGGCGTGGTTCTTGATGGCGTTTTGCGGCGGGGCTCACTAAATATATGTTAGATAAAAGTTTAAAGTAGTTTTCGCAAGTCATTATATAGTAGGGGATATGTTTCGTAAATAATATTTTGGGCTGTTTTTTAACCCATTATATAGTAGAGGGTATGTTTTGTAAATACTATTTTAGGCTTTTACCTGAGCCAAAGTGGGCTTGTTGTTGGGCCAAAACAATTTTCGGGAACCCAAGCGACGTGACATGGCGTCATTTGACGCTGAATTAGTATATATAGTAATTATTTTTAATGAAAAACTTATAGATATAGTTTATTTAGTTACTCAAATATAAAGGTGTTACATTTGACGAAACTTTTTTTGTAGTTTTAGGTCTTTTCTAAAGCGATTATATAACATGAGCTCGTTTTGCCACCTCTAATTTACATAAGAGAAATGCTAAACATTCCTACAGAATCCTTCTACAAATGTGGCTACTCATAGGATGCTGACACTTGTCGGAATTAACGGTTTAGATGCAGAAAGATAATGGGTGAGAAAAAACTATATAATATTGTTGTGTGTAGGAGAATTTCTAGAAGGAAATAATAGGAATGTGTAGCAAACAAAGCTCTTTACATAATAAAAGGGTAGTAACATAAATAGGTGTGGTGAAGAGTCATACCTCGTCATCTGGATTTCACGGGGTGCCACATCACCATAACACAATCTCTTCAACAACGCCCACTTACCATAACATACCACAACTTACTCATTTGGTTCCCACCACTTACAATTTAATTATTTTTTTCACATTTCTAAATAAAATAAAATAAAATTCATTTATTAAAATAAAAATACAATACATCATATTAAAAAACATACGAAACATAAAATAAAGATACGAAAAAATTGAGGTTAACCAATTATGTCAAATTAGGGCTGAGCATCGGGCTAAAACCGACCCAGACCGACAAAACCGAAAACTGAAATTCATGAAAATCCTAAACCGAACCGACGGGCTGTCGGGTCGGTTCGGTTTTGTGTCGGGCCGTAGGTTCGGTTCGGTTTATGTGTATTTAGGTATATTTTTGTCGGTTTTTGGCCGAACCGAACCGACATGTAAAACATGAAACCGAAACCAAACTGACAAGCTATCGGGTCAGCTCGGTTTTTGTCAGTTCGGTCGGTTTTGTCGATCCGGTTCGGTTTTAGACCTTTGATGCTCAGCCGTATGTCAAATGTAGCCCAAACAACCATAAATTATGCTAAATTTAGAAATAGCAAATTACAGCCCATATTGTACAATCGAGGTTAACCAATTAATAGCCCACTTATATATAAAACAACTAACCCTACAAATCTTATTTCAACACTAAATACTTCTCTTGTCAAAGAAACGCAACCACAAACACAAACAATTCATCTCCTTTGTCATTTCACACACCAAATACATCTTATACATCTTTGAGTTACAAGATCTAATATGGAAATAAATTATATAACCGTTATATTAAATTGGGTCCCACTCGTCAGGGAAGTTTGCTCGTCATCTGCTCGACGAAGGGACGTTTGGCGAGAACTGGCGAGACATGGTGGTGTGGTGGCGAGGCTGCCAGGAGTGGCGAGCCTGCCTCCTTACCACACCTATTGCTCTCATTTGCCACTAAAAAAATGAAATGAGTGTTGATTTGTTCTCGTCGCCTGTGTAAGAAATGAAGATATGGGTAGTTGAATGACTAAATAATACCCTTTCTAAATATTTTTGTTGTTTTTGGTTAAAAGAGCAACCCTCATTTGCCACTAAAACAAACATTGTTATAGCATTTTTGCCATCCATATGTTTAAGTAACTTTTTACTAGGTATAATCAGGTCCGATTATTTGGCCTCATATGATATCCTGACTGTCTGGCAAGTGAAATGCTAGATTTGATAGTCACATAGAACAAAACTTGATAGCACGCAACGCCACTGAATCGCCAAAACAGGACGATGGTCTTGCAAAGCTATACATACAAGTAATTTACGACAACGTAGAACTTTAAGGGAAGGCGTGTCATATACAGTATACAAAACGCAGCTATACAGTTTCGTTGACACTACCGCAAATTGTAACCTAACAATTTGCAACTATAAATAAATATAAAACCTACATCCACCCTCCCATTACCATACAAATATTTTTTTAAACCAATTTCATCACACTTCCGGCAATATTATGGATTGCCATATCTAAATTGAATAAATCGCCCCTTTCCAACCTTACCCAAAGGCTCGAAAGAGACACCAAAATAAATTGAATCCCAGACACTACTAAAAACCCAAACTGCCTGGGAAAATAACGAAAAAAATGTATAAGCACACCCAAATAAAATGAACCAAAAAGTATTCACAGGTATGCAGCCGTGACATCAAAAGGATTCCATGTTGTCACACTTCTTTTCATCTATCCAACCATCACTCTGTCCGTTGATGTAAAAATACGAAACCCGAGTTTTCGCGTATTAACGGTGGAGGTTCAATGTCGCCTATGTCCACTTGTGGCATAGACTTCGATATGTCATCCACAGAGAACGGTATGCTGCATCAATAAGCCAGATATCACCCAATAAGTAACAGTTTCTAATTTGCATATTGTTACCAAAAAAAATGATAAGTGGCTTGAACTTGGAAATTTACCTGGAGTCGTCATCTAATAAGAATGAACTGCTAACAGCATTGTTTGAGTCCTCCGTCATCATAACTCTCATACTTGAAATGACCTAAGTGAGAAAAAACCCTTAGAAGGATGCCGGAATAACAATAAGTTTCAAAGCCATGTATAGATAAGAAATTTTTTAAATTAATGCAACTTACTTCTGAAGAAACACTGTGTGTGCCGTATTTGTCATCCCAATACATCGTGCTAATTCTGTATAGTTGCTGTATGCTAAGCACCTGCAAGAGCAAAAACAAAGTCTTGAACATAACAGAAGAGAAACAAGGATAAAGGAAACGGGAATAAGAACAAAAAAATATCAACTTACGGGACAAAGTTCATTGGTTATTTCATTTAAGGTTTTCTTGGGCTTTTGATGTATAACCAAGAATCCAACAGCCTGTCTAATATGCTTCAACTCGTCCCAAGCGGTGCCGGCGTACTGAAAATCAATATATGTTAGTTAACAGTGATAAAATAAAGATTGTATTTCAGTAAACAATTAGTTCTGTTCGGGTTACTGCTTACTTCCTCAGTGGCATAACAACACCATTGTTCAAGTTCAGCCAACCCCGCCTTCACATATTCCCCATTACTGAATGAGCAGCATTCACGTCGCAATAGAAGACTTTCAATAAAAAAGAGAATTGTCAGCCATGATGTAAATAGCACTTGGTTATTATTAAAGTCGTTTGCACATAAGAGAACAAATATATTTTCATAAGGTCTCAAATTTAACCCTTTTATAAGAAAACAAGCCGATTCAGATTGGGTTTATTGATAAAGGTTAAAAGGGTAAATTAAGAAAAGTTGGCAGAAGCCTTGGTTATTTTTAAAGACTGTTTGCACATAATAAGCCTTCGCAGGTCAGCTCAAAACGAGCCAACCCGTTCTGTCCCAAAATTAAGATAATGTGTTTTGACCAGAACCTAAATACCAACCCACCGACCCACCCGTATTGCAAATTTACAACATTTTAATTCTATCTATTTTTACCTGTTAAATAGCTGAACATTGATAAATGAGAAGATCTGTGTAAATACTTTACGCACCAAAAATGGAGGCACCTGTCAAAGCAGTAAACAGGAAATTTTTTAAGCATATAGAAGAAGAGATATTACTGATGTTTTAAGGTTCAAAAACTTACGAAATTTGCTTTCATCGTTTTCAAGTAATTATCAAGGCATTTGACGATACTCTGCCAATGAGCAATTAATTGTTTTTGAGCAACAGCATTAGCTTGTGAGCGTCCTTTAGCTAAACTTCCACGAGACGTCCTGGGAGCCTGCATCAAGTGGACTGCATATTAAAAATCTGGACACCTAAACAAACCTGAACCAATTTTAATCCATCCTACCATCTCATTTTGTTCTGCTGATAATCTACCACTATTTTTGGCACATTGTCAAATACCAACAAAATAAAGAAATTACCTGGATACATGATCCAAGCAATGGAGATATTTCTTTCTTCAGATTGTCTCGTATCATTCCATATATCTTCTCAAGGAATGCTGTAAGTTGTTGTTTAAACAACAAAGCTGGATATTTGGCCTCCACTTGACGCAAATCATCAAGTTTACCAAGAACTCGGCCATTAAGGAATGAAAGACCGCCACTTTGAGGAGATGCCCGCAATCCCTGAGGTTAATTTTTAAGTATAAATTTCATTCAAATAGAAAGATCGTTACTCATATTAAAAGTGGTAATATATGATGATTATGGTCATACTTGTGACATCCTTCCAAAAAGAGATGCGGATGATGACCTCCGCCGTTGTGGAGTCATATGAGCTGCTCCACTAGCTTTAAGGGTGTGTTGAAGTAGTGTCAGCAACGTGGACGTGTTACACAACCAGTAGCCTAACACATCATTACTATCATGGACCTGCGTCACACAAAGTGCAAAATCAGCTTCATAGCTTGTAATGTGGCACCAAGAAGGAATAACAAAATATTTGAAGTACTTACCTCTATAGCTGAAGCAATGGTTTGTATAATCCGGTCAAACACGGTAGTTCTTTCAACTTCAAACGACCTCCAATGGAGAAGACTTTTGTATATCAAACAAGCAGCAACTGGTTTGCCACTCGAGAATCCTAGATCCTGTGTGATACACTTGATAAGTAGATCCTGGTTCTCCTGCAAACATTAGGTAATCAAAAAATTAGAAAAGATCTTATACAAATAGTATCAACTGGTTTTTCAGAATACACATAGCCACTTACTTGTTGCTTTTCGTTCAAGGACTTTTGTGGTTTCTCCTCAGACTCGGGCTCTCTTAAATTAGGTAAAACAAGTGCCGACTCCTGAAACCCATGAATAAACACAAGCAAAATTATATTTTGCATCATAACTTTTATGAAGCCTATCAAAGAATATTAACTATACTTACAGGTGTAGACACCCTTGCTTCTCCATTGCGAGCATTCCCATTTTCTGGAGTTCTCTGTAAATTCATCAAAAAGGATATTAGGAATTAAGAATGAATATTAACATGAATAGCTAAGCTTCAAGTTATAACTTTTTCTCTAGTACCTGAATAATCGTTGTTCTCGGTCTTGCAGACAAGGATTTTCCAGTAGGTGACATGGTCAATGCTTGTTGACGAAGCACTTGATTCTCGGACTCCATATTGGAGAGCTTTTCTTCAAGCCTATACAACAAAAAAGTAATACTTTCGTAAATAATCAAGTTTGTTAAAGGCACACCATACAGATGTACATTAATGAATCAAACCTTAATTTTTACATGAATGTGTTAACATTTACATATCAAACTTTTTTAGTACAGAACGCAAACCTTTGAGTTGATTCTTGAAGCTGCTCTGCTCTTTTTTCAGCATCTTCAAACTTTTTCATTAACTCGGCATTCCTGGCATCAGCTTCTATCAAGGACTTTTTAGCCTCTTCTACCTCCT